>JAFEMH010000645.1:0-678783 GCA_022495995.1 Adenophora triphylla var. japonica
CTCGCATTCGGAAGCCGCCACACATGCTTCCGTAGCTAAAGACCAGCCACAATCGCATCAATCGCAAGAATTGGCCACACAGCCGCAAGCATCCGCTCGACTTTCAAGAACTGGACAGAGACCCTCCACAGAGGAATAATGACCAAGGAAAATCCAATGTCTATGTGATGACTCCTGGGTCTGGACGTAGGGACGAGCATTGAGCTTTCTTCAAGTGGTGACAAAAGGAATGCCGCTCTCTAACCAAAGATGATAAAAGACCTATATAAGCCGTATGTGTAAAAAGCCCTCATGGTACTGATAAGGAGGATCCAGCCCTAACTCATTGAAGTGTACCCAAGCCAATATCTCCTTATGGTCCCCGTTAACCTCTTCAGCAATACCCCTCATAAGTCTGGGCTAGAAGAAAAGTTTGGCCAACACCACGGTGCCCATGTATGTCACCCCGTATGAGGTCGTCCAAATGATTGGAAATATCCACTACGGAAACATCATTACCTTTCACCGAATTGGACTCCGCCAAAGTATGGGGCTAGTCACAACGAACCTCTTTACATCACGCCCAAGCTTAGAAGAGCGCCGATTGCCACGAGTACTAGTCGACTGTGGTAAACCAGCAATGAATGTCTTGCCACTATAGATGATGGATTTATTGGATTTTGCCAACTGACTTAAAGCCTTCTAGTCGACTATTAAGGCCTATGACTCCACCGCACGATCGCTTGGGATCGCCACTCTCAAGGATGTGGTTCGGGAAAAAGGACATGGATAAGTTGATTTTCAAGTTAGTTGACATTCCTGATTTCATTTACGATCGCCTTTGGCTGGGACGGGCCTCGATCCACTCGCATAAACGGGGTAGCTTCCTTACTTCTTGCATCAGCAAGGGCCAAATTTCGCCGAGTGATGGAACTATCACCACCATTTATGGGGACAAAAGGTCACGGTAAGAGAAGGAACCAAAGACGGGGATATCCCGATATTGCAGATCACAAGCATGATTGATGAAGTGGTTAGCATTGACCGGATCTCTCCGCTGTAGCTTCTTCCAAGGCACAAGTGTTGCACAGAACGACCTCACCACTACTCCGATAAAATCCTCTCCCCGCCGCATGCAGAATGATGCGAAAAATGAGCTATCTTTCCTGACTTGGATTGGGTAGAAGACTTCAAGGTCGTAACACCATCATTGATGTGAAGGAGCAGACTACTTCGTATATGGCTTTGGGTACAAACCGAACTCCTTGGATGCTAGAAAAGCTAAAGGCACGAAAGGTGAAGGGGTCCAGCTCATCCTGTCCTTAAGGGTCAATACCGTCTCTCGACCCATTACTTTATAAAAGGAGAGGACACCAATATGATGAAAGTGATCGCAGATCTTCCTTAAAACCTCTTCTAGAGAACCTTGAGAAAGTTAGTGGAAAGTTCTTTGCACCAATCCTGCGTCTCAAGAATGTTCCTTCCTGATTTGCCAGATATCCCCGGGGCCACCACCACCTGCTTCGTAATGAAAGTACGTCTTTCAAAGGAAATCCTGGCGCAAAGTCAAAGAGTCGCATTCGGGACAATGGACTTCTCCGCCTTCACAGTTAGCCTCTTCCAAAGATCAGCCAGGAGACGCCGCAAAGAAATGGGGAAGACAAATGGGGGTTTCGCAAGAGTTGTTTGACGAAGAAGCACAAATCCCAGACTTGATCGACTTCGGGCTCGTATTGATGAGATAGTTGCCGTTATTGGAGACGCATGGTGAAAAGTCATTTTGATCTCGCACTTTTGTAACCAAGATGTAAATGCCATTGGAAGAATTGGGAGACATTCTCAGACCGATAGCCAATGCCGACAAAGAAATGATCACTTCGAGCTTGGATTGGTACCCCGTCCTCCTCAACCCGGCCGTTGGTCAAACACCCTCGTTGTCTATCTCGCCTGAGTCAGAATCTTCGAATTCCAGCAGCCTCCGTAGTCATCCGAAGGCCTCACGCCCGAGGATTATGAAAATGTAATCGATGTCATCTTTCCCCTTATCTTGTAAATGAAATGACAAATCTTTTCCTGATTATCCTCTTATTGCACAACTTAACAAAATGATAAATTAACTCAAAACTTAACAACAGCTTAATAATGAATCATTTGAACAAGATGCAAACACACTAAACGAACAATACATTAAAGAAATCTTTAAGCAGTGTTTCGTAAAAGAGGAAAACCGGGCCCAAGTCCGCCGAGGAGGTTTTGATAAGTGTGCGAATCTTGGGTACTTACTTGAGGAACCTAAAGAGACAGCAGATTGGAAGCTTCTTCCAGGGGGTTGAAAGGCGACGATTGATCGAGCCGCTCGTAGAATACGCTTCTCGACGTGTTTGCATGGTCATACAAAGGATATGCTCTGGAAGCTAGACAGCTTCGATAGTAGAAAGCACTGTAATCCCTCTAGCACCGCATGCCAAGCCAAGCAAATGTAAACCGAGAAAGATTAAGCCGGAATGGTCTCTGCACTGTGTCAAAGAAGAAATTGGAGAAGCTAATCATGCGTGTAGGGTTCCATCGTAGTTATTGGAATACCCCGACATGGTTGTCTTCAACATCGTGACCGTGTAACCAAGGCCAATGGGAAGGTGCGCCGAATGGATTTCCCGAGATCTCGAACAAGGCCAGCCCCCAAAGACGACTACCCTCTCGCCAAACATAGACATCTCCGGTGTGGACTCCACCGCCACACTACGAAGTCAAATCTCGTTGATGGTTTCTGCAGTGCTACAAACCAGATCAAGATGGCCGAGGAAGACCAAGAAAAGATGTGCCTTCACCACACCGCGGGGAACCTACTCGTTATACAAGAATGCCATTCTGGCTCAAGAATGCCGGGCTAACATTTACCAAAGTAAGGCAGCAACGCGCTTTTCTCATGATACATGATCCACAAGGAGATTGAGGTCTACGTAGATGACATGATAATCCACTCCAAAGGAGAAGGTGGGCAAGACTTTGTTGACCTACGAAAATTCTTTCGAGAGGCCGAGACAAAGATTCCATGAGACTAAACCCCGCCAAATGCACCTTCTGAGTGACAAGGGGAAAAGTGTCGGGTATACGGTCACTGAGCGAGGTATAGAAGTTGACCCCGAAAGATCAAAGCCATCATGGATATGAGGCCACCTCAAACCCGCATGTAAGTCAAGAGCTTCATGGGTAAATTGCAAGTACATTAGCCGCTTGGCAATCGCTGACCACTATGTGCGAGCCCATCTTCAAGCCTTCGAAGAAGAATGTGGACACGTAATGGACCGAAGAATGCCAAGATGCCTTTGACCAGCATCAAGGCATACTTAGTACATCCCCGTACTATGCCCCCCACATAGACGTAAGCCTCTTCGCTCTATCTCACCGTCACATGCATACACGGCAGCTGGGCTATGCTTGCTCAGAGAAAAGAAAGACTCTCGGGTAGAAAATGCCATTTACTTTGTCACTGGAAGCTGCAGGGAGCGAGCTCAATTACTCAAAGATGTGAAAAGACTCGTGCAGACCGGTCCTGGGTAGCTCGGCAAGTTGAAGCATTATATGCAAGCCCACCCCGTGAATTTGGTCTCGAAAATGGACCCCATCAAGTACATCTTTGACAAGCCTTCCCTCCTATCGATGCGTTTAGCAAAATGTGTCCTTCTTCTGGCAGAATACGACATCAACTATGTGACCAGAAAGGCCATCAAGGGTCAAGCATTGTCGATCACCTGGCGAACTTCCCCAGAATGAAGACAGAGGGCCCGAACCCCAATTTCCATGAAGGGATCTTTGCAGCTTGAGCTCGAAAATAGATGGCAATTGTTCTTTGACGGAGCCGCTAACAAAAGAGGAAATGGTGTAGGAATGCTATTGGTCGATCCGAAAGATGAGCATACCCCCATAGCCCTCAAGTTGAACTTTCCCGCCACGAACAATGTCGCCGAGTATGAAGCCTGCATTGCCGGGCCTGAGGCCGCCTTAGAAAGAAATGTCAAGGAGCTCGAAGTTTACTGAGACTCACTGATCATCAACCAAGTCTCCAACAAGTGGAAGACTCGTGGACCCTAATCTACAACGGTATCATGCCCATATGGAGGAGTTGGATCGGACAGCTCAGAAGTGACTTTCCACTACTTGCCGAGGGAAAAGAACAGATTCGCGAGATGCCCTAGCTACTCTAGCCTCATTGGTAGAGATCCCCGAGGGAAAAGCCATAAAGCCCTTCGTGAGTGGGTAGAAGAGAAGCCCCAGCCTTCGTTGTGAAGTGGACCCGGGACCCGAGCCTATAAAGGAACCTTGGTACAATCGTATTTACCAATTCCTCAAAGACTGGAGAGTCGCCTTTCTGAGACGAAGAAGGTAGACCAAAAGAAGGTATCAGAGCCAAGAGCTTACAAGCCCTGAAAAGGTTGGCTTCTCATTATGTCATTCTAGGAGGCAACCTATACAAGAAGCGGTATCAAGGACCACTCCTCTTATGTGTCACTCAAGAAAGAGCCAAAGAGTTGATGACCGAAGTCCACAATGGTCCTCGCGGTCCTCATATGAATGCCGTGAGCCCCGATGCAAGTGATCCTCGTAATGGGTTATTACCGGATCTCCATGGAGACAGACCGCATTCAGCACGTCCGAACTCGCGACAAGTGCCAGCCGGTTTGCCAACCTCAACCATCTCCCACCTCATGACCTGTACTGCATGACGACTCCTTGGCCGTTTGCAACTTGGGGCATTGACGTGATAGGGAAAATATCCCCGACCGGGAGCAATGGGCACGAGTTCGTGTTGGTAGCCATCGACTACTTCACCAAGTGGGTAGAAGCCAAGTCCTACAAGGTCCTCACTTCGTAAAAGTGGCCCAGCCATCAAAGAAAACATAATGTGTAGATATGGGGTGCCCAACGAGATCATTTCGATAATGGGTCACACTTCGAAGGAGATCTGCGATAGACCGCCGTCGACCAGTTACTCGCCACAAGTCGTCCCCGCATGCACCTCGCACCAATGGAGCCGTGGAAGCCGCTAATAAGACACTCGAGCGGATCATCCGAAGATGGCCACCCGTGGTCGTGATTGGCCCGAAAAGCCGCACCTAGCACTCGGGGCTGCGTAACGTCTGTCGAATGTACCACAGGAGAAACTCCTTTTGCCCTAACTTACTGGGATGGAAGCAGTGTTACCAATGGAGTTGGAAATCCCGTCATTAAGGGTCCTCCGGAAAACAAAGTGTCAATGAAGTGGAATGGTTGCGCAAATCTCGGCATGATGAGTTAGCCCCGCTTGACGAGAGAAGGCTAAAAGCCATGGAACACACCCGAGCCTACCCAGAGGCGAATGGCCGAGCGTTTGATAAAAAGGTCAAGGCCGTAGACATCAAAGAGGGCGACTTAGTGCTGAAAGTAAAGCGCCTACCGAGAGACAACCCCACGGGAAAATGGGAACCCGTCTGGGGATCGGCCCTTATGTGAGGTGCGCGAAGATACCGTCGTGAGGAGCAAATGAAGCTGCGTACTTGGATGGCAATCCCTTTGTCCACCCGATTACCAACGATGATAAACTCCGAAGATACTATGTCTAATAATAAAAAAAAAAAAAAGAAAAAAAATCTTAGTGCAAAAAGAGTAATGCCCAAATTAGGCCGAAAACCCCAAAAGGGCGAGTCTAGGCAAAAGACAGGGGTTGCACATAAAAAAAAAAAAGAAAAAAAATCTTAGTGCAAAAAAGAGTAATGCCTGCAAATTAGGCCGAAAACCCCAAAAAGGGCGGTCTAGGCAAAAACAGTGGCCGCACATAAAAAAATTTGGTTCACTGTAATGAACTACGTAGACCTGAGCCCCTTAGCCTTTCTTGTAAAAGGGGAACGTAGGGCAAACATATATGGTTCGGTCTAAACAATAAAAGGACGATTAAGTTTCCATGAAATATGTCCCGATCAATAAAAAAAAAAAGAAAGACATTTGAATTTCTATGAAATGTGTCTTGATTAATTTTTAAGATAAGATGCCTTGTTCATTACAAGTTAAAAAACTTCTTGATGAGTTCAAGCACGGTCTACCTCTTAACTCGCTAACCTCGCTAAAAAGATCTAAAATACAATAAAATGCCTAAATAAACTAATGTGTTTGCAAATGGCAATAAGAGGATCTTGAGAAAAGACTTGTCACCGTCATTCGCCGAGTCTTCTTCGCCTTTCTTCCCTTTTCCTCGCCTCGTCGAGTCTTCTAGCTTCCTTTTCTTCTCAATAATGCTCGGTATCCCTCATCCCGACCTCTGGTATCCTCACTTTGGAGCCTCTACCAACCCCGTGTCAATGAGTGCTCTCTCTATACGAGCACGAGTCCGCACCTCCTCCCTCGAGCCTCGGGCCAAAGGAGCGACCTCCTGACAACCTCTTTGTACCGAGCCTCCATATCTCCGACCAAGTCACCTGATCGTTATGGCAACTCGCCTTAGCCTCGGTCTCCCTCGTAGTCCTACTCGAGTCACGGAGTCGGCTCCCAATAAAGCTCGACGTCTATCCTCCCAAGATAACCCGAGTCGCTCCCATCTCCCTCTCGTACTGGGCCCAAGTAGACAAAGTGGTCAAGATGGTGCTCTTCCCGCTTCCGAAGATAGCCCCGGTGGGAAAGCGTATGTGTCCAAGCCCTCGAGAAGAAAGAGAAGCCGGGCCGATCTCTCATGTCCAATGACACCACCTCCATGGTCCGGATGTCCTCCCAATCACTCAATGGCTCCCGTAAAGCCCCAAACCGCCGGATACCAAGCAGGTATGTAGAAGGACGACCACAGAATCCTGGAACCCTCACAACATAAGACTCCCGAAATATCCTCCCCGGTCTCGCAACCTCCAATGTGGTATCCACCAACGGATGTCCGAAGTGGATAGCCTAGCCATCATCAGCCTCCCGCCTACCCTGTTCCTGCTGCCTAGGTGCACTCTCTCCGAGAAATCACCCAAGGGCACCGAGTCGGCAAAGCCCCGTGCAAAGCCCCGAGCCTCTCCCGCAGCCACAAAGTCAACATAGCCGGACTCCCGGACCTCATGAAACGGTCTCCCGAGCCATCCTATCGATCCCATGAAATGTCTCTCCCAAAACCAATGGGACAATATCCTTCCCAGCCCGCAGCCTCTCGACCGTATGTCCAAGAGGCCACTATGACAGATCCCTACTCGGCGGTGAGCAGGAACGAGAGAATACGCAGAGAATGAAAGCATCCATAGCCACCGTGGTCGCAGCCATATCTGGAGACCCAAACTCCGCCCGGGATATCGTAAAGGTCAATCCTATCCGGGCTATCATCATCCTCTCAGCCTCTCCCAAAGGAATCTCGCAAAAGATGCAAGCTTTACCGTCACCGGCGCGTCTCCGATCGGCGGAATAGATATAGCCTCGCCTCGGACCCCCAATCAAGGCTCAGAAGTCTTCGTGCGTTGGGACAATTTCGTTGTAAGAGAAGCAAGAAACATGTCTCCGGACGTCCTGTAACTTTGCCGGCTCTCAACAGTCCCAATCGGGCGGGAGATCCCTCAAATGCCATAAAGACTTGATCTTGAAGGAAGAATCAAGCAGTCCCTTGCGATTTTGGAAGTTATGTCTCGCCCAAGATTGAAGACCGGATAGAAAATGGTCTCGCTTCCCTTTGCAATCTGACGGGCTTCTCCATCGCAAAGTGTTCAAAGATGGTGCTTTTCGGTCCAAAATATGCTCTGGGAACAATTGGGACAAGTCTAGAGTGAAAATGAAATGAAATGGCCAAGCCTTGCTTTTATTCGAGGAAAATAACCAAACTGCATGTAACCGTAAGCCGCACGGCTTCATTTTTCCCTCAAGGCCATGCCGCACGGCTACATTAGCCCTCTCGCAAAAATTCTGCAGCAACCAAAGTTGCTGCCCAAGGGAGTTTTCACCCCACTTTTTCAACCAAAACCTGTACAAAAACATATTCAGAAGCCATTCAAGCATTTATATACCATTATAAATCATTTTGGCCCAGTTTATTGATTCAAGCAAAAAAGTTGCCCCAAGGCTCGATAATATGCAAATTGAGAAAGCATAAATTAGAAAAGTAAATAAAATGTAAATACAATGTTTTCGCCCCATCGGCGCCCAAATAAAGCAAAAAATAAACAAAGTGTGCATAAAAAATTGTTCACTGTTTGTTTTCGTTCCAAATCTATTCTAGCGACCTCCTAGGCCTCCGATTCTTCTTCCTCCTCATCGCTACTCAACTCATAGATGCTAGCCTCCCTCATCAAGTCCTCCTGGTCGCTCACGTCAGACAAATGGACATTATCGTGCCCGTACTCGCCACCGGCTCCGTAATGTCGGCGTTGGGTCCCCGCCCCGAGGCATGGCACCGGGAAGAGTACTCCGAGGCCGATGAGGTAGACGTCGTGCCCCGACGTGCCGTCTCTTGCGCCCAGGCTCCTGTGCATCCGCCGCCGCCTTGAAGCGCAGCCGGCTTCCTCGAAGAGACCGGCACATGTCCTTCCAGCCCTATTCTGCCCTGACCGGCCTATCGTAAGTGCGAGCCTGGAACCTGAGAAAAAAAGAAGAGAAAAATCTCGAAAATCTCGTAAAATTGCAAAAGCAGAAAATCTGAAAGCTAAAAAGGGAATAAGACCCTAAGAGTACACTTACAGTGCTATCGGGCGGCAAGGTGTACCGGGGCTCCCTAGCATCGGGGACAGTATCCTCATCCTCCTCGGCACTCCATGGACCACATAGGACGGATGCGCAGGAGGGATCGGCGGGTCAAGAGGCTCATCCTCCCCATATCCCTGAGTGACCGCCGGCTTCACTGGCTTCTGTGGCGTCCTCGTGCGCTGCTCCACAAACACGGCGTAGGGGTGTCCATGTCAAAGTACTCCTCCGCAGCTACACTGCCTGGTACTTCTCAATCTCATCCGCCAGGCCGATCCACAGGCTGCGGCATCCGTGGCTGGAGGGTCGAAGGAGTAATGGCATCTAGTGGGGAACATGACCATGTCGCCTCGAGAAGCGGTCCCCCAAGTAAATGACATCACATGTCGCCTCAGTAAGCCACCTCCTCTGCCTCGTCACCTCGATAGCATCTCCCAAAGCAAATCTCCGGATACGCGCCCTGTGGGTAGAAGTCCACTCCATCGTGCCCATCCCTGTTGATGACCGGCCTCACCATTTTGTAATCAAAGGTAATCCGGGTCTTCCCGTGAATTTATCTCTCGCATCTCCCCTCCAAATAACCATAGCAGTGGAAGATGGTGACATCACTCTGCTGGTTCCAAGGGAAGAACCCGATCACCTCGCAAAACCAGGCCCGCATGTTCAAAACATCAAAAGGTCATTCTCTCTCTTATAAAAGTCTCAAGACAGAAAAGAGAAAAGGAAAAAGAAAGGAGACTACCTCAAGGGCAAATGAGAAGCCCATGGAAGCAAACTTTGTTCCGACCGTACATGTCCAACGAGAAGTATAGCTCCGCCAATCCGGCCTCGCCCCAAGAGACCGTCCCTATCCCATCCACATCCTCCGAGAGTCGAGGAGGCAAGTCATAGCTAGCGTCCCGCAATTGGCGAAGATAGTGGTGATAGCATCAACCATATGAATGCTCTAGCCGGCTTCTTTGGCGATCACATCATTAGCAAAGCAAAGTTACGCATGCAAAGTCTGAACCGCCACCTCGACGTTCCGCGTCTCCATCCCCACTTGGGAATCAGCTCAAACCCTACCAAAGCCTCGGAACTCCTCGGGCTGTAATATGGTCTCTCCAAGTCACGGGCCTCCCGGTGAGCGTAGGCCGATAATAGCCGCGTGAAATCGGCAGGAGTCCTTTGTCGGCTCTCCCGGCCTCGGAGTGAAAGCTACGTGCGTACCGTCCCACTGTAACTCGAAAGGGCCTGGACCAAGCCCTTGCTCTTAGAGGTGATGTGAACACCCCGCCGATGGCCTCTACAAATGCATCCAGCCGGTAGCCCTCACCACCGCTTGGGATTTACCCCATTCTTCTCGAAATCCGGCATCCTCTTGCGAAAGCTTAGCTACTGATCTCAGAGCGGTCCTCTAGACTTGTTCTCCTGTAGACAAGCACATCAAAAAAAAAGCGTCAGTCCTTCATCATTTCAAAAGCATGCATATATTCAAAAGTGCACATATTTTCAAAAGAAAAGCATTCATAAAAGTTTTTCTAGCATTATTTGCATCAAAAACGTGTCTTTCATCACTTGAAACGCGTCATTGCTTTCCTAAAGCACAAAATCACAATTCTTTGCACATAAGCATTATTTTTCAAATAAAACGGCATGCATGAATCATTTTCATCTTCCAAAATCATGTTTTCTCATTGAAAATCAGAATTTCGACCTAGTTCTAGCACAAGGCAAGAACTTCGTCTCATTTAGACAAATCTCATTCTTACTTCATTTTGCGAGAAAAAAGTGAGTCATTCTCATAATTTTCATCAAACAAGTTGCACATTGCATATTCTTAGCCTCATAGGTTGTTCATGCATCTCAAAATCATTCAAAAAATCATTCAAAAATCCTAAAATTCGGGTCAAGCCCTAAGTCATTCAAAAATCAAGCAAAATCATCGGATTTGAGCAAAATGAGAATGCTTACCCCAACCGATCGCGGGTTCGTTGATTTATGCTCCCTTCTCCCCGGGTAAAGCTCCGATGGAGGCGTAAGGAAGTCATACTTCCTCTCCGTCCGAACGAGCTCCTTTCTTCTCCTTCTCGCAGCCGCGGAGATGTTCCTTCTTGCTTGCCTCGGTATGGGATTGCCCTCCGGATCCATTCCAATCGATAGAAGCAAAAGAGGATTGAAAGAATTTCGAAATTCTCTTCCTCTCTTCTCTCTCTCTGCGTTCTTGGGCGGCAATGCAATGTCAAGTCCCCGTTCAAATCTGATTTTAAATAATCTGGAAAAAACAGGTCTCTAGCCGTACGGCTTCTTTTTCTCCATCTCATGCCGGGCGGCTTCATTCGCTCTGAGCAGAAATTACAATCCTGCCCCTGGACCTTCCACTTGGGCATGCAATTTCCATTATCTTTTAACCAAGATAACATCTTTTCAGAAAATATCCCTTATCTCTTTAGCAATCAAGCTCTATTCCCAGTCGCCTCCGTTAATTCCGTTATAACGGGATAACATTAGGTGACAACCTCCGAATTGTCAGAACTCTAAACTTGTGCTACCTCTATCCGCGAATAGTGACGTATGCCCAAGTCATTCCAACTTGTGCTACCTCTATCCGTGAATAGTGAAGTATGCCCAAGTCATTCCAACTTGTGCTACCTCTATCCGCGAATAGTGACGTATGCCCAAGTCATTCCAACTTGTGCTACCTCTATCCGCGAATAGTGAAGTATGCCCAAGTCATTCCAGCTTAATGCTACCACTATCCGCGAATAGTGAAGTATGCCCAAGTCATTTCAACTTGTGCTACCTCTATCCGCGAATAGTGAAGTATGCCCAAGTCATTCCAACTTGTGCTACCTCTATCCGCGAATAGTGAAGTATGCCCAAGTCATTCCAACTTGTGCTACCTCTATCCGCGAATAGTGAAGTATGCCCAAGTCATTTCAACTTGTGCTACCACTATCCGCGAATAGTGACGTATGCCCAAGTCATTTCAAATTGTGCTACCACTATCCGCGAATAGTGACGTATGCCCAAGACATTTCAACTTGTGCTACCACTATCCGCGAATAGTGACGTATGCCCAAGTCATTTCAAATTGTGCTACCACTATCCGCGAATAGTGACGTATGCCCAAGTCATTCCAACTTGTGCTACCTCTATCCGCGAATAGTGACGTATGCCCAAATCATTTCAACTTGTGCTACCTCTATCCGCGAATAGTGACGTACGCTCAAGTTTCCCAACTTAAGTTACCTCTATCTCCGTCATAAAGAGATAGTGCCATAAGCTCTAGCTTCATCAGGTGCTTGACCTCCGAATTGTCAAAATCTCAAGGATCCTAGACATCGTTCCTAACTATCTAGTGATGCTTGAACTACGATCAAGGCTTGATTCCTCCGGGATACGTAGGTAGCCTTTTATAAAAGGTCCAGCCATTCGACCACTTTGGTCACCCTGTTTCTTTGTCACTCCTCAGTGATAAAGCGCCCCCTCATAGAAGTTCAGATATCCGACCACCTTGGTCACTCCTAGCATATCCCCAGTAGGATCAATTGCTTGACCTCCTAGGTCATTTTCTCTTCTTTTTCCCGAAGAGACCGCTTTCTCTTCTTCCTTCCCCAGGCGGATCCTAATTCCGAACTACGGCCCGGCTTGATTCCTCCGGATACGTAGGTAGCCTTCCAAAAGGTTCAGCCACTCGACCGCCTTGGTCTCCCAATCCGTCTCGGCATTCGCCAGATCGGATCCTTTTCTATCGACAACCCCACTCGCCTTGCAAGTGACGTTGCCGAGGGGCTTCTGTAAGTACCCAAATCTGGCTCATGCCTTCCGGTTAATTTTCCAGACATTTCGGTAAGTTTCCCGGTAATTCCCCGGACCTTCCTAGTGTTCCGGAAATGTCCTAGAGCAGTCCCAAATTAAAATTAGGGCTGTATGGAGCCTTTCTAATTAAGAAAACACGTTTTTCTTAATTAGGGAGAAGGTTCTAGAATAATGCCACCTTGCATGGTTCTAGAATCTTTGAGTCACAAATGGATAAGACCACACGGCCTCATTTGCAAAGGGCTCTGGCCGCACGGCTTCATTAGCCTTATCCGCATCGCCTATAAATAGAGCCCTCCTCTACCCATTACAACACAACAACACAAACAATCAACAACAAAAACACACACACTCCATAGCAATCAAGACGTGAAGAAAACCCTTGAAGGCTCAAGAAGGCGAAGAAGAAGCTCAAGAAGCCATCTCCCTCCTCCTTGAAGACCCAAGAAGAACCTCTCCTCCTAGCTCCGTCCGAAGAAGCGAAGGAAACGATTGGTAACCTCGCACGCCCTAACCTTGCATTTTAATTGATATACTTGCTCATTGCATTCATATATCTTGCTTGGGACTTGGCATTTATTCATAAAGATCATTTCTTTATCACCCCCTTCCCCTTTGCATGCATTAAGACCTCATTTGTCATAAAAATGTAGTCTTTTTCATAAAGGTGCATCCTTTGCACCTAAAACCCCCTATTTTCAAATAAAAAAATCATCTTTATACATCCTTTGTATGTAAAGATCCAATCTTTCCAATAAAAATGCATCCTTTGCATTCAAAAAAACCTTTTCTAATGCATCATTTGCATAAAAATCCTATCTTTATGCATCATTTGCAATAAAGATCCCTTCTTTAAATCAAAAAGCATCATTTGCTAAAACCAAAATGTCATCTTTTCATTAAAGAGTCATTTTTCATCATGCATTTCCCCTTTCCCCCAACCTTGGAACGGACCGGTGTAAAAGTTCTCATCTTTGCATCGTTCCTTCCATTAAAGGTTCATGATTTCTTTAGGAAAAGGATAACCTTGAACCCTATATCTCCGATTATCGCTTAAGAATGAGTATGAAGCCTCTATACGAGCTCGACCGTCTTAAAGCGTAGGATTGATGGGCTAAGGACATTCCTTCCTAAAGAACCTCATCTTTGACCCAAAAGAGAGTCATTCTCTCGATCACGCAAGTCCCGAGGGTCCCGAGGTTAAAATGCGATGATCATAAGTCATAAGATGAGGACGGGATCATAATCCCAAATACATAAATTCCAAGGAATCCCGAGCGACAACCAACAAATGGTTTGTACGTCCGGAAGACAACTTGGGACATTTCCCCCCTTACTCTCGAACACATGCACACAAAGAAAGCACGCAAGCAAACACGATTAATGAAATCTTGGGAGACTTGCTCCGGCAAGGCACTTTGGGTGAACGCCAAACGTTCTTCCCAAGGGGTAACTTAACCTCCGAACCCATAAAACCTTTTTTTCAAAGTTTTGAGGTAATCAAAATGGCGTGGCGACTCCGTTTTTCAAATAACTCGGATGTCTTCAAACTCGCGTGAATTCCAATAAACAAAAATTTGGGCACCACATTCACAGGTGTCCCCTCCTCTTCCTCAACTCCGGCGACCCCTTCCAATCCATCACCTCTGACAACCCCCTCTTGCCCTTCTGACACCGATCCCTTTGTTACACACAAAACTCCCCCACCCCCACCCCCATGCCATCCACAGTCGTCGTTGACGACCGCATACCTTTCTTTTCTGGCGTCCCTACTTTCTCGACCATGTTGACCGGCATTTCAATTATCCAAGAGGTTGTAGTGAGTGCGTGTGTGTGATTGGGTTTTTGTATGTGAAAATGGGAAATAGAAAGAGTTTCTCTCTCCTCTTTCTTTTCTCTTGACTATATATGTTGGCTATCTTTGTAAACCATAGAGAAATAAATGTAATCACCTTAGAAACTTAAATTTGTTGGAATCTTCAAATTGATGGGTAGGATTCAGGAGATTATGTATGATTTTCAATTTTGCTTGATTAGAAAAAATGTCTTTCGAAATGTTAACATAAAATAGGTTGTTCATTCCAAAAATAAGTACTCCCGTCTTATATTAAACTGCAAATTTTTTATTTTAGGCGTTGCACTAAAAATTACAGACACTCAAAATGAAATATCTCTCTCTATATGTGTGTGTGTGTGTGTGTGTGTCAAATAATTTAATAAAATAGCAAAAATAGAGGTTATAAAAGACTAAACACAATTGCGAACTTAACAAAAACAACTGTAAACTTAACAAATATGTCAAATAATCTTATAAAATAGCAAAAATAGAGGCCATAAAAAAGACTAAAAACAACTGTGAACTTAACTAAAAGCAATTGTGAACTTAACAAATATGTCAAATAATCTCATAAAATAGCAAAAATAGAGGCCATAAACGACTAATTACAACTGTGAACTTAACTAAAATCAATTGTGAACTTAACAAATATGCCAAATGATCTCATAAAATTGCAAAAATAGAGGTAATAAAATACTAAAAACAAATGTGAACATAACTAAAAGCAACTGTAAATTAATAAATATGTCAAATAATCTCATAAAATTCAAAAATAGAGGCCATAAAATATTAAAAACAAATGTGAACTTAACTATAGGGGTGTAAATGGTTCGGTTTAGCTCGGTTTGGACAAATTTAGGAGCTAAACTGCTAGTATCGGTTCGAAAAAATTTCAAACCGAGCTAAACCATAAAAAAATTCGAACCGAGCTGAGCCAAACCATCATGGTTCGGTTTAGCTCGGTTTGAACCGCGGTTTGAATGACCACCAACATATATTTAAATCTTAAAAAAATACAAGTATGAGAGGGTAAATCCCTGCTTAGTCAAGCACCTAAAACACCAACATGGTGACAATGCCACTGAATCTATAATGTCACGGACAGCCTAAAAGATCACATCAAGTCATCCTAACATAAAAACAGAATTAACAAAAACGATATACCACCATAAGCAAAAAGACACGGTTTCAGTGAAATATTACGAGCGATTAACTACCAATCGAAACCCAATAAATAGTACTACCTCCGATCTCAAAATGAATGTTCTTAAAAAATCAACTTTCCCTTTCATCAAGAGCACATTTGAAAAAGAAAAATTGACATTCATTTTGGGCACGAGGAAACTACTTATGCCTTCCTATATCTACTAACATCGAAAGAGAGGAAATTTTACTAAATTTGAGAGATGTAATGGTGGTACAAACAATGCAATGCAGGATTTATGCACAACCAAATGAGTTTTACGAAGAAATCACAAAAAAAGCCGTCTGTTTGGGACTTAGGAAACAGTTAGGTTAATAAGGGACTCAAAAGAAGAGTTAAACGAAGAGTACAAACCTTCAAGAAGCCATGGATGTTGAATTGTGCCCTTAAATTTACTAACTATAAAGGGGGCAGTGAGAATGAGCGACGTTGAGGCGATGTTGAGGCGGATGTGAATTCGCCTTCGACTATAGAAGAGAGAGAAGGGGGCAGTGAGAGTGAGCGACGTTGAGGCGATGTTGAGGCGGATGTTGAGGCGGCAAGGGTGAGCGAGGCGGCGAGGGTGGATGAGGGGGCAATGAGATCTACGTGCGGCGACGTTGAGGCGGCGAGGGTGGATGAGGGGCAGTGAGATCTACCGAAGAGTCAAGAGAGAGAGAAGGGGAAGAGAGAGAGAAGGAAAAGGGATAGTAATGTCTGTGTAATGAGATTGAGATTAAAGAGGCAGTGTTCAAATATTAGACATTTTAGGGTTTTGAAATAAATTAAAGGTGAGGATTAATTTGATTTGGAATGAATGTTCAGGATTATGGTTTATATGTTGGTTTGGTTTGACTTCATAGCTCGGTTTCACAACTCGGTCTCGTAGCTCGGCCTCGTAGCTCGGTCTCATAGCTCGGTCTCGTAGCTCGGTTTCATAGCTCGGTTTAATGGCTAAACGGTTTAGCTCGGTTCGGCTCGGTTTGGCTTGGCACCCTCAAACCGCAAGCTAAACCGAACCATGTGGTTTGTAATTTTTATAAACCGAGCTAAACCACTTAAATAAAAAAACCGAGCTAAACCCCACGGTTTAGCTCGGCTCGGTCTCAAACCGCGGTTTGAGCTAAACCACTTACACCCCTACTTAACTAAAAACAATTGTGAACTTAACAAATATGTCAAATAATCTCATAAAATTGTTAATTAGTAGTCATAAATAAACGACTAAAAACAACTGTTAACTTAACTATAAACAACTGTGAACTTAACAAATATGTCAAATAATCTCATAAAATTACAGAAATAGAGGCCGTGTAAGACTAAAAACAAATGTGAATTAAGTAAATGGTAGCTATTTTCATGCAGAAATCATGAATTTAGCTAAAGCAACTGTGAACTTCTTTTTAGTTGTTTTTTTTGGAACAACCGTGAAAAATATCGGTAAACTTATCAAAAACAACTGTGAACTTATAAACTTTTCTTCACATTATATGTTGATGCTACTAGTTTGAATCGTCTTGACGATACAAATACAACATGGTTTCAAAATTTTTTTTTTCTAGATCTTAAAATATTTCATTTGAAAGTTTTGAGGGGAAAAAAGAAAGAGAGAGAAGAAGGGAAAGCGCAGAAAGGCTAAATGTAGGTAGGTCCATGCGTGTCACGTCGTTAAATGAAGGGCACGAGTGTAATTTCCCCTAATTTGCCAAGGACATGCAAGTCCACCTATAATGTTAGGACCGGATGGTCAATTTGCAAAATATGCATCCTTGGTGGTCGTTTTTATTAGGCCGAGGGATGATTTGGTAACTGCCCCAAAATATAAAAGGCCTAAAATTTAATTAAATAAAAATCATTATTGTGAAATATAATATTTTATTCAATTACTTTAAATCATTAATAAATAAAATGGTTAAAAGCTAAAACATACTCTATCTAATAATATATTTCAAAAAAAAATATTAAATAAAATATATATTTATTTATTACTTAATAAAAATATTAGAGTAATTGAATAAGTTCTTAAAATTGAAATAAAATTGTGAATTGATAATCTGAAATAAATTTTATTTTTCAAGTCATCTTATGTGGCTGTGGCTGTGGCTGTGGCTGTGGCTGTAGCTGTAGCTGTAGGATAATTAACACCACAAATTGGTTGGATATATTTTTGGAGCGATATAGAATAATTTCTAGTCAAGCAGTGTAATGTACACCACTCAATTTCAAATATACAACAGATAGATCTAAGGTTATTATCTCAGCTAGAGAGAAATATCAAGAGTGAAACACTATTCTCAAGAAAATGATAAAGATGAAATCCCTTTTATTTTTCATGATCATGTTAATCTCCAATCAAAACCCATGTGCTACAACCCAAGCTGATGCCTTGGACACGAAAGAATCCGATCACCTTGCGCTGATGGCCATCAAGTCAAAGATTGCTGACCCTGAAGGTGCTTTGGGGTCGTGGAACGATTCTTTCCATTTCTGCCAATGGGAAGGTGTAAAATGTGGTCGGCGCCATAGGAGAGTCACTGCTTTGGATCTTTCCTCCAGAGGTTTATCTGGTTCTTTGTCTCCATTTGTAGGAAACTTGAGCTTCCTCAGGGTGTTATGGCTTTACGATAACACATTTGACGGTGTGATCCCTACTGAAATAGGCCGTTTATTCAGATTGGAGCAAATATTTTTGTACAATAACTCATTTGGAGGAAATGTTCCGGCTAGTCTTTCAAACTGTACCAACCTAAAACGTCTTTCGATAAGCAACAATAAGCTTGCTGGGACAATCCTACAAGAAGTTAGTTCTCTGTTGAAGCTTGTATATCTTAGTATTCACGAAAACAATTTCACAGGAGAAATACCTCCTTCCATTGGGAATCTCACTTCTCTTAAGGGAATTTCTGCCAGTCAGAATCATTTTGGAGGAATCATTCCATACGCCATTGGTCAGTTAAAGAAGCTATGGTATATCTCAATTGGCAATAATCAACTCCATGGTACAATCCCTCCGTCCTTTTACAATCTTTCTTTGCTCTCTGATTTCAATATATATGACAACCAACTAGTTGGAAGTCTTTCAACAGGCATAGGTTTGAAGCTACCAAAACTTGAACTCTTTCAAATAGCAAGCAACAAGTTTACAGGACTCCTTCCAGTCTCTCTTTCCAATTGTTCAAAATTGGAAGTCATCCAGATAGTAGATAACCGTTTCCATGGAAAAATAGCAATTGATTTTGGAATGATGCCAAACCTCTGGGAGGTAGGTCTATCAGAAAATGATTTTGGAAGTGGGGAACCTGATGAATTGAATTTTATTGCCTCTTTGGTGAACTGTAGTAATTTGCAAGAGTTGTTCTTTTATGAAAACCAATTAAGAGGGCAGCTACCAAGTTGTGTGGGCAATCTCTCAACTCAACTTTATGTTCTATCACTTGGTTACAATTCAATATATGGATCCATCCCTCCATCAATGATGAATCTAGTCAGTCTAGAGGTATTAGGACTGAGTCATAATCAATTCACAGGCACAATTCCTAGTAACATTGGCAATCTCTGTAAACTACAAAAATTGGACATAAGTGAAAACAGTTTGATTGGTAATATTCCTGAATCTGTTGGGAACCTATCACTCCTAATTGAAGTCTCCTTAGCCAACAACATGTTACAGGGTATAATACCAACAACTTTTGGAAATTGCCAAAATTTGATTCTATTGAGCATTGGGTCAAATAACCTTACTGGAAGCATACCAGGAGAACTTCTCGGATTTTCATCCCTTTCAATATCACTAGATCTTTCACTTAACCACCTTTCTGGATCACTCGCACTAGAAATTGGAAAGCTTCATAATTTAGGATACTTGGATTTGTCGGAGAACGAGTTGTCCGGTGAAGTCCCTAGCAGCATAGGTGGCTGCACTAGCCTGGAGAATCTATTCCTGGAGGGGAACTTCTTTCAAGGTTTGATACTCCCATCATTTGGCTCTTTGGCTGGTATTCAGTACCTTGATATTTCCCGTAACAACTTCTCCGGACAAATTCCAAGGTTCTTGGAGAAATTCCAATTCAAGAATCTTAATTTATCATTCAACAACTTCGAGGGCGAACTACCAATGAATGGAGTTTTCACAAATGCAACCGCCATCTCAGTAGAAGGGAACAATAGGCTTTGTGGCGGCTTGCCTAAACTTCACCTTCCTAAATGCAGCATCAAAGAGAGAAAGAATGGTAAAAAGATGTCGCTTGCACTCATAATTGTGATTCCAATAATCTGCTTGCTTGTTGGCCTGGCTTTGGCATCATGTTGTTTATTCATTTGGAACAAAAGAAGAACTAAAACACCATCATCAGGCCTGGCATTGAGGCAACAATTCACCATGTATTCTTATGAAATGCTTCTCAAGGCAACAAACAGGTTCTCCTCAGAAAACCTGATTGGTATGGGTGGTTTTAGCCATGTTTACAAAGGGGTACTTGAAGAGGATGGAATAACGGTTGCTGTCAAGGTACTAAACCTTGACCTTCGAGGAGCTTCAAAAAGTTTCATGGCAGAATGTGAAGCCTGGAGAAATATTCGACATCGTAACCTTGTAAAGATCATAAGTGCATGCTCCTCAATTGACTTTCAAGGTAATGATTTTAAAGCTCTGGTTTACGAGTTCATGGCTAACGGAAGTCTAGAGAGTTTATTACATCCAATTCCAGGAACAATGAACATAGAGAATGAGATGCACGGACTAAGCCTTCTTCAAAGAATGAACATTGCCACAGATGTTGCTCATGCCATTGATTATCTTCATTACCGGTGTGAAATTCCTATCTTGCACTGTGATTTAAAGCCGAGCAACATTTTACTCGATGGAGACATGGTCCCTCATGTTGGGGATTTTGGGCTCGCAAGGTTCTTCCTTTCAGAAGTTTCAAATATCAACCAAAGCAGTTCCATTGGTTTGAGAGGAACTATTGGTTATGCACCTCCAGGTAACCACTTTACTCAAGAACCCACAATCACAATCAATTATTTCTAGCTAATTAATTTTTACTAATTTTATGCCTTTGACCACCACTCAATTGTTCTTGAGATTTTGGCGTGAATCTTATATTTTGTCATCATCATGATTTGCAGAGTATGGTCTTGGCAGCGAGATGACAACAGAAGGAGATGTCTACAGTTTCGGTATAATTTTGTTGGAGATGATGACCGGAAAGAGACCCACAGACAATATGTTCCAGAATGGCCTTAACCTTCGTGACTATGTTAGAAGGGCCTTGCCAGACAGCGTCATGGACATAGTAGACCCAATACTTGTGAAGGAAGAGGAAAATGAAACACAGAATCCAGGATATGCAAAACAAAAGGTGGAGTGTTTAGTTTCATTTCTGAAGATTGGAGTTGCGTGCTCTGTGGAGTCAGCAAAAGACAGAATGAATATATCAGTGGTTGTTGATGAGCTGCAGCGTATTACCAACATCATTTCAAAGCACGAAATCTCAATAGCGAGGTAAGGAGTAATTCCTCAATTTTAGCCTAATTTAGTTATTTTATCTAGGTAATTACAGCTCGTAGCGCTCGTAGCAGTTTATGTGGGTACTTCTTAATTGGTTGTCTCAGAGTTATCTTTAAGTATCATCAAAATATAGAACTAGACTGTCATATTCAATCCTCAGCTTTACTAGCTATTAAATCAGTTTACAGACCAACATAAACCTGGCAAAAAGGCACTTTACGTAAGTTTCTTTTTCTATTTAAAACAAAAACTCGGTCTAATGGTCTTTCCGAGACAAATGATAGCTTTTCATTTTGCGATGGAAGTTGTTGTTTTGATTAGCATCAGCAAAAAATAATGCAAAGATATCAGTTCTTCAGAGATTGTACCTTGTTTTAACAATAAGAAATAATCCACCAAACAGCTACCAACTCTTGAAGAATAATCATTAATACAGAGAGTGGAAGTGTCTCGACATATCTTTTACAGGGTAATTGGAAGCTTAAAATCTTACAATATTTGAGCTTGAAGCGCATCCAAGAAGAGTTCAAACAAGTTTTTGTTGTCTGATATCTTCCTCTCTTTAGATTTTACACAACTGAAAGTTACTGTACGATTAAGCTAACCAAAGCAAATTGAGATTATAGGCAAGTAGGTAATGAACTTTGATTCTGGTAAAAGAGTAGACGTTTACTCCATGATTCTAACCGATAATTGGTTTCTCTGTGCAAAAATTCCATTGCAATATGTCTTCTCTATTTTGTGGCGTTAATTGCTATATTTGACCTTATTTTCCCAAACTATATCGTATTTATGAGTCAATGATTATGTTTTCAGGTGAGGTAGAAAAAGAATGTGGAAGCACTTTTGTGGCAATCATGACAATAAATTATGTGGTGGGAGTAGCAATGGAGAACGTGTGTTGTTGCTTTTACATGTTTGGCTAATAGCTATTATTTGGTATCTTGGGATAATTTTGTGTCTTGACTTCTTCATAATGTACGTATAAAACTTTCAAGGGCGGAAAGCATGGACACCTTTGTCACCCGCCCCTTTTTTTTATTTTGCTCATGTTTTATTTGTACTTGAAACCCTCTATGTGGTCAACTAAATTATTTGAAGTTATATCATGTTGGCTATTCAAACGCCAGTGAAACCCTCTATGTGGTCAACTAAATTATTTGAAGTTATATCATGTTGGCTATTCAAACGCCAGTTAGCCGCTTCAGTGCAGGGCTTGTGTTGCGGTATGTATAATCTTTGCAAAAATACAAAATCCACAAATTAATATGAACTAAATTTTTCTCGAGATCCAAATTTATGGTGTGAACTTTATACTTTGGAGCATATCAACCAGGTGTATTCCGGTAGCTAGTTTGTTTTCTTCCTGGTCCCATAACACCTCTTCTCTTGATGTGCTTGTTATGGTAGGCCAATTAAAGTCTGTTCATTTCTTAGACTTATTGTTCATTTCTTAGACTTATTCTTTTGAGAAACATTAAATCATAATTTTAGGCATCTTACGGCAAGGATTTCTTTACTCTCAAGATCTCGTCATTAGAAGAAAACAATTCTCAGACTTATTCTTTTGAGATACATATACAGAAACAATTTCAATATATTCTAATTAAGTCCAAACACATTTCTTAAAATCATTTATATGTCGCGCTTTCCTTTTGTCTGTTTCAAAATGAATCTTGTATCTCTAAATAAGAAAAAAATTTCAGTTTAATTTCACTAGGATACAAGCAATATCCAAACTCATTTCTTAAAATCATTTACAAGTCTGATAAGTCCGAATGCAATATTTAATTTGGGACGAAATGAGTATATTTTAAGGAATTTAAGGAAGAAGAAAAAAGCCTAACCTATCATCTCGCTCCCGCCATCATACCCCTTCCCACCTCAATTCCGATAAAATCTACTCCAAAATGAATATCCATTTTTATTCTTAATTAATAACATTGAATATTTATTTTGAGATGGAGAAAATTTGACAGAGCATTAGTCATTTGGTTGCCATCTTAGGCATCTTCAAAGAACAAAGAGAACTTTCCATTTGGTTTCTTTCTAGGCTTCAGAAATCAGATCAAATTACCCAAAATTGGCCATATATGTCAAACTGTTGCATTCATGTCTGATGGACTCATGCCACGAAAACGTGTGAGAACGACACTTGTTGCATTATGTCTGATGGATTCATGCCACGAAAACGTGTGAGAACGACGCCGGTAGTGTGTGCGAGAGAGTGAGAGATCTTTCATGGGAGGCCAACGTGAACCAACACCTCACCCAACACAACAAGATTGGTTTATGGAGACACCCGATGTGTCATCTGCTTTTTTTCTTCTCTCTTTAACAGCCAACAAGAGCTTTTTAGTAAGAAAACAGGCACATTACAAGACAATGAGCAGTTGAGGACACCAGAACACATCATACACAACAGCCACAAGAATTACAAAAAACTCCTCAACTCAACCACTCATATAATACAAAATCAAGAAAATAGATAAAACATCCCAAACGACTTGAGAAAACCAAAACAACAGTCAACAAACACCATTTCAGCATCGGCATTATCACCAAGTTGAAAACAGCTGTCCCTCTTTACTCCCACTATTCCCACTTACACTAACATAAGTTAACTTTCTGTTGAAAACGGAAAAAGAAAAAGGGAAACTTCTTCACTTCAAGAATTAGGCTGGGTATTGAAGAAATTAAAACAATAAAACGGGTGACAAAAACAACCCTTAATTAATTGATAGATAAGATATCCATGTCTTTTGTATAAAATGATAGACACTGATGAAAAGAAAAAATTACAAACATGCATAAACTCTTTGGTGATACAGTAAATTACTCGCTGAATGATCCAGTTACCGGCAACCCTTTAACAGGTACGAAGAGGGACTTGGAAAACTTCCGGTCCCCTTTCCAGGTTTCCCACACTCGCTGAAATCAAGTACACGCCCCTGTGTCTGCAAAATTATTTCAGGAGAAAAAACGTAAGGTATTCGAAATGTAAAATATGTACTCAAGAAATGAATTGTGTTTATCTAGCACCATAACTCAAAACTCTTACTGGGATTATCTATAGATAGGGGAGATTAGTCTACTATTTTCTGTAGCTAAGCTATTGCAAAAGACAATAACAAACAATTAAATATTTTGTTGCTATTTTAGATAGAATAAATAAATCTTACTAAGGCATCTGAAGTAGAGTGCAAGCAGTTGATTTGATCTTCTTTCTCATTATTTAAGCATGTTTTTCTTAATATCAAATCAGGAGTTTCATCTCCCAAAACCTCTTGGGCATTGGCAAATGCAGAAGCTGTATGCTCACTTAACTGTTTCATTAACCCAAGAGCATCATAGCTCCTTTCCCCTGGGCTCATAAAGTAACCAATATCCTGCGAAATTTAAATGGAGATAAGAGGGAGATAATCTTTTAAGAAGTACCTTCGCTTTATGACGGTATAAAACTTAAAATCCCTCCGTATCCCTAAACTTGCAAATAAATCGCCATGGCATGGGAATTAAGAGGGAGTATATAATATTAAGGTATTGTGAGCGAGGATAATGTGGTAGGAGAGAGAAAGTGAGGTATGAAATAGTAAATAGGTAGTTTTTGTGAGTATGACCAGTGGTCCCCATGATTTATTAAGTACTAAAAACTTTTCATTTTTGAACTTTACAAGTTTTAATGGGACACCAAATAGGGTAACTTTTGCAAGTTGAGGTGGGACAGATGGAGTATATAACATAAACTTTAAGTACCTCAATTGTTATGTCTGTATCAACTTTTGGACCTGGCACAAAAGAGTTGATGAACCAAGGAGATTTCCAAGCTGAAGGCGATTCAAAACTTCTCTTGAATGGAGTTTCACTAAAACTAATAATGCCGAATGAAGGCTAAGAGAATAGAATGACGGAACGATATTGACAAGAAACAGTTTCGAAAGCTTCAAGCTTTTCTTTTCTTTATTCAATCATCAAAAACTGCCTCAATACAAAAGCCCTAGCATTGTTTAAATACTAATCCTAAGAACATTCTAGAAACCCTAATTAATAATTGATGAATTACACAAATAGCCCTACTTAATATTGAAATTGTCTATGGCTTAGAACAAGTGAGGCGAAACTCACAAAGTGAGACGAAACTCACAAGTGTTGTCTTTAGTGTTGGCAACACTAACAACAACACATACACCAATTCTAGAAAAACAACAAATCAATATTAATAAATATAAATTACAGCGGAAGAATTAAAGCAATACACAAGAATATAAATTTTATCAAGTTATATAAATATATAACTTGATGGGTGCCAGGAGGGCAAGACCGTTCTATTAATAATATGAATTAAATACAAGGTCGAAGAAGTTCCTTAATGATAAACGATCCCTAATATAAGGAACAACATATAAAAGAATTCTCTCTGAAAATGAACACTAAAGCCTCACTAAAATATAAAAATCTGTATGAACTTCTCGAGTGTCGGACAGAGTGTTGCCAACACTGAAATGGCAACACTTGAGAGCAGAATTCTATTTCTTATGCAGATTTGCGTTTTCTGAATTGGATGATCTTCAATGAAAATCCACTGCACTATTTATAGGCCACAAAGTCTTGGAGCCTACTCAAAATGATCAGCAACAGTCTTGAAGTTTGTTTCCTCCAAATTAGCCAACTCGCCTCATTTGTAGGAGACTAGGTCTTCTCTTGCTTCTCTTGCTTGTACCTCTCAGCTCTAGATGCCTTGTACTCTGACTTGTTCTCCCCCTGAATAGCTGAATAAAATCTCTTTTTGCTTGGTCATTAATTAAACAAATAAACACATGTTTATTTGTTAATTATCTCCTCTTCTTCGTGAATCACGCCTAGGCAGTTTCTGTTGATCTTTTCAAGCTCATTTTAAGCAGACTAACTACTGTTATTTAAACATTAATTTCCACATTTTTATTTGTGAAAAATACAGTAACTATTTCAGTGTTGCCAAATCCAAATGACAACACTTGTGGCAACACCAGTGGCAACACTGGTTTGCAACACTTGAGATAATATTCATGGCAACACATGATCTTAACATTAACAAATATTAAAATAAAACATTAAAACCCTAAACACTCAAAGCCCAAACCCAGCCCAATGTAGAATACTTCCAGCCCCGCATTGCTGATGTTCTCGCCTGGCCACCAGGCGCCCGCCTGGGCTTCCTTGAGGCGGCCGCCCCACTTCCAGTCTGCCTCCTCTGTTTCGTTGTTGCTTCCTTCTGTCTCGTGTCATACTGCATCATCCTCCCCTCCTTAGAAAAGACTCGTCCTCGAGTCAATACCCTCAATATGAACACCACAATGCCCCGAAAAATCTAAACTCCATCCGCAAAAGGAATTTGATGCCCTTGACGAACTCGAAACTTCATTGCCCTTGTGATAGTATCCATCCAATCAGCCCAATGCGTTGATACAAAGAACTCAATAATTAATTTCTGAATGGTGTATCGAGCAAAAGAACGGGGAACATATATGTCAAACGGATCTTTGTACCCCGTATCAACAGTAACTGTTTCAAATGTCCACACCATGGTTGCCCCTTGATTAACAAACACTTCCTCTGTCTCCTTATCGGTCTCAACAACGGATTCTGCGTCATCAACAAGATCTGATGTCATCGCTTGAGGAACATCACCACTACACCCATCAAACATAGCTGGTTTGGACCAATCAACAAGGTCTTCTTGACTTGAAGAATCAATCACAAAACCCTCTTTAAAATTAACAGTATCCATCCAAGACTCAATCGAATCTTCAGGATTTGCATCAAACAGGGGGGGTTTGACCAATCAACAAGGTTTTCCTCACTTGAAGATTCGACAAACAAGCCCTCTTGACACCCAACAGTATCAATCCAAAAATCATAGGAATCATTAGGAATTGCCTTACCTTCGATTTCCGGAATTTCGATCCTCATATCGTCATTCCTCGAATGGTTAGCTGCATACCTACCATGAAGTCCATGATTTTGGCCGAGGGAATCCATCGCCTCTTGATAGTACTCCTTTTCCTTGACTGGAACAACCGGATCTGAACCCCTCATCGCTAGAAGTTTTTCTCTGCGATCCAAGAGGATCTGGAGTATTTGAATCCGTCTTCGTATCTCCTATATCTCAATATTGCGACGGCGTCGTCTGTACTGATGGTCATCTTCTTGGGGCTCCGCTGCACGACTGCTCCATCGACCACCATGTCCACCACGAACCACGCTTCCTCGTTCAGCCATTGATATGCGAACCGGAGCTATGATACCAAATAATGCCGAATGAAGGCTAAGAGAATATAATGACTGAACGATATTGACAAGAAACAGTTTCGAAAGCTTCAAGCTTTTCTTTTCTTTATTCAATCATCAAAAACTGCCTCAATACAAAAGCCCTAGCATTGTTTAAATACTAACACTAAGAACATTCTAGAAACCCTAATTAATAAATGATGAATTACACAAATAGCCCTACTTAACATTAAAATAAAACATTAAAACCCTAAACACTCAAAGCCCAAACCCAGCCCAATGCAGAATCCTTCCAGCGCCGCATTGCTGATGTTCTCGCCTGGCCACCAGGCGCCCGCCTAGGCTTCCTTGAGGTGGCCGCCCCACTTCCAGTCTGCCTCCTCTGTTTCGTTGTTGCTGCTCCGTTGCTGCTGCCTTCTGTCCTGTGTCATACTGCATCAACTAAGATCACAAATCATTAGGCAAGCAAATATTAGAAACAAATTAGTAGAGACCTCACTGATTTCTAATGACATTAGAAAGGTTAACAAGCACGAAAAACAAAAAACAAAAATAAGATCTAGGTGACTCTTTCAAAGAACTACATCAGATAATCTCAAAAGTAAGTAATGCGAAAAAGGGGACATGATTTATATAAAAGTATAGGCATCTTACATGCTAACGTTTTCAAGACTAGCATCATTTTCTGCCTTTTCAGTCTTGATCTCCCCGGGTGTTGGCAAAGGAGCGTATAGTGTGGAGGATAAAACCAAACGGTGTCCACCCTTCTTACCGCTGACAGAGACACTGCGGGGGCTTATTACAGATAGACATAGATTTTTGGATGGAGTTTCGGAGACAGTGGCTTGATTTGGCACAGCCTCTAAATTTATGTGATTTTTATCTCCAAGAGTTCTAGCACTTAGGCCCAATGGTGTGTCTGATATACTTCCAAACTTATCAGGAGAGAAGAATAGTGGATTATTTAAGTTCTGCTCCATAAGGACTCCAGAAGATTCTTGCACCTATTTATTAGGAAATATCAAGATTTAATAAGCATCAGCCAATTATGCCATTCCAAAAACAAATACATCAGGGGAAAGGATTATCACAAGAAATTATAAGCTCGAAGAACAAAGCTATATAAGTTCAAAGAAAATCAAAATCGGGAAACCAGGCTCCATTGGGGTATCTTAAGTTTAAATACAAGTAAAGACCAGTTCTCCCTGTTTATATGATAAACAAATAACAAAAAAAAGAACATCCAGAGAGAAAAGAACTCACGTTCCCATCCACAGAATAAGCATCATCTTTAGCTTTGGCATCAGTACCACTAGTCGAGCTTCTATTGTGCAACGAGTGTTCTCTGTGCTCCTCTTTTTTACCATCATTACACAAGTTTTCTTTATCTTCAATACAGGGTCCAGAAATTAATTTGTGTCTGGATGGTGATTGGTCATTCACACTCTTCAAACATGACCTCCATCTTATTAAGGTGGAACCTCAGACTTTAAGACTCCAACCGAGAAAAATCTCTTCTCAAATTAGAGAATGAACTTTCTAACTTCTTTTCGCACCTTTTTTCTAACAAAGGTGACAGAAGATCTCGATGTCGCTTCTTCAATATGGATGGTGTGCCTGTGAAAGTCTTGGCAGAACTTTTCAGCACAGTCTCTGGGCAGCCATCTCGTGAAGGAGAATCCCACAACCTCGTTGGACTAAAACAATTCATAGAAGTCATCTTGAGCTGGCAGATACCAAGAGGACTATACTCATGCTGCATGTCTTTACCAGGCTCTATTAGATCACAGCTGAAAAAGGGGATGTCCCAGCTTGGGAAACGAGGAGGCTCGTAAGATAGAGCTCCTGTATCCTGCTGTTTAGAAGGCAAAACAAGACTTTGACCTAATTGATAAGAAAGAGATAACGAAGAAGATGGTAGGAAATCACGTTTTGAACAAATTTTTCGTCCTATTCTCTGATTCAGTTACACAACATATACCTCCAATTCCAACCTCCAAATGTGATATGTTATAATTGCCCCACAACTAACATAGAGAAAAGACTAAACAAACCTTATTGAATAAACAAACTACTAATGTAAAACGACATTGTAAAGCATCCATCCATAACATTGCCCTTTCCTTCAAATGATCCTTGTCCTCAAGGATCAAGTTCCGGAAACTTATCTTAAATCCATGCCACATATTCCCAAGTTGCGTCTTCACTAGGAGAGTTAGACCACTGCACCAAAGCTTGAGGAAGAGCCATGTTGTTGTGCATAATCATCCTTGGCTGAAAAATTGTCATTGGAGATATCCTCAACTCACCATGATCACCTACAATAGGTAATTCCATAGTCACAACAGAAGAAGAACCCACTTTTCGTTTGAGCTGAGATACGTGGAACACGGGGTGGATTTTTGACTGAGCGGGTAACTCCAACCTGTAGGCTACTTCTCCAATCTTCTCCCGAATCAAATAAGGTCCATAATATCGAGGTGAAAGCTTCTGATTAACTCTTTGCACCAGTGAACCCTGTCTATATGGTTGAAGTTTCAAGTACACCCAATCTCCAGGTTGAAATACTCTATCACTCATATTCTTATCAGCTTGCTTCTTCATCCTTGACTGAGCTAACTGTAAATTGAGTTTCAAGGTCTGAACCACCAATTCCCTCTCCTTCATCAATTCATCCAATGAAGCAACCTTAGTAGAATTTGGTACGTACGGAACAATTGAAGGAGGTTGATATCCATAGAGGGTCTTGAAATAAGAGTGTCCAGTTCCTGAATGGAAATTGGTGTTGTACTAATATTCTGTCAATGAAATCCATGCCATCCATTGATGAGGTCTATGGCTGCACATGCACCTCAAATACTGCTCCATGCATCGATTAATTCGCTTGGTTTGACCATCGGTTTGGGGGTGGTAAGATGAGCTCATTTTTAAAGTAGTGCCCATTAAACGGAATAGCTCCTTCCAAAACATACTCACGAACACTTTATCTCTATCTAACATGATAGAACCAGGACACGCATGCAATTTATAAACACTTCCCTAGAACAATTTAGCTATCTTTGCCGTCTCTCTCTGTAGACACCCCATTCTGAACCAATAAATCATGATTACATCACTCTTCATCTCTCTTTTATATTTTGATGAAAGCATATCAGTTTCGTCATGTTTCGTTAAGTTTCTAACTAACCTCGTTAGTTTTGGACCTAACTGACTAACGGAATAACTGAAGAGGGCAGAATTGTCCACAGACTGCTTTGTCTCGCACGAGATATCATATCTCGCGCGAGATATCCCCTCGACAGGATGTGCAGAATCACAATTCTTCTCCGTCCCAAACTCTTTTCTTGATAAACCTCATCTAATCCGGTTCTCCAATCAGAATTGAGTTCTGGAAGCTTCCTAGGAGTGTTTTACCTCTCCACCTCTACCTCCTAAACCCCTATAAATATTTGGTGACTTCCACTGTTTCAAAGGTCCAGAATTTCACACAACACACATAATTTGTTGGTTTCTTTCCACGAAAGACTCCTTCAAATCACTCACAAAACCTCCCTAAAATCACCTAAAGTTTGTTTATCAACCCTGTTGATCAACAAACATCCAAACCCGAATCAAGGATTGAGGCGAAGCTCTGTCCGCATCAAGATTTGACTCTCATATTGAGTCGAAAATCTGCCCAAATCACTTCTCGATTGAGAAATCATCTTAGAACCACGTTCTAAATCAAATCCTCCCTAAACTAGGTAAACTCCTATACTTTTACTCTTTTCTTCTTAATCTCTCTCTATTGGCTTTTAGAGTGATGTAATCCCATCAAAAGGATTAGCCTAGAGTCCCTTCAATCGATGAAGGCGATCTCGAAGCGTACAATCCGACATTCCGAATCAAGAAATTGATTAGAGTTTTCTTGTTCTTTATCTAATTAGTTATTAAAAAGATTGATAATACTCAATTGGCAAGACCGATCTCCGGATTGGGTGGAATGGATGCTCCTCGACCTACCCATTCGATAACTTAACCCCCGAACCCTCAAAATCTCTTTTTAAGGTTTTTCTTATTGTTTTCCTAAATAAATAATAAGTGGCGACTCTGTTATTCAAAATTCACGCATCGCTACAGTTTGGCGACTCCGCTGGGGACAATTAATTAAGAGGGTTAGACTTGCGTTACAATTGAATATTATCAATCTTTTTATTTTTCAAAAATCGATTTTTTCGGGAATTTTTCGGAATTTTTCGACAACCTGTTTTCAAAAAAATTACGTGCAAACTTATCCAGCGCGGGATAACTTATCTCGCGCGAGATAAGTTCACGATTTTGAAAAACGAATTATCCTTCTCTGTGGCGGCGGAAGCCTAATGGAAGCCTAATGATTAAAAAAAAATGAAAAGGGTTCTTAGGTCAAAGTTTGACTGCAGAAGAAAAAAAAAAAAGCCTTGACATAGTTGAATCCGTTGACCGCACACTTGGATTGACAGTTTTGACTTTTCTTCACACATTTTGACCACCCATTTAAAATAAAAAAAACAAAATCAAAAACAGTTTCCGAAAATTTTCAAAAATAAATTCCAGAAAAATCAAAAATAAATTATCATTATTATTTTGCTTGTGCTAACTCTATTTTGCAGGGTAGAATAATTTTAATTACTCGAACTATATACCTGCGTGCGATTGGTTTTTTAATTTAAAATCCGGTCCATGGAGGATTCGGGAGTTGTAATTTACTTATTCTCTCGCTCTCTATCTCTTTAAGTGGAACTACGACGGCCTGAGTCTTCCTAATTTGGGAGAAACGTAGGCAACCACTTGGTGCGGCCATTATCTGTTTTCTTTTGTTTTCAAAAAAAAAAAAACTTTCTATTTTACTCTATCACCTAGATTGAACTATCACACACGCGCACTCATATTATAACTGTCATTGCACTACATACCCTCTATAAACCCGGGACCCACACTAAGGACGGATGACGGTAACCACCTAGTCGCCGGTCTCTCCGAAGTTGGATCATCCCACTCCGCGTATTCAATCCACCTAGATTGTCATATCGCGGGGAGCCTAGCCTTCCGAACTGCATCGCCACATATCATGTAGATTGACTTTTTAAGACACTCCTTGACCGGTCGGTTTGATCTTGGAGTCCTTGTAATCCCTTGTCAAGATCGTTTTGTGCAATAATCCACGGAAAAGAAATCAATAAATTGTCGCTTCTGAATTGTCCCTTCGGAAACGTCCCTACGGTTGTCCCTTCGGATTTGCCCCTGAAAAGAGAAAATTTTCTCATCAAAATTATTGCACAATACTTGATGTTACTTTGGATTACTCCGACCCCTAGTTCCCTAGGTTTGGTTCTTGAACTTTAGAAACCCCCAAAACGGATTTTCCGTCCGACCAAAATTAGGATTAAAATCAGAAAATTGTGACTTTCCGTGGTGAAGTCTCGCGCGAGACTACTTGTCTCGTACGAGATAAGTGTTCGGTCTTTTCGTGTTTTGGCCAAAACCTTCAAACCTTCAAGCCTTCATTCACCCTATTCAGCCGACTTGTTGGGACTCGATCATGGTTTAACACGGTTGCTACACGTCTAGGTTCTTCGCCAAAGCTCGACACGATGTCTGCTTCTCCTTCTACCACCGAGGCCGATTTCAACGATGCTAAGGTCCAACTCATCGAAGCCATGACTAGGTTGGATGAACAAAGTAAGCAAATTGATGAGCAAAACGCCCAAATGGCCGCCCTCATGAAAGAACTCAACGATTTGAAAGTCAAGAAAGGAAGAAAGCAAAAGCAGAAAGTGGAATCCTCCTCCGATGAAGAGGAATCCTACACCAAAGTGAATAAGAAAACCAAGAAGTCAAGCAAGAAAAAGGAAGAATCCAATTCATCCTCTTCCTCATCATCCTCCGATGACGAAGGACATACCTCCAAGGGCACTAAAACCAAGAAAGAAGGCAGTGGTGAAACTACTAAACTTGGTGACCATGTTACTAAGAACTACCTCGAGAAGAAGCTTGCGACTCTTGACACTTCCAAGGGGTCATTCGTTCCATTTGATCCCGATGCTCTTCAACAATCCATCACCAAGTTTCCTCGCAAGTACAAGACACCCGATATTGCCAAGTTCAATGGTACTACCTGTCCTCGAGCTCATGTTGAGACCTACACTTGGGCCATGCTTCCAATGGACGTTGATAACACAATCTTGGCCCAATGCTTTCCTCAAACTTTAGAAGGTGCTGCAAGGGATTGGTACATGTCTTGTGACGACCCCAACCCTAGGCACTCAATTTTTAATATTTAATTATATGCTTTTAATATTATGTTTACTTTATGTGTTCAATTTTATCTTTAAATTCTTGAGTTAGGATAAATTGGGTGAAAAGTAAATTAAGGAGCTTATAAGAATTTATTGGACATTAAATAAAGAAACTAAGGGAAATGATACAAAATGGAAATTTAATAAATAGATAAATATGTGGGGAGGTTAAATGAGTAGGATGAATTAATGGGATAAGGTTTATTTTAAATTAATGGGAGTAGGGTGAAAGCCTTGGATTAAGTTGTAGGAGGGGCCAACTTTCTTACTCTTCCATGCCTTGCCAAGTGTCCTCTTCCCATCACCTCCTCTTACTACCCCTCCCTTCTCCCTCATTTCTCATTCATCTTCAACCTAGAGAATTAGAGAGAACCTCCATGGAAGCCCCAAGTTCCAAACCTTGAAGCCAAGAATTTCTTCACCAAATTCAAGTCCAAGAGCACCTTTGAAGTTGGATCGCCTAGAGGAACTCATCTAGCTAAATAGATCAACCTTCCATTTCAATCCCAAAGGTGAGTTGTTATGACCTCCTTTCATCTATGTGCTCATAATCTATCTATTGTTGTTCTTAGTGTTGTGATTGTTATTATATGCTTTGGAAATCTTCTTGGAGTTAGAAAATGGATTAATGGCTTAAAAAGATAGTGGTTCATGGGAGTTGATTTAGATTTTTAAGGAATGGATAGAATTTGAAATTGTTGAAGTTAGGGTTCAATGAAGATGAGTTAAAAGGGTTGAAATGGGTAGAAATAGTAGTGATAAATAATCTAGGGTTACTTGGTTTTGAAGTTTACATGTTTGTTTGGGATTTGGTGAAATGAAGATGTTCTTGGGTGTTCTTGAATAATCAATGGTAGAGGGAAGGAAGAACTAGGGTTAAAGGGGTTAAAAACCTAAGTTTGGGCTGGCAGGAGGCTTGGGCGGTCGCCCAAGGGGGCTGAGCGGCCGCCCATGCTGGCAGAAATTCACATTTCCTTGAAAACCCTCTTGGGCGGTCGCCCAAGAGGTTTGGGCGGTCGCCCAAGACCCCAGAAATCCTAACTTCAATTCTGAACCAGAATTCGTTTAGCAATCTTGTGATGGTCATAACTTAATCATATTAAATCGGAATTGGATGGTTCTTGGGTCTAAATTGGGTGTTTTTCTGAGTACTTTCTGAATGTGATGGTTTCATAGCTAAAGAAGTTATCCTTATGTCCCAAAAATCTGATTTGGTTACAGCAGGTAGTATTGTACGTTAGAAGTTGAGTGGAAATTGAATAAATCATAGTTAATTCATACGGACTCGAAATTGGATGGTTCAAGAGTCCAAATTGAGTATTTTTAGGTGATCTCTCAAATGGAATTGGTTTTATAAACTAAATATGTAATGATCATTTCCAGATATTCTATTTTACCATGTGACTATATTGTTTATCCCCTTTGTGGATTATTTGGCAAGTGTTATGTGGCTCCCCAAGTGTGGAATATTTGACAAGTTGTTATGTTATCCCAATGTGTGGATATGTTTACTATGTAGTTGTATGGTTATTCCATTTGTGAATTTATTTGTTATCATTCATATTTGTTGATGATACTATGCATAGTGTATTACTTAAATGTTGCATTATGGCATTGATTGGCATGAGTATATTTTACCATGTGGTTATATTGCTATCCCGTTTGTGGATCATATTTCAAGTATCTATTATGTGCTTGAACGTGTTGATATTTTATGTGAATGGGGGGTATAATGGATTTCAATCAGTTATTGATTTGTTCTCTAAGTGATTGAAGATTCATCATACCTGTGACCTCTCCCCCTCTGCGGCCACAGACTGGGGTTCAGCTTCTATGGATATGTGCAGTCAGTTCATAGGAATGCTGATGTCTTATATTTTCCCTGGAAAACGGGTTTTATAAGATGTGAATATGCCTAAGCAGTTCACGGAGATGAGTTATAAGCATAACTGTCTCAGTTACATGGTATGGGATCTGGTGAATATGCATTCACAGATGTAGTGGAGTATTGATACCCACAGTTATACGACTTATTGTTCAGACGGGAAAGGTAAACCAAGGTAACGGAATGTGTTTACCGCTTTCCTAGTGTGTTATGTGCTACCATGCTATGTGTTGCACTTTGTTTGGCATCTTGCTGCATATCATAATAGCTCATTGAGATTTATTCTCACCCCTCTCCCTTTACTGTTTTAGATCCTGAGACAGGCGGACCGGCCAAGTGAGGACGGAAAGGAGTTGGTACGTGGTATTTTGGGATTTGTCAGGGTACGTATAGGTTGGTGTAAAGAATGTATTTTGGTATAATTCCTTTATGGAGTTTATGAGTATAAAACTTAGTTTGTACGTTATAACTAAAGTCTTTGTAATTAAAACAGGTTGTTACTTTTCAAAGTTAGTTATCTCCTCCTCCGATGTGGAGTAGAGTGGAGTTAGTTTGAAATGTTATATTATTAATGTTTATGTTTGAAAGTCAAAGTAAAGTTTTAAAAGTTTAGTGTTTTCGGGTTAGTTTGAGGGCGCTCCAACTCGGAACACGTGTAGGTTCCGGGTCGGGGTCCTCACAGTTGGTATCAGAGCTCGGTTAGAGTTCTCGGGTAGAGTCTAGCTGAGTGAGAGTGTGTGATAAATTACGTCGAGTGTTTGTTGCAGGGAGTTTATTCAATGGCTGAAAATGAGGATGATCAGCATCAGGTTCTGGGCAATGTTGGTAAGGCCGGGGGTGATGGAAATCCGAATGTTGAGACGATGAACATGTTTCGAGGATTTTTGCAAAATATGACAACACAAGGGCAAGCACAGCAGCATCAAGGAGGCAGACATGGGCATGGTTTGGAAAAGTTCGTTAAGATGACACCTCCAAGTTTTAGTGGAGATCCGGATCCGGTGAAGGCTGAGAGATGGCTTGAAAGTATGAATAAGATTTTCGCAGCGATGGAGAGCACGGATGCAGAAAAAGTGAGATGCGCAGTCTTCAAGTTAGAGGGACCTGCAGAGCATTGGTGGCAAGTAGTGAAGGACGGCTGGGATCGAAACCTTACACCGCAGACCTGGGAGAACTTTACGCGTAAATTTCGAGATCATTTCATTCCAATAGTTACAAGAGATAAGAAGGAAGTTGAGTTTTTGAAATTAGAGCAAGGAGCAATGACCGTGGCGCAGTATTCAGCAAGGTTTACGGAGCTAGCTCGCTATTGTCCACATTTGGTACCGGAAGAAGAGAGACGGATATATCGATTTGTGAAGGGATTAAGACTAGAGTTCAGGAAACAGTTATTGACGCACGACTTCCCAGATTTTCAGACAGCAGTGAATAAAGCCTACCGAATAGAGAATGATATTGACGAGCACCGGGGTAAATCTGAGGGTGGAAGTGGAAGTAAGCAGAAGTTTCAAGGCCAAGGTTCTGGATATAATAGAGGGCATCAGAAAGGATCAAGACCGGAGTTAGCAAGAGGAGAAAAAGTGGCGACTCGAGACAAATCATCCGACTTCAGTCGTAAGGATTATATGTGGATATTGCAAGAAGATGGGTCATTCTGAAGACAAGTGTTGGAGTAAGCAAGGGAAATGTTTGAATTGTGGAGAAATGGGACACTACAAGAAGAATTGTCCTATATTTCATCGAAGGTTAGCTTTGGGTACCGGACATAGGGGGCCTAAAGGAGGAATAAAAAGGAACAATGAAGGGAATCCAAAAAGGTAACGTTTAAAGTCGAATACTTGTTTTGAGTTTTGGAGGGATAGATCCCTCAGCTACCTTTAGAGGTAATATACCTGTCTCAGAAGTAGGGGTCATACTTTATAGATCCCGGTTCATCTCATGCACGTGTGACATTGCATTTTGTTTCATGTGGCATACATTGCTTAAGATGTGTTTTATGTGTTAGAGATTTCTACTCTTATGAGAGAATACCTCGAATATTATTTGGTTTACCACTAGTGTGACGTGGTTATAACTGAGCATGTATTGCTAGTTGATTTGGTATGATTACCAATGTGTGATTTTGATATATACCTGGCCTAGAATGGTAAGTAGTGGTCAGGCAGTGATAGACTGTCGTATGAAGCGAGTCTTTTTTTTACTATGCTTAATTGGTCTACATGGTATTAGATGCAAATAAGCCTTTATGTGGTATCCTTGTTAGATATGCCTTAAAGATTGAAAATTTTTGGTTAAGAAGTGTGAAGCTTAATTGAAATGTGGTAGACTTAGGTAAGAAGTCTTCGAAAAATGTTATGTGCTAATTAGGAAAATAGTAAGTATGCTTTCAAGAAAGTATTATATGACTTTCGGTTGGGAAGTGGAATCACGTATTGATGTAGTGTCAGGTTAAATACCTATATCAAAAGCACCCTATAGAATGGTCTCGATTTTTGTTGTGGTTATAAGGAGTAGAGTTCTATCCTTATCTTGATAGCTAGTGGAAATTATTAGTGGTGACATCCTTGTTTACTTGACGTTGAGAATATCATGAAAATTAATTGTGAATTGTGTTATCTATTTTCCAATAGGAAAATTTATGTGTGAAGTTTAATAATTGTAAGTTGGCTTTGGAATATTGCCGTAATGAGTCCATAGTTTAGGATTGAAAGGGGTGCTACCAAGGGAGTGTCATTAGATTCTTGAGAATTGTATTATTGTTGATAGAGTTAACCTGGAAGAGGTATCCTGGATGTAGAATGCAATAAGGGTGAATCGTATAGTAGAGAGGAAGAATAGGTCGACTGTAGATATGATCCTTATTGAGTAATGAATGCGAGAACTTGACGCTTTTAATTGTGTATCAATGGAAGGCTAATTTGTGATATGATGCGAAATGGGAAAGTGATAACTTATGTTTAGAGGAAGTGAATCAAAGCGGAGCGTAATCTTATTATTTTCAACTTGTAAGTAACTGAGATTATATTGCGTTTTACTAGCGGAATTTTTAACTAGTTGCAACCAAATTTGAGATGTGTTAACGATCATGAAAGTTTAAAGTATTTGTTGGTTCGAAAGGAATTTAACAATAAGCAGAGTCGAGGGTGGAAATTATTAGAAAGACTTAAATGAGGTTATATCTTGTTACCGGAAAAGTTATTGTGATTGCGATTGCGATTAGCCGAAAGGCTTATGTGTCAACAAGTATATCCTTTGAGTTGCATGGTGAGATATTTTGCGAAAATTCAAGTTATACTTATAGTGTGGAGACCTTAGAGGAAGTTCAACCATGATTCAGAAGTTAAGAGGATTATCGGCTAGTTTCAAGACTGGGAGACCAAGGATTTTGTATCTAATTGGGATGAAAATTTAACCCTCAACTCGGAGTGTGTATCATTGCTGTAAGAGATTAGAATACCGGTTTTAGAGGAAGACCGTAAACCTAGAATTGCGACTCATCAGAAAAGTTTGAAGAAGTATCAAGACTTGAAGAAGAGTTAGAAGATTCGAATGGGAAGACAGTGCGATGGAATTTTGTAACTGTACTACTTTCAACGTCGATAAGGTTGGGTGTGTTGGAGTGATAGTGGATGAATAGATCAAGTCGGTTTACTTTCAACTTATATTAACGAAGTATTCGAGGGAGAAATTAAAACATTGTGAATGCGGGAGATTGAATGATTTCGTGGAGCACCAATCAACATTTTACCAGATCGGGATCGAGGATTCATTGTGTTTTGGAAAGCAGGGTGCAAGGTTTTGAGTTCCAAGTCAAGTTTCGGTGATGCGTTTCTTCCTCGGACGGATGGACAGACAAAGAAGACTATCCAAATTCTTGAGAATAAATTGCGTGTTGTGTGATGGATTTCGTTTCAACTTGAGAAGTTATTTAACCTTGATGAGATTGCGTATATTAGTGGTTTTCAGTCCTGTATTAAGTGGTATTGTATGAAGTATTGTATGGGAAAGTTGTCCTTAAAATTCCTCATGTGTGCGGAGTTCTTCAACTAATGATGATTTAACGGGTTTGGTTTATGTGAGGGAATGGTTGAGAGTTACTAAAATCGTAAGTCCGAAATTAAACTTTGAGAGTATTAGGGTTGTGGAAAATGGGTATAATAATAATACTTTGAGAAAACTATTTGGAAGTGTAATTTGATTGTGGGGAAGGTTATCTTCTTTAATTTATCATTAAGATAAGTCTTTTAAAATTCGGGTCGAATTTTCTTTAAGGGGGAGTGAGTGTGACGACCCCAACCCTAGGCACTCAATTTTTAATATTTAATTATATGCTTTTAATATTATGTTTACTTTATGTGTTCAATTTTATCTTTAAATTCTTGAGTTAGGATAAATTGGGTGAAAAGTAAATTAAGGAGCTTATAAGAATTTATTGGACATTAAATAAAGAAACTAAGGGAAATGATACAAAATGGAAATTTAATAAATAGATAAATATGTGGGGAGGTTAAATGAGTAGGATGAATTAATGGGATAAGGTTTATTTTAAATTAATGGGAGTAGGGTGAAAGCCTTGGATTAAGTTGTAGGAGGGGCCAACTTTCTTACTCTTCCATGCCTTGCCAAGTGTCCTCTTCCCATCACCTCCTCTTACTACCCCTCCCTTCTCCCTCATTTCTCATTCATCTTCAACCTAGAGAATTAGAGAGAACCTCCATGGAAGCCCCAAGTTCCAAACCTTGAAGCCAAGAATTTCTTCACCAAATTCAAGTCCAAGAGCACCTTTGAAGTTGGATCGCCTAGAGGAACTCATCTAGCTAAATAGATCAACCTTCCATTTCAATCCCAAAGGTGAGTTGTTATGACCTCCTTTCATCTATGTGCTCATAATCTATCTATTGTTGTTCTTAGTGTTGTGATTGTTATTATATGCTTTGGAAATCTTCTTGGAGTTAGAAAATGGATTAATGGCTTAAAAAGATAGTGGTTCATGGGAGTTGATTTAGATTTTTAAGGAATTGATAGAATTTGAAATTGTTGAAGTTAGGGTTCAATGAAGATGAGTTAAAAGGGTTGAAATGGGTAGAAATAGTAGTGATAAATAATCTAGGGTTACTTGGTTTTGAAGTTTACATGTTTGTTTGGGATTTGGTGAAATGAAGATGTTCTTGGGTGTTCTTGAATAATCAATGGTAGAGGGAAGGAAGAACTAGGGTTAAAGGGGTTAAAAACCTAAGTTTGGGCTGGCGGGAGGCTTGGGCGGTCGCCCAGGGCTGAGCGGCCGCCCATGCTTGGCAGAAATTCACATTTCCTTGAAAACCCTCTTGGGCGGTCGCCCAAGAGGTTTGGGCGGTCGCCCAAGACCCCAGAAATCCTAACTTCAATTACGGAACTGCATTCGTTTAGCAATCTTGTGATGGTCATAACTTAATCATATTAAATCGGAATTGGATGGTTCTTGGGTCTAAATTGGGTGTTTTTCTGAGTACTTTCTGAATGTGATGGTTTCATAGCTAAAGAAGTTATCCTTATGTCCCAAAAATCTGATTTGGTTACAGCAGGTAGTATTGTACGTTAGAAGTTGAGTGGAAATTGAATAAATCATAGTTAATTCATACGGACTCGAAATTGGATGGTTCAAGAGTCCAAATTGAGTATTTTTAGGTGATCTCTCAAATGGAATTGGTTTTATAAACTAAATATGTAATGATCATTTCCAGATATTCTATTTTACCATGTGACTATATTGTTTATCCCCTTTGTGGATTATTTGGCAAGTGTTATGTGGCTCCCCAAGTGTGGAATATTTGACAAGTTGTTATGTTATCCCAATGTGTGGATATGTTTACTATGTAGTTGTATGGTTATTCCATTTGTGAATTTATTTGTTATCATTCATATTTGTTGATGATACTATGCATAGTGTATTACTTAAATGTTGCATTATGGCATTGATTGGCATGAGTATATTTTACCATGTGGTTATATTGCTATCCCGTTTGTGGATCATATTTCAAGTATCTATTATGTGCTTGAACGTGTTGATATTTTATGTGAATGGGGGGTATAATGGATTTCAATCGGCTTATTGATTTGTTCTCTAAGTGATTGAAGATTCATCATACTGTGACCTCTCCCCTCTGCGGCCACGGGCGGGGTTCGGCTTCTATGGATATGTGCGGTCGGTTCATAGGAATGCTGATGTCTTATATTTTCCACTGGAAAACGGGTTTTATAAGATGTGAATATGCCTAAGCAGTTCACGGAGATGAGTTATAAGCATAACTGTCTCAGTTACATGGTATGGGATCTGGTGAATATGCATTCACAGATGTAGTGGAGTATTGATACCCACAGTTATACGACTTATTGTTCAGACGGGAAAGGTAAACCAAGGTAACGGAATGTGTTTACCGCTTTCCTAGTGTGTTATGTGCTACCATGCTATGTGTTGCACTTTGTTTGGCATCTTCTTTGCATATCATAATAGCTCATTGAGATTTATTCTCACCCCTCTCCCTTCTTGTTTTAGATCCTGAGACAGGCGGACCGGCTAAGTGAGGACGGAAAGGAGTTGGTACGTGGTATTTTGGGATTTGTCAGGGTACGTATAGGTTGGTGTAAAGAATGTATTTTGGTATAATTCCTTTATGGAGTTTATGAGTATAAAACTTAGTTTGTACGTTATAACTAAAGTCTTTGTAATTAAAACAGGTTGTTACTTTTCAAAGTTAGTTATCTCCTCCTCCGATGTGGAGTAGAGTGGAGTTAGTTTGAAATGTTATATTATTAATGTTTATGTTTGAAAGTCAAAGTAAAGTTTTAAAAGTTTAGTGTTTTCGGGTTAGTTTGAGGGCGCTCCAACTCGGAACACGTGTAGGTTCCGGGTCGGGGTCCTCACATGTCTCTTCCTACGACTACAAGACTTGATTGGTCATCCGCATGTTTGGTCTTCCAAAGGCAGTTTGAAGACAACTCCACCTACCGCCCTACTAGGAGGGATCTTGAACAAACCAAACAACATGCAAATGAGTCCTTTGCTGAATTTGCTAGAAGATGGAGACTCAAACTTACTGAAATTGTCGAAAGGCCTACTCTCAAAGAGCAAATCCACATCTTCCTTCAATGCCTTCGTGATGAATTTCAAGAGAAGCTCGCCGGTAACTACTTTCCTAGTTTCAATGAACTCCTCGAGTCCGGAATTAGGGTTAACGACTTCCTAAAAAGCAAAAAGAAGGAAAGTACTTTCCGCTACAACAAGCCCACCACAAGTAAGGATGCTTCAGTCAACGCTATTGCACTCAGCCGCCCCAACACCGGAAAGTATTCTGCTGTCCCTCCTCCCGAAAAGAAAAAGAGGCACTACGACAAAATTGAAGGAATCACTCAAGAAGAACTCTTTGATGTGCTTGTCCAGAATGAAAAAATCAAACCAAGGGAAGGTGGTCCTCCGAAGGATATGGGTCCGAATCATGCTCATCACTTATTCTGCAAGTACCACAACTTCACCGGCCATGACACCAACTCCTGCCACCACTTGAAGGACATCATACAAGACCTCTTTGATAATGGAGATCTAGAACGTCCCAACGTCATCACCAATCCTCTCCCTCGCAATCCATAAAGAAGATGAAGCTCCAAGAAGAAATCTACACTTACCACTTTGGGGCTACCACTATCCTCTCCCTTTCTCCTTTGATAGAAGTAGATTAGGTTTTAAATTTCCAAGTATGAACTCGAAGAGTCGTTACGTCTTTCTAGTACTCCTCACCTCCTCTAGTTTGTGTCTTCTAAACTATCGAGTCTGTTCTTAAATTTCTCAATAAATTAAAGTAATTTCTTTTCCTAAACACTTTCCCTAAAGTTGTTCTACCTCATGAATATCATTCAACTCATGCAAAATAATGGACCTTCCATTCCCTAAATCATCGCAAAAATAGAAACTTCTAAGTGACTTTAAAAAGCAAGTTATCATTAGGAGGCTTCAGGGTTAAACATTACCCCTACTGAAAGTTAGAGACCAACAAGCGAAGAAAGCCAAAGGTGCTGTTGTCAACATTCATCCAAAGAAAAGTGGGGCTACTCAACTCAAGGCTTTGAGAGTACAAAAAAAAAAAAAAAAAAAAAAAACCCTCAAGCCTTCATCGCCCCACAACAAGGATGGAATTTCAACAAAGGCAAGAAGGACTCTCCCACAAAAAAGAGGAGTCAAGTGATACCAACAAAAGAAAAGAGGATTCCTCAAAATCCTCCTACATCAAGTGAAGAAGACTTTCAGTATCAAGAAAAATGTTTACCCTAAAGTCATACTAATGATTGGCTTTCTCCTCAATCTTGTTTAGAAATTTCTAGATGAAGCAAGGTCCATTAAAAGTAGAACAACTTTTCTAGACCTTTGAGCCGTGTAGCGTTCTTTGTTGAGTCTAGGGGCTTCCTGTTAGCCACTCTCATACACACTCTTGAAATCCAAGCATCAAAACTGGGGCTTCCCATCCTTTCCTCCCCCAGTCAACCTCTATTTCAACTCTTCAAAACAATCAAATCTACATTAGGGGCTTTCCTCTTTGCTTCTCACTCTCATCATTAGAGAATACACTTCTCCAAAAAGTCAATGCTTGGATCACCTTCCAATGAATAGAGTTCGTCTCTCCTCAACCAACTGGAGATCTCATTTCTCTCTCCTCAATAAGATTCTCTCCTCTGAGTCCTCTTCGAGTACACATACTTTTCAAAAAAAAAAATGGCTCGCTAGGTTGAAAACTCTTAAAGAGCAGCCTAGGCAAAAGTTAGAGCACGAAAAAAAAAAAAAGACGCAAAAGAGATGCCCGCTAGATTGAAAACCCGAAAGGGCGGTCTAGGCAAAAACCAGGGTGCGTCACTAAGAAAAAAAATCAAGGACAAAGGGAGAGTATTCTTCAGCCTTCTTCATCGAGCGTCATTCGATCTTCTTCAAATCAAATCAACAAGGAGAGTCTTCTTCGATCACCTTCAAATCAAAGAGAGCAGCTTCACAAGCCTGTTCACAAAGTCATCTACCACTTGCAAACAACTTGGGGCTTGAGACACCAAAGGGCCTTGGACATAAAGCCATTACGACAGTCGACAGATGTGTAGTCGTTTGCCTCCTAGAGACACGACTCAAGGAGAAGTAAGAATGAAGATTCTCAACAGACCTAGATGGGTTCACACAAGGATACTCATCGAACGAAATTCTACAACAATACAACCTCGCTGACTAGCAACAGATTCTGCAAAACCTGATTGGGTTCTAACTTGTCAAACACAAGTTCACTCATACAGTTCACCCATCTCAAATACAAATCCATACACATGTCCCTACATGTCCGTATACCATACACTCATACATAAACTTACCACCAAAATGTCCGACCGGCCATTTACACGAACAGACGTGAGCACCACCACGTAAGTCCAGTCAAACAACTAAAATTTGGAAAAAATCTCTACTTGGAATCTTTATGTGTTGACAGGTACAGAAAGGTAAGAATCAGTCGGGTCTATCCAAGATCAGCATGCATATATCCTTGCATTACAGGGGCCGACAGAACCTTCATCTCAATCGACAACTTCAAGACCGTGACCTCGGCAACATCATCAAAGTCTGTGATGGCAGCAAACTTCAAGTCCGTGACCTCGGCGACACCAGCAAAGTCTGTGACGGCAGCAACTTCAAGACCGTGACCTCGGCAACAATATCAAAGTCTGTGACGGCAGCAACTTCAAGTCCGTGACCTCGGCGACAACTTCAAAGTCTGTGACAGCAGCAAACTTCAAGTCCGTGACCTCGGCAACAACAACGGAAACGTCAGTAACCTCGGGCGGCACACTTCAACAACTTCATCAACAAATGGGTATCTTCAGAATTGGGTCAAGTCTTTTGATTCCTCAATATGATTTTACCTTTTCAAAAAAAAATCCCTCTTCGATTTTCAAAAATGCTTTTCAAAATACCTAAAATAGCCTTTTTAGTGTTTTGGAGTCGAACTACGTTTGGTCTGATTCTCTCTTAGAGATACGTAGGCAGCCGTGCGGCACGACCATCCCAATGTTCAGAATGATGTTTTTTCTATCGACGACACTTCTTCTTTCATAAGACCTGTCGCCGAGGGGCTCTGTAGACACCCCATTCTGAACCAATAAATCATGATTACATCACTCTTCATCTCTCTTTTATGTTTTGATGAAAGCATATCAGTTTCGTCGTGTTTCGTTAAGTTTCTAACTAACCTCGTTAGTTTTGGACCTAACTGACTAACGGAATAACTGAAGAGGGCAGAATTGTCCACAGACTGCTTTGTCTCGCACGAGATATCATATCTCGCGCGAGATATCCCCTCGACAGGATGTGCAGAATCACAATTCTTCTCCGTTTCAAACTCTTTTCTTGATAAACCTCATCTAATCCGGTTCTCCAATCAGAATTGAGTTCTGGAAGCTTCCTAGGAGTGTTTTACCTCTCCACCTCTACCTCCTAAACCCCTATAAATTTAAATATTTGGTGACTTCCACTGTTTCGAAGGTCCAGAATTTCACACAACACACACAATTTGTTGGTTTCTTTCCACGAAAGACTCCTTCAAATCACTCACAAAACCTCCCTAAAATCACCTAAAGTTTGTTTATCAACCCTGTTAATCAACAAACATCCAAACTCGAATCAAGGATTGAGGCGAAGCTCTGTCCGCATCAAGATTTGACTCTCATATTGAGTCGAAACTCTGCCCAAATCACTTCTCGATCGAGAAAACATCTTAGAACCACGTTCTAAATCAAATCCTCCCTAAACTAGGTAAACTCCTATACTTTTACTCTTTTCTTCTTAATCTCTCTCTATTGGCTTTTAGAGTGTTGTAATCCCATCAAAAGGATTAGCCTAGAGTCCCTTCAATCGATGAAGGCGATCTCGAAGCGTACAATCCGACATTCCGAATCAAGAAATTGATTAGAGTTTTCTTGTTCTTTATCTAATTAGTTATTAAAAAGATTGATAATACTCAATTGGCAAGACCGATCTCCGGATTGGGTGGAATGGATGCTCCTCGACCTACCCATTCGATAACTTAACCCCCGAACCCTCAAAATCTCTTTTTAAGGTTTTTCTTATTGTTTTCCTAAATAAATAATAAGTGGCGACTCTGTTATTCAAAATTCACGCATCGCTACACTCTCCCTCACCGTGGAAATTGAAAAGGAAATAACACTAAAATTATAAGCACACAATGGAGCCTTCTTATTAACAAGGAATTGGACACTTTTAAATCAAAACACTTTAGAATTGAAAGCACAAAACAGAGAGAGAGATATGGAAAAATTGAGACGTGATTTACCGGGCAAATGTGTTGAGAGCAATGGACGAATCAACTTACATGCTGTTGAGAGCAATTTCCAACAAAAAGACGCGGGAGAACATTCATTCCTTGCATCAAGGCTTTATTTCTACTTAAACCACTTGCATATTCTAAAAGGGTATTTGTGGGTTTTGGAGTTTGTATTTGTGTGTGGTCGACGTTGGTAATGGTAATTCTTAGAGAGAGATTTAAGGTTCCTCAAATACTCCAATTCTTTTAAATAGGGACATAATTTCTCAAGCATAACAATAATAGAGAACTCCAATCATCAAAAATGAATAATGCCCTAGTTTTCCCAAACCTTTAACTAGCCTAAATTAGAATAATCAATTAACCTCGTTTAGAAGGTGGATCGAGTTCAAGATCTTCCATTCTGGTTAATAAGCTCGATTTACTTCACTATTGTGCAAATTTATGAAAACCAATGAGCTTCTTTGGACCAATAATTGGGATTTAACATAATTTTATCTGTCTTTCAATTTCCCCAAATTCCCTATCTTTGTCGTCTCTCTCTCTCTCTCACCGTGGAAATCGAAAAGGAAATAACCCTAAAATTATAAGCAGACAATGGAGCCTTCATATTGACAAAGAATTGGAGACTTTAGAATTGAAAGCACAAAATAGAGAGATATATATGGAAACAATGAGACGTGATTTACCGGGCTAATGCGTTGAGAGCAACGGATGAATCAACTTACATGCTGTTGAGAGCAATTTCCAACAAAAAGACGTGGGAAAACATTCATTCCTTGCATCAAGGCTTTATTTCTACTTAAACCCTTGCAGATTCTAAAAGGGTATTTGTGGGTTTTGGAGTGTTTATTTGTGTGTGGTCGACGTTGGTGATGGTAATTCTTAGAGAGAGATTTAAGGTCCCTCAAATACTCCAATTCTCTTAAATAGGGGGACATAATTTCAATATTCCAATCGGATCCATTTGGAGGATAAATATTATAAATCATTCCCTACTTGGTTTAATGATATTTCAAAATCACTCTTGCCTCCCTAATATATCTTCTTCGATCTCTCTTCCAACCCCAATTTGGCGGGTGACAACTATGATAGCCCTTTTGGCAGGATGCATAAATTTACAAGCAGGGTCGAAGTCAAACGCCTGCCTATTGGGCATTGCCAAAATATCCTTCAAACTAGGTATCTAAATGGTTGCCGCAATTTCGCCGTCTTTACAATCTAACCAAATTTTCTATCGGTTCATGGTCACTATCACTGACATCGTCCAAATTTAATTATTAAGAGTAGCCTTTTGAGGGTAAAATAGAAAAATATAAACTTTTAAAATAAAACAACATTTTGGGGTTCAATGTTTAAAATCATAAAATTAAATATGACAAAAAACCTTATAAGAGTCTCATTTGTATATATTATACCCCCTCCATCCAATAATAAATGGAATGATAAATTTCATTCTTTCCTTTTTACTATGCTCCAAAATGAATGTTGCATCTCTAAACAACAAAACAATTATAGTTCAATTTCACTATTATTGAAGCAATATACAAATAAATTAATCGTTATCCTTATTTACAAGCCTGACAATTTGAATGTGATATTTATTTTGGTACGAAGTGAGTATAATTTAAGGGAATTAAAGAAGAAGAAAAAAACCTAACCTATCATCTTGCTCCCTCCATCATATCCCTTCCCATCCCAATTCAGATAAAATCTACCTGAAATAAATGTCCAATTTTGTTCTTAATTAAAAACAAAATTGCATATATATTTTGGGATGGAGGTAGTAAAATATTAAATAAGTGGGTTTAGTTGCAATGAGGTGACTAAAGTAGCATATCCTCCTATTTTTGAGATTGATAGAATGATAATATGTAGGAGTGCATATGAAGAGGATGATTACGTTTTTAGAAAGTTTTTTAATTTTGTTTTTCTTGCGTAAAAACTTTGATATGGTATCAGTTAGTTCACGAATGTCATCAAGTCAAATCAACTAAAGCAAGGTTAGATTGTGATATTATAATATAGTGTTATAAGCCTATGAGTATATTTCGAGATGGGAAAAATGTGACAACAATTGTCATTTGGTTGCCATCTTAGGCAACTTTAATGAATAGAGGGAACTTTCTATTTGATTTCCTTCTACCCTAGTATAGCACACTAAGGGGTTGTTTGGTAACATCATGCGCTTACTGCTTGATGTTGAATATAATGCTTGATAAGTAGGAGCAAATGTGAAAGTTTAGTATAGCTAGGAAATCAGTTTCAACAGAACAGACTATGGATGTGAGTACATATGTGATTTACAACTGTTCACACATCCACTAATAAGCAGCGGAATAAAAATAAAGAACACAAAGAATTAAACGTTTACTAGTTCTGTCCCAGCAAACAAGACTTTAAGCCCAAAAAGGTTTTCAGTATTAAAGATCTGTTTTACAGAAGAAAACAAGAATAAGTGAAACAAAAAGATTAAATTACTAAAGCAAGTTCCAACCAACTTCTAAACCAAGAACAATCTTTCTTTTCCAAGGAGAGTCTATTCTAAACAGAAGAAGAACAAAGAACTTGAATGAAATCTAGATGTGAGTTCAGATGTAAGACACAATTGCATTCACAACCTAAAAGTCTATCTCGAATCCGTGAAGAACAAAGTATTTTCTCTTCCAAAGAATTCTCAATGCTTGTCTTCCCAATCTGCTGATGGTCTTGTATTTATAGGCTCCTTTGATAAGTCCTTCAATCAGTCAAACTCTTCCTTATTTGATGCAATCCAACTCCTACAAGAAAACATAAGATTGACACTAACTAGGAATGAGATTTGTTAGTAACATTAGTCCTAGTCTAAATAAAACACAATATATTTACATAAATAAAAAATATTTACATATTTAACAATGTCCTTTTCCGAATATGATTCTAAATCTTTGATAGGAAAGTCATAAAATGCACTTACCAAACTTATCAATTGGATTCAAACTAGGGAAGTCAATATTTCCTAAAATCTCACTCTTTCAATCTTCCCCTATTTTGGACTTTCTGGTCAAAACAAAGATTTAACAATAATAGATCAAGTATCCAAGTCCGTCAGAATTCAAACCTCCCCCTGAATAGGATGTGTGTGAGGATGTGTAAACACATTCACACAAAAACTGCATAGAGATTAGATAGAACAAAAAATTGCAGTTTAACAAACCTAACAGAATAACATCCAGTAATGTTTAGGAGGGGAGGTTACAGACCAAATTAGTTTTAAAAATAAAATACCAAGCAAGCAAACAGTTCAATAGTTCAACCAAATCATGAAAAACTAAACCAGATTATCAAGCTTCAAGCTCCCCCTGAGTTCAAACATCTTCCCAGCTTTCCCAACCAGCATCAGTAGGAACAACATTAGCTGCATCAGCAGCTTCTTATTCTTCCTCTTTTCCCCCTTTCTGACTAGAAAGTGTAGTCTTCCATTCATGGAGATTCACCTTAAAATCCTTTAGATTCTCTGTATGAGTCTGGGAGGCAATCAGTTGAGCTTTGAGAGCTATGGAGAATGCTTCAGCAGCTGTGATCTCAGCATCTAGAGCTTCCATTTGAGCAATGATAGAGCCCTCAGATGTGTGACTGGATGTGGCCACATCTTGACTCACATCTTCAGACTCAATTCTTAGTGGCAGATCAACAAACCTTTGCTTCTTGTCTAGAAGGGTTTTGGTCTCTTTCGGGAGTTCAAACTCACTCACCTTAGGCTCACCCTTTTCTTTCTTGACCCCTTAAGAAACAAGAATTTGGGATATGAGAGAGGAATAAGGAAGGGACCATTTCTTAAAGGGGGACTCACAGTACCCACAAATCTTTTTAAAGATAAAAACCTCAAAATTGATGGCTTTCTTGGTACCCAACCTATACCCAATATAGATGACTGGAGATCCCAAGAACTAGATTCAATGAGACCACCTAACTATTAAAATACTTGCAGTTGATCCTATTTCAACTATCATCGAATATACATATCCTAACATATTACAGAACATGTTTGTTGATGGATTCTTTCATAATAGAGATCTTTTGGCACTAAAGAATGAAATAGTAGATAATATCAATGATTATGTGATGTCATTGTTGCCCGGTGAAGAAGTGGAGTATATGAGTTCAGATAGCATCAGCAAGGAAAACGGAGATATTGCTGGCCACGAGGATATATTCTCTTATGAGTTCCTTAATACGATTAAATACTCGGGATTGCCGAACCATACTATTTGTCTGAAGGTTGGATGTATGGTAATGATACTTAGGAACATCAATCAAGCATCAGAGTTATGCATTAGAATGAGAATGATCGTCACGAATCTAGGAAAACCTGTAGACGGGAAGCCGCCACCTCCTCGGCCTCCTTTAAAGCAGCCTCCTTCTCCTCCTGCAATCTAGCCACCTCGGCCTCCTTCAGCATGACGACCTCTTCAGCACGAGTTAATGCCTCCTTAGCAACTCGTTTCTCCTCCTCGGCCTCGTCCCTGGCCACCTTGAAGGCCTCAACATCAGCTCGAAGCTGCTTGAGGAGATCAAAAGCCTTCTTTAGAGCCTCTTTATCTCTGAGTTCTTGATCCTCAAGTTTTTTATCGTGGGTCTCAACCGCCTTGTATTTAATGGCCTCATATGCCGAAACCAAAGCAAGCTTCACAATAAAGGAAAATAAAAATTATCAGTAAAATCAAAGTAATGGACGAAGAAGATACCTCGGCTAACAGGAGGCCCTTCCTAATATTAAGATGGTCGATAGTAGGCTTGGCCACCTTCAGCTGCTCCACATAATCCTCGTCGAATGATCTGCAGATGAGAGCCCGGCCAACCCTCTGATTCCACCCTTTGCGGGCTAGGAGATCTATGCCCTTGAGGATTGGCACCTCATCTGCCTCTGGACAAACTGCTCGGCCTCAACATATGATTTAATATGCTTGGCAGAAAGTCTGGTTAAGGAAATAGAGGTTGCCTTCTTTGAGGAATCGACCACCCTGCCTCCCTTGGGCCCTTGGGCGTAGAGCCCCTCTCCCCGACGTTGACCTCCTCGGCTGGAGCTTGGCCGTCAGCTAAGGCCACCTCGCCTTGAGGAGTTGATCCTTGGGGAATCTCACCTTGGTTGCCTCCCTCAGCATGTGACACCTCGGAGTCTTCTTCATTCCTCCCCCCAAATCTGGGTTGAAATCGGGTCGAATACAGGTCGGACGCCGTCCTTTCCCCAACATTTAATGCCCTTGGTGGAGTTCCAAGACGCTGTCAGGCATCGTGCACCATGCCTCATCATTGTACTATTAAACCAGCAGATATTGAAGCGACACCTGCCACGTGACGCCTGTTCGTATTCTCGTAAACTGAGGTAGAGCTCACTTCCTCCACGGCATAGCCGAGCTAGGAAGTCGGGGGCCACTGAACTGTATAAATCGAGATACGAACTTGGGCTAATCGGGGCAAGGCCCAAGTGAATTAGGCCGTAGTGAATTGGGCCCTAAACATAATCCTAAGTATGATGTACGAGGAAGGGAATGGGGTTCTCTTCCTTCCTCGAACCAAGCTTTCTCGTCATTCCCCTGGGTCGACCTAGACATAATAGGCGAAATGAATAAGACTCAATGCCGAGGAGACCTCCCTCCAAGGACTAGCGGAGCTCCCTTGGTGACGAGGAGACCTCCCTCCAATTACGAGTTGAGCTCCCTTGACGACGAGGAGACCTCCCTCCAAGGACGAGCTGAGCTCCCTTGGCGACGAGGAGACCTCCCTCCAATGAAGAGCTGAGATCCCTTGACAACGAGGAAACCTCCCTCCAAGGACGAGCTGAGCTCCCTTGACGACGAGGAGGCCTCCTCGGCTATCAAATCACCAGGAATTGGGCTTCCCCAGTTCCTTCATATCTCTTCCCCGGCTCAACGTAGGCCGACCTGGCCACGTATGACGAGGAGAGACCTCCCCGGCGTACTTACAGAATGGCAGTTATCCAGTCCTATTCAAAGTGGGACATTGAGCAGTTATAATTCCCATATGATTATAACTACCTCACATACAAATTCAGGTCCAACAAGGACTCATCAAATATAATCCTCTTAGGATTTCTATCTTATCTCTTAGCAATACAATTCAACATGGATTATATATTGCTATGCCTATATATACAAGCCATAATTCACATTATTTGGTACGCTATCTTTTGACTCTAAACTCTTGTCAATCGATTTCTCTCTCTCACAAAGCAAATACTTACTCTCACACTGGAGGGCCTTCGTCGGAGAAGCCCCGGCTTAGTTTACGTGTTTGTTTCTCTATTTCAGGCTATTCAATCGCCAAAGTACAACCTACCGTCGGATTTGGGCTGATCCTAACATTTTTGGCATCATCAGTAATTTATTAACAATATCCATCACTATATAATTCTTGTCATATGTTCTTGTTAGAACGAGCAGTAGAGAAGATAAATAATCACAACATACATACACATACAAACACAATTATTAATGTGATTCATCAACTTGGCTACGTCTATAGACAGGGGAAGAACAATTATTATTAATATGGAGGGTTAGATTACAAACTTTCTACTTATATGCACAAATTCTTGATCATAATAATTCACAACCGTGTGCAACCTAATATGGAGAAACGGGTGAGGCATAATTGAACTGCTACATACAATCTATAAAATCTATATAGCCCATAAAAATAACTAATTTGGATTCAAGATTATTGATAACCTATCACAGTAGAATAATTTACGCTATAGGAGAAAGCGAGTATCTATACTCCTAAATCCCAAGTTCGGAAGGATTCCAAAACCTTTAGGAAAAAGTCAAATACTCCCAAGGAAACAATTAAATCCTTAGCCAACAAGGTTCCTTAACCCTAAAGGACTTTAATAAGGAATCGAAAAAAAAGCTTCAATTTTTCTCCTTTTTCGTCTTGGACTCAAATCAATTTTCGACTCGTTCTTTTACTTATTCTTCAATCAAACTTCTATGATTAAAAGACACAATAATCCTAACAAATCTCCATCTTGACTGTGAATCTCAACATACTTCTCCCACTCTTCCTCAGATTGTGTTATGTCAAACACCAAACTTGTCCTCCGGACAACCATTTTTGTATTTCTCTAGAAACCCAAATATGTTAGAACACCAAAATAACTTGCTGCAACAGTTGATCATACTCGTTCAACAAGTGTACAAATATGTCTTCTAGACCCCAAATGTATCAACCTGAACACCCAAACTGTGCTTCACCAAGCACAAAAATGTGACTTCAAGACACCCAAAACATGCCATTGCAGTAGGCGCTCAAAATTGTCCCAAATGGCAATTAGGTAAATCCAGCGTAAATTAGATCTTGTCAACCAAAACAAATGAAGTGATCATATCAGCGAAATCATTAACAACAAGTACCTTCTTTTCGATTCCCTCTTCGCTTCCCAAATGTACTAATGCTGCTCTAGCATATGATACTCGGCTCATTCCCCCTTTCTCCTCCCCAAAACCAATTTATGTGTGTTGGCCTACTAACTGTGGCTTGCCCAGTTCAACTCCATCTTGAGTAACTTACTGCTCCACATGTTTGTCAATCATTGTACAAGAAGCCATACATCACTCTTTCTCTAAATGTGTCTTTATCATACCCCTTGTAGTACGAAGCTCGACAACCAATAAACATAGATCCTTGGAGGACGTAGAAGGCACCTTGTTTTATTCCTTTCGAAATTACGTTCGAACTCTTGCACACAATTATTGCTCCACCTTAACCCTTGAAACTATATCCTATCTTGTCTAGTCGACTAAGCAATATTAGATTATTTGCTACTTCAGGAACATGTCTAACCTTGTTTAATGTACAATACTTACCACCAGAAGTCCGTACCCTTATAGAACCCATGCCAGCCACCTTACTAATAGAACCATTAGCAGTATAAATATCACCACCTTCCATTTGCTTATACATTGCAAACCATTTCCTGGGCGAACACATGTGATAATACGCCTCACAATCAAGAATCAATGCATATTCCATGCCTTTATCTTCTTTGATCACTAAAGTGTAGTCCTCCAAATCGTCATTTGTCATGTCTGCATTTGACCCAAATTGCTCACTCTTCTTTATTCTGGACAATCACGTTTCTAATGCCCTTTTTCCTTGCATTAATTACAACCATCTTCAGGTCTTAGGCCCCTTTTAGAAAAACTCTTGTTTCTCCTTCCTTGGCTCCTATTGCTTTCCGCAACCACACCCGCTGACTGAGATTATTTACATATCACTCGCCTTTTGGTGCAAATCTTGTTTTTGAGGTCAATCTCTGCCTCTTCCAGAATAACCGTGTCTGTACCACTAATGCAGGAATATACATACCCCTCATATGACAATTGCAAAGAAGCCAACAAAATAAAAGCAGCATCCTCATCATCGATTTCAATTTCAATATTACACAACTTAAGTAATAAAGAATTAAATCGATATAGGTGCTCCCTAATAGAAGTACCTTCAGACATTTGGATAGCAAATACCTTCTGCTTCATGTATAGCTTGTTCACTAGAGACTGTGTCAGGAACATCTTCTCTAACAACAACCAAAAAGCTCCACCTAAACCATTGCAATGAGCAACATATGCCAAAACGTCATCATCAAGCCTATTAATGATTTGAGCATGGGTCTTCTCATCCAAAATGATTATAATTGTTGCTTCCTTCGCTTCTTTCTCCGAACTTTCCGACGTGGAACGACCGATACCTTGTAATCACCATTGTGATCCATGATTGATGTAGCCATTGGAGTCCACAAGTCTTCGTTTCTCAAAAAAGTTTTCATATTGATCTGCCATAAACTAAAACTGTTCCTCCCATTAAACTTGTTGATCGTTGGTTACATGTCTGAATATATCATTCCCTCATGCACCAAAATACCACAGACACTTCTATTCTGCACAAAATATGCACCGCACGAATTATGCACAAAATATGTACCCTACCGAAATCCGCACCGCTGTACCGAATTTGCCCTGAAATATGGCCCACACGAATATCGTACTAAAATCTACACCGATGTACAAAATTTGCAACGAAGTTCCGAGAATTTGCATAGTTGTACCAAAATCTGCATCAAAATCTGTCCTGCATGAAATTTGTACCTCTTCAATCAGAAAGCTCTATTCCAGTCTATTAGAACAGACAGTAGAGAAGATGGATGATCACAACATACACACATACGAACACAAACATTTATTTGGTTCACCAACTTGGCTACATACACGAGTGGATCGAGAACAACTATTATTAAAATGGAGAATCAAAGATTACAATCTCTCTAATTATGTCCACAAATTCTTGATCATAAAAATTTACAACTTTGCAGCCTAATCTAGAGAAACGGATGAGACAGAATTGAACTGCTATAGACAAGCTAGAAAATATGTGAAATCCATATAAATCACTAATCTGGATTATAGAATTATTGATAACCTATCACACTAGAATAATTTCCGCTATGCGAGAAGATCTGTATTTATACTTCCAAATTCCTAGCTCGGAAGGATTCCAAAACCTTGAGAAAAAAAAAAGTAAAATTCGCTTAAGCAAACAATTAAATCGTTAGCCAATAGGATTTCTTAAACCTAAGGACTTTAATAAGAAATCCCAAAAATACTTCAATTCTTCTCTTTTTCCGTTTCGAACTCAAATCAATATTCGACTCGTTCTTGTACTTTTTCTTCAATCAAACTTCTATAATTTAAAAACATCAAAATCCTAATGATTGTTCTTATGCTATAGTATACTTCTTACTCTTTCTTAATTATGAACATTGTTCTTTGTATTTCTTACTTTTTTTTTAATGATAGAGATAATTCTTATGCTATCCATTTTTTAAACAATATATTATGCAATATATAGTAATATATATATATATATATATATATATATATATATACATATATATATATATATATATATATATATATAGTTATATATATATATATACATATATATATATTTAACATTAGTCATTTATAAACAAAATTAATACATAATCATTTTAGAATTATTATTTTCAAAATCAAAATAAACATATATTTTGAAACAGAATGAGAACTGTATATTTTTCTAATATTAATGATGAAGATGGTGTTGACAATAATAGTTGAAGATGGTGTTGACAATAATACTACTACTGATGTAGTATATTCTTATTTTTTATTTTTATTTTAACGAAGTTCCAAGCCAGCAGGAAAGGAGAAAGGCAGAACTTTAGCATTCACCGAGTGGGACTTGGATTTATCACTATGCAACTCCTTTTATACTCTTATCTCCAATATCCCAAATTAAAATCAAAATTAATACTTTGGTGACATTTTTATCTTATAAACTTTTGCATAATTCTTAGGGCACGCAATTTGTTTACCTAAGTTCGTATAACCTTCGCAATTTGGTTTTCAACATTGAAAATTGGACAATCCGATTTTTGAATTTGTCATTTTGTTCAAACTGATATAAAAATTAACCTTTCGTTAGATTTTTGAGGGAGAAAGTCTCATGTGTCATACACATACACATGACTTTTTAGAAATAAATTTGTCATTTTATACTCATTCTTCATCTTCTTTCCTTTCCCCACCAGCTTCATCTCCTCCCTCCTCCTTTCCAATTAGCTTCATCCCCCCTCCCCATTTTAAGCTCCAAACATTTTAATAGTATTTTTTACAAATTAACATTACTATTAAATATTAGTATGATTTTTAAACCCCTCATCAATGGCAAACAGATTTGATGTCATTGGTGAGATGTCTACTAGGTTTACACATGAATCAACCTCCCTAAAATGCTCCCATATCTGATCGACAATGCAATACTCAATTACACAAAAATAACAAATAGTTAGAGGGAGGGAGAGGGAGAGGGAGAGAGAGAGAGAGAGAGCGCAAATATAACCCCTCGATTTTGCACCAATTTCGGGCACCACGAAAGCTCTCGACGGTAATTCGTCATCTTTTAAATCTCAAATCATGGGTCATATTTTAGATGTAGGAATTATTGATAGGCGACTATTTTTTGGTGGGCAATGCTGGTGTAATGTAGCGGCGGGTTTCTATGTTGTAGGCGGCTACATCTGAGTGGTGGGGGTGCAGTCGGAATGAGTGAGGACGTCGGCCGCAGTGAAGAAGGAAGGAGGGGCTGCCGAAAAGGGGGAGGGAGATGAAGTTGGCCGGAAAGGGGGAAGGAGGGGGATGAAGCTGGTGAGAAAAGGAAAGAAGAGCAAGAATGAGTGTGAAACGACAAATTTGCCTCTAAAAAGTTATACGTATAACCTATGAAACCTTTTTCGTAAAAATCTAATGAAAAGTTAATTTTTATATCAATTTGCAAAAGAATGACAAATTCAAAGATTGAATTATACAAATTGCCCAAATTCTTACAAGAAAAACAAAAACTTTTCCACATTGAATGTTCATTTTTGGGACTCTTGGAGAAACAAAAATTAGAGACTAATCCGCCGGATTTTTCATTTTTAAATTCTCCTACATATATTTAATCCCTAATCAAACAATTTGACTAACCGCTATTAAGATTTTTTCCCGCGAAAATAGTATAATCATAGATCATCCCGATTTTTTTTTCCAAAATGATACCGTTTCAAAAAGTATTTTTTTAAAAGGGATTTTTATCAATAAGACCTTGAGGTAGGGTGGAATTTACCAATAAAAACATGATGTGGCGGATTTCACTATATGTAATTCCCTAATTTTTTGGGCATTTTATCATTATTTTAATTTAATTTTGATTAGTTTTGTTGTAATTTTGAGGAGACTATGAATTGGTGAGTTTGTGGGAAATCTTTGTAATTGTGAGACATATTTTGAGTGATTTTGGGTTGTCCCTGCAAAAGTTTATTAATGTGGAGGATAAAGTTGCTATTATCAGAAGTGCAGGGATCAAACTGCAAATCAGCAAAGTTTAGTAATCAGAATGAGTTTTTGGGAAAGTGGAGGACCAAATTGAAAACAAGGATTAAAGAAATTGAATGGCATTCACGTGAAGAGTGGACCAATGCATTGACCGCGTGGACCAAGGTATGAATTGAGAAGTGGGATTTTTGGAAACAAAATATTCATTAAATCTAGGAAATTGAATATTCATTGGATCAAGGAGTGTTGACCGACACAATCACCAAGCGTGGACCAAAGAAGAACTGAGTTGACCAAAGGTGTGGGTTGGACTGGCATTGGATGAAAGGAATAAAGTATTATTATTATTATTAATTATTTTTCTTTTTCCCTTTTTCTTTTAGGTTTTTAATTAGGTTTTTAGTATTAGTGGTTGGAACAAATATAAATACTTGTTTCAACTTCAGTTTTAGGGTTAGACTTTTTATTATCATTATTCCTTAGAGATTTCAGTAATTTTTATGGAGAACTAATTCCATTGCTTCGGGTTTGAATCCTGAACCGTTTATTGAATTCAATTGAGGTATCTATTTCTTTATTCCTTAATCCCTATTCGTAGTTTTACTTGTTTTAATTGCTAAATCGTTTCTAGGGTTTTGAGATTTGATCACCCTCTTTTCCCTTGTAATTGATTTAATGCTAGTTTAATCTTAAGTCTGTGTCAGATTAGGATTTTTCACAAGTAGCATCTTTGAGATTTATGTATGTGTCATGGTAAATTGAGAAGGGGGTAAAACTAGGTTTTGTTCTATTTGCAAAAGAACAGTGAAATTCTTGATCTTAATTTCTTAAAGCTTTATCAATCGATATTGTGAATCTAGACTGTGTCAGTTAGGTTTAGGTATTGATTAGGGGAATAGGTGAGTGTGTCACTGCTTATAACCATTAATAAGAAAGAAATAGGGATTGAAATACATCTCGGATCAAGTGAATAGGGAGGAAGGGAAAGAAATTATACCGATGATATTGGATTGATAAACGGGGACGGAAACAAATCTGAAGTGCTTGCCTTTAATTGTTTTACAACTTAGTTTTTAATTCCCGTTTTAGGAATTTAATAAAATCAAATTTAAACCCCCAATCTTGTCAAGTGACAATTGTGCGAATAAATAACCGTTCTTCAGTGGATCGACCCTGGACTTGTCCTAGCTGCAGCTTTGTAGCCGAGTCTTGTCTTGGTAATTAATTTGTAGGTGTGCGACTTTAGCCTATCAAAACACTACATTTTAAATTCTACCTTAGGATCCAGGAGTTGAAACAAAATGACCTTAGAGTCCCTATCCTATTTATAACAAAATTGAAATGGCCAAACTACCCTCGTCATTCTCTTTCTCTCTCTATCTATACGTCTCCTATTCTCTCTCTATGCGGAATTCCGATTTCTGCTCTTCCTCTCACGTCTTCTCCGTCTCAATTTCTTCGGCATTCTCCATCCCTGTTAATGGCTGCTGCTGCTGCTTCCTCTCTCGTCTTCCTTTCAATTTCTCTAAACTATGACTCCTTAAAATTACAATGCTCCGGAGTTGTCTTTGAAGATCTCTAATTCGGTTGCTTTTGGGGGTTTCAAGCACAGAATTCGAGAGCTGCCTCCGATAACAGAGAACCGACAGCCAAGGACAGCGTTTTGCTATGGGACGAACTCCCAGAGTGGCATTTTCCCATGGGACGATTGGACATGGGAAACAGAATCGAAGGAAGATGAAGTATATCTCCTCTTAAAATCGTAAGGGGTACTATTCAAAATTACGATTCTCCTAACGTTGGCATCGAATTAGAGAGAGAAAAGGAGATTGCGCATATATAGAGAGAAATTGAAGGGAAGACGAGAGTGGAAGCAGCATAGATAGAGAGAAACTGGATCTTGAAAATCGATGGAGTTCTTGCCCACCAGGTGCTTGAGGAAATGCTCAGTTGATAATTGACAATTACCCAGCTAGTCACTGCATCAAATACATGTTTTTTGATTGAAGACTCCATACGTGTGAGTATGTCGATATGTTTACACATCTGGACACAATCACAATATACCTCTCTTAGTGAAATCATGTCAACCGTGATTCTTCCTGCAGCAACCTTGTTAGGAAGTGGACCGCTGATGATCAGTACATCTTAGATGCAGCTGAAGACGCAGGAGTGGAGCTCCTATATTCTTGCAGGGCTGGTGCTTGTTCCACCTGTGCTGGAAAGTTGGTTTCTGGTGATGTTGACCAGTCTGACGGATCTTTTCTTGATGATAACCAAATGCAGAAAGGGTATTTGCTCACTTGAATTTCTTACCCGAAAGGTGATTATGTGATTCACACACACAAGGAAGGTGATCTTTATTAAGCGGCTATTTTGGGTCATATTATTCTGGTCTGTTTAGTGATAAGCGGCTATTTCAGGTCATAATCTTGTCTTGTTAGTACTAAGTGGCTATTTCAGATCATAATTTTCTGGTGGTGTTAGTGCTATTATGCAGTTTCGTAGAGCTTTGTCGCCTGTTGGGTAGTGTAATGTGTTGGATTGAATATGCTTAATCCTTGGTTATGGGATATATTGTTCTGTTAAAAATAAAATTAATAATAAAAACCATATCTTAATCTGAAAATTAAGAATGTCTTAATCTCTAAACATATCCAATGATGTTGGACACTAATAACAGACGTGTTTCATCTTTTCACTAACACTATAATACACATAGACACTATAATATCCAATGTCACATGTTAAACGCCCTTTGTGTCTTAATAACTTGTCGTGATTACCAAATTTGCTAGTTTGTTGGTATTACAATGGTTGTTTTTATGAATATCAATTGCTCAAGTATTTACACACGCGCACGTGCATACACACAGACACAAATCAATTGGTCAATCTGTTTGTTTTATCATTTCTGTTTTGATGAACTTTTCAGATTTTTTTTCACGTATGCAAACATATCAATCAATGTATTGCTGAACTGAAATTTGTTTCTATGCTCTCAAAGTGTTTGTTATTCTGTGTCGTATCATCTTTTTTATAGTTCCTTTTTCTGTTGTTATGAACTTCTGTGAATTGTTTAAGTGATGCACACGTTTTAATAACCAGTTTGTAATATTTGTGATTTTTTATTTTTATGTAATTAGAGTGCTTTTGTGTTTGTTTACATGTGTTTGCAAAGTGGACATATATATATATATATATATATATATATATATATATATATATATATATATATATATGGCATATGTTTTTTAAGTTATGGATTCTGGTTTGATGGAATTTTATGAATTTGTGAAGTGAAGGTAAAAGGAAAAGTGATTGCAAGTTCATCAACAACAACAACAACAACTACAAAAACAAAAACAACTACAAAGAAAACTGTAAAAACAAGAGAGTCATGGACTAATTGACTGCCTTTGTCGAGCTGGTAACATAGAAGAAGCAATGAATATTATCCAGAAAATGCCTAGTTCTTGTACCCCCTCTGAAGAAGCTATAGCATGGAGGGCATTATTGAATACTTGCAAGAGTCATGGACAGATTGAACTAGTTGATATTGCAGCGGAAGAACTAGTGCAGCTAGAAAAAAGTGAAAGTGGAGTTTATGTTCTACTGTCAAACTTGTATTCTTCTAAAACTGAGAGTTTTATTTTACAGTTATTTATGAATGTGAAATAGTTTGGTTTTTGACCTTTCTAAACTGAGAACTGTGAGGTCAATTTCACAGTTATTTTGCTACTTAGTATGTGTGGTTTACCTGTTATTTATCTGTTATTCATGATTGTTTGTACACAACTGTGAGGTCAATTTCTCAGTTATGATTATTGAGGTCAATTTCTCAGTTATTGTGCATAACTGTGTGATATATTTCACTGTTTTTATGTCATTCTTTTATAGAACAACAGTGAGGTCTATTTCATAGTTGTTGGTTGTGATGTGAATAACTGTGAAATGTTTTTCACACTTCTAAAACTGTGAGGTCAGTTTCACAGTTATTTATGAATGTGAAATGGTTTGGTTTTTGACCTTTCTAAACTGAGAATTGTGAGGTCAATTTCTCAGTTATTTTGCTACTTAGTATGTGTGATTTATCCGTTATTTATCTGTTATTCATGAATGTTTGTGCACAACTGTGAGGTCAATTTCTCAGTTATGATTGTTGAGGTCACTTTCTCAGTTATTGTGCATAACTGTGTGATAGATTTCTCTGTTTTTATGTCATTCTTTTATAGAACAACAGTGAGGTCTATTTTACAGTTGTTGGTTGTGATGTGAATAACTGTGAAATGTTTTTCACACTTCTAAAAATGTGAGGTCAGTTTCACATTTATTTATGAATGTGAAATTGTTTGGTTTTTACCTTTCTAAACTGAGAACTGTGAGGTCAATTTCTCAGTTATTCATGAATGTTTGTACATAACTGTGAGGTCAATTTCTCAGTTATAATTGTGAGGTCACTTTCTCAGTTATTGTGCATAATTGTGTGATAGATTTCACTGTTTTTATGTCATTCTTTTATAGAACAACAATGAGGTCTATTTCACATTTGTTGACAAATAATTTTATTTTATTTATAAAATTTGAAATATATGATGACTAAACTTGTTTGATTCGTCTTGGCGATGCGATTAAAACAGTGATTTCGGATATTTTTTTTGACTTTTAGATTTTGCATTTTAAAAATTTAAGAGAAAAAAAAAGGAAGAGAGAGAAAAGAAGAGAGAAAGAAAGCAGCAAGCCGCTGGACTCAGCGTCCGTCACGCACGAGAGAGAGAGAGGGTATGAGGGGCAATTTGGTCCAGAAAAAATTGAGGGACTTTTTAGCTGTTTTGATAATGTTAGTCCTTAAAGGTAGTTTTTATTTGGGTGGGGGACTAATTGATCAAAGCCTCTTTATAAGATGTCACACTTTTAAAAGTATTGATCAGAATAGCCTAGTTTTTAGAATTCGTGGTTGGCAACTGCGTTTTCATTAATGATTTCGCACTTGGCAACCGCAAGTTTATAATTTTTCTAATTTTTTTTTTTTTAAAACGCGGTTGGGAACTGCAAATTCAACTTTGAAATACTCCCTCCGTCCCACTCCAAGTGTCACTTTTTACCCAAAATGGCGTCCCGTTTGAAGCGTCACCTTTCCTAAAAAGAAAATGTTTTATTAATATTCTATTGGGTTAATTGCAGTTTGGTTACCCATGTTTTATCACTTTTTGCAATATGGTTCCCAACAGTGTAAAAGTTGCAATCTCATTCCCAACATTGGCAATTTGTTGCAATTCAATGTAAATCCAGTTAAAAACGTAACTCTCGTTAAAAAATTAAGACATTTGCCTTGCACGTCAAATATAAGGGACAAAATTGACATTTCGCATGGGCATAAGAGTAGACAAATTGCAGTTTGGTTACCTATGTTTTGTCAATATTTGCAATTTGGTTATTATTATTATTATTATTATTATTATTATTATTATTATTATTATTATTATTATTATTATTATTATTATTATTATTATTATTATTATTATTATTATTATTATTATTATTATTATTATTATTATTATTGTTATTGCTATTTTATTATTATTATTATTATTATTATTATTATTATTATTATTATTATTATTATTATTATTATTATTATTATTATTATTATTATTATTATTGTTATTGTTATTATTATTATGATTATTGTTATTATTATTATTGTTATTATTATTATTATTATTATTATTATTATTATTATTATTATTATAATTATGATTATTATTATAATTATTATTATTATTATTATTATTATTATTATTATTATTATTATTATTATTATTATTATTATTATTATTATTATTATTATTATTATTATTATTATTATTATTATTATTATTATGATGATGATGATTATTATTATTATTATTTAAGGGAATGCTTTTCTATGAAGAAAAGAAATCCACTAATGCCGTCGGTCTTCCCCATAATAATAATAATAATAATAATAATAATAATAATAATAATGATAATAATAATAATAATAATAATAATAATAATAATAATAATAATAATAATAATAATAATAATAATAATAATAATAATAATAATAATCATAATAACAATAATAATAATAATAATCATAATAATAATAACAATAACAATAATAATAATAATAATAATAATAATAATAAAAAAATTATGCCATGTGAAATGTCATAATTTTTTTAATTGTTCTACACATTTTACCCTTAAAAAAATTAATTTGAAGAGAGGTGTTGTTATAGATCTGGGTGTTGTTATATATCTGGGTGGGAGGGAGAGGGCTGCTTTGAAGAGAGGAGAAATGGAGATGTGGGAGAGAGATTGAATTTGGATGGGTTGAAGAAGATGGACAGGTGGATTTTTTTAATTGTTCTACACATTTTACCCTTAAAAAATTATGCCATGTGAAATGTCAATTTTGTCCCTTATATTTTATCGTTCAAGACAAATGTCTTAATTTTTTAACAAGAGTTACGTTTTTAACTGGATTTACATTGAATTGCAACAAATTGACAATGTTGGGAATGGGGTTGCAACTTTTACACTGTTGAGAACCATATTGCAAAAAGTGATAAAACATGGGTAACCAAATTGCATTTAACCCTATTCTATTATCACATCCACTATTTCCTCCACTAATTCTCTCTCCTCTACACTCACAACACTTTTTAAATTCACTACTTCCTCCACTAATTTTCTCTCTTATTTTCAAATTACATTCACAACATTTTTCACTACTTCCTCCACTAATTTTCTCTCTTATTTTCAAATTACATTCACAACATTTTTTCTTCTCCTTTTTTTCTTAATTTGCGTGCCATCCCTAAAAGGGTGACACTCTTGGCGGAACGGAGGGAGTAAGAAATAAGAAATAATATTAAAACTAAAACGGTGTATTTTGGAAAAAAGTTCGATCGTCCGGCGCCTTCTCAAATTTACCAAACACAAACGCCACCATGGCCACCGCCCGCGACCAGCCACCATCGTCCAATTGGCCCAATACCACACAACTGAACCCCTCCCACCTTACCTTCTCTCTCCAACCTCTCACCAAACCCTCCTCTCCCGCCTCCAATCTCTCTCCGCCGCTCCCTCTCCCTCCCCAGCCGTCTCACAGTACACCTCCGCCCTTCTCTCTCTCCTCTCTCTCCTCCCTCACTTCTTCTCTACTCACTTCCTACATAACCCTCTTCAATTCAAACAAAATCCCACATGATGGGGTGTCGCTCAAAACCATCCAACTCTTTTCCACCAATCACGACATTGTACCGGTGCCGGACCTACCGTCGATATCGGACTTAATCATCTCTAATTTCCAACGAATTACAGACCTAGATGACGCCCAGTCGCTCGACATTTTACCCAAATGCCTAACCCTGATTTTAGCATCCAGTGAGATTGAAAATCCTCGAGATTGTATCAACTCAATGATTGATAAGATCCTTATCTGTGATTGGTCGAATGTTTTGTTAGTGAAAATGGTGGCGGTTATTCGGGATTTTCAGTTTCTTGACAAAGGTAGGGCTAGGGAGTTTGTAGACAAGGTGTTTGATAGAATGCAAAGTGTGGAATTACAGGATGCCATCGCTTGTTTACCAGTTGTTGGTGCTGGCTTCAAAGGGGTTTTGTAAGAGGGAAGTGATTGAAGGGATAATGATGTGTTTTGGATCGAAAATCGGGGTTAAAGCAAGTTCAATAGTTAGGCAAGTTGAAGGAACAGTGTTGTTGCACGTGAATTTTGGGGTGAAGCAGGACCCGTCTCTGGGACAGGAGATTATGGGGGTTGTGAAATCTGATTTTCAAGCGGTTAATCATTTTGTGGTTGGATTATTGTTGTCGATAGCCAGAGTACGGAAGTTCAGTGAGAGCTCAATGGGAGTTTTGAAAACAGCTTTATTTACAGCTTATAAGGATTACAAGTTTGCTAAGTACCTTACTCCTTAAAAATACTAATTCTGAGTCTGCTTTACTTTACAATTAAATTGTGATTGGATGTCTTGTGCATATTGAGTATGTTTATTGTGTATTGAGATTGTCAAGTTTGTTATAGCATTTATTCTTAATTAATTGTCATTTATTAAATCACTCTCAAATAGAAAATTGTGCTTGAATTTCGATGAGGCTTTATATTTAAAGATCTTAATGTTTTGGGCAATGATAGGGGCATAAAAGAAGTTTACAAAAAGATGGATACAAAATGAGTAAACAAATTTTATTGGTTGCATCTATTGTGGACCCGCCACACTTTAATTAAAAGCACCAACAAAATCTTACACGTCATTTTGTAAACCAAATTTTGTAACACTTTTTTGTAACTTTATTATTTCCCTAATGGTTTTATCTTGGTTTTCCCTACTTTTACCACACTAAGGTTGTGTTTGCTAGTATCAATCAGTTAATGCTTGTTGGTTAATGGTTTCCTTTTGTGCAATTACTTCAAACTAAGGTGGACCCTTGACTTGAATTGTAACAATCATCTCATATTCCTCTTACCGAACGAGCATCAATATTCTCACTTACCGAGTATGAGCCATCATTGTAGACATTTAAGTATCTCTTCATACATTTAATGAAGAGATACTTAGTTTGAAGTAGTTGCACATAAGGAAACCATTAAGCAACAAGCAATAAGTGCTTGATGCTACCAAACACAACCTAAATCTGATCTTTTTGTGCATTTATATTGCTATATTGCAGAGTTTGTAAATGGTTACCAGATGATCTGAAGGAAGAGTATCTGCAGAGTGCCATAGGAATTGAAAAGGCCGTGCTAAGAGCTGTAATTACCTATTGCTTTACTATTTCTGAGTTTGTTTTACGACTGAATCTGATGTACAATTTAATACAGCCACTGTTTAGAAGCACTCAGATGCTAGAGGATTTCACCTATGAACTTTATGGTGATCTAAGTTACTTGAAAACAACGTGGTGTATATTTAAAAGGATTTCGCTATCAAGTTCCCTAAAAGATTTTTAAACATCCAAGAGTAAAAAATATTGGCATAGTATGATCAGTGGGTGTTATACTGCTGCATGAAATGAGATCATCTTTATTTTCTTTCACTTATCCTTTTCTTCTTTTTTATACCTCCCTTACATTCTGAAAGTTAATGTGTTGAGTTATCATTGTTACAGATTGTTGAGCAAAGCAAATTTCGTGTCCTCTCGCTGAAGCATGACCAGAGCTTAGGTGTCATAAGGTATCTCTCCTTTAGTTTATAATTCTTGTTCAAACAGTTGTTCCTCTTGTCAGAATTAATATTTTGTTCCCCATGTTCCACCTTAATCTTTAACAGGTTACTCAGTATTCTAGTTCAGAAGTATCCATATCCGATGTTACAATATGTTTCGCATCTGAAAGAATTGTTGGATTATTTCACTTACATGCATGGCAAGGTTGCCTCCCATCTTGTCACTGCTCTGCTACCCCTCATCAAATTCAGTCGTAACCTTCAGGTTTGCAGTCTTTGATGTTTTTGTAATCAAATCGACAATGCTTATGGATATTGGATGATCCTGAGTTGTATATTCATTAGTAGATTCACTAAAATCTCATGGAGACGAGACAGAGAGATAATCAGCAGGATTTGGGGGAATGACAATTTTGTCAAAACTAGTACTTTAATCAATCTGATAGAAAATATGCTGAATTTTCATAGTAATTTTTTTAATAATGTCACTTGATAGTGGCTCGCAATATGTGATGTTCAATTCACGATTTCTTCTTTCTTAAGGGGAGAAGTAGGTTAAACCAGTTTTCACATCCTTAGATATCAATTTGAAGATGCTGCTCCTTTATTTGAAGTGTTGAAGCGTTTCGATGCTGATTTGTTCTCCCCAACGGTGCAGGATTACATCATATTGGTCGTGCGCAAGGCAATGTTTAGACGAGAAGATTCAGTTCAACTTGCTGCAATTAGTGCCATTATCAATCTAATTCTGACAGAAAAACATTCTAAACGAGATAGGTTAAATTCTCTTCAAGAATCCTCCAGCCAAGCCAGTTCCAGTCAGCAAACTGAGGTACCAAATGGCATGACTCTTTTCCAAGAGCTCAGTGGTATGCTGCAGAGATGTCTTTATCAGCAGGTATTCCTCATATTCTCTCCCCCGCCCCACCTCACTGGCAAAAATAAAATAAAACTTATAACACACTTGTACTTGGGTTTAGATTGTTGTATTCAGGCAAAAGTCAAAGAGATTTTGTACCAGGGGCTTCTGAAGATTGTTTTAGTGGATCCATTAAGTGCAAGTTCAGTTTTTGATTTTCTATTGCCTCACTTTCTACAGTTCTACAGAGAGGTAAGCACGGAATCTACTTGAATGTCTTTCTCTCTTTCCAGCACCTCATAAGTTCAGGTAGCTACATGCAGCATAGTCAGTAACAACAAAGAAGTCTAAGCTTCTGAAGCATTTATTTCAGGATGGAGATGTTCAACTCAGATTAAAAAACTGCGTTAAGGCAGAAAATAGCAAAGTTCTAATCATAGAGCCACTAGATTGCCTTCTATTCTGTGTCTCTTGGATTCTTTTACTTCAACCACATGATAAATCTGATACGCGTACTGATTCATGGGCCTGTTTTGGTTTCTCCTTTACGCAAGAGAATGAGGTATCCTGATTTTTTTTTTATCATTTTTGGTGAACAATTTGAGTAACAGTGACATGTACCAGCCACCCCTGTGCTAATGTTTTAGTTTTTCCAGGCCGGAAAACCCGTGTCTGCTGAGTCATTTTGTAGTGCTCTATCGAAAGTGCGGAAGCTCCTTAGAAACGGAGATGTTGAAGGTCCAGTTCTCAATTCAACTTTACTTAAAGTTTGTTTGAGACAGACACCACCTTTCCCTTAGGAATCATGGAAAGTATACCATTATAAACATTTTTTCCTTACTCATAGAAGTGGCGGAGCTAGGATTTTATAGAAACGGGGGAATTTTTTTTAGTATATATTTGGCAAAAATGGGGGCAAGAATATTATGTACTGCAATTTTTTCTTATTAGAAACAGGGTAAAAATTGATAAAATTCACGACTTAAGTTGTAAAATAGCACACTTTCTAAAGGGCTCCCCTTTCAATACATGTGGCTCTGCCACTGACTCATGGCATCTCTCAAAGAGAATTATATGATAAAACACTTCCGTGTCAAGAAAGGATGAATGATTTTCCACTGGGTTCCTTTGACATCAGATTGATTAAACATTCCTTTATTAATAAAACACTTCTTATATATTGTTTCTTTGGGTGTCAGTTCAGGCTTGCTTGGCCAAGCAAAGGATGAATCCTCTACACCTCAACAAGGAGAGTGGAAACAAAATTGTGCTTTGATCTTGTCAGGAATAGTTGAGGTGGTTTTGAATACAATTGCCGCTGAATTGGAAAAAGCAGCCAATGCTAAAAAAGTAGATTTAAAGAAAGAGCTTATTGATCTTGTTAATCTATACGAGTCACTGGAGAAGGTTGCTAGTACGTCTAGACAAGGTAATGGAATCAGAAAGAGAATTATCCGATCGACTGGTCTTGATAAACCAGATTCCCTCCAGTCAAACCAAACAGCAATTCCTACAGAAAGAGCTCATTTCTTGGCAACTTCAAGCATATTTCAGTTATTTCAAACTGCATTTGAACTGTATAAAAGTGGTTCCTCCAATGGTACTACAACTTCTCAGGCTCGTAGCCAATCATCTTCTTGCAACTCATCAAGCCAATATTCCAAAGTTTTTTCTTTTGTCTTGAATACTTCCCTTCGTCAAATAAAGTACTTCTCTGATGTGGGAAAAGACGACCCATTAAAGGCTTTGATCTATGGGGAAATCAAGGTGCTAGGACCACCATTGCTGAAACTGGTTTGGTTGCTCAAGTCTGGGCCAAATCCTGAGATATCTCAAAAGCAAAAAGAAGTTAAGGGGAAGAAAGATGTTGAAGATAGAAAGGATCTCATCCATTCAGCATTAATTTGCTTAAAGGAATTGATAACAGTAAGTTTTCAGAGGCGAGAGGAGGTAGGTTTGATTGAGAATATGGTCTCAGATTCTGTACTTGAGTATGCATCAATATATGTTCTTGATTCAGATTGTAACGAGGAATACGAACTTGTGAATGGAGTCAATTATGGCAGTGCATGAAGCGAAGTTGCGTTCATCAAGAAAATCATAAAGCCTTTGTTCTCTTTGTTTCTTGATGCAAAGTTGTACCAGGAAGTTGAGGTAAGTACCTTAGTATCTACTCCCTCCATTCTAGTTAAAGATTTGTACCATTGACTCCCTCCATCCCATAATAAATATCCCATAATAAATGTCGCACTTCCCTTTTTGGTCTGTCCTAAAATAGTGCAATTTTACCATTTTAAAGCAATATACAAACAACTAAAGCAGATTCCTAAAAAATGCAGACAAGTCAAATGGAAAATTTATAATGGGTCAGAGAGGGATATTGAGATTTTCCACTCAAAGAGCAATGTTTGAAAAATTAACCTAAGAAATGTAAGCTTTGAAAGTTATTCTTGACGTATTGGACTTGAAATTAGGAAGCCATTTTATTTGTTATAGGATATTATTGATTTTTTTAAAAATATTTGACTCAGTGTGGACTTTTTTAGCGGAATGGAGGGAGTAGCTCATTTTGACCACTTGAGTTATTTAGATTATTATTTTGCTTAAGAGTTTTCATATAAAGTACTATTATTTTGTCAGATCCTGTGTGAGATAGCAAAGATAATTGCCATGAAGTTTCCTGGTGAAAGGATGAATTCCCTCAGTACCTGGGCAATACGTATATGCAAAAACAACGATATCAAAAATCCCAAGATTGCCAAAAGTGTAGTCTCTCTTGGTTTGTCGTTAAGTTCAGCTCCAAATGATCTATCTGTTGGACAGGATATGGCCATGGAGCTAGTGAAAATAATTGGATCAGGGGAGACGGTCCATTAGAGAAGTCTGAAACTTATGCTATTGTAAACCGGTCAACAGAGACCGTAATAGCAACTTCTATACTACAAATAACTGAATTAGTTATTATTGACATGGATTGGCTCACTTTGAAATTAAAGACGTATTCAGCTGCCACTTATAAAGCCATTTCACCTGACGAGAATGAAAAACATGGTCCTGGTTTAGCATTGGAAGAGGCTGTATACACTCGGGCTGAAGATATTGTGGCAGTCTTATCTTCTTTTGTGTTGATGATCCTCAAAGGTAAGATTTTTATAACATTTTTTTTAAAAATTCTTATGCCCTTATATCCACTGAAGAATCCTCTCTATTTTTGATGCACAGTTAAAAAGTCTACTGTATAAAGTTAAGGTAGTACTCCCTCCGTCCCATAAAGATGTTCCCACTTTTCCTTTTTGTTTGTCCTAAAAAGAAAGTCTCATTTTTAAATTTGAATGGTTAAAATAACTAATTTCCAAGAGTGAAATGGATGTGGATGATGTGGGCTAAGATTAGTGGTTCTTTATGTGATTTTTATTTTTATTAGGGGATAGTAACTGAAAGAAAAATTTATCACTACATTATTTGAAAGGACAAATGGGTGTTCCTTTATGGAACGGAGGGAGTAACGTTTAAGAGTTTCCAACTTCACCCTTGCTAAATAAGACTTGGAACTAGAAAAATAATGTTAAATCTTAAAATGAAGGTTATTTATGGATCTTTTTTTTTTCTTCTCAATCCGTAAATGTCACTCTTAAATATGGTCTCTTCAAGTGGAATAGAGGGAGTATCATACATCTCTCACCTTTTTTGTTCTTGAGACGGTTTTAATATGACAATAATCTGCAGATCCTCAAGCAGAACATTTACTGAGATTGGCTACTAAGTTTTACAAGAATTTAGCTCGAATGGCAAAGTTTCAAATGGCTCCAAAAGGTTTCAAGCAAATTTTACCCAGCTCAAAGTACCAGAAGCTTGTGGAACTGACTTGCACAAAGCTAACTGCCCCTCTGTACAAATTTGTGGCGTTGATGCAACAGGTATGAAGCTCTAGACTCTTGCTATTCCATTTTGTTTCAGATTCATTCTAATTTATCTTTAATTAGTTTAGTCCCTGTTCTCCTCATTTTGACATCTTCATAATCATTATTCCAATAATATTTACTCCATATGAAGTTGTTATCTTTTAGAAACAATATCGTCGGTCAATACTATCTTGCCCATCCATACAATCTTGAAAAATGTTTGTGTCCTACAAACGTGTCACATTTGAGTTGTCAATCCTTTTAGGGATGGTGCTTACCTTGTTTACACAATATAAAATATCACTAAAACTATAAGGAACACAAAAATCTTTTTGGGATGAACCAAAAAAAGAAGGAAAGCACGATAATTATTTTAAGACAGATGGGGTATATTGCTTCGAAGGGTGCTTATGTACATATGTACAAGAACATATTTGGAGGTAATTAAGGACCATGTCATTAGCTCACCTGGCTTCTAGAACATATGAGAGACCATAAACGTGTTAATGTGAGCACTTTTTCAAATGGTCAAAAATTGAGGGATGAATAGCTGATGACGTGGTGCTCAACGATCACTAAATATTTTCTCCTTAAATACCATGTCTATTTGACTTCTCAAATGGTTGGAAGTACACAAGTATTCTTGAAGGTAGCCACTAGCATGTTAAAAGGAATAAGCCAAAATTAGCATATACTCCTTCCATCCCACCTCAAATTGCAATAAAAACCGTCATTGCACGGGAATTAAGGATAAGTATAATATTACGGTGTTGTGAGTATGGATAGTAGAGTGGGGAATATTAGTGGGGTAGGAATTAGCAAGTGGGTTAGTTGATGTGTGATGACAAATGGGTCACATTGATTAAAAAAAAAACTTTCTATTTTTCGATTTTGCAATTTCTAATGGGACACCAAATGGAGCAAGTTTTGCAATTTGAGGTGGGATGGATGGAGTACATAATATCCTTTTTATTGCCTTTGTCACTATGCTGATTTCCCCCTGGTTGTGGGGGAAAGGACCGTATTTTTTTTCTCTTCTTTCACTTCAGATTAGGTTCAGATAGATAAATTCAATTCTCTTTTAAGGATGGTTTTATAAAGAAACAGGTTTTTAATGCTTCACCGTGTTGCTCAATGATAATTATAGTAGGGATTTTGTGTCCATAGCTTAACTGGAATGTAACTTGGTTTATAAGACTATAAGGTTACTAATGTGAAGCTTTGATGGATGATTCATGCTACAAGAATATTCAGCAACTTTTCAATATGAAATGCATTTTTCTTTTTAAGAACTATGGGTGCTATACCTTTCTATAGAACCATTCTTGCTAGATACATGTTCAAAGCAATTCCCAATGTGTTCATTTATATTTGAACCTTCAAGTCCATCTTCGTAGTGTGAGATACCTGCATGATGGATATGATACTGTGATAGCCCAATCGTATAATGACTGTCAGCTTCTTACTTTTCAGCTTTAGTCTGCGCCTCTCCCCAGGGTAATAATTACGAGTACTACTTTCTACTGTTCATTTGAACAGTATCTTTCAAATATTCTCGAGCCTTCCCTCTCATTAGATTCCGTTGCAACAGTTTTTGAAAAGGGCTTCTCCGTGTTTATATGAATCTTAAGATAAGATAACTATTAACATAAAATTCTCCTAAAATGTGCTCGATGGTCTTAAGCACGAGTATATGCTTATCATAGATATGGAACTTCGTCCTGAGCTGGTGTAGCCCTTTATTTCCCGAAAAACTTCATTGTTGATCCTTTGTTTGCAGTAATCATTGCATAGCAGGAAATTCCTTTAAATGTTCTTGATCATCTAAGGACTTGTTGTGCAGAAGATTATCATCCAAAACCGTGCTCTCTAATGTAGAATCCTGTATTGGTTGATCTAGTTAATGCAAATGCTTGATAGTTTATCTGAAAGTAGTGTTCTTCACCTTCAGTCCACTATGCTATCTGAGTTGAGTTTTTTAGAGTTGGCCGCTAGTATACTCCCTAAAGCACGATTGCTGTTAGTTGCTTGTTTTCCATGAATCTTTTGACATTTCTTTGAAATGATTGTCCTCTCAACACCTTTTAAGGGTGTATTTGTTAGCTCTTAATGAATAAGTCTTAATGAGTTTTGAAGGCTAAAATAGCTTTCAAAACTCATTAAGACTCATTCATTAAGAGCAAACAAATACACCCTAAGATTAAAGCATTTTATTTCAGTAATATGACTGGCCTATTGTAGAGGATTTAGTTTTCTTCCTTCAATAACCTATTTTTTTCTAATTAATGTATTAACTCAGCCTTTGTCCGTTACCTGGAGTTGGCTACTTGTAGTGTTACGTGGAACATTTAAGAGTCATTTTAGACAAAGTGTTTCAAGTTAATTTCCCAAATGGAAAGGAGATACTTATTTTGATGTCCCAGAATGAACAACATTGCTTATTGGAACCAAGCAGCATCCCACATCAATTGGTGTAAAAGTTTCATTCTTATATTTTTTTTTGGGTATTGCATATCTTTAATGCCAGCTTACTTGAAAGAATCAAGCAGCATCCCACATCAATTGGTGTAAAAGTATTAGTTTGACCCAATGACTCTTCCCCTTTTAGCCTTAACCCTATATAGTATATACTCCATCTGCCCATAATAAATGTCACACTTTTTTTGGTCCATCCCAATATAAGTGTCGCGTTTCTAAACAAGGAAATAGTCTTAAGTGTATTGTTACCATTGTACAAGCTGTACAAACAAGTAAAGCACAATCCTTAAATAGATTGTCAAGTCAACTATGACACTATGGGACGAAGGGACTATTTTGTACCTCCAATTGATGCGTGAATTGAGAGGACAGCCCACCTCCTGGTGGGGACTAGTCTAGTCCTGTAACTAGTCAAAGAAAAGTTGGCTCTTATATGGATTTGCATCACGACTTAGCTATCAAAACTTTTTTCTTACACGCCAGGATTTTGATTCAATACAGGCAACCAGAAACGATATTTTCAATCATTTTCACATTCCGTATGGATATCATAATGATATTTAGTTTGATGATATGATCACAAATGGATTGAGATAAAAATGTTTTGTAGTTATGCCTTAAGTATGTAACCGTCTTCACTATCTGGTTTTGTGTTGTGTAGGTTCGTATGTGACTCACGAGACAAACCATTTTGTTTATTTCTATTTGGACTCAAAAGCTGTTTTACTTTTCAAATCTGGTTGAGCTTGGCTTGGCTTGGCTGTGTCAACAACAGTGAGGATGACAAGGTTAATGATTCTAACGCCTTGCACTTGTACGTATTAATTGAAAATTTTACCAGCATGCAAACATATGTAGCATTACGTGCTTGTATATTTCTCTCGGCACTTATATTGTGTGTGAACATTTTAGTGGGGACTTGAATCTCTTTTATCTGCACTCTGTGATGAAGTCGGTGGATATGGATGGGATGGTACGAGTTTTTCTCTCAACAAATCGTATCAAATTCTTTTGATTTTAAAAAACAAGGGTTTGTGTTGTTCTTTTTCTTTTCCTTTTTTGGGGGCAACATTGTTATTCTTAATTGAGAAAATTTGAAAAATTGTTAGCAATAGAGTGCTTGGCTATGTTTGGCAACTCGATTACAATATAAGGATTTGAAATTGGAAGAATGGAATCAATGCGGGGGAATTCAAAATGTTCTTTTGCTTTCATGGCTTGGAATTGAGTTGCCAAACACACACTTAAGTCACGATTGACCTAAAATCGAGAAACATTAATAAGCACACAAGACTTGATTTACCACATCCGTCTTAGAATGAATGTTTCTGCTTGATAAAAGATAAAAAATGGAGATGAGCTTCGTTCGATGACACCATATACCACTCCGTTCCAATTGAAATAACACACTTTTTAAAATGGAAAAAGAACAGGAAAAGTTGTACTATTTTTTTATTTAATGGGATCATTTTTACACCCACAACAATTTTCTATTTTCTTTCTTCCAATTTTTTTTTTTCTCGTGCCTCACTTTTTATACTTTAAACACCCACTTTATTAAAAAAAAATCCTTAATTCTCGCACCCAACTCAAAATGGTGTAATTTCAATCCTGGCTCACCCATTTCATACTCCGGTTTCTAAAACAACTAGTACTAATACTCGTGCCACGGGCGGAGAGACGATACAAAATCAACGTGAAAATAAAAGGGCAAATTGCAGTTTGTTTACCTATGTTTTGTCAATATTTGCAATTTGGTTCCCAACAGTGTAAAAGTTGCAATCTCCTAGCCATGCTTGTCAATTTGTTGCGATTCGATATAAAATCCATTAAAAACGTAACTCTCGTTAAAAAACTAAGACATGTGCCTTGCACGTCAAATATAAGGGACAAAATTGACATTTCGCAAGGGCATACGAGTAGACAGATTTAGGCTTAGGGCAAATTGCAGTTTGGTTACCTATGTTTTGTCAATATTTGCAATTTGGTTTTTTTTTTTTTTTTTTTATTATTATTGTTATTATTATTATTATTATTATTGTTATTATTATTATGATGGGTAGGGTCGGATAATGCCCGTGTAGGATATGGATCGTATGTCGGACGATAGCTAGGTCGGGACCACGTAGGTCGGACAATGAGCTAGGTCGACTGATCTTTGACGATGGACCTTGAGCCTTGTAATGATTGGGCCTAGCCCACTGAGAATGTGGTGGCAATAATATATAAACAACCGAGCTTGCTCGTTGGGCCTAGCCCGTCACTTTTATTCCGTTCAATAATAATAATAATAATAATGATGATGATGATGATGACGACGACGACTCTAGCTTTGGGCAGGCTTAAGGTAAATAATTATTATTATTACCATATATATATACGTATATACTTTCCCGTTTCAAAATAAGAGTCGTATTTTAATTATATTTTTTACGTGGAATATAACTGTAATTGAAATGCAGATGGGGAAATGGAGGTCGTGGGAAGATGAGACAAAGACGATCGAATATCAATATTCTCATGGTTGTTAGTCTAACCTTCATTTAATTTATTCACTCAATTACTTGTATCTTAAATTTTGTTTTTAATATTTTGTCGGTAACATATTATATTTTATTTTATTTTATTTATTTCTATTTGTATATTGCAGATCCTGTGAGAGGTTCAGGTTTGCTAGAGAGACGACTTTTGGACGAAGGCACTTGAGTTTTTGGAGCAAATCTCCAATCCTACTCTGGATAGTAAGTCAATTAATTAAAGTATTTTGATATTAATAGATAGGTAGATACTCTCTCCGTCTCAAAAAAATAGTCTCACTTTAATTTTTATAGTTAATCCAATTTAACTTCAATTCTTATTTAATAAAAATCCAATTAAACCTGCATAATTTCTGATTTTTTTATTGCTTTTTCATTAGAAATACTAACATTTGTAAAATTACATAAAAATAATTGAAGTTTTATTAAATAATGATTAAAACTTAATTAAATTTATATTTTAGAGTTGATATTTTTGTTTGGAACAACTTGGAAACAGATTTAATAATTGTGGGTCAGTGGTACAGTTGGGATATCATTTTTGATGAATTAATGTAGAGGGTATTAAGGTCCATCAAGCATTCATAATTCACCACCAAAATGGGACCCTAATTAATAACTAATCACCTTATGGTCCTTATCAATCACATGGACAATTATTGCATCCCACCACATATTTGGAATTGTTGTTCTAACTTCTAAATGGTAAATGTTGGGGGCAACATTGTTATTCTTAATTGAGAAAATTTGAAAAATTGGTAGCTATAGAGTGCTTGGCTATGTTTGGCAACTCGATTACAATATAAGGATTTGAAATTGGAAGAATGGAATCAATTCCGGGGAATTCAAAATGTTCTTTTGCTTTCATGGGCTTGGAATTGAGTTGCCAAACACACACTTAAGTCACGATTGACCTAAACTCGAGAAACATTAATAAGCACACAAGACTTTATTTACCACATCCGTCTTAAAATGAATATTTCTTCTTGGTAAAAGATAAAAAATGGAGATGAGCTTGGTTCGATGATACCATATACCACTCCGTTCCAATTGAAATAACACACTTTTTAAAATGGAAAAAGAACGGGAAAAGTTGTACTATTTTTTATTTAATGGGACCATTTTTACACCCACAACAATTTTCTACTTTCTTTCTCCCAACTTTTTTTTCTCGTGCCTCACTTTTTATACTCAAAACACCCACTTTATTAAAAAAAAAAATCCTTAATTCTCGCACCCAACTCAAAATGGTGTAATTTCAATTTGAATTGAAGCAGAGCGAGCAATTACAAGTAATATTGCAAGAGCAAACATTTCGTGAACTAATGTTTCTTATTATGCCGAGTCAACATTTTACTTAGCGATGCCAATTCAGTTCTACTTCTCAAGCTTGGCTCCACATATTTATGGTCTTAATTGAGCATTCAAACATGGACCATCCATTTCATTTGTTGTGAACTTGTCCAACCATTCCTTAATTCATGGACCATCCATTTCCTTAGGTTGAAAGTTGGAACTCTCTCTAGGGTTTAGGGTGGAGATGTCTCACATGACCCCTGGCTCACATTGATTACAGTGTTGTGAGTATGGATAGTAGAGTGGGGAAGGAATTAGTAAGTGGGTTAGTTGATGTGTGTATGACATACGGGTCACATTGATTAAAAAAAAAACTTTCTATTTTTCGATTTTGCAGTTTCTAATAGGACACCAAATGGAGCTAGTTTTGCAATTTGAGGTGGGGTGGATGGAGTACATAATATCCATTTTATTGCCTTTGTCACTATGCTGATTTCCCTCTGGTTGTGGGGGAAAGGACCGTATTTTTTTTCTCTTCTTTCACTTCAGATTAGGTTCAGATAGATAAATTCAATTCTCTTTTAAGGATGGTTTTATAAAGAAACAGGATTTTAATGCTTCACCGTGTTGCTCAATGATAATTATAGTAGGGATTTTGTCCATAGCTTAACTGGAATGTAACTTGGTTTATAAGACTACAAGGTTACTAATGTGAAGCTTTGATGGATGATTCATGCTACAAGAATATTCAGCAACTTTTCGATATGAAATGCATTTTTCTTTTTAAGAACTATGGGTCCTATACCTTTCTATAGAACCATTCTTGCTAGATACATGTTCAAAGCAATTCCCAATGTGTTCATTTATATTTGAACCTTCAAGTCCATCTTCGTAGTGTGAGATACCTGCATGATGGATATGATACTGTGATAGCCCAATCGTATAATGACTGTCAGCTTCTTACTTTTCAGCTTAGTCTGCGCCTCTCCCCAGGGTAATAATTACGAGTACTAATTTCTACTGTTCCTTTGAACAGTATCTTTCAAATATTCTAGAGCCTTCCCTCTCATTAGATTCCGTTGCAACAGTTTTTGAAAAGGGCTTCTCCGTGTTTATATGAATCTTAAGATAAGATAACTATTAACATAAAATTCTCCTAAAATGTGCTCGATGGTCTTAAGCACGAGTATATGCTTATCATAGATATGGAACTTCTTCCTGAGCTGGTGTAGCCCTTTATTTCCCGAAAAACTTCATTGTTGATCCTTTGTTTGCAGTAATCATTGCATAGCAGGAAATTCCTTTAAATGTTCTTGATCATCTAAGGACTTGATGTGCAGAAGATTATCATCCAAAACCGTGCTCTCTAATGTAGAATCCTGTATTGGTTGATCTAGTTAATGCAAATGCTTGATAGTTTATCTGAAAGTAGTGTTCTTCACCTTCAGTCCACTATGCTATCTGAGTTGAGTTTTTTAGAGTTGGCCGCTAGTATACTCCCTAAAGCACGATTGCTGTTAGTTGCTTGTTTTCCATGAATCTTTTGACATTTCTTTGAAATGATTGTCCTCTCAACACCTTTTAAGGGTGTATTTGTTAGCTCTTAATGAATAAGTCTTAATGAGTTTTGAAGGCTAAAATACCTTCAGTCCACTATGCTATCTGAGTTGAGTTTCATTCTTATATTGAAAGAATCAAGCAGCATCCCACATCAATTGGTGTAAAAGTATTAGTTTGACCCAATGACTCTTTCCCTTTTAGCCTTAACCCTATATACTCCATCTGCCCATAATAAATGTCACGTTTTTTTTTTGGTCCATCCCAATATAAGTGTCGCGTTTCTAAATAAGGAAATAGTCTCAAGTGTATTGTTACCATTGTACAAACAAGTAAAGCACAATCCTTAAATAGTTTGTCAAGTCTACTATGACACTTACTATGGGACGAAGGGACTATTTTGTACCTCCAATTGATGCATGAATTGAGAGGACAGCCCACCTCCTGGTGGGGACTAGTCTAGTCCTGTATGATCACAAAACTTTTCTTACACGCCAGGATTTTGATTCAATACAGGCAACCAGAAACGATATTTTCAATCATTTTCACATTCCGTATGCATATCATAATGATATTTAGTTTGATGATATGATCACAAATGGATTGAGATGAAAAGGTTTTGTAGTTATGCCTTAAGTATGTAACCGTCTTCACTATCTGGTTTTGTGTTGTGTAGGTTCGTATGTGACTCACGAGACAAACCATTTTGTTTATTTCTATTTGGACTCAAAAGCTGTTTTGCTTTTCAAATCTGGTTGAGCTTTGCTTGGCTGTGTCAACAACAGTGAGGATGACAAGGTTAATGATGCTAACGCCTTGCACTTGTACGTATTAATTGAAAATTTTACTAGCATGCAAACATATGTAGCACTACGTGCTTGTATATTTCTCTCGGCACTTATACTGTGAGTGAACATTTTAGTGGGGACTTGAATCTCTTTTATCTGCACTCTGTGATGGAGTCAGTGGATATGGATGGGATGGTACGAGTTTTTCTCTCAACAAATCGTATCAAATTCTTTTGATTTTAAAAAACAAGGGTTTGTGTTGTTTTTTTTTCTTTTCCTGTTTTGGGGGCAACATTGTTATTCTTAATTGAGAAAATTTGAAAAATTGGTAGCTATAGAGTGCTTGGCTATGTTTGGCAACTCGATTACAATATAAGGATTTGAAATTGGAAGAATGGCATCAATTCCGGGGAATTCAAAATGTTCTTTTGCTTTCATGGGCTTGGAATTGAGTTGTCAAACACACTTAAGTCACTATTGACCTAAACTCGAGAAACATTAATAAGCACACAAGACTTTATTTACCACATCCGTCTTAGAATGAATATTTCTTCTTGGTATTCTTTCTGTTACTTCGAAAGTAGCTGCTTCAGCTTTAGCCACTCGAATTTTTGATCTTTCGATGATACCATATACCACTCTGTTCCAATTGATATAACACACTTTTTAAAATGGAAAAAGAACGGGAAAGGTTGTACTATTTTTTTATTTAATGGGACCAATGCTTTTTATTATGCCGAGTCAACATTTTACTTTGCGATGCCAATTCAGTTCTACTTCTCAAACTTGGCTTCACATATTTATGGTCTTAATTGACCATTCAAACATGGACCATCCATTTCATTTGTTGTGAATTTGTCCAACCATTCCTTAATTCATGGACCATCCATTTCCTTAGGTTGAAAGTTGGAACTCTCTCTCTCTAGGGTTTAGGGGTGGAGACGTCTCACATGACCCCTGGCTCACCCATTTCATACTCCCGTTTCTAAAACAACTAGTACTAATACCCGTGCCAATAACACGGACGGAGACGGTACAAAATCAACGTGAAAATAAAACTGAAGGAGGAAAAACAAAGTGAGGAAAAGAAGAAACTGCAGGTTGATCTCAAACACTCTTTATCAATTTATAAGTAGTATACTAATTATTATCTTGATATATACTCCTCAATTTACATTATTTAAAATAAATAATGTAATTAAAAGTAAAGAGAAAAAAAGCAAATAAACGACATGATTTGTTGGTAGGCACTCAACTTATAGTAGTCAAACGACACGATTATAAGTTATAACTGAATGCGTGACGACGGTTCCTATCTAGCACCATCAATTTATTATTATATCAAAAGTAGTAACCTTACCCCCCCCCCAATTGTCAGTTACTCGTCAATATGGGACTGAGGGAGTAGAACATTATAAATAATGAAGAAAAGCCAACAATCATGGATATAACGAAATATTGAAGGAAAATGTAATTTTCTCATGAAGACACAAAATTTCTTGTCTTGCTCCATTTTCTCAACTCTCTATTCAAAGATGGAATGTCTTCCAAAGCCCAAAGGAATACACTGAATACCAGTACAAAGAGTTTTAGGATGCACAACTTCAAGTTAGAATCATCTCCAGAGTCTAGAGTGACAAAATAGAGACCGGGAACCAACTATGGTTGAAAAGAGATTAGGAATTAGCGATGGAGATTTTTTATATATTTTTTATATCATCACCCGAAGCCTTGCTTGATTTGAACTTAATAGTTAAATTGATTAACCCGGTGAAAGAATGCAATTATTTTTGTTAAACTACAATCTTAATATTTGATTCAAGCTCTGAAAGGACTCAAAAATGTTAGAAACTTTATGAGATGGAGGTTATATAAAACTAACAAAAATGTATTTCGTTAAATTTTAAGCAAATTTGTTAATAGAGTTAGAACATTTTGAAAAATGTAAAAGTTCAGTGAGAACATTTGAAAAAACATAGTTCAGTAGTGAGAACATTTTGAAAAATGTTATAGTTCAGTGATGAAAATATGGTTGTTGCAAAAAATTAAAAAGAAGTGAATAAAGGAAACCGCTCACCGTCACCCTTAGATTAGAGTTACTAAAAATAATCCAAAGATTGAAATTAAAAAGAAATAAAATCGTTTAATAATAGCCATTAGATCATAAAGACGGTTATGGATTAATCTGGACCCTCTTCTCGATAACCTTGCCTACCCATATAATACTAAGTAAAATAAAAGTTATAATTCTGCGAAATAAAGGGAGCGATCGGATCTACACAAAAAGTAACCAAAATTCATGTCAGTTAATTTTATATTTATTTTTCTTCACACTTATTTTAAAAAAAATTAATTAATTTTATATTTATAAAAATATGTCAAAATTTGATTGAGTTAATAAAAAATCATATATTACAAAAGTAACCAAAATCCATGTCAGTTAATTTTATATTTATTTTTCTACAAACTTTTATTTTTTAAAAATTAATTAATTTAATATTTATAAAAATATGTCAAAATTTGATTACTTTCCTCTTTTTTGGCAATTCTCAACCCAACTCAGTACCATCTTCTCGATAACCTTGCATACCCATATAATACTAGGTAAAAAAAAAGTTATAATTCTGCGAAATAAAGGGAGCGATCGGATCTATAGAAAAAGTAACCAAAATTCATGTAAGATAATTTTATATTTATTTTTCTACACACTTTATTTTTAAAAAATTAATTAATTTTAAAGTATTCTTATAAGCTAATTGTTTTATAAGTCAATTATAAGAGTAATTCGTTGTTATTATGAGAGTAATTCGTTGTTATTATTGAAATTTTTAATTTTTTTTGGTTGAAAAAATTGTCTTATAAGTCAATTATAAAAGACAAAGTAGTCTTATAATTATAAGAGTTGTAAATGTATAAATTATGAGAGTAATTCGTTGTTATTATTGAAATTTTTGATTTTTTTTTGTTGAAAAATTTGATTTATAAGTCAATTATAAGAGAACTTATAAGTGTTGTAAATGTGTAAATTATGAGATTAATTTGTTGTTAATATTGATTTTTTTTAATTTTTTTTTTGGTTGAAAAAATTAAACTGAAGCTATTCTGAATCTAATGACTGATTTAAAATACTTGAATGTCTAGTGACCAATATCTAATTCCCAAAGTTTCAGTGACTAAAGTATAAATTGAATTTTGGACTTGCATAGTTTGAGGCTGTAACAACGTTGTTGCTGTGTAAGTGCAAAAAAGGGCATTAATGTCATTGTGTCAAGAAGCGGTGTCTTTGGAATTTTCAAAATGTTGTTTCTTAAATTGAGTTTAAATCTCGCAAGAGGGGCCCTAGAGGAAGTTGGCCTTTTTTTTAATTAATGCAGTAGAGAAAATCGTTAACATGCCATACCCCAACAGAAGTATTAATGGGCTGGGCCCAATGGTAATTCAACTCAGTTTGACCCATTCAGCTTCATAATTATAATGGGCCCAATAATAATGAATTCCATTCAAGTTGACCCATTCAGCCTCTGTAGTATGTAGAAAGGTCACCGGTCAATTCATGCATTCAATCTTAATTAATTGTTGTTGTTCATAATTTTTTGTCTTCCGCACCCCTATTTCTCTTTTTTTTTTCAATTCTCAACCTAACTCATTACCCTCTTCTCGATAACCTTGCCTACCCATATAATACTAAGTAAAATAAAAGTTATAATTCTGCGAAATAAAATGAGCAATCAGATATACACAAAAAGTAACCAAAATTCATGTCAGTTAATTTTATATTTATTTTTCTTCACACTTTTATTTTTAAAAAATTAATTAATTTTATATTTATAAAAATATGTCAAAATTTGATTGAGTTAATAAAAAAAATCATATATTACAAAAGTAACCAAAATCCATGTCAGTTAATTTTATATTTATTTTTCTACACACTTTTATTTTTAAAAAAATAATTAATTTTGTAAGTGTGAGTGTTTCACACATATTTTCCAAGGATGATTTTTTAATTATTAGAATTTGTATCTTTCTTACTTTTAGAATATATTTGTAAATATCTCTTTAGTTTATTTAGTTATTTATTTTATTGACTAGCCTATTAACAAAATATTGGATTTATTTAGTATTTATTTTGGTTATTTAGTAGGTCTCTCACACAAGGAAAGAGTCATGATAAGGAAAGGAGTGCTTGAATAGCTAAGGAAACAAGGAAGTGTATTTGGAGAAGATCTCTTCAAGCAAATCAACTTCCACAAACCTAAGGACTCTTTGCCTATATATATACAAATGTATGACTCATTTGGAAAACACGGTTTTTAAGCTCTAAGTTCTTTGAAGTTCCATACTACGAGAAAGAGTGTTTTTTTCTGTGAGAGTATTTTGGTTATTTTGTCTTCTCTTTGTGTTCTTCTTTGTAACCGAGTTCATAAAAGGTTTTAATAAGAGAAGTTTTATTGTCTACAACAAGTTGATGTAGATAAGTGTTATTTTTGTGTTTCAAAACGTTTTTAATCTTTATATTCCGCTGCTTTTATCGTTGATATTAGTCTTTGGTGTGATAGCATCAGGACTCACATCAGGCGTCTGTAACTTCCTGTGCACTTCCTAGCCGCTCAATTTCTTTCAATTGGTCGATTACACTGAGCGAGATCCAAGAAAGAGTGGTCATTATGGAAGGACACTTGAATCAATATCGTCCTCCTATTTTGGATGAAACTAATTATGCTTTATGGAAAGCTAAGATGCATCTTTACATCAAAGCAATTGATGAAAGGGCGTGGCTTAGTATTATTGTCCCATGGTCTCCTCCTAAGGTTGAAAACAAGGATGTAGTGGGTGAAACCTTTGAAAAATCCTACAAACTTAAACCTGAGGAAGACTGGACTACGACTGAAATTACCCTTGCTAATTATAATTCTAGGGCTCTTGGTGCTATATCAAGTCATGTGGATGAACACATGTTTAGACTTGTTATAAATCAAAATGTAGCAAAAATAGCTTGGGATATTTTGCGAGGTCATTGTGAAGGTGATGATAGTGTAAAGGCTACTAGGTTGAGAATTCTCATGACCAATTTTGAAAACATGAGGATGAATGAGATCGAAGACATAAGAAGCTATTCTGCTAAATTGAGAGAAATCTCAAACGAATGTCTCTCCCTAGGTGAGCTTATATCTAATGCAATGCTAGTTAGCAAGATGTTAAGAACTGTTACTGATAAGTTTAATATTAAAATTGCTGCTATTGAAGAAGCACATGACACTACAACCATGGGATTAGATACTCTTGTGGGTAAACTAACCATGTTTGAGATGAACACATATATTCAGCAACAACATAAGGCTGAAAGTATTGCTCTTGCTGATGCTCTTTCCAGTGCCTCCAAGGTTTCTAAAGAAATTGTAGAAATCTCTAATGATATAGAGATTTCTGATTTGAAAATTGAAGATGTGGCTTTACTCACTAAAAGGTTTACATCTTTTTTTAAAAACAAAAAGGATAACAAGTTTCCATTAGAAAGCCAAAACATATCAACTATTGAAAATTCTGAGGAGGATACTGAAAATAATTTTAAACAACCTAGAAGTTTTTCAAAAAGGAGATCTGATTCTGTTCAATGTAGAGCTTGTAAAGGCTTTGGTCACTATGCCAATGAGTGTGCCAACACTCTGAAGAAAAAGGGAATGAACTTTTGTGCGACCCTTAGTGATAATGAGGACGATGATGAAACGCTAAACTTAGCAATCATGGAAATCTCGCCTCCTAGTCACAAACATCAAGATTATGTAGCTTCAGATGTAGTCACACCAACTATCACATCTTCCGACTCTGTGTTCAACTGCTTTAATTCTTCTGTTTCTGAAAAACCAGAGGATGAAGTGGAATGTGATGGTAATTTTGAGGAACTTCATGAGGCATATACTGATATTTTTGTCGATTGGCAAAAACGTATTGAAAAACTTGATGTTTTTGAAAAGATCAATGTGAAACTCTCAACTGAAATTTCTTCTTTAAAATCTGATCTTGAGAGAGTTTCCATTGAAAATAATAACCAAAAGGATTCCATAGCCAAACTCGAAGTCATGCTTACTAAGTGTGATATTGAACTCAAGAAAACCAAAGCTGAACTTGAAAAAGCGAATGGGACTTTTAAAAAGTTAAACTCTGAAAAAGCTAAACTTGAAGAAGTTTTAAACTTGGGAATTCAAACTAAAACTGGTCTTGGCTATGAATCCACATTTGTAAAAGAAGGTGAAGGTACCTCTAAATCTAAAGATTTTCAAAAGGTAGAATCCAAACCTAGGAGAAGAAAGTTTATGTGTCATTACCGTTTTGCTCTAGGTCATATCAGACCCTTTTGTTACCAAAGAATTCATGATCTTGGAAAATCTGCTCCGCAGATGAGCCTCCGGATGTACTCACATCACCACTCACATCTCCAGAAATTTGGGCAGTTTGTGTGGGCTGAGAAGAAGGATCAGGAGTGTAAGGTTGTTTTCACTTCTCCGAAGAGCAGTGTGTCTAGCTCTTGGTATTTAGATAGTGGGTGCTCTAGGCACATGACAGGAACAATTGAATCCCTGTCTTATTACTCTCCTATGAATGGAGGAAAAGTGAAATATGGAGGTGGAGGCCAAGGTAAGATTGTTGGTAAAGGAACCTTGAGTGTTGAGGGTCTACCCAATCTCCATAATGTTCTTCATGTAGAAGGCCTTAAGGTCAATCTCATAAGCATTAGTCATTTGTGTGACGATGATATGCATGTGAAATTTGATAAGCAAGTCTGTGAGGTGTTTGATAAAATAAACCATTGTGTCTTTAAAGGATTTAAAACTTCTGACAATTGCTATAAGTTTTGTGATGTTATGGGTTTTGTTGAAAAGCTGGAGACCGCCAATGAAGAAGTTACAGGTTTTGTTGAAGAGCTGGAGACCGCCAATGAAGAATCTGAACAGAAAACTCTGGAGAGAAAGCAAGAGAATGCAGAAAAGACTGATGTAACCCGTGATGTGATCACATCGCAACTCACATCGAGTAATTTAATGGCCATTCAAATTAAGAGGCATCTTCCAAAGGCTCGGACGGTGTAGAAGCAAGTATGGATAGGACCAGAGACATATCAAGCAAAATACAAATGGATCATTTCGTCTCACAAGTGGTTGGAGACGTGCATGCAAAGGTAAGCTCCAAACTGAAGGCTAGAGTCAATTATAAAGACTCTGCTGGTCTAAACTGGTCATCTTCCGTGTTACCCAAGGTAAGTACTTGTCATTTTGTATCTCATATTAAGCCCAAAATTGTTGAAACAATAAAAGATAAATGGGTTACTAATGATATGAAGAGTAAAATTGGGGTTTGTTTTTATCTTGAAAATAACATGGTCTCGTGGTACAATCAAAACTATGCTTCCCACTTTATAGGCAAGCATTGCTCTCAATTATTTTGGATGAATAAGATGATTAAGGACCATGTGACGCGCCCCGAACCATGGACCTACTTGGCCACACGCCGAGACACGTTCTGAAGACGCCATTTAAAGAAAAAAATTTCGAAATGTACTTTCCAAAAGTTATCATTTTTCAAAACCTGTTTAACATTTAATAACTTGTTTCACCTACTACCAAAAGTTAAACCATTTTACTTCAACTTAACTCACTCCACATCCAAACCATTTACAAACCATACACACACACTTATTTACAAACCAAGGAACCTAGTTCCCAAATGAAAAATATTTACAAAACCTTTAAAAGTTCCAAAATAAAGACATCATACCCAAGATTATGCAAACTACCCAAGGTTATACATTTATATAATGTATCCTTAATTTTACCTTCCTCAACAAAACCCAACTTGGCGCCTTCTCAGTGCTCAACGTGCCGTAGCCCCTGGCTCGGCTCTATCTAAGAAAACAATAAAAGGACGGGGTGAGAAAAATTTCAATAAGTTATTATATAAGCAACAAAATGAGATGCAATCACATGAAGAAGCCTTTAACAACAAGTCATATATATATATATATATCACTTTCTTATAGCTCCAAGAAAGATATATACATACATATAGCAATTAAGTACAATAATGTAACACTTAGAAGGATACTGAGCCAATGTTTCATCCTCAAAAGGATATCACTATCCAAGCAGCAACAGTTGTTGAAGAAGCGGTTCCGGAACCCAATCATAGTAATAACAAGAGGGACTATGACACAAAGTCATATCCAATAGTACAACTAGACTTCCCTTGAGCCAGTTCACTACCCCCAAACCATGGCCAATGGAAGGGAAAAACGGGAACCAATGTATGGATTATAATGAACTCGGCTCGTGTGCCATTATAATCTCATAACACTGCCCAACAAACAAGTACCAGCTGGACTTTCAAGTATAAGCACAGTAAATAACTACTTGCTTAAACAATCAATGTATGATTCCAAAGTAGGGAACCATACAAGTAAAGCATATCAACATGATAGCAACGAGATAACAAGTATCCATCAATAGTAGCGCTAAGGCTAAATCACCCTTGAATAAATTCAATGACTTAGGATTCCAAAGTAGGGAACCCTAATCAAGCACTTCACAAAGATGTTAACAATTTATAAGGTGTAACACATAAGGACTACACACTTATTAAAGTCATTCAAGGATGTATCACAATAGTATAATGATAATACTCAAGTTAGGTTCCATAGATCCAACCTACTTTAACCAATCATTTAAACATATTCAAATGATCACAATTGAAATGTAAATACTTCATTTTGTTACTCATACCTTGTAATTTGATTGTAGTGTTCCATTGGTTGAAATATAAGTGGTAAAATTGAATCTACATAGCTTTGAAAGTCCTTTCCCAAAACTGGTCAGGGCACGACTCGTGCCCCAGGGCACGACTCGTGCCCCATGTAGGTACTGCCAGAAATTGTCGTCCCAAAGGGCACGACTAGTCCCTTAAGCCTGGCACGACTCGTGCCACAGGGCACGACTCGTGCCCTGTGCTGATTTCAGAACAGAGGTCAAATTGAGCAGCCCTGTTTTCACCAATTTCATATCCCAACCCTTTTACAATTCAAATAACAACACTAAACTCAACTTCAATTATTACCACTTCCAAGATGACCTCAACTTAGTTCACTCTTAAGCAAAACCATTCCTTTTTCCTTGTCCAACACACACCAACACAATCACAACTCACCAAAACCCATAGTTTACCCATTCAACACCAAATCTTTTCCAATTATACCAAACTAAATTTTTCCATTCCAAATTTAAGAAAATAATTTCCAAAGTCTCATGCAACCCTTAACAACCCCTTAATATTAATTATAATACTAATTGCATCCAAATTTAAGAAAATATAATAACTTACCTAAGAATAAACATGAAAATTTCTGAACTTTAACCGGATGAAAAGGCGCTCCTTCTCCTCCCGAACACCACGGAACGAATGGATCGTCGTTTGGATTTTTCTAGGATTTTAGGGAAATTATTAAGTAAGTTGGGTTAGGGTTTGAACCTTTCTACCATGGATAAGCTGATGAAATTATTGTCTTTTCTTAAAATGGAGAAGCTTCTTCCTTTTTTTGCCATGGGTTATATTTCTTACTTACACCTAACCTCCTTCAACTAACCAACATCCAACCCCTAAAACCCTTAAATTGTACTATTTACACTCAAGCACCTTGAACATTAATATAATTCCTACTTATTTTAAAAAGTTACATTTTAACTACTTATTCCTAATATTTTCATTAAAACATTAAATAATGATTTTTATTTTTATTTTATTTATATTTGTAGAATAGCATGTAACTCATAAAATACCAATTAACACATAATTTCTACAATTAACATGCAACACATAGTACTATGAAATTCACTCCTATATATGCTCAAAGATGACTCAAAATAGAACCAAAGATTAGGGTCGTGACACCACGGACATAAAAGTAATGTGTTAATTGTCTTTTGTCATAATCTAAGTGCTATAGACATTTCAAAAAATCCTGTTAAGCACTCTCGCACTAAACACGAATACATTAGACATCATTTTATTCGAGACCTTATTGAGCATAAATTTTTTAGCCTAAATCCTATAAGAACTAAAAAACAGTTGGCTAACTTTTTCACCAAGGCCATTGATTTTGAGAGACTTTACACTCTAAGAAAGTCTCTCTGTTTGTGTGTATTTTGAGGGTGTGATCCCCCGTGTGGTCACATCATGGTCTACACCTGTATTGTATATTATAAAAAAAATGAAAAAAATACATGCATATTTTTTTAATTTGTACGATATCTCTCAGTGTGGTCACTTGTATTACATCTTTGACTCGACTCCTCTCTGAATTGTGAATTCTTCTTAAAAGTTGTCAACAACTGTTGACTCAAAATTTATCCTATTGGATGTCTCTTGGTGGGTGCCTAAACTAACGGGAAACAGCTACTCCACTCATGGTATTAAGTCATTTCAATGTGATCAAAATGACATCAAGAGAAAGTTTGAGTCAAATTGATAAGATCATTCGAAAGAGGGCTATCCATGAAAGTAAAGAAGAGTGAAAGCTACCCAAAATTCTTTCCCCACAAATAAAAAATGAGTGGGTGCATCCTAGAGGCCAAGCTAGACAAGAATTCAATTCATTGACATTCTTAGAGGAGATGTGTCCCCTGATGTGATCACATCTCATACCACACATATACTGAGATTTATCCTTCACTTGCGTGTACATTATGCATAGTCATAAATTTTGGTCATCCTTGTGCTTGGTGAAAATATTACTCAAGTTTTTTTATTCTTCCCATAATTTTTTCGTCTACAAAAATTGTACTCAATGACTCTCCAATCAAATTTGATTTTTGTGTAATAGTTTGTGGTTAGGGGGAGCATGCTCTGTGGTATTGTTTGATATGTTTATGGCAGGTACATTACTCACAAAAGAAAAGATGTTATTGCCAATTTTTTAAAGTCCTTAATCTCCATGAAATTCAAAAGGTTGGAGAAGCAGTTTTGGTAAGTACCATCCCCTATTTTTCGACTCCCTAGACTCCTTTACTCATCTCTCATCGGCTACCACCGTCTTTCTCTATTTCGTTGGAGGGAACACAAAGTGTTACGTATGGTATGAGTTCTGATGTGGCCACATCTCGACTCACATCTTGATGCATTTTCATACTGATATTCTCCATTCTGGTCAAAAAGTGGGAGAGTAAGTCAAAAGGACAAGCTGTAGGTTGATGATAAGATGTAACAAATTAAGGGGGAGTTTGATCATTTGATAATTAGGGAGTTTGTATAATTGGTCGTTTGATTTATTGGCTTGTGTATATGATATTTATCAAATCTTGATTTTTACCAGAAAGCTACAAATCAGGGGGAGATTGTAAGTGTGAGTGTTTCACACATATTTTCCAATGATGATTTTTTTAATTATTATGATTTGTATCTTTCTTACTTTTAGAATATATTTATCTCTTTATTTTATTTAGTTATTTATTTTATTGACTAACCTACTAACAAAATATTGGATTTATTTAGTGTTTATTTTGGTTATTTACTAGGTCTCTCACACAAGGAAAGAGTCATGATAAGGAAAGGTGTGCTTGAATAGCTAAGGAAAGAAGGAAGTGTATTTGGAGAAGATCTCTTCAAGCAAATCAACTTCCACAAACCTAAGGACTCTTTGCCTATATATATACAGCCGCATGACTCATTTGGAAAACACGGTTTTTAAGCTCTAAGTTCTTTGAAGTTCCATACTACAGAAGAGTGTTTTTTCCTGTGAGAGTATTTTGGTTATTTTGTCTTCTCTTTATGTTCTTCTTTGTAACCGAGTTCATAAAAGGTTTTAATAAGAGAAGTTTTATTGTCTACAGCAAGTTGCTGTAGATAAGTGTTATTTTTGTGTTTCAAAACGTTTTTAATCTTTATATTTCACTGCTTTTATCGTTGATGTTAGTGCTGGTGTGATAGCATCAGGACTCACATCAGGCGTCTGTAACTTCATGTGCACTTCCTAGCCACTCAATTTCTTTCAAATTTATATTTATAAGAATATGTCAAAATTTGATTACTTTCCTCTTTTTTGGCAATTCTCAACCCAACTCAGTTCCTTCTTCTCGATAACCTTGGATACCCATATAATACTAAGTAAAAAAAAAGTTATAATTCTGCGAAATAAAGGGAGCGATCGGACCTATACAAAAAGTAACCAAAATTCATGTCAGATAATTTTATATTTATTTTTCTACACACTTTTATCTTTAAAAATTAATTAATTTTATATTTATAAAAATATGCCAAAATTTGATTGAGTTAATAAAAAAATCATATATTAAAAAAGTAACCAAAATTCATGTCAGTTAATTTTATATTTATTTTTTTACACACTTTTATTTTTAAAAAATTAATTAATTTTATATTTATAAAAATATGTCAAAATTTGATTGAGTTGATTCTGCGAAATAAATGAAGCGATTGGATCTACACATTTTTATTTTTAAAATTTTTACGAAAGTAACCAAAATCCATGTTAGTTAATTTTTTTACACACTTTTATTTTTAAAAAATTAATTAATTTTATATTTATAAAAATATGTCAAAATTTGATTGAGTTGATTCTGCGAAATAAAGGGAGCGATCGAATCTACACACTTTTATTTTTAAAAAGTATATTACAAAAGTAATCAAAATCTATGTCAGTTAATTTTATATTTATTTTTCTACACACTTTTATTTAAAAATAATAATTAATTTTATATTTATTTTATGATAGTTTCTGACTGTTGGATTTGATTAATCCGGACCGTTTTTTGTCTCTTGTCAATAGGATTTTAGAAACCGCCTAATATTAACCGTAGGATATTAACAATGAAAAGGAATCTAATTGTTAAAAATAAAGAGGAAAAGAAACCATTCAATGAAGACCATTCGATCAAGTAGTTATGGGCAAATCCTGGCCACTCTTTATCCCTTGTCAATAGGCGGTTATTTCCGCTCTATATTGTATATTAGATTTATTACATAAATAAAAGTATAACATTATAATTTTCTCTTTAGAAACTAATTATTATTAAAAATAATAATAAAGTAATTGTATTTAAAAATTAGTGACGAAAAACAACTCAAAAATTTATGTATAATAAATTGAAATTTGAACTCTTCTCATGCATAATAAATTTAAAATACATACTTTACATATTAATCAAATACACCTAAAATCACTCCTCAAAATATGTATTCTATCCCTTCTATTTCTCTATCCCTTTAAAAAGAGAGTCTTTGCTTTTAAAAAACCGGACCTTGCTTTAAAAAATAAATAACAATAATGATAATAATAATATAATAACGGATCTCTATGCTCGCCTACATTCACAAATTTATTTTCAATGAAAAAAACTAAAAAAAATAATAAAAATAAATTGTCGACATATAATATTACTATTTTAAGCAATAATTATGATTAAAAAAAATTATACAATACATATTACATCCAAAAATACTAAACTTATAATAGTTAACATAGAGCACTAAATATCATATACATAATAAATTAGCCAAAATCTAGGGAGAAACGTGTTTCTCCATAATTTATGGAGAAACGGGTATTCAGAACCTTTTGAAAGGCTTATGTATATCAATATTAAATGTTCTGGATATCCAGAACTCTTTGAAAGTAATATCTAGAATCTTTTTAAGTTGATATCCAGAAAATTTGTATTAGTCATGACCTTGCCTTGGCCCTTGGTCTTGGCCTTGGCCTGGGCCCATGGCCTTGGCCTTTGGCCTTGACCAAGTATATTTATCCAGAAATCACTAAAAAGTATATCTAGAAATTAAGAGAAAGGATATCCAGAAATTTTGTATTGACCATGACCTTGGCCAAATCTATATCCAGAAACCAGTGAAAAGTATATTCAGAAAACAGTGAAAAGTATATCCAGAAAAAAGTGAAGGTCATGACCAGAAAGTTGGTATGTGTTGGTCCCATTCTAACATAACTTCTGGATATCATGATCAAAGAGTTCTGGATATCCAGAACCTTTGAGACTGATATCCAAATTTTTTTTTAATGAATGAAAAAAAAAATTATAAATTTTTTTATAATTTTTTTTTTGGAAAAACACGTTTCTCCATAACTTATGGAGAAACGCGTTTCTCTATAGACCTACTCAATAAATTATGTATTTACGAAAATAATAATGTAAAAACAAATTCATGTATATAGAAAATATTTTATATTATGTTTTATATATTCATTGTTGTAAAAATAATAATTTATAACATAATATAAAGGAAACGCCAATTATCATTTAAAATCATAAAATAATTGACATAAAAATATTACCAACCCAATTCAATTATTGTAATTAAAACTACCCCCGACCCCTACCCCTACCCCTACCCCTGATGGAAAAATATTAGGGGTGTCAGTGGTTTGATTCAAATCGCGATTTGAAATCGAATCGAACCAAATCACACAATTTGGTTCGACTTTTAGGCATAAGGGTTTAGCTCGGTTTGAAAAATTAACAAACCACACGTTTTGGTTCAGCTTGCGATCTATCACCTCCAAATCAAACCGAACCGAACAGAGCGAAACCGTTGTAGATCGAACCGGTTCGATACCGTTAAACCTATTATGTTTCATTATGCGTTTCAATCATTGTGATTTTTGTGGACACTCATTACTTATAAATCACTTTTGTTGCTTAGTTTGACCTTTAGAATTTTAATGAATGGTATCATTGCATTAACAATTACTTCATATTTTGATGTCAAACACTAACAGTGCATTAATAATTGTACTTTGATATAGTTTTCTGATTTAATTTTCGTTTAATGATACTTTGAATTTGACAATCTCGATTAGTAACTGTATACTGGTATGGTTTGTTTTGTTATCTTTTATAATTGTGTTTTTTATTTTATAGATATTTTCTATTTATTAGTTAGAAAATTTAAAAAAACATGATAATAGAGTGGTTTGGGTTGTGGTATAAACCATAGTTTGTATTGCGGTTTGAACCGCAGTATAAATCGCAAAACCAAACCGTGGTTTAGACCGAACCGAACCAAACTATAGCGGTTTGGTTTAACTCGGTCTGAACTTTTGCATAGTTTAGCTCGGTTTGAGATTTCTCCAAACCGATTATTAGCGGTTCGACTTCTAAATTTTCCCAAACCGAGCTAAACCTAACCACTTATACCCCTAAAAAATTTATTGTGTGCGAAGGAAATTGTGTATTTTTCTTACATTAATCATTTGTCTTTTGACAAAGATTATTTTGGGTTCATGTTACACTCCATGTGAACATTGAAATGGTATTTCTAGATGTCAAATTTGAGATTGGATGAGAAAGATATGATAGCTTAAAGTTGGTGGGTTGAAAGTGTAAACTTTTAGAATTTAATCACACTATTAATGTGCCATAATTCCCAAATTAATTAAGGGATTAATTGGGATCATTACCATGGGTTTTGGGGTTACAAGTTGTGGAATAAAACCCCATCAATAAAAGATAATGACTCCCATATTATTACAAGGATTAGTTGGGAATTCATTAAATGGTTGTTGAATCTGAAATTGTCACGGCCAGAATCACAAGTGATATCCAAGGTGATAACAGCACCAACGATAGCACTTGAGATAGCACACACGCACTTCGAAAATAAAAACAATTTTGTAAAGAGATTGCAGCGGAATAATAACACCAATTTTTTTTCTCAAGTTATATAAATATAACTTGAGGATGCCTCTTAGGCAAGACTTTATAATCACTATGAACAATGAATTTACAAAGCCGAAATGTTTCCTATGGCTATAACAATATGAGCTCTATGGAACAAGAGATAAAGAACGAAATCCAATCCTAGCCTTCACACAACTTGATACCAATGTAATCAAGTGCGAAATTACAAGGGAGGATGGATGAAAAGAACCAAACAAAGAACTCTTTCTCTAATGCTTCGAAGGTGTGTATGAAATGGCGTATTTTGGTGTCTCTTCAAATGAAACCTTCCAAGCATATTTATAGTCTTCAATTTACTTGAAGGCTACTCCAATAAACAGCCTTGGGGCTGTCTTGCACGTTGAGGGAGAGTAGGGAGAGTGGTTGAGTTTGTTCCTCACTTCTAGCACCCACTTCCTCAATTGTAGCAACCGTGTTGTTTGATCATCAAGTCCAAGCTTCAACGCCTTGTACTCCCAAGCTTTATCCATGTTGTACTCTCTTTGAATCAGCAACAAACCCTTTGAATAAGTCTTCCCACGTTTTTAATGTTTGCTAACTCAAAGAAGGTCTTGGACGGTTTATGCATAAAATGTTATTTATGCATAAATCTTTCTTTTCTAAATTCCCCATGTTTCTAGCTCATTCTCCAATCATATTGCAACCTGAAATATGGACATACACCATAGACTATACAAATTATATTAGCACATTAGTCCATTAATTAATCAATGAGAAATATACAACTATGTAAATTCCAGCACAGGAAATCATCTGCGATATCATCTGGAATCTGGGAAATCATCTACGATATCATCTGCAGTTTACACTAACAATCTCCCCCTTAGTTGGATATTTTTTCTCAAACCTAATGTCTTTGCTCTCATGTAATGTTAGTCCATAAACAAATATACAGAGCATAGAAACAAAATATAACATCTCCATGAAAATTAACTCCTCCTTAATCAAGGAGCTAATCCAAACAATGATTTTATCAAAATAAACTAATTTATTTCAAACTTAAAAAGTTTTTGAAATAAACTAAGTTAAACCAAAAAAAACCATAAACCATTGTAGCAACCTATCATCCAAGCAAACAAAACACCCTAACTATTAAAGTTTTAAACAAACCAAATAAAGTGTTATGCAACCAACATAAACAAAAAGCAAATTGTTTAGGAACCACATCACCAAATAAAAAAAAATTGTTTTAGGACACCACAAACCAAATCCACCAAGAAGTTAGTGGCAAAATCAACCTTCAGGTTCAACAACCTTCGGGTTTCGCTTTTCTTCTTCTTCAAACTCCTCTTCTTCTTCATCTTCCTCCCGATCTCCTTCCCTATCACCTCCACCATCACATGGTCTAGCACCGGTGGTAGCATCCGTAGTAACACCAGCCTCCGTGGTTGCAAAGAAGAAGCAGATCCTCCCCCGTTTGGGAAGAAATTTCATCAATGAAAGCATCGAAGCACTGCTTAAGCTTAGCCCACCCCTCAACGAGTTCTCCCATTGCACTTGACTGTTTGTGCAAGAAGTTGAGCACTCGCTTGTCTTAGGGATTGATGGAGAAGTGTTGCCCGAAAGATTTATCATATTGAATGAGAATACTTGAAGCATCGGTTCTGCCAAAAGTATTAGGGGCAACACCGGGGGAAGCACTTGGGATATCACGTGAGATAGTTCCAGGGAGAACATAGACAGTTTCATCAGTTTTTTTCCAAGTAAGATCTTTTGTATACCTGTTACCCTTTTTCAGTTGTTGATCAATGGTATAATACTCAGGTTCAGAGGTGAAAACATCAAAGGCTTCAATAGGCAAGGATTGAAAAACTAAGACTTTGAAGATTAAAGAAGGATAGGGGAAAAAGCTAATGTTCATTTCTTTCTTTCTACCCCACGAAGCTAAGTGTCTGAACACTAATCTTCCAAAGTTAATCCTTAGGTTCTTACCCAATCTGTACAAAACATTAGCATGCTCCAATGTAACAATAGGTTCATTTGTAGTAGGGAGCCAATTGAAGATGCAAAGCTTGTGAAGCACAGAGTACAGAGAAGTAAGCCTAGAAGCATGAAGTTTTTCCTTTAAAGGCCAGATCAAGTTTGTTGTGTGTGAGAAGCTTGACCATTTCATCCCTATTAACCCTAATGCTCTCGTCATCTAAATTTGGGAGGCCTAAAACCTTGTTATTAAGGGCTAGAGTAAATGAATAAACCTTACCCCTCACAAAAACTTTCCCAAATTTCTCAGATCCTTTATTATCCAAATGATCATGAAGATTAGCAATAAAATTTCTCACAACACTTTCAATAAAAACTGAGGCATGGTTATTTGCCTTAAGAAAATTCATGTCCTTCAAAAACTGAACCATCCCTTCCTTTTCTAACTGGCCCTCATCAATATGCTTTTTTAATAATTTCTTACTTGAATTATTCAACCAAAACTCCATGTTTTCTTTCTTATAAAATTCCAAAGTAAGAAATGGTTTTGGAAAAGCTTTATCCTCTTCATTTCGACTAAACTCATCACCAGATAATTCATTATCACTAGGAGAAGATTGTGTAGGAACAGAGGAGGGCGGTGTGTTACCTCGAGATGATATCCTCTTCCTGTTAGCACCTTTGGTAGCACTCACAGAAACTTTGACCTTTCCTTTTTTCTTCTGAAAATCTGACAAAGTTTCCTCCTCTTCAGCATCCACCCAGGCTTCAAACGAGTCCACAGAAGGTTCCTTCTCCTTTGTTGCATTAAAATTTTTGTCACTCACATGAGGTGATGACATTTCCAAGGAGCTTTCTGTGACTTCAACCGGATCAGAGGTAGTATTTGATGCAGCTTTAGACCTGATTGATCTGATTCGATTGGAGGACCTCCTATTTGCAACTTGAGGAGACAGTTTGGCTGAGGGAGCTTTTCTTTTTCTCTTCTCTCTTGGTTCGGCTGGAATGAGGGTGACTTTGGGAATGCCATGTTCGAATGAGGATATTGGGGCAGCAGCTGGAACTACAGCCATTATTGGAGGAGAAAAGCTTGGTGTAATCATGGGAGAGGTTTCCATGACTACACGAGAAGCTACAGAAGGGGCAATGCTTGGGGAGATGTCCATTTGGTCAGTGTGAGAGGGAGGGTTCGGTGTTGGTTTAATTTGGATGGAGAAGCCATGGAAAATTTTTTGGAATTTTTTTGAAGGATTTTGACCTAGGTTGGGAGTAAGAACGACGACGCTGGAAAGGGGGTTTAAAGGGAGAGAGAGTAACGGTAAGAGAGATAAAGAAGGAGTTAGAGAAAAAATAGGGGATTAAAGAGAAAGAAGTGGATAGGGAACATTGTAATTAAATTGATTTGACAAGAAAATCCCATCCAACTTAAACCCTATAAACCCTCTCCATTATCCCTATTAAAAAACAACTTCTAATTAATCTAAACCACACAATTTAAAAACAAACCAACCACCCACTTTTAAAAACCCAAAAAAACAAACCACACGGCTGTTTAAAAAATAAAATTAAAAAAAAACTATTTTTTTTTTTAAGAAAAACGAAAATTAAAAATGAGTAAACAAAATATTTTGTAACTATATCCGAAAATTATGAGTACAAAATCATAATAAATATGGGATAGTTACTCAACAATGTTTACCTAAAATAAAGGAAACTTGTTGAAGACGTTTTCAAAATCGTAAACTCTTTAATTAAAAAGACTTTCAGATTTTAAAAAATTAATCAACAAAATTTCAAAAATAAGAAATAAAAAACTAATATAGCACATACTAATGTGTTAAGGTAATGAGGGTAACACCTAGGATAACACATGTGATATAAATCCCATTGATAAATATTTTCATTTTCAAACACTTAAGGCATAATAAGCTTAGCCTTTTTCAGGCACTTCAGGCATAACAAGCTGAGCATTTTTCATGCACTTTAGGCATTATAAGCCTATATATATATATATATACATATATATATATATACATATATGTATATATATATACATATATATGTATATATATATATATATATATATATATATATATATATATATATATATATGTATATATATATATATATATGTATATATATATATATATATATATATATATATATATATATATATATATATATATATATATATATATATATATATATATATATATATATATATATATATATATATTTAAGTACATTGCTTGTTCCGAAGGATCAATACACTTCTTTAAACAAGAAAGCATCATAGTAACGAGCTCCGTGCCTCGAGTTATATTTCAAGTGTAAAGATAAAGTGATTTATGCCTTTCAAGTAGGGTACACTGTAGTAGCGAACTCCATGTCCCTAATACTAAGCATAAATCACCTCATACATTCTTATTGGCAAGAGTACATCGTTGCAGCGAACACCATGCCTCGAGCTCGAGAGAATAGTATGGAAATAATTATCTTTGCCTTTTATTTACCATATACGAATATTAATGACTTTGTCACTTTTAGCATGAAGGGAAATGATATCAAACATGATAACCCAAGTAATAACCTACCATAACAAAAAGGTCAGCATGTGCCACGGTTAGAACTAAGCTAACCAGATTAAAAGAATATAAAAGCATTTTTTTTTAAAAAGAGAAAAAAATACACTAATATACAAGTGTTACCCTGAGTGATAACATCACCTGGGGTAGCACAGACAAACAGACTCAGAGATTACAAAGACCAAGAGATCTTTTCAAACTAGAAAATCTCTCGTGGTCTAAGGCCTTGGTAAAGATGTCAGCCAGTTGGTACTTAGTATCAATATGATCAATGTTAATTAGGCCTTTATCTACCATATCTCTAAGAAAATGATGACGCATATCTATGTGTTTAGTATGAGAATGCTGAACAGGGTTTTTTGAAATGTTGATAGCACTCAAGTTATCACAGTAAATAGTCAAAGAATTACTATCTAGGCCAAAATCATTTAGCATATGTTTTAGCCAAATAAGTTGTGAGAAAAAACTACCAGCTGCAACATACTCAGACTCAGCCGTGAAAAGAGAGACCAGTGCACCAGAAACGTAGAAAGTTTGCAGAAACCAGAAATCAGATCATCAAGGAGGAGGTAGAGCGCTTACTCAAAGCCAACATGATACGGGAGGTCGATTATCCAAGATGGTTGGCGAATGTGGTTGTGGTAGAGAAGAGAAATGGGAAATGGCGAGTTTTCATCGACTTCACCGACTTAAATAAAGCCTGCCCAAAAGATCCTTTCCCTTTGCCGCACATAGATTCATTAGTTGATGTCACTTCAGGTCACGAACTCCTCACTTTCATGGACGCGTCCTCAGGATTTCAACAAATTCAGATGGAACCATCTGACCAAGAGGACACTGCCTTCATAACCCCCACAGGTATTTATTGTTATATTGCCATGCCTTTTGGACTAAAAAATGCAGGTGCAACGTATCAAAGGCTCGTCAACAAGATGTTTAAGGATCAGATTGGGGACACAATGGAGGTATACATCGACGACATGGTAGTAAAATCCAAGAAGGCCGAGGATCACATAAGCAACCTCTCTCAAGCTTTTGACATTTTGGATTGTTTCAACATGAAACTTAATCCAGCTAAATGCAACTTCGGAATGAAGGCCGGCAAGTTTCTGGGTTATATGGTTACTAAAAGAGGCATTGAAGCCGCCCCAGAACAAATACGCGCTATTCTCGACATTCGTCATCACCTCAATCTGTCAAGGGACGTCCAAAGATTGACAGGAAAAATTGCCGCACTCACTAGATTCATTTCCAAATCCTCGGATTGATGCAAACCTTTCTACGACATCTTAAGAAAGAACAAGAAGTTCCAATGGGAGGAACAACATGAAGAAGCTTTTCAGAGCTCAAAACTTACCCGTCGACACCTCCCTTATTGACCAAACCTCGGATGGAAGAACATCTTTACATCTACCTAGCGATGTCCGAAGGCGCCGTAAGCGCAGCCTTGGTGACGTAATCGAGATGGTAATCGCAACCCATCTACTATATAAGTAAGACACTCTTAGATGCTTTGAGACCAGGTATTCTCATTTACAAAAATTAATTTTAGCTTTGATAACTCGCTTCTATTAAGTTAAGGCACTATTTTGAAACACATACTATTATTGTACGCACTAACTATCCTATTAAGAATGTCATGAGAAAACCAGAGATGTCGGGACGAATGGCGAAATGGTCTCGTACAATTAAGCACATACGACATCAAGTACGAGCCTGTAACCGCAATAAAATCCCAAGCCCTGGCTGATTTTGTGGGCGATTTTTAGTCCAACGCTACAACAAGAGGTGGAATTGGAAGTACAACAACTTCAAGATGATGACATCCTAAAATTTGGACTCTCTACACGGACGGTGCTTCTAACATGAGAGGTACGAGGTCTTGGAGTTGTACTAAAATCGCCACAAGGGGACATAATACCACAATCTATCGGTTGCAGTTTCAAGGCTACCAACAATGAAGCAGAGTATGAGGCTCTAATTGCGAGGCTTAACCGCAGCCCAAGACTTAGATGTCAAGCATATCCGGGTGTTCATGGATTCATTACTAATTGTTAATCAAGACAACGGGTCCTACGTCGCGAAAAATGCTAAGATGACAACATATTTGGAAATTGTAAAAATTATTTCGGCCAAATTCAAAACATTTTCCTTGGAACAAATCCCACGGGAAGAAAATTCTCAAGCAGATGCTCTGGAAAACTTGGGTTCAGCCTTCAAAAGCTTCTCACAAACCAGTATCCCAATCATACATGTTGACATCCCAAAGAATTGACCATCTTGAGATGTTCGCCACGGATGCCGACATACTTTGCGTCCTCCCGCAGCTGACAACCTCTCGGGATGCCTCCTATTATCAAATATCTCTTAGATGATACGATCCCAGTCGAGGAGAAAATGCAAGAGCCTTCGGGGTAAGAGTATCTAAATATGTACTTATTGATAATCTCTTGTTTAGAAAATCTCTTTGCAGGTCACTACTTAAGATGTCTAGAGGCGTATAGAGCCCATCAGGTTCTCAAGGAGCCGCACGAAGGAGATTGTGGAAATCATACCGGGGGCAGAAGTTTACATACTAAAGCTCTTAGAATGGGCTATTTATGGCCTACAATGAGAAAAGATGCCGTTGACTACGCAAAGAAATGTGATTCCTGTCAACGACATGGGGACATCCTACACCACCACCGAACCTACATCCTATCCCGTCACCATGGCCTTTTATGGTTTGGGGAATGGACATAGTAGGAAAACTTCCCATAGCACCAGGGGGACGAGTATTTCTTTTGGCCATGACAGACTACTTTTCTAAATGGGTAGAGGCTGAGGCATATGTGCAAGTTCGTGACAAAGAAGTGATATCTTTTATCAAAAGGAATATATTCAAATTCGATTCGGAATTCCATCGGAGATAATTTGTGACAACGGCTCTCAATTCATCAAGAAGAGGACCCAAGATTTCCGGACATCTTGGGGTGTTAAGATGGTGACATCTTCGCCTGTTCACCCTCAAGCCAATGGACATGCAGAGTCTAGCAACAAAATAATAATCAGTAACTTAAAAAAGAGACTAAACCAGAAGAAAGGACGTTGGGCGTAAGAGTTACCAATGGTCCTATGGGCCGACAGACGACATCTAAGAATGCTACCGGTCAAACCCCCTACTCACTTGTATTCGGAACCGAATCTGTTATTCCAGCCAGAAGTCCTTGTACCAACGGCAAGATACAAAGCTTCATCGACATCCGAACATAATAAAGACATCTTGATACATGACCTGGATATCGTGGACGAGCTAAGGGACATGGCCAAAGTTCGCATGGCAACAGACGCAAAGGGTAGCCCGATCTTACAATAAAACGTAAGGGTTAGAAGGTTTCAAGTAGGAGACTTAGTCCTACGAAAGGCATTCCAAAATACCAAGGAGCCCAATGCAGGCAAGCTCGCCCCAAAATGGGAGGGACCCTACTTAATAGATGCACAAGCCGGAAAAGGAGCATATCGCCTTGCAACCTTGGATGGCCAAATGATACCGCGAAGTTGGAACGCCATTCATCTCAAAAGGTATTACATTTAAATATGATTTCCCATGAACTCATCTTTCCAGGTATGAATCGTCTTTCAACTCTTTACAACCTTTCTTTTCTCCTATGCATCTTTTTTATTATTTACAAGTTAAGATGTCGCTAATACACTTTGTGGAGAGACGTCACCTTTAGTTGGCGTCCGTTTTTAACGTGTTTCTATCTTATGAGGTATTGACACATTTACATGGGGACATATCGAATGCACGCAAAGAACAACGATTTCTCCTCCGTTAGAGACTGGCCATCTCTTCTCAAGTAAAGGTACACAATCCCTTCTAAGGTTTAAAGAGTTAATTACCTCTTTCTTAAGAAGTTAGGTTACCACACCTTCGCCTGGAGTGCAAGTTATCTCACTAATTGAGGTGTGGGGTGGGCCTATATGGGTAAACTCATATAGCTTACCCATTCCCACTCAGTTAGATGATTGATCTTAAGTATTATTCTTATGGTTATGGCACATTCGTGTCATCTAAGTATCTACGGTTTATGGCATATACGTGTCATCTAAGTATCTACGATTTATGACATGTACATGTCATCCTAAGTACCTATCATTTTGACATACTATCATGTCACCTTATGATCATAACATCCAAAAAATTATCCAAAAGAAACAAGCCTTGACGTGCTTGAAAACTATTAAACCATAACTAAACTAAAGAAACCATAAAATATCCGAACTACCAACAGTAAACGTGCACAAATGTTGGACCAACCCAACACATAAAGGAAATTGTCTTTGGTCCTTATGGACCCATTACATAACCAAACGAAAATAAAAATTGTTTTAAGGGATTCCACCCCAGTAACATCATCAAAATACCAAGAACAAAGTTGTTTTACCTTCTTTTTTTTTTAGGTGGCTTCTGCCGCAGGTGTTGCATTTGGGTTAACTTCTCCATCTACTGGTGCATCCTTAACGACCGCTTCATACGGGCTTGACGACACCTCGCCCTCATCCATCACTTCACCGGTCAACTTAAACAAATAGGCACACTCCCTGTTGATATCCCAAGTGTCAGCATTCCCTTCTTGATACTCCTTCATCATTTTTATCTTGCATTGAGAAACAGTTTTTGCCGCAGCCAGTTTGCAGGAACTCTTCACGTCTGTGATCTCTTTCTGATGATCCTCCTCACTCTTAGCCAAACTATTCAGTAAGTCCTTCACTGTTTGTTCTTGCTCTCCCAACGACTTGCTTTGTTGCTCCAGGGTCTTCTCATGTACCTTCACCTTGTTTTCTAACGCTATCTTCTCCTTCCTAACCAAAGCGATGTCAGCTTTGGACTTCTTCTTTAGCATTTCAATTTCTTTCACCAACTCCTCCACATACCCTACAGTCTGAGAAATAATAACTCAACATCAATAGATGTTTATAAAAACTTTTGCGTTAGTAAATATCCAATTAATAGTATCTTACCCCAGTCGCAAAGCTCATGCATTTTTTCTTAAAATCTCCTACTGGCATTCCATCAAAGGAATCTTCAACTTCGACTACCTCCTCTTGACTAGCCTTTCGCTTCTTTACTCGGAACCAATACCTACACTATCATCCAAAGTTGGGGTCTTCTTAGGGCGGCGACGGAGGCTTCATCTCTATCTTCACAGCAGAGCCTCGTAAACATGGCTTCAATTTCATCGAGGTCAAAGTCCGATCCCGAGATGATCGGTTTGGAAACTACATTGACATATGAAGGACTGTCAATAAGTATAGTGCATCAGTTTGACAAACTAAACTGAGAGGATAACACACTTACCTGTGGACATAATAACGGAGGTGGAGGCCTTTAGTTCTTCCGGGACAGTCAAAGATGCCTCCAATAAGCCCTTAGGAGATCTTTTGTCCTGGAGAGAGCCTGAAAAATTCTTCAACCTTGGTTAGAGTGTCTTCAACAAAGGGAACAGTTCTCCTACCAATATCTCGCATAAAAGCAAGAACAATTACAATTCGCTTTGTCTCAAGAAAAGGAAGTCACAAAAGTGAGAATTTGAGTACCTCCCTTGTTCCACTCGCTTGAAATCCCATTTCCTTCTCCAATAGATGCCCTATCAACAAAGAAAATCTATTTTTCCATCCCCTATCACTAGATGATGTGGTGCTCATTAGGGAACTCCTACCCGATCTCTTCCTAAAAGATATCTTTTGGAACCAAAGAGTTGAAGATCGTACGAATATGCAATTTCATGGAGCCCTAGGTTTAATCCGTTCTCTCGGTTCACTTTAATGACAAAGGCAAAGACTCGCTAAGCCATCGGCATCAATTGAGCATAAGCGAGTTGGGTCTATTGGAAGAACTCAGAAACCAATAAAGGAACAGGGTAGCTAAACCCTAGAAGAAAGGGATACTCCAAGAAACAGATCCATTTGAGGGAAACATAATCGTACCTAAGCTTTACGGAAAAAGGATGAAAAATTGTACCATTTGGGAAGTAGCATTGTCGTTTAATGGACTCTATTTGGGAATCACCGAACAAGCGGAGTCTCTTCGTCTGGTTTTGCAAAAAGGTTTTCGCAAATGAAATCATCGAGACTAATTTCTTTGGAGCTTTGTGGGGTTGGGACATTCTTAGATTTGGTCGAGGACCACCTGGTCCTACCCATGATTGACAAAGAAAAGAAAAGATAAACAATGGAGGAAGATGAAAAGTGGAGAAATGTTACCTTGAAAGATGAACGGCGCCGTAACAGGGGTGAAAGAGAAGCTTGGAGAAGTTTATTTATCCAAGCAGTTATTAAAAAGAAAAAGGATTCTTTTTTCAAAAAAAGTTACTTTTCCAAACGCTTCTCCCCAACCGTCCATTTCAACGCCACGTCTTCCAAAAACGTCCCATCAAACAGAGCGACAGTTGGACCATTAATTCAAAAGAGAAAAACATTTTGCCTCTTCAGTTGCCAACATAGTCAAATGTTTTTGGGGACAAACTGTTGTGGGCATTTTTCAACATGGCAACATCTTCAATTGATCCTGCATATCGAGATGTCATTACACTGTAAGTATTGTTTTAATATTTACTTGTTCAATATTTCCTAATATTTTTATTCTTATCTTTCAGTAATTAAGAGAGAAATGCGGAACAATCTTCAAGCACGTTCAACAGACCTTCAAACGGCTAGGGCGACTTGGTCTAACGGAGGTTGAAGTGATAAACCAAAATGCCGAGATTATAGGAACCATATTGACTCTTTCATATCTACTTGTATTTAAGGGGAAATGGAGAAGGAAAAACACACTAACGCTCATACGCACACACTCAACACACAAAGCTCTTGTAATCCTCTCCATTGTCTTCCAAAGTTGTATTCTTGATCATTATAGTGAAACTTTTAAGGTTGGAGACCTAACTCCCGGGGTTTTTTCCAAAGAGGTTATCACCTCCAAGGTTTTCCTCGTTAACAAATCGTGGTGTCATTATCTCTTTTTCATGCTTTTGTTCCATATAATCGAATTCCACAGTTCCCTCCTTATTATTCAATCCACACACTAAAAACTTAGTTAAGATTCTACTTTATTGTTTTTTCTACCAAAACACCCCTCACTAGTACTCTTCCTATTATCCATATCCCCCGCCCAATCCGAGTCGCTAAAGCCTACCAAATTGGTATTAGTATCCTTACTAAACCAAATCCCTAATTCACTTGTTCCCGAAACATATTTAATTATTTTTTTGACAGAATTAAGGTGGGAGACTTTAGGATTGGCTTGATAACGTGCACAGACGCACACGCTAAACATGATATCAAGATGACTAGAAGTGAGATAGAGAAGGCTACCTATCATAGAAGGATATAAAGTAGGATCAACATCCTCACCTACTTGGTCTCTACCAAGTTTAAGAGAAGAACACATAGGGATTTTTGAACTTTTTGCCCCCTCCAACCCAAAACGTTTCACTAGGATTTTTGCATACTTGCTTTGTGAAATAAATATCCCTTCACTTGATTTGTTTCACCTGCAAGCCTAGAAAGAATGTTAACTCACCAATCATGCTCATTTCAAAAGTTGATGTCATAGCCTCTATAAAATATTTTAAACAAGTTTGAGAAGTAGAGCCATAGACTATGTCATCAACATAGATTTGAACAATGACTGTTTCTTTGCCATGCCTTAGGATAAATAAAGTCCTATCTGCTTCACCTCTTATAAAACTATATTCAAGTAAGAAAGAGGTTAAGCGACCATACCATACACGTGGAACTTGTTTCAAGCCATATAAGGCTTTATCAAGTCTATATACGTGGTTTGGTAGATGAGGATCTTCAAATCCTTTTGGTTGTTCAACATAAATTTCTTCTTTTAAATAACCATTTTAAAAGGCAGCTTTAACATCCATTTGAAACAAGGTAATTTTTAGATAACAAGCTATTGCCAAGAGGAGTCTTATGGATTCTATTCTAGCAACGGGAGCAAAGGTCTCATCAAAGTCAACACCTTCAATTTGGGTGTAACCTTGAGCTACGAGACGAGCTTTGTTCCTAACAATATTTCCTTGCTCCTCAGATTTATTTTTGAAAATCCATTTTGTACCAATTATATTAGTGTTAATGGGATGTGGTACTAAACACCAAACTTCATTACGAGCAAATTGTTCAAGTTCCTCTTGCATGGCATGTATCCAAAAATTATCTTTTAAAGCTTCAGAAATATTTTTGGGTTCTAAAGAGGAAACAAAATAGGAATATTTTACCTTATGGTATGTGGTGGACATGCACACATACCTCACCATTTCACGGTTACTAAAGGGCTCATTATTCCTTGTTCGTACCCCTTCATTTGCTTCTCCAATAATATGAGAAGAAGGATGATCTCTTCTGATCCTAGCTGGTGGATCCCTTCTCAAATCTTCATGCATATGAGAATCATCATCAGACTGTTCATCCTTTTCGATTCTTTGGGATCGGTCTTAGGTGATACCGGAGATGCTATCCCTTCAAAGTGGCAACACTGCAGTCGGCACCGTGGTATCACTTGCTTGATTTTGATCCTCCAGCTCTTCCAGCAATATCAATGGAGATTCCTGCACTCCATCACCTGTAACACTTGCTAAGTCATCAAAAACAACGTTAACTGATTCTTGAATGGTTTTTAACCTAAGGTTATAAACCCTATATGCTTGACTATCCTGAGCATACCCAAGAAATATAGTCTTATCACTTTTAGAGTCAAATTTAGCTAAGTAATCCCGATCATTTAGAACAAAAAAAAACACCCAAATGTATGAAAATAATGAACTTTTGGTATCCTATCATTCAAAATTTCATGAGGTGTCATTGTAGTACCGGGTCTTAGAAAAACTCTATTGGCCGTGTGACAAGTCGTGTTTAAGGCTTCAGCCCAAAATCTTTTTGAAATTCTTTATGAAAACAACATCACACGTGCCATTTCAAGTAAGATCCTATTTTTCCTTTCAGCCACCCCATTTTGTTGAGGTGTTTTAGGAGAAGAAAACTCGTGTTTAATTCCTTTTAATTCACAAAAAGTAAAAAACAATGAGTTATCAAACTCCGTTCCATGATCAGACCTTATTCGAGTGATAAGAGTACAAAACATGTTTTTGATTTTAGCAGGTAAGATCTTAAACTTTTCAAAAGTTTCTGATTTTTCTTTCAAAATATATACCCAAGTAAATCTAGAAAAATCATCAACTATGACAAAAGTATATCTCTTACCTCCTAAACTGTCTACCTCAACTGGACCCATTAAATCCATATGCATAAGTTGGAAACAGTGAGTTGTTCCAGAATACTCCTCAATGTGTTGGGTAGCACTATGGGCAGCACGTGTCTATTTACCTTTGAGACAATCTTCACATATGATTTTCTTACTTATGTCCAGACTAGGTATACCACTTATAACTTCAGCCTTAATAAGTTTCATAATGTTTTGAAAATGGACATGACCCAACTTTTGATGCCACAAGGTAGCATCATCAACTCTCACAGAATGACACACTTGTTTATCCTCAACAAGATAACAATTATTACTTGACCTAGTACCAGTCATGACACAATTATTGGTACAATCAAAAACTTCACAAGTGTTTTTATTGAATTTCACTTCAAGATTGTCATCACAAAGTTGGCTAATACTAATTAAATTAGTTACAAGTCCATCAACATGCAAAACATTTTTCAAAGCGGGAAATCCAGGTATAGTTAAAATGCCTTTTCCTATTATATTACTCTTGCCACCACCACCATATGTTACACTACCACCTTTAATAGGTTCATATTCTTTTAAAAATATTTTTGTTCATGTCATGTGACGTGAACAACCACTATCAAAATACCATGAACCTTCAACATTAGTTTTTAAGGCAGTGTACACACCATCACATCTCAGATTAGACTTAGGTTTCCACACTTTCCTACTTTGATAATTTCTCTTCTGACAGCCAGTGATATCTGACGTGCTAGGCTACACTTCAGGTAGCACTGTCGAACTGGACTGTTTCTTTAAAAGAGTTTTACAATCATTTTTCAAATGTCCAGTAGAGTAACAATAGTTACAAACTTTCACTTTGTCAGAAGACTTATCAGAAGACAATAATTCAACATTATCTTTTTTCTTTAACAAACACTATTTTATCTTCCTTATTAGCCAAAGTAGATGTAATAGCATTTAGAGACTCTTGAAAACCCATACCTGCCTTGAGTGGTTTGCTCAACCCAAGAATTTTATTCAGTTTGGAAGAACTCGTGTTGAGTTTCTTAAATGTGGCATCGGCTAGAGTAAGCTTGACCTTGACTTTGTCCAGCTCCACGTCCTTCTTTGTAAGTTGGACTTCCAATCTAGTCAAGCCATCAGTCAGATCTTGAACCTCTTTGGATAGAGAAACCACCTTCTTGTTCTCTTTCTTCCATTCGTCAACCAATTCTTTGCAAAGGTTCTTAAGACCACAAATGAGTTCATCCTTATTGAACTCAATACTTTGTTCACCCTCTTGTGAACTACCTGGATCCACATTAACAGAACCCACCAAACAAACAACATTAATTAAATTGAAATCTGTATACCTGATGGATGATATCTCAGGTGCTATCCTCTCTTGGATATCACGTGAGGTATCACTGACAGAGTCCGAGTCACAATTTGTGATCACCATTGCTGTTTGATCTGAATCTTCAGATTGATTGGTCTCCACATCTTCATTGTCACTGAGGGATACCCATAGGTTCTTCCCCATCTTCCTTAGAGTGTTGGCACACTCGTTTGAGTAATGACCCCATCCAAAGCATGCGTGACATTGGATTGATTCAAAGTACATTGGATCAGATCTAGATTGATCTGATGATGCTCTCCTTATGGGACCACCTTTCTGAGTAGATGGAAATGTCCTCTTCGGCATAAAATTGTACACTTTGGTTTGTTGCTCTTTAGCCTTAACCTGCACATTTTCTTTGTTAAATTTTCGTAACATAGAGTTATATTTCCTAGCAAGCAAGGCAACACTAGCATCATCACCTAATTCCTCAAAAATTTTGTCATCCTCATCAGTTGATAAACTAGAGGATTGAACTTTTAAAGCAACACTCTTGCCTTTAGAAGCTTCACTTTGCTCAGCAAGGTTTGACTCAAAATTTTTTAAAATGCTCATTAAGGAATTGATGTCCATAGTAGAAAGGTTGTGTGCCTCTTCTATAGATGAAACCTTCATATTAAAACGCTCAGGGAGAGTTCTAATAGCCTTTGAAACCAATTGTTTATTTGTAAAAGGTTCACCTAAAAGTTGACACTCATTAGCAATGTCAAACAATTTTTCAAAATAAGAGGAAATGGTATCATTTTCACCCATTCTCAACCTTTCAAATTTGCTAGTAAGACCTCTAAGTTTGTTTTCACGCACACTAGAATCACCTTCACAAAACCTTTGTAAAATATCCTAAGCTTCTTTAGCTGTGGAACTATTTTGAACATGTTTAAAAATGTGCATGTCAACCCACTCAAAAATAGCATTAAGAGCTTTCTCATTATAGTTAGCTAGGGTGATCTCTTCATTAGTCCACTCGGTGTCAGGTTTAACCTAGATGTCACCATCCTCATCTGGAGGTAAAAGTGGAAGAGAGTACCCATTAACTATAGATCGCCAAGCTCGAAGATCAATTGGTTTGATATGCGAGCGAAGACAGATCTTCCAATATGTACAATTCGAACCATCTAAAATAGGAAGACGTTTTTGGTTTGGATTTGCAGGATCATAAGCCATGACACCTAGACCAAGCACTTAGTATCGTCAAGTGACCTACTCTGATACCAATTGAAATTGTCATGGCCAGAATCACAAGTGATATCCAAGGTGATAACATCACCAACGATAGCACTTGGGATAGCACACACACACACACACTTCGAAAATAAAAACAATTTTGTAAAGAGATTGCAGCAGAATAATAACACCAAAATTGTTTTTCTCAAGTTATATGAATATAATTTGAGGATGCCTCTTAGGCAAGACTTTATAATCACTATGAACAATGAATTTACAAAGCCGAAATGTTCCCTATGGCTATAACAATATGAGCTCTATGGAACAAGAGATAAAGAACGAAATCCAATCCTAGCCTTCACACAACTTGATACCAATGTAATCAAGTGAGAAATTACAAGGAAGGGTGGATGAAAAGAACCAAAGCAAGAACTCTATCTCTAATGCTTCGAAGGTGTGTATGAAATGGCGTATCTTGGTGTGTCTTCAAATGAAACCTTCCAAGCATATTTATAGTCTTCAATTTACTTGAAGGCTACTCAAATAAACAGCCTTGGGGTTGCCTTGATCGTTGAGGAAGAGTGGGGTGAGTGGTTGAGTTTGTTCCTCACTTCTAGCACCCACTTCCTCAATTGTAGCAACCGTGTTGTTTGATCATCAAGTCCAAGCTTCAACGCCTTGTACTCCCAAGCTCTATCCATGTAGTACTCTCTTTGAATCAACAACAAACCGTTTGAATAAGTCTTCCCACATTTTTAATGTTTGCTAACTCAAAGAAGGTCTTGAACGGTTTATGCATAAAATGTTATTTATGCATAAATCTTTCTTTTCTAAATTCCCCATGTTTCTAGCTTATTCTCCAATCATATTGCAACCTGAAATATGGACATACACCATAGACTATACATATTATATTAGCACATTAGTCCATTAATTAATCAAATTGAAATATACAACTATGTAAATTCCAAAGATAGGAAATCATCTGCGATATCATCTGGAATCTGGGAAATCATCTACGATATCATCTGCAGTTTACACTAACAGAATCTATAAATAAAGAAACCCACCACAAAGAAAAAAAACTTTTTCCATCTATCTTCATCTTCTCCCTTTGCAATTTGTTATTCTTCTTTCTTTGATCTCCCAGAATAGTATACAATGATATGGTGATTTTGTCCAATCATTGCTTCAATTCGCTGGAGATTTTAGTGTGCAATAATAGTCTGTTCTGTACGTTTTATCCTGGGAGGCGAACGCCCAAAACAACTTCAAGCACAATTCGGTGAGGGGGCAAATTTGTCTTAAAGAGAGTGTGTTACACACGACTTGGGCAACATCAATAATATTAACATACGAATTTTCTCCTACGATTTTTCTCTTTATTTATGTTTTATTGTAATTTGTATCATTTATTATAATGTAATCTTTTATCTTTTGTGATTTTGTAAGATTTTGTCTAACAATTTTAAGGCAAATTCCATATTTGAGAAAGGATTACAGATTTGAGAAATCTGGTGTAGCAGCGTCCACGGGAGAAAAGATAGAAAACGATGGAAAAGACGGATGGAAGAAAATTACCTCATGTTTTTTCAATGATCAATTGTGGTAAAATTACAATTCTCGATTCGTTAACTGTTGGATCGAGCTCAAATTTGGTGAGAAAGTTCTAAACTAATAGAATAATAATCTGGACGGTGGAGATCGAAATATTTTATGTGCAGGTGAAGATAAAATTTTCGGAACAAAAAAGTTTATGAAAGAAAAAAAATAAAATTTTGAACATATAATGAACTAACGGATGAACATCAAGTATGTTGCGACGATTGTGTAAAATAGTTGTGGCGAATCCACTTCTAATGTATATACAATGAATGATATATCTCTTATTATTCATGAGAATCATAGTGAGAAAATTGAAAAGTTCGTATGAACTAAATTGAGAAAATGAACGTTGAAAGATGTACTATTTAATGTTCTTATTGTTCACAAGAATCATAGTGAGAAAAAAATGAATAGTTCGTTGGAACTAAGTTGATAAGATTAATGTTAAAAGATGTATAGTATTTAACGTTGCATTTTATCAAATAATGTATTGACAAATATGATATGGCTTATTGAAATGAGTTGTTAAATCCTATTATTGTCATTATTGACAAAGTCACAAAGATAAAAATAATAGAGTTTATTGAAAGAAGTTGTTGAATTCTATTATTGTGAACATTGACAAATGTTACAAGAACTGAAACCACAGGATTCTTGGAAGAAGTTGTTAAAACCTATTAGGGAATATATGACTAATGTCATAAAGATAAAAATAATAGGACTTATTGAAGGAAGTTGTTAAATCTTATTGTTATTGATGATGACAAATGACACAAAATATTTAGAAGGAGGAATTCTAAAAGAAATTGTGTATTTTGTAAATAAGAATGTGACTTTATCTAATTTAAAGGTACTGCAAGATGAGACCTTTAAAGTTTAAGAATAATTAACCTTCAACTATAATTCTATTAAGGAATTTAGAGGTTTATAAATATGAGTGGTTATAATAAATAAATTGTGTTAATTCTGCTATTTAATTAGCAATTTATTCTTGAAGTTAATTCTCTTATTAATTTAGAGAGTTATATTTGTAACAACAAAGTTATAATTGTTGAAAATTAAAGCCAATGTTTGGTTTGTGTGGAGACAAATCTTTAATGTAATGTGGTTGTTTCAATTATTTCAGATCAGCATATTGAGAAGTTAGAAAATTTTTTTGGCCTTAACTTTAAGTGATGGCAACAAAAGATGTTATACTTGACCACCTTGAATTTAGAGAGGTTTCTTATGAAAGATCCTACAAAGTTGGGTGAAAATGTGATGGATGTTCAAGCCGTGAGTGCGGTTGAAGCATGCAAATTTTCTTTATCGGAACTATATGCTTAATGAATTATTGGATTTATTATAAAACGTTTATAATACCAAGAAAATGGTAAAAGATTTGTGGGAGTCGTTGGACTATAAATATAAAATCGAAAATGCGGGTGGAATGAAAATTATCATAAACCGCTTCCTTGATTTAAAATAGTAGACTCCATAAATCGTAAAAAAATCATATGCAAGAAGTGAAAATAGTCTTACATGAAAACCATGTCGAATGGATGGTGTTGATTGAAATTCTCAAGTGATGAAAATAATTGAGAAATTGCTTCCCACTTGAAAATATTTTAAAATCAACTCAAACATAAATGAATGTTGAGGTGTGTTCTATTCGTCTTTGTGTTGGAAAAGAGAATAAAACTTTTGAGGAAAAGTTGTCTAACATTTCTTGTGCCGAAAGAAAATGTGATGAAGCATGCCGAAATGCTTAATACAAAGACAAAGTTGGTCAAACTTGTATGAAAAGTCAAAATCGTTTGAATAGCCAAACATGTTTGAAAAAGTCAAGCATATACCTTGTGTCTTGAGAGACAACTGTGATGTCATCAAAAAATGTTATTCATGATGTTTGAATGAATAAAACGGAAGGATGTTCAAGTGATAAATATTGAGATTGAATCTTGTTATATGGTCAAAATAGATATAAAACAAGACTTATCAAATATGTGCTTGAAGTTATACTTACGACATATTGATGTTTGAGATGTGAATATTGATCAAGTGATCAGTATTGAGATGTGAATATTATTCATATGGATGATGGTAAAATATAAGTTTTTACCTTTATCATTGCTTAATAAAAAACAAAATGTTGAATCTTATCTGTTTAAAGGAAAAGTTGAAAATCAACTTAATAAAGAGATAGTGATAAAACACAACTAAGTGTAGTTTGTGTATAAGTTATTCTAAATACTATTGATTGCATATGTGTAAGGTATGCTTAGTGCTTATAGAATTTTTGTTCATGAATCCAAGATTCAATATATACACAAGTATATTATAATGGAATTATGAAACGCCTATTTTAAAAAAATATGTATCCGTATAAATTAATAGATGAGGCAAACTCATTTAAATTGATTCATGATTCAATAGAAGAAGAAAAAGAAGAAACATATCATGAGTATATGATGAAAAATAGGCATGACCTCGACATAGCAAATGAGGTAGGATAAGAAACTTTTATAGCCCAGATTTTCTAACTTGCATGCTAGAAATTAAATCACAAAGTTATAAAGACATTGAACTATTTGGAAGGAACTTTGTGGAAATAGGCCATTAAAAGTGAGATTGATTCCATCTTGTAAAATCACACTTGGAAACTAGTGGATTTACCTCACAAAGAGTAAATAACTAGCATATAAGTGAATTTTCAAAAAGGAAATGAAGACCGATGGAACAATCAACGAGTAAAAGGCTAGATTTGTAATTGAGGATTACAAGAAAAATTAAGACCTTGATTACTTTTATACTTATTCTCTCGTCACGAGAATAAAAATTCGTATTTGCAATTGTTGCATAGTAAAATTTGAAATAAATCAAATGGATGTAAATAACCTTTATAAATGTCGATTTAGAAAAGAAAATTTACATATAACAACCCGAGGGGTTTATTTTTTGTTGTACATGAGCGATGAAACAAAGTGTACACAATGTACACCATGATCAAATAGTGTTAATAATGAAAATTGGAATTATCGCTAATTTTAGGACTACCCCGAAAATGTGAGGGTGAGTATACTTTAGAAAATAATTATCTTTTGTAAAGGTTTCCCAAAGAATACAATGAAATGTCCATATGTAGTATGAAAACGTAGGCATACGTACACTTGTGAATGTGAGATGTTTCGCAAAGTAGCAAGTCTAATTACCAAAGAAATTGAATTTGGTTAATAAATGGTGGATTATGTTTCAAAAGTTATGTTTATAACAATTGTGCATATTGGTTTGTTATATATGATTCAATAAGTTTGAATATACATAAAAATCAAAGGAAAATAAAATTAATGGAAATCAAGTATTGATGTCAAATTCATGTAAGTGAAGAAATGATACTTTAAATGAAATGGATCAAAGTGTTTAAACGGTTCAAGAAATGGAACCTAAAAGAAAATGTGCTAGTTTTGTAAAGTCATTGCATGACTTGAGACAAGTGTAAAGATAACGACATTAAAGGTTTGATTGTGTGGATTTAAACAAGATTGACTACGTCCCTTTGTTAATTAAATCCAAAAACAATATGTTAACTAAGGAATTTTCTAGTCAATTTGATCCGTTGATTCAGATTCAAGAAAAACTAATGGACTCGTTGTTAAACAAGTAATTAGGTGGATATTCTTCAAATTTTTGAAAGGATCAATATGGAATAGCTGGGATTTAAATGAATTTGAGTTAACAATTATCAAATGAATAAAACTAGTGTTAGCAAGATAGTATATTGCTAAAGTCAATTTATGATTGAAAAGACATATAGCAATGTGTGTAATGGTAGTCTAGACATATATGTCTAAGACATAATACCATTAGACAACTACTCTCAACTAATTTGACTATGTGAGGTCAAATGATAAACGAATCCGTTAACCAAAGGGTTAAATCGAGAGTTAATTGTAAATTCGCAGGGGAATGAGACTTAAGCCTTTTAAAAGTTAAACATAGCGGAAAACTTGATATGCAGTAGTCACACTTTTCATTGGTCTTAAATACAGTCGTTGTATGTTACATGCAAACTTGATCTTTCCAGTTTGTGGAATGGGTGATGGAACAGGTCCGCCATATAATCTAAAATGTGTTAGCTGGTCCTGTCTCGCAACTCGTGATGCCTTCGTTTTGTTATTTTGCTTCGCAATTTACTTCTTTCTTTAATAATTCTTGGTAGTTCGGTGGTTAGGAGTCTTCTTTACCATGAAATAGGTCCCAAGTTCTACTTCTTTCTTTTACTTACAATCTCAACTTTGGAAAACAAAGTTGAGGGAGGAGCCTGCCGCATATGGAAAGTTAGGGCGGCCAATATTTTGTCTAACAAGTGTAATCCATCCATCACCGTGACATACTTCGAGAGGCTGAAGCAGGAGGCCTACTTGTGGATGCAATGATCAACATTCAAGATGGCTTAATACCTGCACAATTAAGCCACTTGTGGCTGCTTGTTTCCATCAAATGTTTGAAGGATTGGGCCTTTGTGAATTGAATGGGCCTTTGTGAATTTGAAGGAATGGGCCTTTGTTACTAAAATGAATAATATTGCACCTAATTTGGATGTACATATTGGTGAAGTTGTTGGAGCTCTTTGATATCTAATTGCAGAGGGTGTTTATGTGAATTTGAGGGGATGGGAAAATTTTATTTTTTTTATATTATTTCCATTCACAACGTTTTATAAACGTTGTATCAAACCTTACAACAACGTTTATAAACCGTTGTATAAAACCTTAAAACAACGTTCATAAAACATTGTCAAAAAAGGTAGGACAACGTTTTCATAAACGTTGTGTTAAGGTTTCTACAATGTTTTTAAACATTGTCTTAGATTGGGTTTATGACAACGTTTATTAAAAACGTTATCCTACCTTTTTTACAACCTTTTAAAAAATGTTGTAAACACTAAATGACAACGTTTTATAATTGTTTTTACAACGTTTTTAAAACGTTGTCTTAGACTGGCACCTATTACAACGTTTCAAAAAATGTTGTAAACGTTTATTACAACATTTAAAAAACGTTGTTAAAGGGTATTTTTGTTGTAGTGTTCCCTCCCTACCTCCGGCGACCCCTCCCCAACTTCGGTGTCCCCTCCTCTTCCTCAACTTCGGCGACCCCTTCCAATTCATCACCTCTGACAACCCCTCTTGGCCTTCTGACACCGATCCCTTTGTTACACACAAAACTCCCCCACCCCCAGGCCATCCCCAGTCATCGTTGCCGACCGCATACCTTTCTTTTCTGGCGTCCCTACTTTCTCGACCATGTTGACCGACATTTCAAGCCCCTCACCGTCATAGATCCGGCGATCCAATCCATGAGCAACGTAAGATCCGACCAATTTGCTCCACCTAGAAAATCTCTCGTGGTCTAAGGCCTTGGTAAAGATGTCAGCCAGTTGGTACTTAGTATCAATATGATCAATGTTAATTAGTCCTTTATCTACCATATCTCTAAGAAAATGATGACGCATATCTATGTGTTTAGTATGAGAATGCTGAACAGGGTTTTTTGAAATGTTGATAGCACTCAAGTTATCACAGTAAATAGTCAAAGAATTACTATCTAGGCCAAAATCATTTAGCATATGTTTTAGCCAAATAAGTTGTGAGAAAAAACTACCAGCTGCAACATACTCAGACTCAGCCGTGAAAAGAGAGACCCAATTTTGTTTACGACTATACCATGAAACTAAATTGTTACCCAAGTAAAAGCACCCCTCACTAGTACTCTTCCTATCATCCATATCCCCCGCCCAATCCGAGTCACTAAAACCTACCAAATTGGTATTAGTATCCTTACTAAACAAAATCCCTAATTCACTTGTTCCCGAAACATATTTAATTAATTTTTTGACGGAATTAAGGTGGGAGACTTTAGGATTGGCTTGATAACGTGCACAGACGCACACGCTAAACATGATATCAGGATGACTAGAAGTGAGATAGAGATGGCTACCTATCATAGAAGGATATAAAGTAGGATCAACATCCTCAACTACTTGGTCTCTACCAAGTTTAAGAGAAGAACACATAGGGATTTTTGAACTTTTTGCCCCCTCCAACCCAAACCGTTTCACTAGGATTTTTGCATACTTGCTTTGTGAAATAAATATCCCTTCACTTGATTTGTTTCACCTGCAAGCCTAGAAAGAATGTTAACTCACCAATCATGCTCATTTCAAAAGTTGATGTCATAGCCTCTACAAAATCTTTTAAACAAGTTTGAGAAGTAGAGCCATAGACTATGTCATCAACATAGATTTGAACAATGACTGTTTCTTTGCCATGCCTTAGGATAAATAAAGTCCTATCTGCTTCACCTCTTGTAAAACCATATTCAAGTAAGAAAGAGGTTAAGCGACCATACCATACACGTGGAGCTTGTTTCAAGCCATATAAGGCTTTATCAAGTCTATATACGTGGTTTGGTAGATGAGGATCTTCAAATCCTTTTGGTTGTTCAACATAAATTTCTTCTTTTAAATAACCATTTTAAAAGGCAGCTTTAACATCCATTTGAAACAAGGTAATTTTTAGATAACAAGCTATTGCCAAGAGGAGTCTTATGGATTCTATTCTAGCAACGGGAGCAAAGGTCTCATCAAAGTCAACACCTTCAATTTGGGTGTAACCTTGAGCTACGAGACGAGCTTTGTTCCTAACAATATTTCCTTGCTCCTCAGATTTATTTTTGAAAATCCATTTTGTACCAATTATATTAGTGTTAATGGGATGTGGTACTAAACACCAAACTTCATTACGAGCAAATTGTTCAAGTTCCTCTTGCATGGCATGTATCCAAAAATTATCTTTTAAAGCTTCAGAAATATTTTTGGGTTCTAAAGAGGAAACAAAATAGGAATATTTTACCTTATGGTATGTGGTGGACATGCACACATACCTCACCATTTCACGGTTACTAAAGGGCTCATTATTCCTTGTTCGTACCCCTTCATTTGCTTCTCCAATAATATGAGAAGAAGGATGATCTCTTCTGATCCTAGCTGGTGGATCCCTTCTCAAATCTTCATGCATATGAGAATCATCATCAGACTGTTCATCCTTTTCAGTTGCTGGACTGGTCTTAGGTGATACCGGAGATGCTATCCCTTCAGTGGCAACACTCTGTCGGCACCGTGGTATCACTTGCTTGATTTTGATCCTCCAGCTCTTCCAGCAATATCAATGGAGATTCCTGCACTCCATCACCTGTAACACTTGCTAAGTCATCAAAAACAACGTTAACTGATTCTTGAATGGTTTTTAACCTAAGGTTATAAACCCTATATGCTTGACTATCCTGAGCATACCCAAGAAATATAGTCTTATCACTTTTAGAGTCAAATTTAGCTAAGTAATCCCGATCATTTAGAACAAAAAAACACACCCAAATGTATGAAAATAATGAACTTTTGGTATCCTATCATTCAAAATTTCATGAGGTGTCATTGTAGTACCGGGTCTTAGAAAAACTCTATTGGCCGTGTGACAAGCCGTGTTTAAGGCTTCAGCCCAAAATCTTTTTGAAATTCTTTATGAAAACAACATCACACATGCCATTTCAAGTAAGATCCTATTTTTCCTTTCAGCCACCCCATTTTGTTGAGGTGTTTTAGGAGCAGAAAACTCGTGTTTAATTCCTTTTAATTAACAAAAAGTAAAAAACAATGAGTTATCAAACTCCGTTCCATGATCAGACCTTATTCGAGTGATAAGAGTACAAAACATGTTTTTGATTTTAGCATGTAAGATCTTAAACTTTTCAAAAGTTTCTGATTTTTCTTTCAAAAAATATACCCAAGTAAATCTAGAAAAATCATCAACTATGACAAAAGTATATCTCTTACCTCCTAAACTATCTACCTCAACTGGACCCATTAAATCCATATGCATAAGTTGGAAACAGTGAGTTGTTCCAGAATACTCCTCATTGTGTTGGGTAGCACTATGGGCAGCACGTGTCTGTTTACCTTTGAGACAATCTTCACATATGATTTTCTTACATATGTCCAGACTAGGTATACCACTTATAACTTCAGCCTTAATAAGTTTCACAATGTTTTGAAAATTGACATGACCGAACTTTTGATGCCACAAGGTAGCATCATCAACTCTCACAGAATGACACACTTGTTTATCCTCAACAAGATAACAATTATTACTTGACCCAGTACCAGTCATGACACAATTATTGGTACAATCAAAAACTTCACAAGTGTTTTTATTGAATTTCACTTCAAGATTGTCATCACAAAGTTGGCTAATACTAATTAAATTAGTTACAAGTCCATCAACATGCAAAACATTTTTCAAAGCGGGAAATCCGTATATTTAAAATGCCTTTTCCTACTATATTACTCTTGCCACCACCACCATATGTTACACTACCACCTTTAATAGGTTCATATTCTTTTAAAAATATTTTTGTTCCTGTCATGTGACGTGAACAACCACTATCAAAATACCATGAACCTTCAACATTAGTTTTTAAGGCAGTGTACACACCATCACATCTCAGATTAGACTTAGGTTTCCACACTTTCCTACTTTGATAATTTCTCTTCTGACAGCCAGTGATATCTGACGTGCTAGGCAACACTTCAGGTAGCACTATCGAACTAACTGTTTCTTTAAAAGAGTTTTACAATCATTTTTCAAATGTCCAATAGAGTAAAAATAGTTACAAACTTTCACTTTGTCAGAAGACTTATCAGAAGACAATAATTCAACATTATCTTTTTCTTTAACAAACACTATTTTATCTTCCTTATTAGCCAAAGTAGATGTAATAGCATTTAGAGACTCTTGAAAACCCATACCTGCCTTGAGTGGTTTGCTCAACCCAAGAATTTTATCCAGTTTGGAAGAACTCGTGTTGAGTTTCTTAAATGTGGCATCGGCTATAGTAAGCTTGGCCTTGACTTTGTCCAGCTCCACGTCCTTCTTTGTATGTTGGACTTCCAATCTAGTCAAGCCATCAGTCAGATCTTGAACCTCTTTGGATAGAGAAACCACCTTCTTGTTCTCTTTCTTCCATTCGTCAACCAATTCTTTGCAAAGGTTCTTAAGACCACAAATGAGTTCATCCTTGTTGAACTCAATACTTTGTTCACCCTCTTGTGAACTACCTGGATCCACGTTAACAGAACCCACCAAATAAACAACATTAATTAAATTGAAATCTGTATACCTGATGGATGATATCTCAGGTGCTATCCTCTCTTGGATATCACGTGAGGTATCACTGACAGAGTTCGAGTCACAATTTGTGATCACCATTGCTGTTTGATCTGAATCTTCAGATTGATTGGTCTCCACATCTTCATTGTCACTGAGGGATACCCATAGGTTCTTCCCCATCTTCCTTAGAGTGTTGGCACACTCGTTTGAGTAATGACCCCATCCAGAGCATGCGCGACATTGGATTGATTCAAAGTACATTGGATCAGATCTTGATTGATCTGATGATGCTCTCCTTATGGGACCACCTTTCTGAGTAGATGGAAATGTCCTCTTCGGCATAAAATTGTACACTTTGGTTTGTTGCTCTTTAGCCTTAACCTGCACATTTTCTTTGTTAAATTTTCGTAACATAGAGTTATATTTCCTAGCAAGCAAGGCAACACTAGCATCATCACCTAATTCCTCAAAAATTTCGTCATCCTCATCAGTTGATAAACTAGAGGATTGAACTTTTAAAGCAACACTCTTGCCTTTAGAAGCTTCACTTTGCTCAGCAAGGTTTGACTCAAAATTTTTTAAAATGCTCATTAAGGAATTGATGTCCATAGTAGAAAGGTTGTGTGCCTCTTCTATAGATGAAACCTTCATATTAAAACGCTCAGGGAGAGTTCTAATAGCCTTTGAAACCAATTGTTTATTTGTAAAAGGTTCACCTAAAAGTTGACACTCATTAGCAATGTCAAACAATTTTTCAAAATAAGGGGAAATGGTATCATTTTCACCCATTCTCAACCTTTCAAATTTGCTAGTAAGACCTCTAAGTTTGTTTTCACGCACACTAGAATCACCTTCACAAAACCTTTGTAAAATATCCTAAGCTTCTTTAGCTGTGGAACTATTTTGAACAAGTTTAAAAATGTGCATGTCAACCCACTCAAAAATAGCATTAAGAGCTTTCTCATTATAGTTAGCTAGGGTGATCTCTTCATTAGTCCACTCGGTGTCAGGTTTAACCTAGATGTCACCATCCTCATCTGGAGGTAAAAGTGGAAGAGAGTACCCATTAACTATAGATCGCCAAGCTCGAAAATCAATTGGTTTGATATGCGAGCGAAGACGGATCTTCCAATATGCACAATTCGAACCATCTAAAACAGGAAGACGTTTTTGGTTTGGATTTGCAGGATCATAAGCCATGACACCTAGACCAAGCACTTAGTATCGTCAAGTGACCTACTCTGATACCAATTGAAATTGTCACGGCCAGAATCACAAGTGATATCCAAGGTGATAACATCACCAACGATAGCACTTGGGATAGCACACACACACACACTTCGAAAATAAAAACAATTTTGTAAAGAGATTGCAGCAGAATAATAACACCAAAATTGTTTTTCTCAAGTTATATGAATATAATTTGAGGATGCCTCTTAGGCAAGACTTTATAATCACTATGAACAATGAATTTACAAAGCCGAAATGTTTCCTATGGCTATAACAATATGAGCTCTATGGAACAAGAGATAAAGAACGAAATCCAATCCTAGCCTTCACACAACTTGATACCAATGTAATCAAGTGAGAAATTACAAGGAAGGGTGGATGAAAAGAACCAAACAAAGAACTCTATCTCTAATGCTTCGAAGGTGTGTATGAAATGGCGTATCTTGGTGTCTCTTCAAATGAAACCTTCCAAGCATATTTATAGTCTTCAATTTACTTGAAGGCTACTCCAATAAACAGCCTTGGGGCTGTCTTGCACGTTGAGGGAGAGTAGGGAGAGTGGTTGAGTTTGTTCCTCACTTCTAGCACCCACTTCCTCAATTGTAGCAACCGTGTTGTTTGATCATCAAGTCCAAGCTTCAACGCCTTGTACTCCCAAGCTCTATCCATGTGGTACTCTCTTTGAATCAACAACAAACCGTTTGAATAAGTCTTCCCATGTTTTTAATGTTTGCTAACTCAAAGAAGGTCTTGAACGGTTTATGCATAAAATGTTATTTATGCATAAATCTTTCTTTTCTAAATTCCCCATGTTTCTAGCTTATTCTCCAATCATATTGCAACCTGAAATATGGACATACACCATAGACTATACATATTATATTAGCACATTAGTCCATTAATTAATCAATGAGAAATATACAACTATGTAAATTCCAGCATAGGAAATCATCTGCGATATCATCTGGAATCTGGGAAATCATCTACGATATCATCTGCAGTTTACACTAACAGAATCTATAAATAAAGAAACCCACCACAAAGAAAAAAAACTTTTTCCATCTATCTTCATCTTCTCCCTTTGCAATTTGTTATTCTTCTTTCTTTGATCTCCCAGAATAGTATACAATGATATGGTGATTTTGTCCAATCATTGCTTCAATTCGCTGGAGATTTTAGTGTGCAATAATAGTCTGTTCTGTACGTTTTATCCTGGGAGGCGAACGCCCAAAACAACTTCAAGCACAATTCGGTGAGGGGGCAAATTTGTCTTAAAGAGAGTGTGTTACACACGACTTGGGCAACATCAATAATATTAACATACAAATTTTCTCCTACGATTTTTCTCTTTATTTATGTTTTATTGTAATTTGTATCATTTATTATAATGTAATCTTTTATCTTTTGTGATTTTGTAAGATTTTGTCTAACAATTTTAAGGCAAATTCCATATTTGAGAAAGGATTACAGATTTGAGAAATCTGGTGTAGCAGCGTCCACGGGAGAAAAGATAGAAAACGATGGAAAAGACGGATGGAAGAAAATTACCTCATGTTTTTTCAATGATCAATTGTGGTAAAATTACAATTCTCGATTCGTTAACTGTTGGATCGAGCTCAAATTTGGTGAGAAAGTTCTAAACTAATAGAATAATAATCTGGACGGTGGAGATCGAAATATTTTATGTGCAGGTGAAGATAAAATTTTCGGAACAAAAAAGTTTATGAAAGAAAAAAAATAAAATTTTGAACATATAATGAACTAACGGATGAACATCAAGTATGTTGCGACGATTGTGTAAAATAGTTGTGGCGAATCCACTTCTAATGTATATACAATGAATGATATATCTCTTATTATTCATGAGAATCATAGTGAGAAAATTGAAAAGTTCGTATGAACTAAATTGAGAAAATGAACGTTGAAAGATGTACTATTTAATGTTCTTATTGTTCACAAGAATCATAGTGAGAAAAAAATGAATAGTTCGTTGGAACTAAGTTGATAAGATGAATGTTAAAAGATGTATAGTATTTAACGTTGCATTTTATCAAATAATGTATTGACAAATATGATATGGCTTATTGAAATGAGTTGTTAAATCCTATTATTGTCATTAGTGACAAAGTCACAAAGATAAAAATAATAGAGTTTATTGAAAGAAGTTGTTGAATTCTATTATTATGAACATTGACAAATGTTACAAGAACTAAAACCACAGGGATTCTTGGAAGAAGTTGTTAAAACCTATTAGGGAAATATATGACTAATGTCATAAAGATAAAAATAATAGGACTTATTGAAGGAAGTTGTTAAATCTTATTGTTATTGATGATGACAAATGACACAAAATATTTAGAAGGAGGAATTCTAAAAGAAATTGTGTATTTTGTAAATAAGAATGTGACTTTATCTAATTTAAAGGTGCAAGATGAGACCTTTAAAGTTTAAGAATAATTAACCTTCAACTATAATTCTATTAAGGAATTTAGAGGTTTATAAATATGAGTGGTTATAATAAATAAATTGTGTTAATTCTGCTATTTAATTAGCAATTTATTCTTGAAGTTAATTCTCTAATTAATTTAGAGAGTTATATTTGTAACAACAAAGCTATAATTGTTGAAAATTAAAGCTAATGTTTGGTTTGTGTGGAGACAAATCTTTAATGTAATGTGGTTGTTTCAATTATTTCAGATCAGCATATTGAGAAGTTAGAAATTTTTTTTGGCCTTAACTTTAAGTGATGGCAACAAAAGATGTTATACTTAACCACCTTGAATTTAGAGAGGTTTCTTATGAAAGATCCTACAAAGTTGGGTGAAAATGTGATGGATGTTCAAGCCGTGAGTGCGGTTGAAGCATGCAAATTTTCTTTATCGGAACTATTTGCTTAATGAATTATTGGATTTATTATAAAACGTTTATAATACCAAGAAAATGGTAAAAGATTTGTGGGAGTCGTTGGACTATAAATATAAAATCGAAAATGCGGGTGGAATGAAAATTATCATAAACCGCTTCCTTGATTTAAAATAGTAGACTCCATAAATCGTAAAAAAATCATATGCAAGAAGTGAAAATAGTCTTACATGAAAACCATGTCGAATGGATGGTGTTGATTGAAATTCTCAAGTGATGAAAATAATTGAGAAATTGCTTCCCACTTGAAAATATTTTAAAATCAACTCAAACATAAATGAATGTTGAGGTGTGTTCTATTCGTCTTTGTGTTGGAAAAGAGAATAAAACTTTTGAGGAAAAGTTGTCTAACATTTCTTGTGCCGAAAGAAAATGTGATGAAGCATGCCGAAATGCTTAATACAAAGACAAAGTTGGTCAAACTTGTATGAAAAGTCAAAATCGTTTGAATAGCCAAACATGTTTGAAAAAGTCAAGCATATACCTTGTGTCTTGAGAGACAACTGTGATGTCATCAAAAAATGTTATTCATGATGTTTGAATGAATAAAACGGAAGGATGTTCAAGTGATCAATATTGAGATTGAATCTTGTTATATGGTCAAAATAGATATAAAACAAGACTTATAAAATATGTGCTTGAAGTTATACTTAAGACATATTGATGTTTGAGATGTGAATATTGATCAAGTGATCAGTATTGAGATGTGAATATTATTCATATGGATGATGGTAAAATGTAAGTTTTTACCTTTATCATTGCTTAATAAAAAACAAAATGTTGAATCTTATCTGTTTAAAGGAAAAGTTGAAAATCAACTTAATAAAGAGATAGTGATAAAACACAACTAAGTGTAGTTTGTGTATAAGTTATTCTAAATACTATTGATTGCATATGTGTTGGGTATGCTTACAATAGTTGTGATTATAGAATTCTTGTTTATAAATCCAAGATTCAATTTATATACAAGAATACTATAATGGAATTATGAAACGCTTTTTTTTAAGAATATGTTTTCGTATAAATTAAGAGATGGGGCAAACTCATTTAAATGGATTCATGATTCAATAGAAAAAGAAGAATCTTATCATGAGTATATGATGAAAAATAGGCATGACCTCGACATAGCAAATGAGGTAGGATAAGAAACTTTTATAGCCCAGATTTTCTAACTTGCATGCTAGAAATTAAATCACAAAGTTATAAAGACATTGAACTATTTGGAAGGATCTTTGTGGAAATAGGCCATTAAAAGTGAGATTGATTCCATCTTGTAAAATCACACTTGGAAACTAGTGGATTTACCTCACAGTAGTAAATAACTAGCATATAAGTGAATTTTTAAAAAGGAAATGAAGACCGATGGAACAATCAACGAGTAAAAGGCTAGATTTGTAATTGAGGATTACAAGAAAAATTAAGACCTTGATTACTTTTATACTTATTCTCTCGTCACGAGAATAAAAATTCGTATTTGCAATTGTTGCATAGTAAAATTTGAAATAAATCAAATGGATGTAAATAACCTTTATAAATGTCGATTTAGAAAAGAAAATTTACATATAACAACCCGAGGGGTTTATTTTTTGTTGTACATGAGCGATGAAACAAAGTGTACACAATGTACACCATGATCAAATGGTGTTAATAATGAAAATTGGCATTATCGCTAATTTTAGGACTACCCCGAAAATGTGAGGGTGAGTATACTTTAGAAAATAATTATCTTTTGTAAAGGTTTCCCAAAGAATACAATGAAATGTCCATATGTAGTATGAAAACGTAGGCATACGTACACTTGTGAATGTGAGATGTTTCGCAAAGTAGCAAGTCCAATTATCAAAGAAATTGAATTTGGTTAATAAATGGTGGATTATGTTTCAAAAGTTATGTTTATAACAATTGTGCATATTGGTTTGTTATATATGATTCAATAAGTTTGAATATACATAAAAATCAAAGGAAAATAAAATTAATGGAAATCAAGTATTGATGTCAAATTCATGTATGTGAAGAAATGATACTTTAAATGAAATGGATCAAAGTGTTTAAACGGTTCAAGAAATGGAACCTAAAAGAAAATGTGCTAGTTTTGTAAAGTCATTGCATGATAACGACATTAAAGGTTTGATTGTGTGATTGACTACGTCCCTTTGTTAATTAAATCCAAAAACGATATGTTAACTAAGGAATTTTCTTGTCAATTTGATCCGTTGATTCAAATTCAAGAAAAACTAATGGACTCGTTGTTAAACAAGTAATTAGGTGGATATTCTTCAAATTTTTGAAAGGATCAATATGGAATAGCTGGGATTTAAATGAATTTGAGTTAACAGTTATCAAATGAATAAAACTAGTGTTAGCAAGATAGTATATTGCTAAAGTCAATTTATGATTGAAAAGACATATAGCAATGTGTGTAATGGTAGTCTAGACATATATGTCTAAGACATAATACCATTAGACAACTACTCTCAACTAATTTGACTATGTGAGGTCAAATGATAAACGAATCCGTTAACCAAAGGGTTAAATCGAGAGTTAATTGTAAATTCGCAGGGGAATGAGACTTAAGCCTTTTAAAAGTTAAACATAGCGGAAAACTTGATATGCAGTAGTCACACTTTTCATTGGTCTTAAATACAGTCGTTGTATGTTACATGCAAACTTGATCTTTCCAGTTTGTGGAATGGGTGATGGAACAGGGTCTGCCATATAATCTAAAATGTGTTAGCTGGTCCTGTCTCGCAACTCTGTGATGCCTTCGTTTTGTTATTTTGCTTCAGTAATTTACTTCTTTCTTTAATAATTCTTGGTAGTTCAGTGGTTAGGAGTCTTCTTTACCATGAAATAGGTCCCAAGTTCTACTTCTTTCTTTTACTTACAATCTCAACTTTGGAAAACAGGTTGAGGGAGGAGCCTGCTGCATATGGAAAGTTAGGGCTGGCCAATATTTTGTCTAACAAGTGTAATCCATCCATCACTGTGACATACTTCGAGAGGCTGCTGAAGCAGGAGGCCTACTTGTGGATGCAATGATCAACATTCAAGATGGCTTAATACCTGCACAATTAAGCCACTTGTGGCTGCTTGTTTCCATCAAATGTTTGAAGGATTGGGCCTTTGTGAATTGAATGGGCCTTTGTGAATTTGAAGGAATGGGCCTTTGTTACTAAAATGAATAATATTGCACCTAATTTGGTTGTACTTATTGGTGAAGTTGTTGGAGCTCGTTTGATATCTAATTGCAGAGGGTGTTTATGTGAATTTGAGGGGATGGGAAAATTTTATTTTTTTTATATTATTTCCATTCACAACGTTTTATAAACGTTGTATCAAACCTTACAACAACGTTTATAAACCGTTGTATAAAACCTTAAAACAACGTTCATAAAACATTGTCAAAAAAGGTAGGACAACGTTTTCATAAACGTTGTGTTAAGGTTTCTACAATGTTTTTAAACATTGTCTTAGATTGGGCTTATGACAACGTTTATTAAAAACGTTGTCCTACCTTTTTTACAACCTTTTAAAAAATGTTGTAAACACTAAATGACAACGTTTTATAATTCTCGATTTTTTAATAACCCAGGAGGTGCAACGTTCTCATTCTTATATTAGCTTGGCAAACCCCACATTCAGACACCATTTTCTTTACAAATGCAGATAGCCCTGGCAAAAAAAATATTGTTCTACCCGTTTCACGGTCCCATTATGACCATAGTGACCCCCCATGCCAGAGTTGCGCAATTTTTCCACGACTTGCTTCCGAAGCTCACCATTACTTCCCACATACAACTTGCCATTCTTTCGTAAAATCCCTTTATCATAGACAAACTCTGGATGAGGGCTTATCAGTAATTGTGAGATTAAGGAATGCACCTACTATCACCTTCATAAGGCTTTTCAACTTCTGTCATCCATTTAGGTTGCATAATAGTTAAAGCACTACACGAACAGCCATCCTCAAATTGTCTTGACAATGCATCAGCGACCACATTATCCTCCCCCCTTTCTTATATTGAATTTCATCATAGCCCATCAATTTGCCCAGCCACTTCTGTTGTAACAAGGTACTTACCCTCTGTTCCAAAAAATATTTCAAAGACGGATGGTTAGTTTTTATAATAAAATGGTGACCTAACAAATAGGGCCTCCACTTCTGAACTGCCAAAAACGATTGCCATGAGGTCTTTCTCATAAGTTGAGAACGAAATAGACCTCGGACCTAAGGCCTTGCTCAAAAAGGCAATAGGTTTCCCCCCTTGCATTAACACAGCACCTATTCTAGTTTGAGAAGCATCTGTTTCAATCGCAAACTCCCTTGAAAAATCAAGCATGGCTAAGACCGGTGTAGAACACATAGCACTCTTGAGCTGCTCAAACGCTACTTCAGAATCTGTAGTCCATTTGAAGTGATCTTTCTGTAACATTTTGGTTAAGGGTTTGCTAATGGATCCATAATTCCTCACAAATCTCTTGTAGTAACCGGTAAGACCCAAAAATCCCCTCAAACATTTTATAGTCTTAGGTTTGGGCCAGTTCTTCATAGCTTCCACCTTAGCCAGATCAGCAGTTACCCCTTCCGATGACACAATATGGCCAAGATATTCGATCTTGGGTTGACAAAACTGGCACTCTGATCTCTTGGCAAACAACTTATTATTTCGCAGAATCTCAAAGACTTGTCTATGATGAGACATATGCAACTCCATCGATGAGTCGTAGATTAGTATATCATAAAAAAACGAGAACAAACTTCCTTAATTACTGCTGGAACACTTGGTTCATTAGAGATTGAAAAGTATCCGGAGCGTTTGTTAATCCAAAAGGCATCACCAAAAATTCATAATGGCCACTATGATTCTTAAATGAAGTTTTCTGCACATCACCATTCCTTATTCTGATTTGCATATAAGCAGACCTCAAATCAACCTTAGAAAAATAACTCGAGCCATGTAATTCATCCAGTAACTCTTCTATAACAGGTATCAGAAACTTGTCTTTAATGGTTATTTGAGTAAGCCCTCTATAGTCAACACAAAATCGCCAAGTACCATCCTTTTTCTTGACCAACAGTGCAGGAGAAGCAAAAGGACTCACACTTGTGTCTTATTATGCCGCCTAACATTTCCTTAACAAGTCTCTCAATTTCACTCTTTTTTACAAATTGGTACCTGTAGGGTCTTTGATGCACCGCATAATAAGACACGGTGTGAACCTTCGAATTTAAATGGTAACAGTTTTCGGTTTACTAGACTGAACAACCATAGTATTACTACCAGAAAATCCCACCTTATTACTACCTTTTGGCGTAGAAGGAGTTGGCAATAATGCTTTTGAGAATACACCGAAGTGAACTTACTTGATCCAATTGCAGACTCCATTAAAATGTGTACATCGACTCTTGCAACAAGGCTAAACTTATGGTTTCATTCAAGGTTGTTGGTTTCAGCAATTAAATCATATTCCTTATTTCGGTTAAGTCCGCTTAAAAAGCTGGAAACATAATACGATTCGGGCTGCCTTTGATTCCTAACTATGATTTGAGCTCTCAACAATTCAAACTTACTACGATATTCATCGATGATACCTTATTGAACACCTCTTGGGGATCAGACTTGTCTGCTTCTTTAAATCTCACGAAAACTTCTTCCACAAAGTGTGGCCAAGGAAGAGGCCCCACTGCCTCTTGATAGTTCTGGTACCAGTCGTCCGCATCGGCATCCATATAGATCGAAGCCAATTCCACCTTTTTCCAATCGTCAATTGGCTTAAACCTGAAATACTTTTGGCATTTTCTCACTCAATTCCTAGGGTTTTTTCCATCAAAACAAGGAAAATCAATTTTGATGTTACTCATATCGACCTTCTCCCCATTCGTAAATTCATTTTCAACATCCACAGTTACTCGCTCATGCTCTGTTCCTCCTTTCCCTGTAACTTCGTAGTATTACTTGAATCCGCAACTTCCTTGTCCTTTGAATTTGCCATGAATCTATTGAACGTCACCATAAAATTTGTAAATCTCTCATCCAAGGATCGAACATCACTAGTGAGTTGCAACATCGTTCCTCTTGTCTCTGCACCTTCCTTCACTAATGGCTCAATCCTTTCTTCACTAGCCTTAATTGCTTGAGCCATTCTTGTTCCCTCCGCCATATTAACATCCAGGTCCCGAATTATGCTCTGACACCAAGTTTGTTATGAACAATAGAAGAATTCATCACGTTTTGAACAAATTTTTCTTCCCATTCTCTGATTCAGTTACAAAACATATACCTCCAATTCCAACCTCCAAATGTGAAATGTTATAATTGCCCCACAACTAACATAGAGAAAAGACTAAACAGACCAAATAAACAAACTACTAATGGAAAAGACGGATGGAAGAAAATTACCTCATGTTTTTTCAATGATCAATTGTGGTAAAATTACAATTCTCGATTCGTTAACTGTTGGATCGAGCTCAAATTTGGTGAGAAAGTTCTAAACTAATAGAATAATAATCTGGACGGTGGAGATCGAAATATTTTATGTGCAGGTGAAGATAAAATTTTCGGAACAAAAAAGTTTATGAAAGAAAAAAAATAAAATTTTGAACATATAATGAACTAACGGATGAACATCAAGTATGTTGCGACGATTGTGTAAAATAGTTGTGGCGAATCCACTTCTAATGTATATACAATGAATGATATATCTCTTATTATTCATGAGAATCATAGTGAGAAAATTGAAAAGTTCGTATGAACTAAATTGAGAAAATGAACGTTGAAAGATGTACTATTTAATGTTCTTATTGTTCACAAGAATCATAGTGAGAAAAAAATGAATAGTTCGTTGGAACTAAGTTGATAAGATTAATGTTAAAAGATGTATAGTATTTAACGTTGCATTTTATCAAATAATGTATTGACAAATATGATATGGCTTATTGAAATGAGTTGTTAAATCCTATTATTTTCATTAGTGACAAAGTCACAAAGATAAAAATAATAGAGTTTATTGAAAGAAGTTGTTGAATTCTATTATTGTGAACATTGACAAATGTTACAAGAACTAAAACCACAGGGATTCTTGGAAGAAGTTGTTAAAACCTATTAGGGAAATATATGACTAATGTCATAAAGATAAAAATAATAGGACTTATTGAAGGAAGTTGTTAAATCTTATTGTTATTGATGATGACAAATGACACAAAATATTTAGAAGGAGGAATTCTAAAAGAAATTGTGTATTTTGTAAATAAGAATGTGACTTTATCTAATTTAAAGGTACTGCAAGATGAGACCTTTAAAGTTTAAGAATAATTAACCTTCAACTATAATTCTATTAAGGAATTTAGAGGTTTATAAATATGAGTGGTTATAATAAATAAATTGTGTTAATTCTGCTATTTAATTAGCAATTTATTCTTGAAGTTAATTCTCTAATTAATTTAGAGAGTTATATTTGTAACAACAAAGTTATAATTGTTGAAAATTAAAGCCAATGTTTGGTTTGTGTGGAGACAAATCTTTAATGTAATGTGGTTGTTTCAATTATTTCAGATCAGCATATTGAGAAGTTAGAAATTTTTTTTGGCCTTAACTTTAAGTGATGGCAACAAAAGATGTTATACTTAACCACCTTGAATTTAGAGAGGTTTCTTATGAAAGATCCTACAAAGTTGGGTGAAAATGTGATGGATGTTCAAGCCGTGAGTGCGGTTGAAGCATGCAAATTTTCTTTATCGGAACTATATGCTTAATGAATTATTGGATTTATTATAAAACGTTTATAATACCAAGAAAATGGTAAAAGATTTGTGGGAGTCGTTGGACTATAAATATAAAATCAAAAATGCGGGTGGAATGAAAATTATCATAAACCGCTTCCTTGATTTAAAATAGTAGACTCCATAAATCGTAAAAAAATCATATGCAAGAAGTGAAAATAGTCTTACATGAAAACCATGTCGAATGGATGGTGTTGATTGAAATTCTCAAGTGATGAAAATAATTGAGAAATTGCTTCCCACTTGAAAATATTTTAAAATCAACTCAAACATAAATGAATGTTGAGGTGTGTTCTATTCGTCTTTGTGTTGGAAAAGAGAATAAAACTTTTGAGGAAAAGTTGTCTAACATTTCTTGTGCCGAAAGAAAATGTGATGAAGCATGCCGAAATGCTTAATACAAAGACAAAGTTGGTCAAACTTGTATGAAAAGTCAAAATCGTTTGAATAGCCAAACATGTTTGAAAAAGTCAAGCATATACCTTGTGTCTTGAGAGACAACTGTGATGTCATCAAAAAATGTTATTCATGATGTTTGAATGAATAAAACGGAAGGATGTTCAAGTGATCAATATTGAGATTGAATCTTGTTATATGGTCAAAATAGATATAAAACAAGACTTATAAAATATGTGCTTGAAGTTATACTTAAGACATATTGATGTTTGAGATGTGAATATTGATCAAGTGATCAGTATTGAGATGTGAATATTATTCATATGGATGATGGTAAAATGTAAGTTTTTACCTTTATCATTGCTTAATAAAAAACAAAATGTTGAATCTTATCTGTTTAAAGGAAAAGTTGAAAATCAACTTAATAAAGAGATAGTGATAAAACACAACTAAGTGTAGTTTGTGTATAAGTTATTCTAAATACTATTAATTGCATATGTGTTGGGTATGCTTACAATAGTTGTGATTATAGAATTCTTGTTTATAAATCCAAGATTCAATGTATATACAAGAATACTATAATGGAATTTTGAAACGCTTTTTTTTTAAGAATATGTTTTCGTATAAATTAAGAGATGGGGCAAACTCATTTAAATGGATTCATGATTCAATAGAAAAAGAAGAATCTTATCATGAGTATATGATGAAAAATAGGCATGACCTCGACATAGCAAATGAGGTAGGATAAGAAACTTTTATAGCCCAGATTTTCTAACTTGCATGCTAGAAATTAAATCACAAAGTTATAAAGACATTGAACTATTTGGAAGGATCTTTGTGGAAATAGGCCATTAAAAGTGAGATTGATTCCATCTTGTAAAATCACACTTGGAAACTAGTGGATTTACCTCACAGTAGTAAATAACTAGCATATAAGTGAATTTTCAAAAAGGAAATGAGGACCGATGGAACAATCAACGAGTAAAAGGCTAGATTTGTAATTGAGGATTACAAGAAAAATTAAGACCTTGATTACTTTTATACTTATTCTCTCGTCACGAGAATAAAAATTCGTATTTGCAATTGTTGCATAGTAAAATTTGAAATAAATCAAATGGATGTAAATAACCTTTATAAATGTCGATTTAGAAAAGAAAATTTACATATAACAACCCGAGGGGTTTATTTTTTGTTGTACATGAGCGATGAAACAAAGTGTACACAATGTACACCATGATCAAATGGTGTTAATAATGAAAATTGACATTATCGCTAATTTTAGGACTACCCCGAAAATGTGAGGGTGAGTATACTTTAGAAAATAATTATCTTTTGTAAAGGTTTCCCAAAGAATACAATGAAATGTCCATATGTAGTATGAAAACGTAGGCATACGTACACTTGTGAATGTGAGATGTTTCGCAAAGTAGCAAGTCCAATTACCAAAGAAATTGAATTTGGTTAATAAATGGTGGATTATGTTTCAAAAGTTATGTTTATAACAATTGTGCATATTGGTTTGTTATATATGATTCAATAAGTTTGAATATACATAAAAATCAAAGGAAAATAAAATTAATGGAAATCAAGTATTGATGTCAAATTCATGTAAGTGAAGAAATGATACTTTAAATGAAATGGATCAAAGTGTTTAAACGGTTCAAGAAATGGAACCTAAAAGAAAATGTGCTAGTTTTGTAAAGTCATTGCATGACTTGAGACAAGTGTAAAGATAACGACATTAAAGGTTTGATTGTGTGGATTTAAACAAGATTGACTACGTCCCTTTGTTAATTAAATCCAAAAACAATATGTTAACTAAGGAATTTTCTAGTCAATTTGATCCGTTGATTCAAATTCAAGAAAAACTAATGGACTCGTTGTTAAACAAGTAATTAGGTGGATATTCTTCAAATTTTTGAAAGGATCAATATGGAATAGCTGGGATTTAAATGAATTTGAGTTAACAGTTATCAAATGAATAAAACTAGTGTTAGCAAGATAGTATATTGCTAAAGTCAATTTATGATTGAAAAGACATATAGCAATGTGTGTAATGGTAGTCTAGACATATATGTCTAAGACATAATACCATTAGACAACTACTCTCAACTAATTTGACTATGTGAGGTCAAATGATAAACGAATCCGTTAACCAAAGGGTTAAATCGAGAGTTAATTGTAAATTCGCAGGGGAATGAGACTTAAGCCTTTTAAAAGTTAAACATAGCGGAAAACTTGATATGCAGTAGTCACACTTTTCATTGGTCTTAAATACAGTCGTTGTATGTTACATGCAAACTTGATCTTTCCAGTTTGTGGAATGGGTGATGGAACAGGGTCTGCCATATAATCTAAAATGTGTTAGCTGGTCCTGTCTCGCAACTCTGTGATGCCTTCGTTTTGTTATTTTGCTTCAGTAATTTACTTCTTTCTTTAATAATTCTTGGTAGTTCAGTGGTTAGGAGTCTTCTTTACCATGAAATAGGTCCCAAGTTCTACTTCTTTCTTTTACTTACAATCTCAACTTTGGAAAACAGGTTGAGGGAGGAGCCTGCTGCATATGGAAAGTTAGGGCTGGCCAATATTTTGTCTAACAACTGTAATCCATCCATCACTGTGACATACTTCGAGAGGCTGCTGAAGCAGGAGGCCTACTTGTGGATGCAATGATCAACATTCAAGATGGCTTAATACCTACACAATTAAGCCACTTGTGGCTGCTTGTTTCCATCAAATGTTTGAAGGATTGGGCCTTTGTGAATTGAATGGGCCTTTGTGAATTTGAAGGAATGGGCCTTTGTTACTAAAATGAATAATATTGCACCTAATTTGGTTGTACTTATTGGTGAAGTTGTTGGAGCTCGTTTGATATCTAATTGCAGAGGGTGTTTATGTGAATTTGAGGGGATGGGAAAATTTTATTTTTTTATATTATTTCCATTCACAACGTTTTATAAACGTTGTATCAAACCTTATAACAACGTTTATAAACCGTTGTATAAAACCTTAAAACAACGTTCATAAAACATTGTCAAAAAAGGTAGGACAACGTTTTCATAAACGTTGTGTTAAGGTTTCTACAATGTTTTTAAACATTGTCTTAGATTGGGCTTATGACAACGTTTATTAAAAACGTTGTCCTACCTTTTTTACAACCTTTTAAAAAATGTTGTAAACACTAAATGACAACGTTTTATAATTGTTTTTACAACGTTTATAAAACGTTGTCTTAGACTGGGACCTATTACAACGTTGGATATCACAACGTTTCAAAAAACGTTGTAAAAGGTCACATTTAACAAACGTTGTTAAAGGGTATTTTTATTGTAGTGTTCCCTCCCTACCTCCGACGACCCCTCCCCAACTTCGGTGTCCCCTCCTCTTCCTCAACTTCGGCGACCCCTTCCAATTCATCACCTCTGACAACCCTTCTTGGCCTTCTGACACCGATCCCTTTGTTACACACAAAACTCCCCCACCCCCAGGCCATCCCCAGTCATCGTTGCCGACCGCATACCTTTCTTTTCTGGCGTCCCTACTTTCTCGACCATGTTGACTGGCATTTCAAGCCCCTCACCGTCATAGATCCGGCGATCCAATCCATGAGCAACGTAAGATCCGACCAATTTGCTCCACCTACAAATTATGTCTTTTTTCAGTCAATCTTATCTTGCGCTTTTCACAACTAACATGAACACTTGAGTCAATTTAAGACACATCAACCGTACATTGCAAAAATGACAAAAGAAATATTCAAAATACCGATTGATGATAATGAAGGATCAATTATCCAAGAGGTTGTAGTGAGTGCGTGTGTGTGATTGGGTTTTTGTATGTGAAAATGGGAAAAGAAAGAGTTTCTCTCTCCTCTTTATTTTCTATTGACTATATATGTTGGCTATCTTTGTAAACCATAGAGAAATAAATGTAATCACCTTAGAAACTTAAATTTGTTGGAATCTTGAAATTAATGGGTAGGATTCAGGAGATTATCGTATGATTTTCAATTTTGCTTGATTAGAAAAAATGTCTTTCGAAATGTTAACATAAAATAGGTTGTTCATTCCAAAAATAAGTACTCCCGTCTTATATTAAATTGCAAATTTTTTATTTTAGGCGTTGCACTAAAAATCACAGACACTCAAAATGAAATATCTCTCTATATGTGTGTGTGTGTCAAATAATTTAATAAAATAGCAAAAATAGAGGTTATAAAAGACTAAACACAACTGCGAACTTAACAAAAACAATTGTAAACTTAACAAATATGTCAAATAATCTTATAAAATAGCAAAAATAGAGGCCATAAAAAAGACTAAAAACAACTGTGAACTTAACTAAAAGCAATTGTGAACTTAACAAATATGTCAAATAATCTCATAAAATAGCAAAAATAGAGGCCATAAACGACTAAAAACAACTGTGAACTTAACTAAAAACAATTGTGAACTTAACAAATATGTCAAATGATCTCATAAAATTGCAAAAATAGAGGCAATAAAATACTAAAAACAAATGTGAACATAACTAAAAGCAACTGTAAATTAATAAATATGTCAAATAATCTCATAAAATTAAAAAATAGAGGCCATAAAATATTAAAAACAAATGTGAACTTAACTAAAAACAATTGTGAACTTAACAAATATGTCAAATAATCTCATAAAATTGTAAATTAGTAGTCATAAATAAACTACTAAAAACAACTGTTAACTTAACTATAAACAACTGTGAACTTAACAAATATGCCAAATAATCTTATAATATAGCAAAAATAGAGAGCATAAAAGAATAAAAACAATTGTAAACTTAACAAATATGTCAAATAATCTCATTAAAATTAAAAAATAGAGGCCATAAAATATTAAAAACAAATTGTGAACTTAACTAAAAACAATTGTGAACTTAACAAATATGTCAAATAATCTCATAAAAATGCGTAAATAGTAGTCATAAATAAGACAAAAAACAAATGTGAATTAAGTAAATGGTAGCTATTTTCATGCGAAATCATGAATTTAGCTAAAGCAATAACTTCTTATTTAGTTGTTTTTGGAACAATGAAAAAGAATCGGTAAACTTATCAAAAACAATGTGAACTTAGAACTGAACTTATAAATTTTTCTTCACATTATATGTTGATGCTACTAGATTAAAAATAATTGTGAACCTAACTAAAAACAACTATGAACTTACCAAATATGTCAAATAATCTCATAAAAATGCAGAAATAGAGGCCGTGTAAGACTAAAAACAAATGTGAATTAAGTAAATGGTAGCTATTTTCATGCAGAAATCATGAATTTAGCTATAATGTTAGGACCGGATGGTCAATTTGCAAACTTCTTTTTAGTTGTTTTTTTTGGAACAACCGTGAAAAATATCGGTAAACTTATCAAAAACAACTGTGAACTTAGAACAACTGTGAACTTATAAATTTTTCTTCACATTATATGTTGATGCTACTAGTTTGAATCATCTTGTCGATACAAACATAACAGGGAGGAGTATTTATAGATCATACTCTCCTAAATCCTTAAGGAAACATAAAAGAAAATATTTCATTTTAAAGTTTTGAGGGGAAAAAAGAAAGAGAGAGAAGAAGGGAAAGTGCAGAAAGGCTTAATGTAGGTATGTCCACGCGTGCCACGTTGTTTAATGAAGGGCACGAGTGTATTTTCCCCTAATTTGCCAAGGACATGCAAGTCCACCTATAATGTTAGGACCGGATGGTCAATTTGCAAAATATGCGTCCTTGGTGGTCGTTTTTATTAGGCCGAGGGATGATTTGGTAACTGCCCCAAAATATAAAAGGCCTAAAATTTAATTAAATAAAAATCATTATTGTGAAATATAATATTTTATTCAATTACTTTAAATCATTAATAAATAAAATAGTCAAAAGCTAAAACATACTCTATCTAATAATATATTTCAAAAAAAAATATTAAATGAAATATTTATTTATTGATTACTTAATAAAAATATTAGAGTAATTGAATAAGTTCTTAAAATTGAAATAAAATTGTGAATTGATAATCTGAAATAAATTTTATTTTTCAAGTCATCTTATGTGTGGCTGTAAGATATATTTTTGGAGCGATATAGAATAATTTCTAAGGTTAATTGAACTCTTATCAATAAGTATGTAAAAGCACATCCGTTTCTGTTTCTAGTCAAGCAGTGTAATGCACACCACTCAATTTATAGTCAACTAAATAACTTTTCAAGTCAACTGTCTTATCTAGCTCACCACTAATTGGTTGGATATTTTTTTTTTGAGTCACAGAATAATTTCAAATATACAACAGAGAATTCTAAGGTTATTATCTCAGCTAGAGAGAAATTTCAAGAGTGAAACACTGTATTCTCAAGAAAATGTTAAAGATTAAATCCCTTTTATTTTTCATGATCATGTTAATCTCCAATCAAAACCCATGTGCTGCAACCCAAGCTGATCCCTTGGACACAAAAGAATCCGATCACCTTGCGCTGATGGCCATCAAGTCAAAGATTGTTGCTGCCCCTGAAGGTGCTGATGCCTTGGAAACAAAAGAATCCGATCACCTTGCGCTGATGGCCATCAAGTCAAAGATTGTTGCTGCCCCTGAAGGTGCTTTGGGGTCGTGGAACGATTCTTTCCATTTCTGCCAATGGGAAGGTGTAAAATGTGGTTGGCGCCATAGGAGAGTCACTGCTTTGGATCTTTCCTCCAGAGGTTTATCTGGTTCTTTGTCTCCATTTGTGGGAAACTTGAGCTTCCTCAGGGTGTTATTGCTTTACAATAACACATTTGAAGGCGTTATCCCTACTGAAATAGGCCGTTTATTCAGATTGGAGCAACTAAGATTGGTCAATAATTCCTTTGGAGGAAATGTTCCAGCTAGTCTCTCAAACTGTACCAACCTAAAATGGCTTTCGGTAGGCAACAATAAGCTTGTTGGGACAATCCTACACGAAGTTAGTTCTCTGTTGAAGCTTGTGAATCTTACTATTCACTTCAACAATTTCACAGGAGAAATACCTCCTTCCATTGGTAATCTCACTTCTCTCGAATTAATTTCTGCCTTTGGCAATCATTTTGGAGGAATCATTCCATACACCATTGGTCAGTTAAAGAAGCTATGGTTTGTGGGAATTGGCATTAATCAACTCCACGGTACAATCCCTCCATCCTTTTACAATCTTTCGTTGCTCTCTACTTTCAGTACACCAGACAACCAACTTGTTGGAAGTCTCCCAACAGACATAGGTTTGAAGCTACCTTTACTTCAAATCATTAGAATATGGGGAAACAAGTTTACGGGACCCCTTCCAGTCTCAATTTCCAATTGTTCAAAATTGGAAGACATCGACGTAGGAGATAACCGTTTCCATGGAAAAATAGCAATTGATTTTGGAATGATGCCAAACCTCAGGACAGTAAATCTACACGTAAATGCTTTTGGAAGTGGGGAACCTGATGAATTTAATTTTATTGCCTCTTTGGTGAACTGTAGTAATTTGCAACTGTTATTCTTTTATGAAAACCAATTAAGAGGGCAGCTACCAAGTTGTGTGGGCAATCTCTCAACTCAACTTTCTATTCTATCACTTCATGAAAATTCAATATATGGATCCATCCCTCCATCAATGATGAATCTAGTCAGTCTAGATGCATTATCTATGAATGATAATCAATTCACAGGCACAATTCCTAGTAACATTGGCAATCTCTGTAAACTACAAAGATTGGGCCTAGCTGGAAACAGTTTGATTGGTAATATTCCTGAATCTGTTGGGAACCTGTCACTCTTGTATCTACTAAGCTTAGCCAACAACAAATTACAGGGTACAATACCAACAACTTTTGGAAATTGCCAAAAATTGATTATATTGAACATTTTGTCAAATAACCTTTCTGGCAGCATACCAGGAGAGCTTCTTGGACTTTCATCGCTAATATCACTAAATCTTCTTCGTAACCACCTGTCTGGATCACTCTCACTAGAAATTGGAAAGCTTCATAATTTAGAAATCTTGAATTTGTCGGAGAACGAGTTGTCCGGTGAAGTCCCAAGCAGCATAGGTGGCTGCACTAGCCTGGAGTATCTAATCCTGGAGGGGAACTTCTTTCAAGGTTTGATACCTCAATCATTTAGCTCTTTAACTGGTATCCAGTACATTGATATTTCCCGCAATAACTTTTCTGGACAAATTCCAAGATTCTTGGAGAAATTTCAGTTAAAGCATCTTAATTTGTCATTCAACGACTTTGAGGGGAAACTACCAATGAACGGAGTTTTCACAAATGCTACTGCCATCTCAGTTGAAGGGAACAATAGGCTTTGTGGCGGCTTGCCTGAACTTCACCTTCCTAAATGCAGCATCAAAGAGAGAAAGAATGGTAAAAAGATGTCGCTTGCACTCATAATTGTGATTCCAATAATATGCTTGCTTGTTGGCCTGGCTTTGGCATCATGTTGTTTATTCATTTGGAACAAAAGGAGAACTAAAACACCATCATCAGGCCTGGCATTGAGGCAACAATTCACCATGTATTCTTATGAAATGCTTCTCAAGGCAACAAACAGGTTCTCCTCAGAAAACCTGATTGGTATGGGTGGTTTTAGCCATGTTTACAAAGGGGTACTTGAAAAGGATGGAATAACGGTTGCTGTCAAGGTACTAAACCTTGACCTTCGAGGAGCTTCAAAGAGTTTCATGGCAGAATGTGAAGCCTGGAGAAATATTCGACATCGTAACCTTGTAAAGATCATAAGTGCATGCTCCTCAATTGACTTTCAAGGTAATGATTTTAAAGCTCTGGTTTACGAGTTCATGGCTAACGGAAGTCTAGAGAGTTTATTACATCCAATTCCAGGAACAATGAACATAAAGAATGAGATGCACGGACTAAGCCTTCTTAAAAGAATGAACGTTGCCACAGATGTTGCTCATGCCATTGATTATCTTCATTACCGGTGTGAAATTCCTATCTTGCACTGTGATTTAAAGCCGAGCAACATTTTACTCGATGGAGACATGGTCGCTCATGTTGGGGATTTTGGGCTCGCAAGGTTCTTCCTTCCAGAAGTTTCAAATATCAACCAAAGCAGTTCCATTGGTTTGAGAGGAACTATTGGTTATGCACCTCCAGGTAACCACTTTACTCAAGAACCCACAATCACAATCATTTATTTCTAGCTAATTAATTTTTACTAATTTTATGCCTTTGACCACCACTCAATTGTTCTTGAGATTTTGGCGTGAATCTTATATTTTGTCATCATCATGATTTGCAGAGTATGGTCTTGGAAGCGAGATGACAACAGAAGGAGATGTCTACAGTTTCGGTATAATTTTGTTGGAGATGATGACTGGAAAGAGACCCACAGACAATATGTTCCAGAATGGCCTTAACCTTCATGACTATGTTAGAAGGGCCTTGCCAGACAGCGTCATGGACATAGTAGACCCAATACTTGTGAAGGAAGAGGAAAATGAAACACATAATCCAAGATATGCAAAACAAAAGGTGGAGTGTTTAGTTTCATTTCTGAAGATTGGAGTTGCGTGCTCTGTGGAGTCAGCAAAAGACAGAATGAATATATCAGTGGTTATTGATGAGTTGCAGCGTATTACCAACATCATTTCAAAGCACGAAATCTCAAAAGCGAGGTAAGGAGTCATTTCTCAATTTTAGCCTAATTTAGTTATTTTATCTAGGCAATTACAGCTCGTAGCGCTCGTAGCAGTTTATGTAGGTACTTCTTAATTGGTTGTCTCAGAGTTATCTTTAAGTATCATCACAATATAGAACTAGACTGTCATATTCAATCCTCAGCTTTACTAGCTATTAAATCGGTTTACAGACCAACATACACCTGGCAAAAAGGCACTTTACGTAAGTTTCTTTTTCTATTTAAAACAAAAACTTGGTCTAGTGGTCTTGCTGAGACAAATGATAGCTTTTTATTTTGCGATGGAAGTTGTTGTTTTGATTAGCATCAGCAAAAAATACTGCAAAGATATCAGTTCTTCAGAGATTGTACCTTGTTTTAACAATAAGAAATAATCCACCAAAGAGCTACCAACTCTTGAAGAATAATCATTGATAGAGAGAGTGGAAGTGTCTCGACATATCTTTTACAGAGTAATTGGAAGCTTAAAATCTGACAATATATGAGCTTGAAGCGCATCCAAGAAGAGTTCAAACAAGTTTTTGTTGTCTGATATCTTCCTCTCTTTAGATTTTACACAACTAAAAGTTACTGTACGATTAAGCTAACCAAAGCAAATTGAGATTATAGGCAAGTAGGTAATGAACTTTGATTCTGGTAAAAGAGTAGATGTTTACTCCATGATTCTAACCGATAATTGGTTTCTCTGTGCAAAAATCCCATTGCAATATGTCTTCTCTATTTTGGGGCATTAATTGCTATACTTGACCTTATTTTCCCAAACTATATCGTATTTATGAGTCAATGATTATGTTTTCAGGTGAGGTAGAAAAAGAATGTGGAAGCACTTTTGTGGCAATCATGACAATAAATTATGTGGTGGGAGTAGCAGTGGAGAACGTGTGTTGTTGCTTTTATATGTTTGGCTAATAGCTATTATTTGGTATCTTGGGATAATTTTGTGTCTCGACTTCTTCATAATGTACGTATAAAACTTTCAAGGGCGGAAAGCATGGACACCTTTGTCACCCGCCCCTTTTTTATTTTGCTCATGTTTTATTTGTACTTGAAACCCTCTATGTGGTCAACTAAATTATTTGAAGTTATATCATGTTGGCTATTCAAACGCCAGTTAGCCGCTTCAGTGCAGGGCTTGTGTTGCGGTATGTATAATCTTTGCAAAAATACAAAATCCACAAATTAATATGAACTAAATTTTTTTCGAGATCCAAGTTTATGGTGTGAACTTTATACTTGGAGCATATCAACCAGGTGCATATCAAACAGATAGACATAGATTTTTGGACGGAGATTCGGAGACAGTGGCTTGATTTGGCACAGCCTCTAAATTTATGTGATTCTTATCTCCAAGAGTTCTAGCACTTAGGCCCAATGGTGTGTCTGATATACTTCCAAACTTGTCAGGAGAGAAGAATAGTGGATTATTTAAGTTCTGCTCCATAAGGACTCCAGATGATTCTTGCACCTATTTATTAGGAAATATCAAGATTTAAAAAGCATCAGCCAATTATGCCATTCCAAAAACAAATACATCAGGGGAAAGGATTATCACAAGAAATTATAAGCTCGAAGAATAAAGCTATATAAGTTCAAAGAAAATCAAAATCAGGAAACCAGGCTCCATTGTGCAACGAGTGTTCTCTTAGATACATGGAACACGGGATGGATTTTTGACTGAGCGGGTAACTCCAACCTGTAGGCTACTTCTCCAATCTTTTCCTGAATCAAATAAGGTCCATAATATCGAGGTGAAAGCTTCTGATTAACTCTTTGCACCAGTGAACCCTGTCTATATGGTTGAAGTTTCAAGTACACCCAATCTCCAGGTTGAAATACTCTATCACTCATATTCTTATCAGCTTTCTTCTTCATCCTTGACTGAGCTAACTGTAAATTGAGTTTCAAGGTCTGAACCACCAATTCCCTCTCCTTCATCAATTCATCCAATGAAGCAACCTTAGTAGAATTTGGTACGTACGGAACAATTGAAGGAGGTTGATATCCATAGAGGGTCTTGAAATAAGAGTGTCCAGTTCCTGAATGGAAATTGGTGTTGTACTAATATTCTGCCAATGAAATCCATGCCATCCATTGATGAGGTCTATGGCTGCACATGCATTGATGAGGTCTATGGCTGCACATGCACCTCAAATACTGCTCCATGCATCGATTAATTCGCTCGGTTTGACCCTCGGTTTGGGGGGTGGTAAGATGAGCTCATTTTTAAAGTAGTGCCCATTAAATGGAATAGCTCCTTCCAAAACAAACTAACGAACACTTTATCTCTATCTAACACGATAGAACCAGGACACACATGCAATTTATAAACACTTCCCAAGAGCAATTTAGCTATAGTCGCTGCTGTAAATGGGTGACTTAAGGGAATGAAATGAGAGTATTTTGTTAACCTGTCAACGACCACCATAACACAATCCATGCCTTGAGATTTGGGAAGACCTTCAACAAAGTCCATGGATATATCAATCCAAGGCCTTTCCGGAATGGGTAAGGGCTGTAATAACCCAGGAGGTGCAACGTTCTCATTCTTATATTAGCTTGGCAAACCCCACATTCAGACACCATTTTCTTTACAAATGCAGATAGCCCTGGCAAAAAAAATATTGTTCTACCCGTTTCACGGTCCCATTATGACCATAGTGACCCCCCATGCCAGAGTTGCGCAATTTTTCCACGACTTGCTTCCGAAGCTCACCATTACTTCCCACATACAACTTGCCATTCTTTCATAAAATCCTTTTATCATAGACAAACTCTGGATGAGGGCTTATCAGTAATTGTGAGATTAAGGAATGCACCTACTATCACCTTCATAAGGCTTTTCAACTTCTGTCATCCATTTAGGTTGCATAATAGTTAAAGCACTACACGAACAGCCATCCTCAAATTGTCTTGACAATGCATCAGCGACCACATTATCCTCCCCCCCTTTCTTATATTGAATTCCATCATAGCCCATCAATTTGCCCAGCCACTTCTGTTGTAACAAGGTACTTACCCTCTGTTCCAAAAAATATTTCAAAGACGGATGGTTAGTTTTTATAATAAAATGGTGACCTAACAAATAGGGCCTCCACTTCTGAACTGCCAAAAACGATTGCCATGAGGTCTTTCTCATAAGTTGAGAACGAAATAGACCTCGGACCTAAGGCCTTGCTCAAAAAGGCAATAGGTTTCCCCCCTTGCATTAACACAGCACCTATTCTAGTTTGAGAAGCATCTGTTTCAATCGCAAACTCCCTTGAAAAATCAAGCATGGCTAAGACCGGTGTAGAACACATAGCACTCTTGAGCTGCTCAAACGCTACTTCAGAATCTGTAGTCCATTTGAAGTGATCTTTCTGTAACATTTTGGTTAAGGGTTTGCTAATGGATCCATAATTCCTCACAAATCTCTTGTAGTAACCGGTAAGACCCAAAAATCCCCTCAAACATTTTATAGTCTTAGGCTTGGGCCAGTTCTTCATAGCTTCCACCTTAGCCAGATCAGCAGCTACCCCTTCCGATGACACAATATGGCCAAGATATTCGATCTTGGGTTGACAAAACTGGCACTCTGATCTCTTGGCAAACAACTTATTATTTCGCAGAATCTCAAAGACTTGTCTATGATGAGACATATGCAACTCCATCGATGAGTCGTAGATTAGTATATCATAAAAAAACGAGAACAAACTTCCTTAATTACTGCTGGAACACTTGGTTCATTAGAGATTGAAAAGTATCCGGAGCGTTTGTTAATCCAAAAGGCATCACCAAAAATTCATAATGGCCACTATGATTCTTAAATGAAGTTTTCTGCACATCACCATTCCTTATTCTGATTTGCATATAAGCAGACCTCAAATCAACCTTAGAAAAATAACTCGAGCCATGTAATTCATCCAGTAACTCTTCTATAACAGGTATCAGAAACTTGTCTTTAATGGTTATTTGAGTAAGCCCTCTATAGTCAACACAAAATCGCCAAGTACCATCCTTTTTCTTGACCAACAGTACCGGAGAAGCAAAAGGACTCACACTGTGTCTTATTATGCCACAGTCTAACATTTCCTTAACAAGTCTCTCAATTTCACTCTTTTTTACAAATTGGTACCTGTAGGGTCTTTGATGCACTGCATAATAAGACACAGTGTGAACCTTCGAATTTAAATGGTAACAGTTTTCGGTTTACTAGACTGAACAACCATAGTATTACTACCAGAAAATCCCACCTTATTACTACCTTTTGGCGTAGAAGGAGTTGGCAATAATGCTTTTGAGAATACACCAGAAGTGAACTTACTTGATCCAATTGCAGACTCCATTAAAATGTGTACATCAGACTCTTGCAACAAGGCTAAACTTATGGTTTCATTCAAGGTTGTTGGTTTCAGCAATTAAATCATATTCCTTATTTCTGGGTTAAGTCCGCTTAAAAAACTGGAAACATAATACGATTCGGGCTGCCTTTGATTCCTAACTATGATTTGATCTCTCAACAATTCAAACTTACTACGATATTCATCGATGATACCTTATTGAACACCTCTTGGGGATCAGACTTGTCTGCTTCTTTAAATCTCACGAAAACTTCTTCCACAAAGTGTGGCCAAGGAAGAGGCCCCACTGCCTCTTGATAGTTCTGGTACCAGTCGTCCGCATCAGCATCCATATAGATCGAAGCCAATTCCACCTTTTTCCAATCGTCAATTGGCTTAAACCTGAAATACTTTTGGCATTTTCTCACTCAATTCCTAGGGTTTTTTCCATCAAAACAAGGAAAATCAATTTTGATGTTACTCATATCGACCTTCTCCCCATTCGTAAATTCATTTTCAACATCCACAGTTACTCGCTCATGCTCTGTTCCTCCTTTCCCTGTAACTTCTGTAGTATTACTTGAATCCGCAACTTCCTTGTCCTTTGAATTTGCCATGAATCTATTGAACGTCACCATAAAATTTGTAAATCTCTCATCCAAGGATCGAACATCACTAGTGAGTTGCAACATCGTTCCTCTTGTCTCTGCACCTTCCTTCACTAATGGCTCAATCCTTTCTTCACTAGCCTTAATTGCTTGAGCCATTCTTGTTCCCTCCGCCATATTAACATCCAGGTCCCGAATTATGCTCTGACACCAAGTTTGTTATGAACAATAGAAGAATTCATCACGTTTTGAACAAATTTTTCTTCCCATTCTCTGATTCAGTTACACAACATATACCTCCAATTCCAACCTCCAAATGTGAAATGTTATAATTGCCCCACAACTAACATAGAGAAAAGACTAAACAGACCTTATTGAATAAACAAACTACTAATGTAAAACGACCCCGTAAAGCATCCATCCATAACATTTATTAAGGCCAATGAGCTTCTTTGGACCAATAATTGGGATTAGGGTTACACCACCTTCCATATAACACACATACACACACACGAAATCATTCACATAATTTTATCTGACCTTCAATTTCCCCAAATTCCCTATCTTTGCCGTCTCTCTCCCTCACCGTGGAAATCGAAAAGGAAATAACACTAAAATTATAAGCACACAATGGAGCCTTCTTATTAACAAGGAATTGGACACTTTTAAATCAAAACACTTTAGAATTGAAAGCACAAAATAGAGAGAGATATATGGAAAAATTGAGACGTGATTTACTGGGCAAATGTGTTGAGAGCAACGGACGAATCAGCTTACATGCTGTTGAGAGCAATTTTCAATAAAAAGACGCGGGAGAACATTCATTCCTTGCATCAAGGCTTTATTTCTACTTAAACCACTTGCATATTCTAAAAGGGTATTTGTGGGTTTTGGAGTTTGTATTTGTGTGTGGTCGACGTTGGTGATGGTAATTCTTAGAGAGAGATTTAAGGTTCCTCAAATACTCCAATTCTTTTAAATAGGGACACAATTTCTCAAGCATAACAATAATAGAGAACTCCAATCATCAAAAATGAATAATGCCCTAGTTTTCCCAAACCTTTAACTAGCCTAAATTAGAATAATCAATTAACCTCGTTTAGAAGGTGGATCGAGTTCAAGATCTTCCATTCTGGTTAATAAGCTCGATTTACTTCACTATTGTGCAAATTTATTAAAACCAATGAGCTTCTTTGGACCAATAATTGGGATTAGGGTTACACCACCTTCCATATAACACATACACATGAAACCATTCACATAATTTTATCTGACCTTCAATTTCCCCAAATTCCCTATCTTTGCCATCTCTCTCCCTCACTATGGAAATCGAAAAGGAAATAACCCTAAAATTATAAGCAGACAATGGAGCCTTCTTATTGACAAGGAATTGGACACTTTAGAATTGAAAGCACAAAACAGAGAGATATATATGGAAACAATGAGACGTGATTTACCGGGCTAATGCGTTGAGAGCAACGGATGAATCAACTTACATGCTGTTGAGTCATTGAGAGCAATTTCCAACAAAAAGACGCGGGAAAACATTCATTCCTTGCATCAAGGCTTTATTTCTACTTAAACGACTTGCAGATTCTAAAAGGGTATTTGTGGGTTTTGGAGTGTGTAGTTGTGTGTGGTCGACGTTGGTGATGGTAATTGTTAGGCTCCGTTTTTTTCGACGTAAAATATTTTCATATTGTTTAAATTTTCTGTAATCTCGGAGGTAGAGCGAAAGATGCGGGCGTTAAGAGGAAAGTCGGAGGAAGAGAGAGACTAGAGGAAGAAAGAGGCCGAAGGAAGAAAAACACTTTACATTATTCGATCGTGGAGAGAACTTAGTTATTTATGTGTCGCAAAGACGATAATAAATGATGAAATTAATATTAAATAACATACACGACGGGGCTTAGGATTAGTTTATGTAATGTAGTTTTTTTTATTGATCTATCAGTAAATTTTAATAAATATACGAAAATATTAAATAAGATACAAAACGGGAGTTATGATTAGTTTATGTAATATGGTTTAGTCTTGCAATTCGATTTCAAACCACGATTTGATTTGGTTTGGTTTGGTTTGGTTTGGTAGGGAGGATCAGACCACAAACCAAACCGAACCATGTGGTTTGCCAAAATTTGAGAAACATAAAATCTTCATTTTAGACATCTTACGGCAAGGTGTATTCTGGTAGCTAGTTTTGCTATCTTCTTGGTTCATAACACCTCTTCTCTTGATGTGCTTGTTATGGTAGGCAAGTTAAAGTCTCTTCATTTCTTAGACTTATTCTTTTGAGAAACATAAAATCTTAATTTTAGACATCTTACAGCAAGTTCTTTTTTACTATCAAGATCCCGACATTAGAAGTCTATGATGACTTGTATAAAAATATTGTTATTGTAACAGAACAGTGAAGACTCTAGTTTCTCAAGCCTAACAATAATAGAGAACTCCAATCATCAAAAATGAATAATGCCCTAGTTTTCCCAAACCTTTAACTAGCCTAAATTAGAATAATCAATTAACCTCGTTTAGAAGGTGGATCGAGTTCAAGATCTTCCATTCTGGTTAATAAGCTCGATTTGTTATCTTCCTGTTCTGTTACAATCAACCAGGTGTATTCTAGTAGCTAGTTTTGTTATCTTCCTGGTTCATAACACCTCTTCTCTTGATGTGCTTGTTATGGTAGGCAAGTTAAAGTCTCTTCAATTCTTAGACTTATTCTTTTGAGAAACATAAAATCTTAATTATAGACATCTTACGGCAAGGTCTTTTTTACTATCAAGATCCTGACATTAGAAGTCTATGATGACTTGTATAAAAATATTGTTATTGTAACAGAACAGTGAAGACTCTAGTTTCTCAAGCATAACAATAATAGAGAACTCCAATCATCAAAAATGAATAATGCCGTAGTTTTCCCAAACCTTTAACTAGTCTAAATTAGAATAATCAATTAAATTACAATCAACCAGGTGTATTCTGGTAGCTAGTTTTGTTATCTTCCTGATTCATAACACCTCTTCTCTTGATGTGCTTGTTATGGTAGGCAAATTAAAGTCTCTTCAATTCTTAGACTTATTCTTTTGAGAAACATAAAATCTTAATTTTAGACATCCTACGGCAAGGTCTTTTTTACTATCAAGATCCCGACATTAGAAGTCTATGATGACTTGTATAAAAATATTGTTATTGTAATAGAACAGTGAAGACTCTAGTTTCTCAAGCATAACAATAATAGAGAACTCCAATCATCAAAAATGAATAATGCCCTAGTTTTCCCAAACCTTTAACTAGCCTAAATTAGAATAATGTAGTTTTTTTTATTGATCTAACTAGCCTAAATTAGAATAATGTAGTTTTTTTTAGTCTCGCGATTCGATTTCAAACCACGATTTGGTTTGATTTGGTTTGGTTCGGCTTGGTTTGGTATGGAAGGATAAGACCACAAACCATGATAGCACTTTTGAGAGGATAAATATTATAAATCATTCCCTACTTGGTTTAATGATATTTCAAAATCACTCTTGCCTCCCTAATATATCCTCTTCGATCTCTCTTCCAACCCCAATCCGGCTGGTGACAACTATGATAGCACTTTTGGCAGGATGCATAAATTTACAAGCAGGGTCGAAGTCAAACGCGTGCCTATTGGGCATTGCCAAAATATCCTTCAAACTAGGTATCTAAATGGTTGCCGCAATTTTGCCGTCTTTACAAACTAACCAAATTTTCTATTGGTTCATGGTCACTATCACTGACATCGTCCAATTTTAATCATTAAGAGTAGCCTTTTGAGGGTAAAATAGAAAAATATAAACTTTTAAAATAAAACAACATTTTGGGGTTCAATGTTTAAAATCACAAAATTAAATATGACAAAAACCTTATAAGAGTCTCATTTGTATATATTATACCCCCTCCATCTAATAATAAATGTAATGATAAATTTCATGCTTTCCTTTTTACTATGCTCCAAAATGAATGTTGCATCTCTAAACAACAAAACAATTATAGTTCAATTTCACTATTATAGAAGCAATAGACAAATAAATGAATCGTTATCCTTATTTACAAGTCTGACAAGTTGAATGTGATATTTATTTTGGTTCGAAGAGATTATAATTTAAGGGAATTAAAGAAGAAGAAAAAACCTAACCTATCATCTTGCTCCCTCCATCATATCCCTTCCCATCCCAATTCAAATAAAATCTACCTGAAATAAATGTCCAATTTTGTTCTCAATTAAAAACAAAATTGAATATATATTTTGGGATGGAGGTAGAAAATATTAAATAAGTGGGATTAGTTGCAATGAGGCGACTATAGTAGAATATCCTCCTATTTTTGATATTGATAGAATAATAATATGTAGGAGTGCATATGAAGAGGATGATTACGTTTTTAGAAAGTTTTTTAATTTTGTTTTTCTTGCGTAAAAACTTTGATATGGTATCAGTTAGTTCACGAATGTCATCAAGTCAAATCAACTAAAGCAGGGTTAAATCGTGATATTATAATATAGTGCTATAAGCCTATGAGTATATTTCGAGATGGGAAAAATGTGACAACAACTGTCATTTGGTTGCCATCTTAGGCAATTAAGCAACTTTAATGAATAGATGGAACTTTTTATTTGATTACCTTCTACCCTAGTATAGCACACTAAGGTGTTGTTTGGTAACATCAAGCGCTTACTGCTTGATGTTGAATATCATGCTTGATAAGTAGGAGCAAATGTGAAAGTTTAGTATAACTAGGAAATCAGTTTCAATAATTAAATCCAAAGCAAAGGTATTTAATTTTCCATGAACAATAATAAATCTCTCTAGGAAAAATAAAAGTTGCAACCCTAATTATTTTCTAAAAGGAAGTATATATACTTCCACCCTAAAAACCTAATTCATTAAGGAAAAGAAAAAGAAAATAAAAAAAAAGAAATAAAAGCTTCCCCCAAAGCAGCCACACAGCCACACCAGGAAAGGAAAAAGAATAAAGAAAGAAAAAGTTTTCCAAAGTCAACCAAGTGAGGTAGTCGTGGGACGACTCGTGTAACAAAATCCTCTCATGCTGTTTTCAAGAACGAATCGTGATTCTCATCACCATCCGTGCTTCATTGTTGCCAAACCAATTTCTAGTTCTCACTTTGGTCACTACACTTTCCAGCTTCGCAATTTAGTCCCTCAAGTTTCCAAAATTTTAGTCTGGCTCCTAAACTTTATATTTCCAGTTTACTCCCCAGTTTTCTATAATTGCAGTTTGGTCCCTGGATTACTCAAATTTCTGCAAAACGCAAAACAGTATTCATCTTCACAATCTTGATTTTGACTCCTCGAGAGTATTACATCCGAATATAATATAAAACAACTCAAATACCCTCGGATTACAATAAAATCTCACTACATCCTCTTAATACATATTTCACTCAAATTACATCAAACCTATACTAAATACATGAAAATAAAGAATTATAGGGATGGAAACATAGGAAATAGATAGTATAAATTATGTCATATCAAATACCACCACGCTTAGACCATTACTCGTCCCGGAGTAATATCCTAAACTCCAATCTAACACCGGTCTAAAACAGATGCATGGAGGGTAAATGATTCCTAGTCTCCTCTAATCCGCCAACACAAGTCAACGAAAAATAATAACCATCGGAGTAATAGAAACTCCGTCTCCTTATAACACCAAAATATAAAGAATGAAAATAAAGACCTTAGGTTGATACCAACTCCCATAATAAAACGGTATCCAATCTAAGATCCACACACAAAAGTCAAGGGGAACTAAATATGTCCTATGTTTCCCCCACGATTGGCTCACACTACATACACCCTCATAAAAAGAAATAATTGTTAAGGTTGCGATCCTTAAACAAATATTTACTTCGTGAAAAGCATCAACACCCCTTATAACTCCAAAAGTGAACTGAGGGTTTCTAAATCCTAGGCACCACTATCCAAACCTCCTACTCCATAGTGATCCTACCCAACACTCCAAACCTCCCTTATGTCTCCAACTCCGGTGATATAAAAGATAGTAAACATTTCACTTCCTCACCTTTTGCCTAGGTGCCGTTTCCGGTTTTCACTTAGCCCCTCTTTTCTTTTCTTTTCTTTATAACTTTTTTTTGTTTTGTTTTTTTTTTTTTTGAAAAAATAAAAACTGTATTTACATATACTACATTCATCCTTCCCCAATACCCCCACACTTAAACTAGACATTGTCCTCAATGACACAAAATAATAAATACGGGACAATAAAAATATGGGGAAAGGGGCACCAAGGAACTTAAGTAATGGGACGGGAGGCCCCCACAAACATGGGCCTCATCAATGTAAGGGAGATGAAAGAAATCTTTTCGAGTTAACTCTAAAAGATGATTCGGTTTAATGACATGCCTCCCCGTTGGAGACCATTTAAGCTTCCCCTTTTTCGTCTTCACTTCCTTTGCTTTCTTCTTATCCCTTGGTGGCTCTCCTTTCTTATTTTTTCTCCGGCTTCACTTTTGGAGATTCATCACGATCATCTACCTTAACCCCATCCTTGATAATCGGCTCACTCAAATCCATGGCACAAACCTTACGCTCATTCTTGGGAAAATTTTTATCACCAAACACATTAAAACTCACCACTTTCCCATAAAAATTCATGGTTAAAGAGCCCTTCTTCACATCAAGCTTAGTTTCAGAAGTAGACATAAATGGCCTCCCCAACAGAATGGGAGCCTCAAAATCAGTTTCCATATCAAGAACAAAGAAATCCGCCGAAAATAATAGATCACCAACCTTCACCTCAACATCTCTAACCACCCCCTTAGGGTATGCATTAGACTTATCTGCCAATTGTATAACCACCCTAGTGTCTTCCAACTTACCCAACTTAAGTTCTTCAAATAATGCATAAGGCATAACATTAATTAAAGCCCCCAAATCAAGCATGGCTCTATGAAAATTATTCCCTCCAAACGAAACAGGAATTACAAACATACCAGGGTCACTACATTTCTTTGAAATCTTTCTCTGATAAACCGCAGACACATGCTCCAAGATCTTCACCTTTTTCTGACTCCTTTCCTTTTGATTTCTCTTCATAGTGCACAATTCCTTAAGAAACTTTGCATACCTCAGCACTGTCTGCAGGAGGTCTAAAAATGGAATGTTCCCCTCCAATCTCTTGAATGTGTCAAAGATAGCCTTGTCAGGCTTCGATTTTCTATCCTCCCTCAATGCATAAGGAAACGGAGGGACTGGCTCATAAACAGGAAACACGGGTGGCATATACTTCTCTTCAGGGATTTTCTCTTCCACCTTCTTCTCCACCTCCAACTCTGGCTCAACACTCTTTTCAACCTTCTATTCAGGCTCTATAGACACCATTTGCCCATCAACTTTCTTCTTCCTCCTCACATAAATAGCACAAACAGATGGCTTAGGATTTGGTTCAGTTCTAGATGGAAACTTCCCCGAATCCTTAGCCTCCAACCTCCCAACTGCATCGGCGAGCTGACTCATATGCTTCTCTAGACTGCTGATACTTGACTCAGTCCGCTGCTAAAACTGTTGGAAATTCCCATTCATGATAGACACACTCTGTGCTAATGATCTAATAAACTCCTCCGCGGACCTTGCAGGAGGTGGGCCCTGCTGTTGGTGTTGTTGTCAACCTGGTGCACTGTACTGATTAAACTAGTTGCCCTGATACTGTTGACCCTGCCGGTATCCCTGCTGATTATTAAACTGCTGTCCCCCGAAACCTTGTTGACCATGAACCAACGTTTTCAACAAACTTTTAACATCCTCAATCTCAGCCTCCAACTTGCTAGTTTTATCACCCGATCCTGCTGCACTTATTTGTCTAATTCTAGACCTTCTTCCATGAGTTCTTGTGCTCTTGGCCAATTCCTCTATCAACTTCTCTGCATCCCTGGTAGTTTTATTCAGAATTCTACCTCCACAAGAAGCATCAACCAACCGTTTATCCTGCCCAGTTAACCCCCTATACAAGTACACAATTAGCTGCTCATCATCAAAACCATGATACGGGCAACTTCTGCAAAGCTTATGGAACCTGTTGTAATACTCATATAACGATTCATCTGTTCTCTGTTCCATATTACTAATATCCCGCTTCATCACATTAATTTGGTCAGGTGAAAAGAACTCTTCAAGAAACACCTCCTTCATCTGTTGCCATGTAGTGATACTGTTTGGCGGCAAGTGATAATACCAGGTGTTGGCATTGTCTTTCAAGGTGAAAGAGAACGCCCTCAATAAAAGCTGCTCAATCGGGAGTGAAGCCGACTTCATACTTTGACAGATTTGCACAAACTGAGAGATGTGCTGATTCGGATTCTCGCCCGGCAGACCATGAAAATGAGCCAGTTGATTCAATAATCCTGGTTTCAATTCAAATGTAACCCCAGTAGGCAAATCAGGAAACTGGACTTCTTGTGGTTGCTCATTCCAGTTTGGAGCAATCCTTTGCCTCAATGTCCGAAGTGGGGGAGGTGGGTTATTATTATCTCTTCCATTACCGCCATTATCCACAACCTCCGGCTCATGATCACCCCTATCGTTATTATTATTCATCACTTTCAGCTGCAAACTTATCCTAACTTCTTTGCTTTCGTTTCTCCTGCACCTGAAATATCTTTCAATTTCTGGAACAAAGGGACTAGCAAATTTATTAGCAGAACGGGTATGGACCATAAAAGGTTCCACACCACAAGATGACAATAATAAAACTCAACGAAAAGGAAACAAGAAAAAGAAAAAGAAATAGATTAAGAAAAAGAATAAGAGTGCAAACAAATAAACACCGTTCCCCGGCAACGGCGCCAAAATTTGATAGGCTAAAGTCGCGCGCCTACAAATTAACCAAAGACTTGGCCACAATAATGTAGCTAGAGCAAGTCCAGGATCGAACTCGAAGAACGGTTATCAGTTTGCACAATTGTCACTTGACAAGATTGGGGGTCTAAGCTTGATTTTTATTAATTCCTAAGACGAGAAATAAAACTAAGTTGTAAACAATTAAGGAAAAGCACTTTGGACCAATTATTTTCCCCGTCTATCATTCAAATATCATCGGTTAACTCTTTTCAAATTTATCCTATTCACTCGATCACGAGATGTATTTCAATCTCTATCTCTTTCTTTGATATTAGTTAATTGCAGTGACACACTCACTAATAACCCTAATCAATATTTAAACCTAACTGACACAGACTAGATTCACAATATCAATTGATTACCGATTTAAGAGATTAAGATCGAGAACACGTTCTAATGTTATTTCAATTAGATACTTGTTTATTTTCTCCTAGTTCACAATCCATCATGACACATGCATGGACTATAAAGTTGCTACTTGTGAAACCCTAAATTGACACAATCTTAGGGGATTCTAGCAATAAATCAATACCCAAGATTCAACAATTGGCCTAATTGGAAAACCCCAGAAATCAATTCAATCAATCAATACAGAAGAAAATATAAATATGATAAAAGGGATGAAAAGAATTAACCTCAATTGAAATTAAGAACGGTTCCAATAATTAAATTCAAAGCGAAGGAATTTAGTTCTCCATGAACAATAATAAATCTCTCTAGGAAAAATAAAAGTTGCAACCCTAATTATTTTCTAAAAGGAAGTATATATACTTCCACCCTAAAAACCTAATTCAATAAGGAAAAGAAAAAGAAAAAATAAAATAAAATAAAAGCTTCCCCCAAAGTAGCCATGCCAGGAAAGGAAAAAATATAAAGAAAGGAAAAGTTTTCCAAAGTCAACCAAGTGAGGTAGTCGTGGGACGACTCGTGTAACAAAATCCTCTCGTGCTGTTTTCAAGAACGAATCGTGATTCTCAGCACCATTCGTGCTTCATTGTTGCCAAACCAATTTCTAGTTCTCACTTTGGTCACTACACTTTCCAGCTTTGCAATTTAGTCCCTCAAGTTTCCAGAATTTCAGTTTGGCCCTTGAACTTTATATTTCCAGTTTACTCCCCAGTTTTCCATAATGGCAGTTTGGTCCCTGGATTACTCAAATTTCTTCAAAATGCAAAACAGTCTTCATCTTCACAATCTTGATTTTGACTCCTCGAGAGTATTACATCCGAATATAAAATAAAACAACTCAAATACCTTCGGATTACAATAAAATCTCACTACATCCTCTCAATACATATTTCACTCAAATTACATCAAACCTATACTAAATACATGAAAATAAAGAATTATAGGGACGGAAACATAGAAAATAAATAGTATAAATTATGTCATATCAAATACCCCCACGCTTAGACCATTACTCGTCCCGGAGTAATATCCTAAACTCCAATCTAACACCGGTCTAAAACAGATGCATGGAGGGTAAATGATTCCTAGTCTCCTCTAATCCGCCAATACAAGTCAATGAAAAATAATAACCATCGGAGTAATAGAAACTCCATCTCCTTATGACACCAAAATATAAAAAATGAAAATAATGACCTTAGCTTGATACCAACTCCCATAATAAAATGGTATCCAAGCTAAGATCCACACACAAAAGCCAAGGGGAACTAAATATGTCCTATGTTTCCCCCACTCTTGGCTCACACTACATACACCCTCATAAAAAGAAATCATTGTTAAGGTTACGATCCTTAAACAAATATTTACCTCGTGAAAAACACCAACACCCCTTATAACTCCAAAAGTGAACGAGGGTTTCTAAATCCTAGGCACCACTATCCAAACCTCCTACTTCATAGTGATCCTACCAAATACTCCAAACCTCCCTTATGTCTCCAACTCTGGTGATATAAAAGATAGTAAGCATTTCACTTCCTCACCTTTTGCCTAGGTGCCGTTTCCCGTTTTCACTTAACCCCTTCAAAGATAACAACTCTATTTTGAAGAAAAATATAAATACCTTCATCAGAGCATTGAAGAGGGTTGGTGCATTGACGATTTTGAGAGTGAGTTTATCTAGAACTGCAAGTGAAATCAAGCATTGAAGTTCAAGGCATTCAAGTCCTACATATTCACTAGATTATCTGTTTAGGACATACACTGTGCACATCAATCAATTTCTGTGAGTGTTCCCCAACAAGACGTAGTTTGGAACAAATTGATTGAACACACCACACACCCAAGAGAAATCCATTCAACTTGTGAACACATCTCTTGAAAACACTTGGTCAATCTTGTAGCACGGTCCATTAGTGATCACTTTACTTTTGGCAGCCTTCAATTATAAGGCTTGCAACTTGTAATAGTATAGAATCATTAATAGTACACTTTTCACAAATCCATGTTTTGACCAAACTTGGTAGAGGACTTAGCAGTTATTTAACACTGTGAACCTCTTCAAACAACCGTGTCTTTTTGTTTGTTTTTGTGCTCATTATATCTTGTCTAGTAACCTGTTGAACTCTATCAACCGGTTACTACCTTTGATTCCTACTAACTGCTTGCTTGTCTTTACTACTGGAATATATATTGCATGATATTTTAACTTAATTTCTTTCAAATTATCTTTCCTTAACCGATCACTTTGTGTGAGTCAAACCAGTAATATTTTATCCGTTGCGCAACTGGTTTACATCAGTTAGCTTGTGATAAGTTACTTGGACATATTCTAAAGGTTTTGAAAAGAAGTTTAAAAGAAGTTTTAATCAGGCTATTCACCCCCCCACTCTAGCTTGTTTTCCTACCAATTGGGCCTAACAGTAATAGAGTAGGACTTTGTACTTCAATTTTTTCTATCAATGACTTTTCTCAATTCCACATCGTATTCATTTATTGCTTTGATATGAACTACTAAGTATCAAATCATATTTTTGGGAGCCTAGGTAGCTCCTTTTGTCATTTATATTTATGACTTATGTTGATTGGATTGAGGAAGCTCGTTCGATCTTGATTATTTGTAAATTTTACAAGTTTGGTCATTAGGACGAGGAGGGTTCCTCGGCACGAAACTTGAATTATTCTTCTTTTATCTACCTATGTCGAGGAAGATGACTCACACATAGGTCTTAGATGATTTTCAAGGTTTCACCTATCTATGCCGAGGAAGCTCACTCGGTCATAGGTCTTGGGTGATTTTTGCCCATTGAGTCATTTAGGCCGAGGAGTTTCCTCGGTATGACACTTTGAATTTTTATTCTTTTATCTATCTATGCCGAGGAAGATGACTCGTACATAGGTCTTAGATGATTTTTGCAAGTAGTCATTTGGCCGAGGGGTTTCCTCGTCACGACACTTGAGTTATTCTTCTCTTATCTATCTATGATGAGGAAGATGACTCGTACATAGGTCTTAGATGATTTTTGCAAGTAGTCATTAGGCCGAGGGGTTTCCTCGTCATGACACTTGAGTTATTATTTTTTATCTATCTATGCCGAGGAAGATGACTCGTACATAGGTCTTAGATGATTTTCGCAAGTTGAGTCATTAGGCCGAGGGGTTTCCTCGGCATGACACTTGGTTATTTTTTATGGGAATTTTATCCCTTTGATGTCGAGGAGGCGCTCCTCATCACTTGCCTTGCTAGTCACTTTTGTTTGAAGAAAAACTGAATTTCATTAACTAAAACTGATTACATCAATATGCAATCCTAATTTACTTGAAAATAAAAGAGAAGACTAACTAAAACTAATTTATTATATAAAAGCATACTAAAGACAAGATAAAATATTATCGTAGATGATTAAGATACTACGGATGCTTCCGCTCTTGCTTCTCGGGGATCTTCATTCATTTACTAGGTCTAGTTTTGGCAGCCCATTGACCTTGTTGATTTTTGAATTTTTTTTGTTGTAGGGATAGCCAATTCTGTTGGTTCTTATACATCCTGCCACTCTCCTTTTCTCAAGTCAGGGCCGGCCCCCGAGTTCTAGCCGCTGACGAGATGGGGGGCTATATCTGGGATGTACATAACTGTGTCATTGTTGCCATCCTCATGAACGTTTGGTATCGTAACTCCAACTAGTTCGTCCACGTCCCGTAGCTCTCCTTGTCTCAAGTCAGGGTCGGCCCCCGAGTTCTGGCCGCTGACGAGATGAGGGGCTATATCTGGACGGACAGAACTGTGTCGTTGTCATCCTTGTGAACATTTGGTATCGTAAATCTAACTAGTTCGTCAACATCCCGCAGCTCTCCTTGTCTCATGTCATGGTCGGCCCTCGAGTTCTGGCCACTGACGAGATAAGGGGCTATATCTAGGGACAGAACTATGTCATTGTTGTCATCCTCATGAATGTTTGGTATCTTAACTCCAACTAGTTCATCAACGTCCCGCAGCTCTCCTTGTCTCAAGTTAGGGCCGGCCCCCGAGTTCTGGCCGCTGACGAGATGAGGGGCTATATCTGGGATGGACATAACTGTTATTGTTGTCATTCTCAACTCAACTGGTTCGTCTACGTCCCACAGCTCTCCTTGTCTCAATTTAGGATTGGCCCCCGAGTGCTGGCCGCTGACGAGATGAGGGGCTATATCTCGGACGGACAGAACTGTTATGTTACTGTTATTCTCATGAATATCTATTATCATGTGCTCCTCATCTTCTGCTTCAAAAATCCGATTCAACCTTGAACTGGTGCTGGTAGTCTTCACAGGCTTAGAAATTTTCATATTTTCCTCCGGTGTGTCCACCTCCACCTTTTGGGATGTTTTTCTGCTCCTCATGACATGCTCCAATAAGTATTTAGGTGTCGCCCTCACACATCCGACCCCATCACGAGTGGGGAATTTAACACGTTGGTGGGGAAGGGAGGCGACCAACCCAAGTTTTCCTTGACTTGGAATGCCTAGGATGGCATAGTAGTCACTTGCCAGATCCATGACCACGAATGTTACTATGGCCTCTGCTCGGAAGGGATGATCACCCACTTCCATCAATAAGTCAACTGTCCCCTTGGTGCTGACTTTGTGGTTGGTGAAACCTTCCAGTTTTCCAGAGTATGGCTCTAGAATGCTATCTTTCAGGTTCATCTTCTGGAAGGTAGAGTAATATAGAATATCTCGGGAGGCCCCTGAGTCAACTAGGAGTCTATCGGACTCACAATTGTCGATCCTCCTTTTGATCACCAATGGTTGTTCGCGGGCTGCGCGACTTCTGGCTATTTCATCGGGAGAGAAGCTGATGACTTCCTTTCCTTTATGGATCCAGACGGGGATGTGGTAGACTTTACTTAGATCATAGATCTAGTCTTTCAATTTTTTGTTTGAGATGGTCTCTTCTCGTATGACATGGAGTTTAGCCCTGGGAGGCCTGTCCTCTTTTTCATTATCTTCATCATCGTCATCGTCACTGTCATCTTTTCTTCTTTGCTTGATATCTTTTCTCATGACGTAGCGATCAAGTTTTACCTCGTCTACCCATCTCTGGATGATTCTCTTGAGGGAGATGCAATTCTTTGTGTTATGTCTGTGATCTTTGTGGAAGGCACAATACTTGGAGCAATCAAGGGCATATTTTGTTTTTTCATCAAGTGGACGGGGACTTGGCAGATTTACCAACTGCATGATCTCCGTGATTGGTTTTGGGATGGGGGTAAAAACCTCATCTTTCTCGGTAGCCCTAGTTATATTCTTCCCCTTATAGCCATTTCCATTTGAGGCCTGGTGGGTTCTAGTTGCCTCAGTCTCTGGCTTATCAAACCTCTTCTTACTTTTTCTTCCACCATAGCTATGGCATAGGCCACATTGTATAGATCAGAATTTGATTTAGGATCTCTGGCGGATAGTTCATAGATCAATTGTCCAGATCTCAATCTGGAGTTGAAGCAAATGATCACCTCCCTGTCTGTCAGGCTTTCTTCAACTTGATCTGCCATAGCTCTGAATATGTGTTAATAACTCAGAGCTATTTCATTCTTTCCTTGCTTGATGTTAGCAAGGTCAGTGAGTCTCTTCTTTCTCTTTCCAGCTGTGGCGAAGTGGTCCATGAACCTCCTCCTCATGATTTTCTAGCTGTCATTGCTTCCCTTCTTTTGTTCACGGAACCAGGACAAAGTTGTTCCGGAGAAGGTACTAGCAATAGCATTGCAAAGTATGTCATCCGCTTTAGTGAGGAGAGCCATGGTGGACTCAAAACTTTGCACATGGTCACATGCATTGGTGGTTCCAACGTATTTATCAAAACTTGGGATTTTGAGAGCATGATTGGGAGGAAGATCATTAATACGTTGGGAGAAAGGACGAGTGGCACTGGTATCATCGTCATCCACCTCCTTTTCCCCATTTCCATATCATCCAACCTCTTTTTCAAGAGGAGTAGTTCTCTGGCATCGATCCCCGAGCTATAATGGGAGCTTCGATGGGACCTTTCTTTTCTTCTGTGTCTGTTCACCCTGCTATGCTCTTCAGGGTCCTGGTGGTTATCTCCATGACCGGATAGTGTTCTTTCCCTCCTAAGTGCCCTTTCAGGAAGAGGAGGAGTTCAGCGACGAGGAGGACTCATCGGCTGAGGAGAGCTCCTTGGACAAGGAGGGTTCCTAGGCCGAGGAGGAGTATTACGACGGGGAGGGGTTCTGTGACTTGCATGACTGAGCCTCGCTCTTAAGTCAGCAGAATTGACCTCCTGCTCACTTTGTTGGTTCAGGTGACTTCTCAAGTCTACAAGCTCATTTCTTGTGTTTCCATTAGCGTGTGCCTTATGACAAGGAAGGACATCTTGGAGGTTTTGCTTGGAAATGCCATGATGAGGGGGATTTTGGCCAGGTGAATGATTTTCTCTATTCCCCCGACTACCACGCCTGTCAAGATGACTTTCCCCTCCAAGGGAATTTCCAGTCCTCGTAGGCCTCATGAATTCAGCCAGCGAGTGCTCAAGATCTAACTGTAGCAAGTCATTTTGTGTTTCGTAAATGCGTTGCAATGTTTCCATTTGTTGGTGTAAGAGAGTTCTACGGTCAATTTGCTGGGTAGAAGCCCCATCTCCTCCCTGAGCAGCGTTCCTCGTCGTCTGGCTGCCGGCAGGCCTTCCTCGGCGCCGACGACGAGTAGGATTTGTCACAGCTACCTCGGTTACGGGCAGGCCCCTGGAACGCAGATTCATCCCCGGGGGTAGCAGTCCATCAATCGGCAGTAGTGAAGGAGGCAGTTCCCCATTATTGAGTGGAAAAGCAGTCCTATTGTTCCCATAATTCTCTTCCACATAAATATGTTTCCCATCAGGAGTAATACTAGCGGTGAGTCTGTCTTCCATTGGGATTAGGAGAGGTAAACAGAAATTTCAAGCGAACAAAATTTCTCAGGCGAACTGAATTTTCAACCAGAAAGACTTTTCAGGCGGATAGAATTCCTGGCGGACAGATTCCCGGCCAGCTATTTTCCGGCGAACAAAATTCAGGCTATTCAACGGGTGTTTTCGAATCGTTTCCCGGCAATGGAACCAAACTGATGATGCCAAAAACATTTGGATCAGCCCAAATCCAGCAGCAGGTTGTATCCTGGCAATTGAATAGCCTAAAAAAGATGAACAAACACGTTAACTTAGCCGGGGCTTCACCGGCGAAGGTCCTCGAGCGTGAGAGTAAGTATTTGCCTTGAGAGAGAGAAATCAATTGACAAGAGTTTGAGTCAAAAGATAGATTACCAAAATAATGTGAATTATGGCTTGTATATATAGGCATAGCATTGTATAATCCTTGTTGGATAGGAATGCTTGGAGATAAGATTTTACTCCAAGGAGGATTATAACTTGTTCAGTCCTTGTTGTATGAGAATTCATGTGAGATAAGATTATAATCCTAAGAGGATTATAACTGTTCACAGTCCTTTTTTTAGTAGGATTGGTAAATAACAATCTGCACGTGTGCCGGTGAGGAGTCTTCCTCGGCTTGTGTTGCCTGGTCGGCTTTGACGATGCCGAAGAGAAGAGGTGGAGAATGGGGAAGCCCATTTCTGCTTGTTGGTAGCCGAGGAGGGGTTCCTCGTCTTCAAGGGGAGTCTTGCTCGGCCTTGGAGGGATGTCTTCCTCGGCATAGATGATGATGCTTCGTCGGTCATAGGACCCTAGTTAGGCCTTAGCCATTATGCGCCTGCTATGTCTAGGTCGACATGGGGGAATGACGAGGAGGCAATACGAGCAAAGGTATGGAAGGCCCACTCCCTTTGTCGTAATTGAGACTTGTATGGATTGTATTTTGGGCCCAATCCATTGGGCCTTGCCCGATCACGGATCCACGTTCGTACTTCGGTTTATACCGTTCAGTTGTGTATGAAGGAAATTGTGTATTTTCTGACTCCTTCTTTTAATTTCCTTCAGTTTGTCCCAGATTGAAAATCTAAAACTGGTTCATCATTACAAGGGCCTATTTCGAATAATTTGACTCTTATCGACGGAGTCGTTTGGCACCTCATTACGTGAATCGTTTGTCATTTGACAAATATTATTGTGGGTTCATGTTCTATTTCATGTGAACATTGAAATGATATATCTAGATGTCCAATTTGAGATTGAATGAGAAAGATATGATAGCTCAAAGTTGGTGGGTTGAAATTGTAAACTTTTAGAATTTAACCACACTATTGATATGCCATGATTCCCAAATTAATTAAGGGATTAATTGGGATCATTAACATGGGTTTTGGGGTTACAAGTTGTGGAATAAAACCCCTTCAATACAAAATAATGACTCTTATATTAATAAAAGGATTAATTGGTAATTTATCACATGGTTGTTGAATTTATAACAAAAGAAACCTACAACAAATGAAAATAACTTTTTCCATCAATCTTCCTCTTCTCCTTTGCAATTTGTTATTCTTCTTTCTCTGGCCTCCTACAATTGTATACAATGGTATGGTGATTTTGTACAAGCATTGCTTCAATTAGCCGGACAAGAATAGTCCGGTACTTCCGTTTTATACTTGGATGCGAACGTTCAAAACAACCTCAAGCACAACTCGATGAGGGGGCAAATTTATTTTAAGGGAGTGTGTTACATACGACTCATACAAAATAAAAAAGATCAACCTATGATTTTTCTCTTTGTTTATGTTTTATTGTAATTTGTATCATTTATTATATTGTAATATTTTCTATTTTGTGATTTTGTAAGATTTTGTCTAACAACCCTCACTAACAAAAACCCAGCTCTCCCATTTCTTACCACCCACTTTTCCAGACTCAAAGGGTGTGCTCCCGAGTTTTATAGCATCATCGATGTCGTCGACTTTGCCTCCGTTGGTCGTCACCGCCGGCTTTAGAGCTTGATGAGCCCGGACTAGCTAGACCGGGCCCAAGCTCGATCTGGTCCAAAGGCCCAGTATGACGTGGCATTCCCTAGACCGCCAGAGTCAAGACCGCGGACAGATAGACCCCTGAGGTCAAGACCGCGTTCCTCTCATCATCATCCTAGTCCAGACCGAAGGGATCCTGACCGTCAGCCTGATGATCGCATGAGTTGCGACCACAACATCCATGCCCGCGTCAATTACCATTGACCGCGCCTAAGATGTTGACCGCAGTCTCATACCAGACTCCCGGTTATCTCACCAGACTCCCGGTCGATATCAAATCATATTGAGCAAGTTTACTTACTGGCTCTGACAGTACAGTAACCGGCTCACTCCCATCACATTTAATGCGGCTCAGTTCTGCGCCTACTATTGCATTTAATGCGCCGCGCCGCGCCGGATACATGACTCCTGTCCACATCAGCGACATCCCCTCTGACAGTGAATCTTCCTTCCCTGACAGACCCAATCAGAGGCGGACACATGTATGCGGTCAAAGACTAAAGTGCCCTTTAGGGCTGACCTCATGGCTTACGTCAGCGAGCAACTCCCCATTGCCTATAAATAGTAGACCTTTGTCCCCTTGGACAAGGTAATTGTCAAATCTATATTGTAAGCCATATTACTCAAACCCTAAACACACATACACATTCAAGGCATTCCAAGCCTTATATTCTCAGTATTCTTACTCTCACACCCGAGGGCCTGAGTTAGATTAACATCCAACTTTGACCTTAACGGTGCTTCGTTCGTGTTGTGATTATAGGTATCACACCAATCAAATATATCCTGCCAGATATCCTACAACCGTTCTAACCTTGAATTATTTGGCTTCATAAGTGGTTCCATTGTCGGGAATCGTCATTAGTTTCTCGTAATTTTCTTTGTTTTCAGACACCCATCGTGTTCTAAACAACTAGCTGTCAAAAAGCCTTTCTTTTTCAACCGTATTTCCAAACATGTCTAGAATTCTGGAAAATGCCGGTCATTTGACAATCCAGAAGGATGACCAGGCCTCCCCTTCCAATGTCAATAAGGATAGACCAAGCACCTCCATTTTTCAGAGAATGGGGGGCCGTTCTCAAAGCCTAAACAGCCTCTCCCCTGCTCAAAAGGTTTTGAGGATGCTGTCCGAGGAAGCCCGAGCCGAGAAGGCCAAAGCCCTCCTAAACAACAGCCCAAAAACTCCCAACGCTCCTTTAAAGGCTGCCATCACCTCCCCAAATACTCCTCTCTCCCCCGAGCTGATTCTGAAGAGGCAGGAGACCCTGGCCGCTAGGTCCAAACTGGTCGCTAAGGCCATGGCCATCAATGACGCTCAGATGGACTTATTTGAGATGGAGGCAAACGGCAGAATGCCACTCCCAACAGGGTCTCAAAGGTTCTCCCAACAAGTCCCTGCTAACTCGCTTGCTAGTCAAGCTAGAGGGGCAAAATGGGCCGAACCAACCCTCAACCGCGACCAAGTAGCAAGGGAGAATGTGGTGGAGGTTTATGACAGCGAGGAAGTAGGGGAGGAGGCCCAGTCAAATTGCCGTGCGAAGTCCCAAGCCAGACCCTTGGCTTATGCCAGGGAGAAGGCCGTGACTCCACGTGCTAAGAAGCCTAGGGTGGACGACCAAAACCCCGAATTTGTCAAGTTCATGCACGAGATGTGGGAGACCCACCAGAAAATGGCCCAGAGGTGTGGCCGCACCATGGATGCCTTCAGTGAAAAGATCGCACGGTCACCAATTCAGAAGGGGAAAACCCCAGATGGAAACATATGATGGCTCCAAAAATGCCAAGAGTCATATGGGGCGGTTTGAGGGACATATGGCCCTATTCTCGTCAGACGAAGCGGTGATGTGCAAAGCCTTAGCTGGCACTTTCACGGGCAAAGCCTTATCTTGGATGTTGGCCCTCAAGCCCAGGTCCATCAAGTCCTATAATCAATTCAGGCACCTCTTCCTGAACGCATTCGCTGGGGCCGGCGAGCCAGCTAGACCCAAGGCTGATCTGGTCCGTGTCAAGCAAGACCCAACGGAGACCACGAAAAGCTACATCTCTCGGTTCAGAAAGATGAGCGAGCAGATTGTGGACTTGGAAGAGGGTGACATCAGGCTTTGCTTCGAGGGCGGTCTCTCCTCCTCGTTCTTAAAAATGAATTTTGCCTCCAACAGGCCTAAAAGCGTGGAGGAGATGTATGAGAGGGCATCTGTTATTGCCTCAGCCGAGGAGCCAAATGAGGCCGCTCCCCGTGCCCCCGCAAAGGAGAGAATCAGCCAGGTCCAGGAGACCGGTCAGGGAGCTGCCCGCGGCAATAACCAAGGCAAAAACCACAGCCGTGGGACGGGAAAGCTCCGAAAAATAACGGAGGACCCCGTTTTCACTCCCCTCACCAATGCGCGAGCAATCATCATGAGAGCCATGGAACATCCCCCTCCTCCCCCCATGGGCCGAAAGCCGAATGAGAGGAGTCGGGCTAAATTCTGTAAGTTCCACAACGACCACGGTCACACTACCGAGGATTGCTTCCAGCTGAAGCAAATCATTCAGCAGAGAATCAATGACGGGGAGCTGACAAAGTAGATTAAGGGCCATAATAATGCCACCAATAATAATAATCCCCCGCGGGCACGGACACCACGTGGCCCCGAGAGGAGGGAGAGAGACAACAACGACGACGATGAGTTGGGTGACTATGAGATAAATTTCATTGGAGAGGAGCCTCCATCGAACAAACAACTCTCCCTCCAGATCCGAACATTGGAGAAGGTTTTCTTGATCCCCCCATGGCTCCGGAAGAAGAGCAAGAAATTGGGTTCAAAAGGAGTGAACTTGCCTCCTCCCTCTTTCACTCTACTCAACCCCTCACCCTCTGAATGAAAATCAATCGAGCAAACATTGGCCGAGTTTTGATCGATACTGGTGCAGCCAAAGACATCCTCTACTACCATACTCTAGTAGGCATGAGGATGACCGAGGCTAACCTGACTCCGTATGCCGATATGCTCGAGGGGTTCACTAATCATGCTGTTGGGGTAAAAGGGACGATAGTGTTTGAAGTAACTATTAGGGAAAAGCCCATTCAGAAGTCAACCAAAATCACTTTTATGGTGGTTGATCTTCCTTCCCAATACAATGCCATTCTCGGCGTAACTGCTCAGGCCGAATTGGGAATAATTGCTTCCGTTCCCCACCAAAGGGTGAAATTTAACACCCCGGGCGGGGTTGCTACAATAAAAAACCAGCCCGAGAGATTCCTTCGAGCACTAGAGGAGAAGAGAAAAGTGGATAAGGCCAGATATCCTGCCCACAGAAAGAGGGCGAGGACAAAATGAGAAAGGGGAAAGCCCACAAACTTATTTCGGCACCTATTCCAATTGGCATGCTTTCTTTCCATTCCACGAAGGTGGAGCTCAAGACGAGCAGGAAGGCCAAGAAGTTGGCCCCCATTGAGGGAGGATATATCGATAGAGGAATTGAAGGAAAGATAGACCGAGAGGTCATATATTCCATGGCCGCGCTGCCCGGAGCCCAGGCCAACCCCCCAGCCATTGTCAAGACTCCTTGCACAACCGTGAAATCAGCGACCTCAGGCCTAACGACAAGCTCGAGGAAGTGGTAATCAACTTCCACTACCCCGAGCAAACTGTTAAGGTCGGGCTGGAAATTCACCCCGAGGAGAGAAGGATCTTGATCGAGTTCCTTTGGAAAAATTGTGATGTGTTCGCTTGGAGGGTGGAGGATATGCAAGGAATCAGCGAGGATGTGATCCTCCACAAAATCAATGATGACCCATCCTTCAAAAACATTCACCAAAAATCAAGATACTTTTCTCCGGACAAAGAGATAGCGATCAAAGAAGAGGTGGAGAAGTTGCTTAAGGCGGGGATAATTAAAGAGATTTCTTGCCCTAAGTGGCTAGCAAACGTGGTCATGGTCAAAAAGGCCAATGACAAATGGAGGATGTGCGTTGATTTCACGGATCTCAATAAAGCATGCCCCAAAGATTGCTTCCCTCTTCCTCGCATAGACCGGTTGGTAGACTCGATAGCCGCGCACAAAGTCCTGAGCTTCATTGATGCATATTTCGGCTATTATCAGATCAAAATGGCTCCCGAAGATGTCCCCTCCGTAGCTTTCATCGCTGTGGGCAAGACATACTGTTATACAATGATGCCCTTCGGGCTGAGAAATGCAGGAGCCACCTACCAGCGAATGGTCAATATTGTCTTTAAGAACCAACTAGGCAGAAACCTTGAGGCCTACATTGATGACATGGTTATAAAGACAAAAGAAAACTCCCACGAGCTCGACATGGAGGAAACATTCTCTAACTTGCGCCGCAACAACATGAAACTGAACCCCCTAAAATGTGCGTTTGGGGTCAAGGCGGGCAAGTGTCTCGGATTCATGGTCAATCAGCGAGGAATTGAAGCTAATCCTGAAAAATTCCAAGCGCTGTTGGACATGAGACCTCCTGCCTGCGTGAAGGATGTGCAAAAGCTAAATGGGCGCATCACCGCACTAGGCCGCTTCATCTCGCGGTCAGCAGAGAGATGCCTCCCCTTCTTCAAAACTCTAAAAGGGGGGAATAAAGCTGACGAATTTGCATGGAGCCACGACTGCCGTCAAGCTTTTGAAGAATTGAAGAGGTACCTCGGGCAGCCCCCTCTACTCAGCAGCCCGGTGCCCGGGGAAGAGCTTTTTCTATTTTTAGCAGTTACTGATACTGTTCTTGTAAGGGAGGAAAATAACTCCCAAAAACCAGTTTATTATATATCTAAGGCACTGTCCACCGTAGAAGGGCGTTATTTAAATATAGAGAAATTAGCTTACGCCTTGCTTGTATCTGCTCGAAAGTTAAGAGCTTACTTTTTTGCACATCCTATAACTGTACTTACTGAGGCCCCGTTTAGAAAGGTTTTACATAAACCAGAGTCCTCGGGGAGAATGCTAGCTTGGTCTATAGAGCTCACTGAGTTCCAGATCACCTTCTCCCCGAGAAGGACAATCAAAGCGCAGGCCTTAGCTGATTTTGTAGCATAATCGTCACTTAAGCTAGCGGACAGCGACCTGGGAAAGAGAAAGCGAACAGAGTCAGAAGAAGCCCAAGATAGCTCAGAAACAGAGATTATACAGCCCAAGGAGCGTCCAGAGGAAGTGTGGACTTTATTCGTGGACGGCTATGCGAGCAAGTTAATGAGTGGAGCGGGTATACTCTTGATCGCACCCTGTGGGGAGAAATTCAAAAGAGCCTTGAGATTCAAATTTGAAGCTTCGAACAATCAGGCTGAGTATGAAGCGATTATAGCAGGCATGGAATTAAGCGATTATAGCAGGCATGGAATTGGCCAGAGACTTAGGAGTTCAGAATATTGAGATCAATAGTGACTCTCAGCTCATAGTAAATCAAATTAAGGGGGAGAATGACACGATCAACCCAGTGCTAACTTAGTACTGCGGTCTAGCCAAAACCCTTATCAAAAATTTCACATACTATGAGCTGAACCAAGTGATGAGAGAGGACAACACAGAGGCTGACCTCCTCTCCATAATAACCGATCAAGAAGTCATAGATGTGGATACAGACTGCCAGATAGAATTCACAGAAAGACCTGCTATAGATCAAATTCAGATAAACAATATTGAGGATCAAGTAAGGGACTGGGTAGATGAGATCAAGGATTACATCGAGAAGCAAACCCTCCCCTAGGATCGAACAAAGGCTAGAACCATTGGAAAGGTGTCCGCAAAATTCCTCGTCCTGGACGGAGTCTTATTTCGACGATCATTCACCAAGCCTTTGCTTAGATGCGTCAAAACTCACATGGTCACCAATTTACTCTATGAGGTCCAAGAAGGAGTTTGTGGCGGACATCCCGGTGCTCGCACTCTCTCAGACAAAATTAAATTTCAAGGATTTTATTGGCCTACGATGAGGAGAGATGCGCAGGAGTATGTAAGAAAGTGTGACAAGTGCCAACGGTTTGCGGACATTCCTAGACTACCATCAACAGAGCAGACTTTGGTTGTACCATCGAGGCCGTTTGATACGTGGGGGATTGATTTAATTGGACCGTTCCCAACTGCTCGAGGAGGTATTAAGTACGCCGTGGTGGCCGTGGATTATTTCACAAAGTGGACAGAAGCAAAGGCCTTAGCCACTATCTCTGAGGAGAATGTTATTAATTTCATCCACGATCACATATGGTGCAGATTTGGGGTTCCCCGAGCAATAATTTCGGACAATGGCACTCAGTTCTCTACAAAATTCACAGTTGAATGTGAGAGAATGAAAGTACAACACCGCCAGTCCGCAGTTGCTTATCCCCAAGGGAACGGTCAAGCTGAGGCCGCGAACAAGTTAGTCCTAACCGCCCTAAAGAAAAATTTGGAAGGACGAGGAGGACGATGGTTGGACGAGCTCCAGACCGCGTTATCGGTTGTCTGCACGACGATCAGAAATTCAACAGGCGAAACTCCTTTCTCACTCACGTATGGGTCAGAGGCAATGGCTCCAGTTGGGGTAGCCCTACCCTCGTACAGAGTCACATACTTCGATGAGTCTCAAAATGAGGCAAACAGAAGGTATGACCTAGACGATCTCGAGGAAAAAAGAATACGAGCAAATGAAAAAATGGTGAACTACAAGCAAAAGGCGAAGAAGCATCATGATAAGAGAGTGAGTAAAAGAAGTTTTTCGGTTGGAGATTGGGTACTCAGAAACGTTGAGGTACAAGAGACCCAAGCTGGTTTTCACAAGCTCTCCCCGAGATGGGAAGGTCCGTACGAAGTTACCCAAATAATCAAAGAGGGTACCTACATATTGCGGACAAACGAAGGAAAAGACCTCAAGAAAGCTTGGAATAGCGATCATCTTAGAAAGTATTTCTTTTAAAATATTTGTAAAATGTAAGGGTGATAGAGGCAGTGAATGTATGATTGATTGAACCAATTTTGGTGCAAAACTTGTGTTAACTGTTGTAGCAATATTCCCACCAGCCTCAAAAGCTAAAGTGGATGCCCGCAAGCGGATGCTAGTAGGTTAAAGGGCCAACATAAGAGCCCCTACCTACTGTTGCGCAAAGATCCATTACGATCGCACGCCTATATGGGTACAAAGGCCATTAAGCCCATACTCGATCGCGGATAAGATTCTCTGTCCTGTCCGCGTGAACCACCAAAAATAAGTGGATATAGATGCAAGTGGGGACAAAGGCCAAAGTCCGGACCCACTAAATGCGCGAAGGCCTTAGTTGGCCGTTACTCATATGCCTGTATGTACAAAAGCCAACATATGAGACCGTTACATGATCGCCACAAGACTCCAAAGAGTCAGACCGCGTGAACCACCAATAGTGGATACAGATGCCAGTAGGCTAAAGGGCCAATATGCCCCTACCTACTGTTGCGTGGAATATTGCCTCACGGCAACAATTTGCATGCCCAATGAAAGTAGCTTGCCTTAGCTCTTTTAAAATTACACCACGGATCTAAAAAATCTAAATAAGTGTAAGTGGAAGGGAGTGATCAAAAAAGTTTATAAACCCAAATAGACAAAATGAGGTCAAGATCTCAAAATTGTCCAAGGCCACAACAAACGCGATCATAGTGAAAAGGGCTGACTCTCATAAGAGACCAAGTGATTTTGAATAAAGGGTTAGGAAAACTCATAAAACGCGACCAGAAGGCCTACTATGCCCCTGACCGCATAATGGAATCCAAAACAGTCATTCCAAGTCTGAAAAGCTGAAAAAAGGAAGAGCAAGAATACAAGCTTAGCTAAAAGCATTGATACCAGGTATCAAAAAGTGTTCATACATTGCAAAAACTTGAAACAGCCAAAAATAAAGACAAGGCAAGAATGATTGAAAAATACTTCTCATAGATGGATAAAAACGATTACAAAATCCTACAAATCTATTTACAAAAAGAAGAAAAAATAAAGTCCTAAGCTAAAGGTTGATCGAAAGGAGCAGTCTCTTTAGCAGCCTCAGCTGTGGGCGTTGGAGAAGGCAGATCGGCAACTATAGTTAAATCGGTGATAGTTGGAGGATCGGTTGCTTCGGAGACAGGAGCTGTAGAGGGTTCAGTAGAAGCTGGGGCAGGAGCTGGTTGCAATCTGAACAAATCGCTAACTGCAGGCCCGTTTGGGAATAAGCGAGCATCAACTTCTTCATAGGAGAGCTTCTCTTCTCCAAACCGCATCTCATCCATCTGAGCGATGAGGCTTGTGGCGGTGACCACAGCAATGGGAGGCAAGGACGAGGCAACTGCAAGCTCTAAATTTTTTACCTCCTCCTCAGCCAGAGGGACCAGAGCATGCCCGGGCAGGCATAAAGCATCACTGGAGATCAATGAGCCCACTAGGGCCAACTACTTCGCTGAAAACTTGCCCGTGGCAGCAAAGCTCCGTAGCTGCGTTTGGCAGGCAATCTCGTACTGTGCAGAAGCCTCGCTGGATATGGCTTCTTGGTATTCCTCAAAGTTTTTAAACTCCTCAACCGCCTCCTTGCGGGTAGCGAGCAGAATGGCCTCCCTCTCCAGCTGAAACTGCGTCAAGGGCAGCAGTTTTTCCGAGAGCTCGTCAGCCTTAACTTCCAAGACCGAGACTTGCTTCTGAGAAGCCTCCAGCCTATTCAAAAGCTCAGTGTTCCTCTTCTCGAGGTCCGCCTTGTGACCGCAGAGCTCATCCCGCGTACCCTTGGCCTTCTCCAAATCCTTCTCCACCACGACCAACCGGTCCCCAAAGCCCTTCAAATCGGTCTCCTTCTCGGTCAAGGAGTCAGTTAGGGTCCTCACCTTCTCCTCAGCCACGATCAGCTCCCTGCACTTGTCCGCAAGAAGCTTGGTCTGCTCGTTGAAATCAGCAGCCTGCTCATCTGAAATCTCTCTCAGCCACATTATTTTGTTGCCCGCCAACATAAGAAAGGGTCAGTAGGTGCAATAAAGGTTGAAAGGCCAAAGTCAGAGTACGGAAGGGGACAAATCCTACTTCAGTAAAAGCCAGGCCGATATCCCCCATCAAGGCAGAGGCATTCTCCTTGACCTCTACGTTCTTGTAAAAGTCAGGAGAATAAAGCCTGTTCAGCAAGCCAAGCCCGGCCACCGATTGATGGGGCCCGCGAGCATATAGGTCTACCCCTGTGATTGCGGGCACCTTGTCCAACTTCTTCTTAAGCTCCCTCACCTCTTCGCGGGTGCTGAGGGGATCAAGAGTGTAGGAGTGGGAACAAATGGTCCCCCCTATTTGAGGTAGAGACCAAGGCAGAGAAAGTGGAAGCTTGGGCATGTGTGCCGGCCCCCTTTTGAGATTTTTGCGACCTCTCCTTGGCTGCTAGCTCCGCTTCATTGGCAGACCTCTTCCTTGGAGGATCTGTTTGACCGGTGTGACCGGTGGATATGGTGCGGTCAGATGGACTGGAGCCGCGGATAGCAGTGGCTGGGGGAGGACCCTTGTGAGGTCCAAGCAACTCCTTGGTGGTAGCTACCTTCACTCCGGCCAGAGTGGCACCGGAGTATCTGTTAGACACGGGCAGAGACACGCCCTTCCCAGCGACTCCACCCAAGGCCGCTTGCCTGGCCGCCTTTTCCTTGGCCTCGTGGCCCAGTTTCTGGGCCTTCAGTTCGTTGGCGGAAAGTCTGGCCATATTATGAGTACTCTGCGGGATCTGCTCTGAAAGAAAAAAGAGTAGGTTAAAAGCAGTCCGAGAAATCAGAAAGCAACTAAAAAGAACAGTTTTCTCAGACAAGAGTAAAGACCAATCCATTCCAGGGGTTCACAGACTGTTGGTGTAGTACCCTAGGCGTTTAGTTATATTTGACTTATTATCTAAACCGCTATGTAATCATCTTTATCATTTATTATAGAGAAAGTATTATTTGGTTCATTATATGTTTTGCATGTTTATTATATTGAACTGCGTCCCTATTTCTTGAGAACAACTAGTATAAGTTGGTAGTGGATAATCATGGAGATGATTATATGCATATGATGCACATTAAACTTATGGATACTTGCTAGAGAACAAGTATTGGACATGACCTACCAATGAGATTTATGACATGGTCAATAGTCATATGTGTCATGAATAAATCTCATGATAGTCGTGTTATTGAATCCTTGTACCTGAGATTATCATCGTCTTCCACATGACGAAGATCGTGTTTAATATAGTCTAACACAGTCTTTAATCGGATAGCAATAAGGGCTATGTTAGCACGATAGGAATCATGTAGGGAAGAATGATAAGTCAAGATAGGATTTGTCCCTCTTATGAAGAGAGATGTTTGCTTGGGCCCCTCGATGAATGATGTTTATGAAATGTGTGGCCGCAGTCAAGTGATTTGATAGAGATCAAATGCATTTGCATTATCAACATATTCAGAATCGAGAAAGCATTGAACAGAATGAGTTGACATAGACCATGACTCATGTTCAATTGGACATCGTGGACAAAAGGATTGTGACATTGGAACTATAGAGGAATCAAGTCTTGATGTTATATTAATTGGGTGGACATAATGATTTGTTAGAAGTTACTTATGTCTTGTGAGGTCGATGTTTCGACTCGCTACCAACATAATATAATTCCTTTTGGGTCACACACAAAGAACGAATTTGATTCTGGCTGAAATTATGGTTTCTGGACACATGGGCGACCGCCGAGGTTCATCATGGGCGACCGTCCAAAAGTCAAACGTTGACTTGGGCGACCGCGCAAGTGGATATGGGCGACCGCTCATGTGGGTTTTCGAAAATAGTGCATTATTGACTGAACAAGTGGACGACCGCCCAGCCCCACATGGGCGACCACCCATGTGGATTTTCGAATAAAGGATTAAGCGCTGTACAGGTGGGCGACCGCCCAACCCTTGGTGGGCGACCGCCCACGTCCCGTTTCAGCAATACGTTTTTGCTTCGAAAAAGGACTTTTCTCCCTAATTGTTAGGGCTATTTACAAAGTATAAATAGGTCCTTTTTCCCCTGCAGTCACACACGAATTTTAGGGCCTTGGAAACACAAATTCCTTTGATTTTGATTGAGAATCAAAGATCAAAATACCCTAGATTCAAATCCATAATCAGCCATAGATTTTGAAAAGTGTTTCAAAATCAAGAGGATCATCTAGCAATCCAACAAGAAGGTGTTCTTGGTTCGTTCGCGTGTGGATTACCATTAGAGGGTGGTTACGTTATCACCTAAGGATTGGATCAATTCATCACATTGAAGAACAAGGAGAAGATCAAAACCTTAATCAACCGTTTTGATATTCGTTTTGAGATTCGATTTTTCAGATTCGAATTCAAGTTAAACTTCATCGCATTCAAGGTATGTAAATTCTATCTCATATTAATTTTAATCTCTTCATGCTAGACGGATCTTAGGGCTAGGGTTTTGATGTTAAAATTAAATCTTCCGCTGCGTTTGTAACCTCAAAACCCAACAGTGGTATCAGAGCCCTGTCTTGCCATGATTAGGATTGAAATTGCATGCTAGAATTAATATGATTATTTGCTACCATATGATATGATATAGATCTAGAGCCTATGTGTTTTGTTTCTATGAAAAACAAGTATCTATAGTATAAATGCAACCGGGGTGTGAACAGTTCTATGAACAGTTCCACCCGCGGAAGTTACCATTTTGCCCTCACTATTCACTTCCTTTCCCGTTTTGCCCTAAAAAAAAAAAATTTACCTATGTCGTGCGACATACATGGCATTAATTTTCAAAAATAACTTTTCCCTCCTAAAATTTGATTTTTTGTAAAAAGGGCTCCACATTAAAAAAAAAAAATAGTATGTCGTGCAACATATTTGCCCTTAAAATTTTTTTTTTTTAAACTAAAAGAAAATAGAAAAAAAAAACATTCACGTGGCCTTGGACACGGGCATATGCTAGTATTTGATATGCCATGATTCATGATCAATGATAAATTAATTAGATTAGTTTATCACATAGGTTATTAATCTTTTAATATGATTAAATTAGATTTGTAATTTCTCAAAATTGAATCAAATTTTTCTATGATATTTTGTGAAGCCCTATGTTCATGATTATGTTCACATGAGATCTATGTTACAACCATGCGATGTTTGTTACATGTAGAAAACCTTCTAAATATTTAAATCTTATGCCATTCCTTGATTAGAACACTTGTGATATTTTAGGATATTTGATGTAGTTTCGACTCAGTTGGGTGCATCTTATATCTTAATTTGTGATCAAGGTGAGATAATGGTTGATGTAGTTTTGACTCAGTTAGGTGCATCGTTCCATGTCTCACATGTTTGAAAAAGGTTTTGATTTAATTGGTGCTTTCAAATGAGATTTGACCCAAGGCATAGATGAGATTTAAAACATGCTTTTGATATATGATATCCATTGAAATCTCATAAAAGATCTAAGAGTCATATAGTGATATGATTGATGTTTCTACCTAAATAGCTTGATTTCGGGCATTGACTCAGTTAAACCAAAATCAAGTGAAATATGAATCTTAGCCTACTATGATTATATGATGTTTGTATTTGAAGGTGTATAATTTAGTGGGAGTATTTATGAAATACATTATTTGCTCTTAGATGATAAATATGTTGATATTGATATATGTTTATATTATTTGCATATTTTATTGTAGAATGGCTACACACAATAATCAACCCCTGTCACTGCGATCTGTCCTTGAGAAGGACAAGCTTGAGGAGAACGGTAAAAACTATTATGATTGGATCAGAAGCCTCAGAATTGTTCTGAAGCAAGAGAAGAAACTGTACGTTCTCAATGAACCCATTCCACCTCCACCTGCTCAAAATGCTTCTAGGGCTGATAAGGATGCACATAAGAAACATAATGATGATTCTATGGATGTCGCATGCCTTATGCAAGCCACTATGTCTAAGGCTCTTCAGAAGGACCTTGAGCACATAGATGCAGCATTTGATCTTGCTGAGCGCTTAAAGGAAATGTTCCAAGTGCAAGCAAGAAACGAGAGGTATGAAGTGGTTAAGTCCCTAACTGCATGCAAGATGCAAGAAGGGCAATCGGTGGGAGCTCATGTCCTTAAGATGAAGGGTTACATTGAGCGTCTCGAAAGGCTTGGAAATCCGTTGAGTTTGGAACTCGCCACGGATTTGATATTGAATTCATTGCCTGAAAGTTTTAGTCATTTTATTATGCACTATCACATGACTGGCATGGATAAGAATCTCTCGGAATTGCATGCGATGCTTAAGACCGCAGAGATGAATATCAAGAAGCCTAAAACCGATACTGTGTTAATGGTTAACAAAGGCAAAGGGTTCAAGAAGGATGGCAAAGGTAAAGCAAGTGTTGCTAAACCTAAGGCAAAGGTTGCCGATGCCAAAGAGGCTCCCAAGGCATCTCAAAAGGATGCGGTTTGCTACCATTGCCAAGAGGTTGGACATTGGAAGCGCAACTGCAAGGATTATAAGGAAGGCCTAAAGGCAAAGAAGAGCAATACGATTGCTACTACTTCATGTATCTATATGATAGATATTTTCCTTTCTGTTTCTAGTTCATGGGTATTAGATACCGGATGTGGATCTCACATTTGTTTAAATGTGCAGGGACTGAGAAATAGGAAGCTACTCAAACAAGGTAAAGTTGACTTGCGTGTTGGGAATGGAGCAAGAGTTGGTGCATTAGCCGTAGGGACATATGATGTAACTTTACCTAGTGGATTAGTACTTGTTTTGAACAATTGTTACTATGTTCGGGATTTGAGTAGGAATATTATTTCTGTTTCTTGTTTGGATAATGAGGGGTATAATTTTCTTATTTCGAATGAGAAGTTTTATATTTATTTAAATGAAATGCTTTATGGTATTGCTAATTCATTTAATGGCCTTTATGTTCTTGATGTTGATGAGAAACAAAATAGTGTTGAAAATGTTTATCATGTGGATAGGAAATCTAAACCGAATGACGTGAATAAATCGTTCATGTGGCATTGCCGGCTTGGTCATATAAACGAGAAACGCATTTCTAAACTCCACAAAGATGGAATGTTAGACTCACATGATTATGAATCATATGAGATATGTGAATCTTATTTATTGGGCAAAATGACCAAACCACCCTACACTAAGAGTAGTGAAAGGGCTAGTGACTTATTGGGCCTAATACATACTGATGTATGCGGACCAATGAGCAGCATTGCTAGAGGAGGATTTCGGTATTTCATTACATTCACCGATGACTTATCTAGATATGGCTATGTCTATCTAATGAAGTCAAAGAGTGAATCGTTTGAGATGTTTAGAACATTTCAAAATGAAGTACAAAATCAGCTTGGCAAAACAATTAAAACACTTCGATCCGATCGTGGTGGTGAGTATTTGAGCCAAGAGTTTGACAATCATCTCAAAAACTGTGGAATTGTTTCAGAGTTGACTCCACCTGGAACGCCACAATGGAATGGTGTTTCCGAGAGGAGGAATAGAACCCTATTAGATATGGTTCGTTCGATTATGAGTCAAGTAGACCTTCCTATATCCTTTTGGGGACATGCATTAGAGACTGCTGCGTTCACACTGAATAGAGTCCCTACTAAATCGGCTCCTAAGACCCCACATGAGATGTGGCATGGAAGAAAACCTAATTTGTCTTTCATGAAGATTTGAGGTTGCGAAGCTTATGTGAAGAGACTTGTCTCTGATAAGTTAGCACCTAAATCTGACAAGGTTATTTTCGTTGGTTACCCTAAGGAAACCAAAGGGTATTACTTTTACAACCGCGTTGAGAACAAAGTGTTCGTTGCTCAATATGGTACTTTTCTTGAGAAACAGTTTCTCAATAAAGCATCTAGTGGGAGTAAAATTGATCTTGAAGAAGTTCAAGAACCCGAAAATAACAAGGAACCGATAGTAGAGACTGAACCAACTCCACAAGAAGTTGTGGAACCGGTTCAAGATCCACAAGTCCATCGTAGATCGGATAGGTTACGATCCGCACCCGAGAGATATGGATTTCTCGTGTCGGAAAGTAATGAAGTGGAAGTCATTGAGAATGACGAACCTACTTCCTATCAAGAGGCGATGTCTGATCCTGATTCGGATAAATGGTTAGAAGCCATGAAGTCCGAATTGCAATCCATGTCGGATAATTAAGTTTGGAACTTGATTGAGCCACCCGAAGGTGTAAAAACCATAGGGTGCAAGTGGGTCTTCAAGAAGAAGACTGACATGGATGGGAAGGTGCATACTTATAAGGCTAGGCTTGTAGCAAAGGGATATAGGCAAACTCATGGTGTAGACTATGTTGAAACCTTCTCGCCTGTTGCCATGCTTAAGTCTGTTAGAATTTTGATTGCCATAGCCGCATATTATGACTATGAGATATGGCAAATGGATGTCAAAACCGCTTTCCTTAATGGAAAACTGCTAGAGGATGTGTATATGACACAACCCGAAGGTTTTGTTGATCCAAGAAATTCTAACAAGGTGTGCAAGTTGCAAAGATCCATTTATGGATTGAAGCAAGCTTCTAGGAGTTGGAATCTTCTGTTTGATGAGAAAATCAAAGAGTTTGGTTTTATCAAGAACGAAGATGAACCTTGTGTATACATGAAATTCAGTGGGAGCGTTGTGCTATTTCTCTTGTTGTATGTTGATGATATCTTACTCATTGGAAATGACATCCCTGCACTTGAGACCGTCAAGTCTTGGTTAGGGAAGTGTTTCTCAATGAAAGATATGGGCAAAGCCACTTACATCCTTGGTATCAAGATCTATAGAGATAGATCAAAGAGGATCATTGGTTTGAGTCAAAGTACCTACATTGACAAGGTTCTTAGAAGATTCAAGATGGAAAATTCTAAGAGAGGAAACTTGCCAATGGGTCATGGTGTTACTCTTAGTAAGACTCAGTGTCCTAAGACAACTGATGAATGAAAGAGGATGAATGATATTCCATACGCTTCGGCTATTGGTTCTATCATGTATGCTATGATTTGTACTAGACCTGACGTCTCGTAGGCTTTGAGTATGACAAGTCGTTACCAATCTGATTCGGGTGAGAACCATTGGATGGCAGTCAAGACAATCCTAAAGTACTTACGAAAGACTAAGGATGCGTTCTTGGTATTTGGAGGGATGGAAGAAGATCTTGTTGTAAGAGGTTACACAGATGCTAGCTTCCAAACCGACAAAGATGATTTTCGATCGCAGTCGGGATTTGTGTTTATGCTTAACGGAGGTGCGATTTGTGGGAAGAGTTCCAACCAGAGTACTATTGCCGATTCTACTACTGAGGCCGAATATATAGCAGCATCCGATGCAGCTAAGGAGGCAGTTTGGATCAAGAAGTTCATTAGTGACTTGGAAGTTGTTCCAAGTATCACTAATCCGATGGAACTTTATTGTGACAACAATGGTGCCATTGCGCAAGCAAAGGAACCAAGGTCACACCAGAGATCCAAACATATACTTAGACATTTCCATCTCATTCAAGAGTTCATTAATCGGGGAGACGTTAAGATATGCAAAGTATCAACCGATGATAACATTGGGGATCCGCTGACAAAGCCCCTCGCACAAGCTAAGCATGATGGTCATGTGAGGTCCATGGGTATTAGATACATAAATGGAGCCTAGTGCAAGTGGGAGATTGTTGGTGTAGTGCCCTAGGCGTTTAGTTATATTTGACTTATTATCTAAACCGCTATGTAATCATCTTTATCATTTATTATAGAGAAAGTATTATTTGGTTCATTATATGTTTTGCATGTTTATTATATTGAACTGCATCCCTATTTGTTGAGAACAACTAGTATAAGTTGGTAGTGGATAATCAAGGAGATGATTATATGCATATGATGCACATTACACTTATGGATACTTGCTAGAGAACAAGTATTGGACATGACCTACCAATGAGATTTATGACATGGTCAATAGTCATATGTGTCATGAATAAATCTCATGATAGTCGTGTTATTGAATCCTTGTACCTGAGATTATCATCGTCTTCCACATGACGAAGATCGTGTTTAATATAGTCTAACACTGTCTTTAATCGGATAGCAATAAGGGCTATGTTAGCACGATTGGAATCATGTAGGGAAGAATGATAAGTCAAGATGGGATTTGTCCCTCTTATGAAGAGAGATGTTTGCTTGGGCCCCTCGATGAATGATGTTGATGAAATGTGTGGCCGCACTCAAGTGATTTGATAGAGATCAATTGCATTTGCATTATCAACATATTCGGAATCGAGAAAGCATTGAACGGAATGAGTTGACATAGACCATGACTCATGTTTAATTGGACATCGTGGACAAAGGGATTGTGACATTGGAACTATAGAGGAATCAAGTCTTGATGTTATATTAATTGGGTGGACATAATGATTTGCTAGAAGTCACTTATGTCTTGTGAGGTCGATGTTTCGACTCACTACCAACATAATATAATTCCTTTTGGGTCACACACAAAGAACGAATTTGATTTTGGCTGAAATTATGGTTTCTGGACACATGGGCGACCGCCGAGGTTCATCATGGGCGACCGCCCACAAGTCAAACGTTGACTTGGGCGACCGCGCAAGTGGACATGGGCGACCGCTCATGTGGGTTTTCGAAAATAGTGCATTATTGACTGTACAGGTGGGCGACCGCCCAGCCCCACATGGGCGACCGCCCATGTGGATTTTCGAATAAAGGATTAAGTGCTGTACAGGTGGGCGACCGCCGAACCCTTGGTGGGCGACCGCCCACGTCCCATTTCAGCAATACGTTTCTGCTTAGAAAAATGAATTGTCTCCCTAATTGTTAGGGCTATTTACAAAGTATAAATAGGTCCTTTTTCCCCTGCAGTCACACACAAATTTTAGGGCCTTGGAAACACAAATTCCTTTGATTTTGATTGAGAATCAAAGATCAAAATACCCTAGATTCAATTCCATAATCAGCCATAGATTTTGAAAAGTGTTTCAAAATTAAGAGGATCATCTAGCAATCCAACAAGAAGGTGTTCTTGGTTCTTTCACGTGTGGATTACCATTAGAGGGTGGTTACGTTATCACCTAAGGCTTGGATCAATTCATCACATTGAAGATCAAGGAGAAGATCAAAACCTTAATCAACCGTTTTGATATTCGTTTTGAGATTCCATTTTTCAGATTCGAATTCAAGTTAAACTTCATCGCATTCAAGGTATGTAAATTCTATCTCATATTAATTTTAATCTCTTCATGCTAGACGGATCTTAGGGATAGGGTTTTGATGTTAAAATTAAATCTTCCGCTGCGTTTGTAACCCCAAAACCCAACACAGACCGCGCCCATCATGCAAGTTTTGCAGTCAGCCTAAAAATCAAATAACTCATGCACCCTCCAATCAGGGTCACGAAGTTGGGGCCCTATTTCTATCCTAGGGGCATATAAGCCTCCCTCCCTTCGAGGGGCCACCCCTGAGTAGATCAATAAGGGCTCACTATCCACAATAGTGCCCTTATCAAACACGAGCTGCACTCCCTCAGTTATGTACGTGGCCAGATAAGTCTCCAGGGCGTTGCGTAGGGCCTCAGACAGGGATGTCAGGTCTTGAAAAAGACAACCCAAACTTGGACTCAATACTTAGGACGTTCTTCTGGTTCCATTGGTCAAACTTATTGGTGGGAGCTGAAAAGGTCCAGGCAGAATTGTTCTTCGCTTTCAGCCCCACGTTGCCGTTGGTTATTTGATTTTGGAAGTAGGAATAAAGCCCAGAAAGGGTAGGCTCGTAACCTAGAACCCTGCAAACAGTTATAAATGAAACCAAGGCTATGAATGAATTGGGGGTCAGGTGCATAGGGAGGCACCGATTGAAGTTGAGGAATTCGTTGAAAAAGGGGTCTAGGGGAAGTCTCAACCCATTCTCAAATTGAGCCCCGTAAAAGACGCAGGCCCTATTGTCCTCGCGGACATCAGCCACAGTCTCCGGTCTCAGTCTCTTCTTCTTTGTCTCCACCTCCTGAAGAGGACGGACGCGGAATTGTTTGGGATCCACATTGTAGGTGGTATAAATTTCCACCTCCCAGTCAATGGAGGCCACCTCTTTGCCTTTTCTTTTTATGCCACAGCCATGTTTGCCTCCAACAGCATGACTTTTGCCGCGGGCAGGGGCCTCCTCCTCAGAATCCTCCCCGAAGGCGTCAACAATCATCGTTGCCTTCTGGGATGTGCCCGCAGCCATGCGGTCTCCCTCCTCGCGGTCATCATCCTCCGTCTCCGCGCTCAGATAGCCTAAGAGACTGGAAGATGACCCCTTTGAGGGCTTCACCTCAGCCTCCTCCTCTCTGCCTCCGTCCATCTCACTCTCTAAAGGATCAAGGTCCTCGCTACTACTCAGGTCAACTATGGGCATATCAGGGGCCTCGGTCTGGGCTTCCGGGTAAATAAAGGGCACTTTCCTAAAAATCCCTCAGGACTGTTTACAAACAGCAAAGAGATCTAGAGTGGTTCCATCTCCTAACTCAACCGGACGGATGGGACCAAACTGACGATTTGACATCAGGTCCCCAAAATAAACAGAAATAGATGAAGAGGAGAAAATTAAAAACAAAAGTTACCTACGGATTAAGACGGGGAGCAAGGAAGCAACAAGCAAACTCAGAAAATCTCAGTAATCTCTCTCTAATGGCGGTATAAGAACTTGAAGGCGTAAAGAGGCGAATGGGCGGAAGGGTTTTGTATTTATAAGGGCCTACCAATACGGGTTAACCCATGTAACCCGTATTAATTAGCCCACAAAACCGTTCCCCTCGGGTCTCCAACCGGCGCCAACGTTGGATATTCGAAATTTGGGCGGTTAGCATTTATTACGCCCCTCAGATGGCTGACACGTACCCTCCATACCTGTCATGCGTTGTCCCTTCACCTGCCCAGGGGCCCACCAGTTAACCGGGAGGCAGAGCAATGAAGGCGCCTACAAGCTTCCACACGTGCCCCTCACATGTGCCTATTTGCACGGGAGGTAGAGCAAAAACCAACGAAAAATGCTAACACTGATGCCCGCTCAAGGAGCGATCTGATTGAACCGAGCTTAACTAGTAGCTCCTCGCTCAGACCATAAATAATCACTCACTTGGAGCTAGGGGCCAATGATGAGCCCGGACCAGCTAGACCGGGCCCAAGCTCGGTCAGGTCCAAAGGCCCAGTATGACGTGGTGTTCCTTAGACCGCCAGAGTCAAGACCGTGGACAGATAGACCCCTGAGGTCAAGACCGCGTTCCTCTCATCATCATCCTAGTCCAGACCGAAGGGATCCTGACCGTAAGCCTGGTGACTGCATGAGTTGTGACCACAACATCCGTGCCCACGTCAATTACCATTGACCGTGCCTAAGATGTTGACCACGGTCTCATACCAGACTCCCGGTTATCTCACCAGACTCCCGGTCGATATCAAAGCTTATTGAGCAAGTTTACTTACTGGCTCTGACAGTACAGTAACCGGCTCACTCCCATCACATTTAATGCGGCTCAGTTCGGTGCCTACTATTGCATTTAATGTGCCGCGCCGGATACACGGCTCCTGTCCACATCAGCGATATCCCCTCTGACAGTGAATCTTCCTTCCCTGACAGACCCATTCAGAGGCAGACACGTGTATGCGGTCAAAGACTAAAGTGCCCTTTATGGCTGACCTCATGGCTTACGTTAGCGAGCAGCTCCCCATTGCCTATAAATAGAAGACCTTTGTCCCCATGGACAAGGTAAGTGCCAAATCTATATTGTAAGCCATATTACTCAAACCCTAAACACATACACACATTCAAGGCATTCCAAGTCTTATATTCTCAGTATTCTTACTCTCACACCCGAGGGCCTGAGTTGGATTAACATCCAACTTTGACCATAACGGTGCTTCGTTCGTGTTGTGATTATAGGTACCGCACCAACCAAATATATCCTGTCAGATATCCTACAATCGTTCTGACCCTGAATTATTTGGCGTCATCAGAGCTAAACTCATCTGGTTATTGTTACACTTTCATAATTAAGAATTGTCTTTATCTCAAAATCTAATGTTTCATTTTGTATTCAATTTATTTAACATACAACTTTACAAAAATCACTTGCAAATGCAACCCATATTATTAACTTAACGGAGGGAGGTCGTTCACTTGCAAAGCGAAGCTAGTATGGAGGTGGCTTAATCAGTGCCAATCTGGAATGAAGGACTTTCAAATTATCAATCAACAAAATCTCCTCTTTCTTCCATGGTATAGCAACCATTTCCTCATCCATTATTTTTCAACACTCGTACAACACTTCAGCTGGTAATGCTTCACCATTTCCAAACGTCGGCAACATATTCGGATCGTAATTTTTCATAACTTCAGGACTTCCATAAGTAACCGAAAAACCGTTGAACCAACATTTACGCTTCTTTTTCTCGTCAAATCTTATAGCCGGCATTACACCCGTCTTGAGAATCGCTACGTTTTCCCGCCACTCCACCTTCATTCCCACCTACATTGCCCTGTGAAACCAGATTTTTTTTGAGAAGTAGTTTAAAATAATATTTTACGATATATTTCCAAAATTTGGAAAGACTAAAAGATATTTCCCAGCAGTCAAAGAGGCCAAGCAACCCCATCCCTTCTGTAAGATTGCACAGCGGAATATAGAGACATGGTTTGGAGAACTTTCTTGTTATTCATTCCATGAGAATATAGAGACTATATACATGGTTTAAAGCAATTAGTTAGGAAGGGATTAAGGTCCTATACTATGAATGATTGGGTTATCTAATATACAATATTTATCCCAATATACCTAGTCTATCAATAACAGCTGTAATATACACAAATATATACATAATATGCAGATGGCCTAATTACTCGTCTAATACCCCCCCCCTCAAGTAAGACGTCCGTAAGGAAGTTGAAGCTTGGTGCAAAGTGACTGATACCGAGGTTTGGGTAAGCCTTTGGTGAAGACATCCGCAAGTTGATCTTCGGAAGAGACAAACTTGAGACAAAGAAAACCTCGAGTAACCAATTCTCGTATAAAGTGATAGTCAATCTCGATGTGACGTGTTCGAGCATGAAATACCGGATTGCGAGCCATGTGAATGGCAGAAATATTATCACAATATAATGACGGGGTTGAGAAAGGAAGTCAAAGCTCGCGAAAGAGGAAAGAAAACCACCGTAGTTCTGCAGTTGTAGTAGCAATAGCGCGATACTCAGCCTCACTGCTAGAACGAGAGACAGTTGTTTGTTTCTTGGCTGTCCACGACACCAAATTGGGACCAATAAACACACAAGCACCAGTAGTTGAGCGACGATCATCAGGATCTCCAGCCCATCCGAGTCAGAATAGGTACATAGTGTTAAGTCCGGTGAAGCTTGAAACGTGATACCCAAATTTATTGTACCTTTAACAAAGCGAAGAATGCGTTTTGCTGCCACAAGATGAGTTGTACGTGGTTGGTGCATGTACTGACATACTTGGTTAACCGAGAATGGAATATCAGTCCTAGTCAATGTGAGATACTGATGTCCGCCTACTAGGCTTCGATATTCCATGGCATCAGGAAGAAGCTCCCCTTCATGACTAGAAAGTCGAGAGTGAGGAATTGTAGGGGTGGTCATAGGTTTACAATCAGACATGTGAAACCTATTAAGAAGATCAAGTGCATACCGGGTTTGTCGAAGTTGCAAGGTTGCTGCAGTCCGAGTAGCTTCAATACCCAGAAAGAAACTTAAATCACCCAAAACGCGACTATCAAAGGTGTTGCAAATATTATCAATCACAGAAGCAATATCCACAGAAGATGATCCGGTGATGATAATATCATCGACATACACAAGGATATAAATGGTGGAACCATGAGAGTGTCTGATAAATAATGAGGAGTCAGACCTACTATTAAGAAAGCCATGTTGAAGTAGAAACCCGTGTAGTCGCTGGAACCAAGCACGGGGAGACTGCTTAAGTCCATAAAGTGCCTTCCGGAGTTTACAAACATGAGTAGGAAACATTGAGTTAATGAACCCCGGAGGTTGCTTCATATATACTTCTTCCTGTATGACCCCGTTAAGAAAATCATTACGTACGTCTAGTTGTTTGATATCCCAATGGCGAGAGTGGGCAACATCTAGGACAGTACGGATTGTAGATGGCTTAACCACAGGGCTGAATGTTTCATCGTAATCAAGCCCGACTGCTGAGTGAAGCCCTGAGCCACGAGCCGAGCTTTGTGACGTTCAATCGAACCATCAGCTTTATGCTTGACTTTATAAATCCAGCGGCATCCAACAACATTCATAGAAGGGTGAGAAGGAACCAAGGACCACATGTGATTTTTGTGAAGTGCAGAGATTTCTTCTCGCATAGCCTCCTGCCAATGTGCATAGTTGGAAGCTTGTTTAAACGTACGAGGCTCAAATGTGAGAGAGTCTTTTTGTACGGCCAAAAGACCTTCAGGTAATGTATATGGAGATGTCGCACGAAGAAGACTGCCAACTGATCGTAGACGAAGCGGAGGAGTTGAAGAGGAATCTGCCGAAGGAATAGAAGCTGATTCTGAAGCGGATGTGGACTGGCCTGGTGTAACTGAATGTGTGGAGGTGTTGGTGGAATTTACAGAATCTGAGGGAACAGACGGTGAAACTGGAGTAGGCTCGCTGGATGGACCATATTCTGCAGGTGAGCCGGCAAGTGCAGAAGAGCCTGGAATAGTAAGAGGAATTGGGGCAGTGTCTAAGGGAGGACATGGCCGAACTTTCTTGGCCTTAGGAGCATTTGGCCCATGAAAGGAGGCTGATGGAGTTGAAGCAGCTGTACTAGGAGTAGCGGGCCGATGGGCCAGAGGAACAATTGGGCAGTCCAATGTAGCCGGCTGGACTGGATTAATCCGAGAAAAACCTGGAGAAATATTATTTGTGCCACTTTTTTTCCATGGAAAATGAAACTCATCAAATATCACATGGCGAGATATATAAATTTTGTTACTGAGTACCATACATCTGTAACCCTTTCGCAAATTATCATATCCAAGAAAAATACAGTGTATTGATTTTGGCATAAGTTTGTGAGCATTAGTAGGTACCACATGTGGAAAGCAAGAACACCCAAAAACTTTCAAAATGCGATAATCAGGCTTACGCAATAATAACCGTTCATACGGAGACATAAAATTATGTTGACGCATGGGCAACCGATTTATGAGATATACTGCAGTATTAAATGCTTCTAACCAAAACTTAAAGGGAAGATTTGCTTTGGATAGGAGACATAAACCAGTTTCAACTATGTGACGGTGTTTGCGTTCAACAACATCATTTTGTTGAGGGGTGTAAGGACAGGTAAGTTGATGTTTTATACCGCATTTTTGAAGAAAAGAAGTAAAAACCCGACTAGTAAATTCACCCCCTCCATCTGTTTGGACATACTTGATGGTGTGAATGGCAGATATGCGACGAGAAAGTTGATTTTCAATCTGAGTTTTAAACGTAGCAAATGTTTGTGTAACATCAGATTTATGAAATAATGGAAATAGTCACACATATCAAGAATAATCATCAACAACAGAAAAATAAAAATGATGTCCATTCATTGAATTAACTGGAGCAGGACCCCAAATATCCAAATGTAACATATCAAGCAGGTGCAAAGAATTAAAAGTCATAAGAGAAAAAGGTAGCTTACTAGATTTCCCTAAAGGGCAAATGTGACAACATTGTTTTTCATTAATTTTACTACTTAACGGCATGCTAGACCGTTGACACAAAATCTTAAGGATAGGTGTGGACGGATGGCCTAAACGAGCATGCCAAACATCCTGACTAGATCTTTCTCCAAGAAGAGCAATGGGACAGGTAGGTGGCGCTGAACCGAAGGAAAGCTCATATAAGCCGCCGGAATTATTGCCAGAGATAAGAGTCTCCCTCGTACGATTGTCCTTGACACGAAAACCACACGAGTCAAGTTCAAAATAACAGTCGTTATCTTTACAAAATTAATATACAAAAGTGGCTTATGAAGTTTAGAAATGTAAAGGACATTTCGCATACGAAAAGAACGATTATTGAGATTTAAAGACGAGTTTCCAACATGTGATATATGCAACTTAGAACCATTACCAAAAATAAATGTATTTTTACCTGAATATGGCTGATAATCGGAGAAGGAGGAAGGGTTTGCCGTCATATGATTTGTAGCCCCATAGTCCAAAACATATGATTGAGAGTGATAGGCAGATGTCGCGTTGTCAGGATACCCACGAGCCTTATGTCCCGGCTTGTAACACCATTGGAAAATCACATCATTGTCCAAAGGCTGACCATCGTAAGATGGAGTTGGAAGAATACCACGACCGCGTCCAGATGTACCACCATTATGTGTCCTATTGCCACGACCCCTGCTACCATGTTGACCTCGACCATTATGCTGATGATAAGACTACCCTTGCCAATTACCATTACTTCGATTTCCATTGTGATGATTTCTTCCATTATTGTTACTGCCACGACCACGCGAACCACCATTACTGCCACCACCACGAGGTGCAACTGGGGGCTGTTTCTCGCCAATAAGAGCAACAGACTGTTGAATCGGTACAGCAAATTTTTGTTGTAACATCTCCTCCTTGAGAAGCAAGTCAGACATGTCATCAAGAGTGAGAGGCTGTCGAGCATGAATCACAGTCGTTGATGTGAGAAACTCCTTAAACTCCGGACCAAGACCACCCAAAACCCGCTGAATAATAAAATTATCATCCACTGGAGCCCCCGCTGCCGTGAGAGCATCTGAAATAGTGGTAGCACGAAGAAGATAATCAGCAATCGAGGTGTTGGATGCCTTCTTCAAATCATGTAATTTCTCCTTGAGATTTTCAATCTGGAGAGCGGATGTGGCTCCAAACCGCTTGGTAAGAACAGCCCAAGCTTTCAGAGCGGTGTCACAAGAGTTGAGATAAGGTTGAACTGCCGGCGTGACCGTTCCTTTGATCCAGCCACAGACCAAGTTGGTGCCAGAAACCCATAACTCATGTTGCGGGTTGTCAGATCCATCAGCAAGTTTAGCCGCCGGCTGTGAGGGATCGATTATGAAAAGAAGCTTGTGAGTGCGGAGTAGGGTTTTGAACAAGGTACTCCAATTGACATAATTCTCTTTGGTTAGATAGGTTTGGACCATAATGGCGTTTGGGTTGTAGAAAACAGGAAGGGAGGAGGCAGACGGTGTATGGGTCATGTGTGAAGAAGTAACGGATTTAGGGGTGGAAGACATTGTTTATTGGGCAATGAAATGGAGAGACAGAAAAGAGGAATCGTTCTAATTTCTGGATCGAAATCAGGCTGATACCATGTAAGATAGCACAGCGGAATATAGAGACATGGTTTGGAGAACTTTCTTGTTATTCATTCCATGAGAATACAGAGACTATATACATGGTTTACAGCAATTAGTTAGGAAGGGATTAAGGTCCTATACTATGATTGATTGGGTTACCTAATATACAATATTTATCCCAATATACCTAGTCTATCAATAACAGCTGTAATATACACAAATCTATAGTATAAATGAGGGAAGTGGGATGAATAGTTGTATGAATAGTGCCAATGAGGGAAGTTCCCATTTTACCCTCACTAACTTGTCCCTTTTCCATTTTGCCCTCACTTTTAATTAAAAAAATACCACGTGTCCTCGGACACGGGCTTTTACTAGTATATACATAATATGCAGATGGCCTAATTACTCGTCTAATACCTTCTACGTGGCTTCGCCACTGGCCTCTTAGATAGACTATCTAGGAATGCACCATAGAAAATCAAGAAACAAAAACACAAAAAAAATATCTAAGTGTTAATGCACTACATAATTATCCAAGAAAACACGATATTCGCAAGCAAAAGTAATGGTGAAATTAATGACAAACCTTTGTTCGGCTACAATCTTATCTTGGGTAGAGAAAGTTGATTTCCAACCACGGCCGACTAGGGCGGAGCTATCATCCTCTTCTGGCATTGGCCTTGAATAGAGGACACCGTGCTTTTCCAATTTTTCAACAAATTCAGGGTACCTTTCTTTCATCCTATCGTAAACCACATGGCTTGGAACTACTGCAGTTTCTCCTCCTCTTCCTAGTTCTACTTCACAAAAGAAGAATAGTTTGCTAGGATATTTTGTAGCCTGTATGATTAAACATTCATTTTACTCACAAAGTTGTTTAAACAAAATATTGTCTGCAATCTATAATCCCAAGAAAGTGAGAAACCAAAAAATAAAGAGGAAATTACGTGAGCCATTTCGGTATGGAAATGAATTCTCCGTTCAGGTGGGGATTCATTGGCGGTTAAAACCCGGCCGACAACTTTGACCCGAACGGCGCCACCACCAAGATAAGGCATCTCAGGGAAGCCAAAAGCTTCAAGGACGCCATTGAAATCGGAAGCAGTTGTAACAGGGAAGCCTCTAAAGAGAATAGCACCGGTCTCATTGAGAAGAGATTCCAGCCATGGCTTATGAGCTTGAATAGAATTAATATTAATTTGGGGATTTGGGAACAAGATAGTTGGGAAGACAAATCCGGTGCCGGATTTCTGCAAATCAGGTAGTTCTACTTGCTTAAAGAAATTTTCCGGCATGTTTTATCGTAAATTTGACTGGAATTCTGGCTAATTAGCTCCTAATATATCATCTTGCTTGATTAACTGAGACCACAAGTCAATGAGGAGATTATGATGAAACTAGGATTTTTTGGGTATTTTGACTGGTAATAGGTAGGCGCCATTGCATACGATTCTCTTTTGACAACATTTTTGTATTCGGGAATTTAAGCATTCCACACGTGAATAATCCCACATATGACAATTTGATCGAAATCGATCCGAATCGAATGCGATTCGATCCAAAAAATTAGGGTTTGATTTGCAATTCATAAAATTCGGTTGGGTTTGGATCATTTATAGATTTAGGTTAAATGAATACTTTAATAAATGTTATTACAATCATTTATAGATTTAGGTTAAATGAATACTTTAATAAAAGACAAAAATAAGTTTACACTCAACTATACATCAAATCCCACTTTGCACACTTGAACAAATTTTGTTCGACGATGATATTTGCATTGGATGAAAATATGGATTTTAAAGAGAGCGAAGTGGAGGACAAAGATTTATGTAAATGATGGGGTTTTGTTTAACCTTTTTTCCGAAAATTTCTTCCCACTTTTCCTTCTTCTAAATTTCGTCTTTAAGTTTCCTCTTTTTTCATCTTTTCTTTGATAATTACATATCGCGATTGATGTTAGTCGACTCTAAGTTATTTGGAACTAAACCTTTGTTGTTGTTGTTGTTGTTACTGTTACTTTATTTTTAAATTGTCTCATTTTTTCCATTCTTTAAATGAAAGATAAAATTTAAGTAATATGATATTTGCATGTCATGTGGTAGCTATTTTGGTCATTCCAATTTCACAATTTTTCTTTAATTTATACTTTTCTTTAAAATCAATTCTTCATCTCTATATTGAAAATTTGAAAATTTTTACTATCTTATTTGGAAAAAGTATTATCATCTAAAATAATTTATGCGTTTTTAACAAACATATTATTAAAAATGAAAAAAAAAATCTCAAATATCAAAATTAGTTATTTTATATTAAGCTTTTATGTGCTTATTATTATATCAAATATAAATCAAATTATTAAGATATGTGTAGTTATTATAAAAAAAATTATACTTCCTCCGTCCCAATATAAGGTTTACATTTCCCTTTTTGGTACATTCAATTTAAAGGTTCATACCTTGAGCAATCTTCGACAATCCTCAAATAAGGGTTATTCTCAAAAGGGTAAATAATGAATAGTGTTTTGAACAACTTATTTTAATAAATTTCAGAAATTAAAAAAAAAAACACTTACCAACCTTCTTTTTACTTGCTTAAACTATAAATAGTGTTTTGAACAACATCAACCCACTTGACTTTATTAGTCATTTATATTGATTTTTCAATCTTTGTGCAACGTCAAAGGGTTAATTTTTTTTATTAGACGAAGTGAATAATAATTAAATCTTTTGAGAATAACTTTTAATCTGATATAATTAGTGGTGATGTTGGCGGTTGAAGGTGGTGGTTGCAATATTTGAGGATGATAGTGAGTTTTTGATATTTTTATCTTAAATGTAGATGTGTGATTCTGATACTGTTTAATTTTGAGGGTTAGTTGAAATCGTGGTTTAATAATGGCGGTGGATAAAAATGAAGTTGGTGGTTATTTTTTATTGCTTGTGAAAATTAGAGATTTTGTTGTTTTAATGATGTAATTATTAAATGTGTGTAAAGTATTGAAAAATAACTTTCAAATTCCAATGTAGAGTATATATTTTGGAGGAAAAAAGCTCTAAGACACTTGAGTCTTTATATATACAGAGATTCTCATTGACTTAATTATTCTTAATCAATGGCATACAAGTTTCATTATAATCATGAAAATATGGTTGGTCAGGTTTTGTAATTGTGGAAGTTCTTATACTTTAATATTTTCATAAAAAAAATATTTCAATTATAGAAATGGGAATAAATTTTTTGAACGAATAAATATATGAAATAGAAGATATTTCAAATAGAAAATAGGTCCAAAGCAGCGATATTATAGTAAGAAGTCAACTAAAAAAAATATGTTGACATTTGAAAACAGATGATATGATCAGTCTACATATTAAAAAAAATAGTTAGTCTTCAAAGTCCAACAATGCGAGAACTATCAACCCATCCAATTTTAAAAGGACTACAAGGAGATATAGCAAGTCAGTAAGAAGGTTTCTAATGAAATGAAATCTTTAAATTTAAAAAGTAAAAAAGCTTTAACTTCGAATTTAAAAACACTAAAAAATATGTTTAATAAGCAGACTCTAGTATTCTTGCATAATACCAATAAGTTAGTAGTGTTGGACTCCCTTTATCCCATAATATATCTCGTTTTTCTTTTTGATACTAACAATGAGTTGTACATTTAGTTTTCTTTCATCTTGTTCAAAGAGAGATAGGACTACCTGTTGAAATACTACACAATTTAAGAGACAAAAGTAAATTATAGATGAAACCCGAATGAATTAAGAAGAAATACGAATCATGAACTCATTATATATACAAAGTTTCTTTCAAGCTGTGACAAATTAATAAAAGTTGGATGAGCCTCGCTCTTTACAACAAATAAATGAAAATTTTGAACAAATATGTACTTTGTCTACATAATGTCATAAATTTACAACAACTGAATGAAAATTTTGAACCAATGTCTACTTTGTCTACATAATGACTTAAATGAAGCACATGGTGACCGATTGATCCTATGTGGTGTTCTTCTTTTAAAACGCATAAGAAACCTCCAACCAAATAGATGGTATTGACTTTTAATCTCTCCATCTTCATCTCCTTCTCCGATTCCCTCATTGATCTCTCAATTTCTAATGTTATGTCTATGTCTTTTTTTTTTTCCAATGATAATAAAGAACAACTATAAAAAATTAGATAATGGCTAGCATCATTAATTTGAACAAATCTTGGTTTGGGATGTTGTATGATCTCTAAGATGGAAGGAAGAAGAAGAGCTTAAATACTTTACCTCGAGATAACCTTTTTCTTGAAAGAATATAAGGTAATCAAATTTAAAATTTTCATTCCATCCCCTTGTAAAAGCTTGAGGGAAAAAAATGAAGAACTTGGAATTACCTTAGAGTTCATACTTTAATACTCATTCTATCCTAAAATAAATGTCAAAAAATAATTTCAAATTTTTGTTGCTCAAAATCAAATTTGAAATTTTTTGGACATTTATTATGGGACGAATAGAGCCTCTTTTTCTACTTCCTCATAGGTGCGCTGAGGGCATCTACTATTTTTATATATATATAATTCATCATGGCATCAATTAAAAAAATAGTACGTAGAATAGAATATGAAACACAAAAACAAAGTTGGCAACAAATCCAACGTTAAGAAACTTGAAATACTATAATAAGGATAAGAACATGCAATACATAAAAAAAAAAAGGAACCGAAAACAAATGTTAAGAGAGAAAGAAAAGGGAGAATTTGGACTCACTTCTACTTCTGATTGCCTATATATATATATATATATATATATATATATATATATATATATATATATATATATATATATATATAATTCAATCTTTTAGTTTATCTTATAATTAAGATAATTTCGAATAAACAAATATAAAAAGAGAAATCTCAATTGGATTAAATATTTTAAGTTTATTTAATTATTAATTAATCCACAATTTGAATCTCTTTGACGTAGTCACCTTCAGAAAACAACATATAAAATTCAGTTGATGGTATAAGTCCTATCTAAGGCAATTGAATTAAAAATTGATTAATTAAATTAAATATGTATTTGATTAATAATTAAGTTTGATTTATAGGTGGGTTGTTAGATAGATGGAGTTTGAGAAATATTGAATTCTGATATATGCCTTACAAATTACGCCAATTCAAAACGGTTACTGGGGTAATGAATTGATATTTGTTGTAACCAATTTAAGATTCAAAATAATTTTATGATAAATACTATTTATCTAATTTTTTTAATCAAAATAATTATAACTAAACCAACTTTAGATTCCAACTAAGTTGATTTTGCCATATGAAATTATAACGTGAAATTTTACGTGGATTAATGTTAAAATAGCATTGTATTCTCCTATATAATATATATAGATGTTATTGAATTCCATTGCATACATGTTAAGAAATACAGTATGTTTTAAGTATAATACTATTATTAATGAGTAGGTCTCCGTAGAAATGCGTTTCTCCATAAGTTATAGAGAAACGTGTTTTTTCAAAGGTTCTGGATATCAGTCTCAAAGGTTCTGAATATCCAGAACCCTTTGATCATGATATCCAGAAGTTATGTTAGAATGGGACTAACACATACCAACTTTCTGGATATCAACTTAAATAGATTCTGGATATCACTTTCAAAGAGTTCTGGATATCCAAAACATTTAATATTGATATCCAGAAGCCTTTCAAAAGGTTCTGGATATCCTTTCAAAAGGTTCTGGATATCACTTTCAAAGAGTTCTGTATATCCAGAACATTTAATATTGATATCCGTGACCATTGCTTTGGCCAAGGCCCGTGGGCCACACACACAGTCTAATACAAAATTTCTGGATATCCTTTCAAAAGGTTCTGGATACCCGTTTCTCCCTAGATTTTGGCATTATTAATTATACTCATATATTTAATGTCTATTGAAGTATATTGTCAAATAATACAAAAGATCAAATTAATAAAGGATAGAGACAAATCTGGAAAACAAAACTAAAATCTTGTGGTATATCGTGATAAGACAATGTTTGTGTGTAAGCAACGACATTGTTCGTATTCACTCACAGTCTTGACGAAATAATGGCGGGCGAGTTCCCTCTTCCGGCTGCCATCTCGGTCTTTTCTTTTTCATCGATAGTGTTTTAGAAATGGAGGAAGTAACATGCCATCCGGTCTAGAGCCCGTGGGCTATGGGTTGGGCCTACATTTACTTATTTGGGCCATGAGTCGGCCCAATACCCGCCAAGTTTAGCCCGACAACCCGTTCTTTTATTTTATTTTTGTTAAATTTCCGTGCAAAGTGATGAAACCAACCCTGTAATAGTGTTGCAGAAGCACTATTTTAGAGGTAGTTTTGTCGTTTCTTACTGAAAATGATATTTTTTTAAAAAATAAATAAAAGTAAAACGGGTTTGATCAATGGGCCGGGCTGACCCATTGGAGTCTTCTGTTTACAAAATTTACACCCTTTCGATAATAAAAAATAAAAGTCAAAATTTTGTAAGAAATTATTTTTTTCAATATTCTTGAAAAAACGTATTTGGAAAATGTGGAATGGCAATTTAATAAATAAATCGGAACTTGTAGAAATACATTGACTTAATTGACACTTTTTAACAATTAGCACCGTCACTGACTCTCATTTGAGCAATATCACTAACACTATTTTAAAACGTGCAATAACATTTTTTAAATAGTCAAAACTTATTAAAAATTTGTCACATTTCAAAAGTAACATTGACTGTTTTCAATATTAACACCGACACTTTCTAATATTATCACTTGCACTCTTTTTTTGCACTACTATTGGCACAACTCACATTATTTAAGACACACACCGACACTCTTTAACACTCACACACACACACACACTAACACTATTAAACACTCACATTACACTGACACTCTTTTAACACACACACACACACACACACACACACTATTAAACACTCACACTACCCTTACACTTTTTAACATACATACACACAATGATACTATTAAACACTTACACTACACTACACTACACTACACTGACATTCTTTAATACACTGACACTATTAAACACTTATATTGACCTTTAAAATGCATTTCGACAAAGTGTCAATGCTAGTATTATAAAGTGTCGGTGCTAATATTATAAAGTATCAGTCATTCAAACATGCATTTTGCAAGCGCATTAAAATATTAACACTGTCATTTACGAGAAAATCGTTTTTCAAATACTAAAAAAATTGTTTTTTCATAAAACCAACTAAAAAATAAAAAATTGTAATACTCTAATATTTACAACACTGAATTCAACCACTTCTTTTTTACTTTGCCTTGTCAATTTGGGGAAAAAAACTAATTAACAGTTTTAACATCTTTGTTAAATTTTAAAAGTGTCAGTATTTTTAATGTTTCATTAAAATCTAAACATTTCTGTTAAGTTCGTAACGCCAGTTTAGGATGAAGGAAGAAAATAGGCAATTAGCAAATCTATGTACAGTACAAATTTGTAGTTTTCCCTCACTCGTTACAAATTTTCACTCTAAGAAATGCGGGAAATCTCTCCTCCCCAAACCTTTTCTCACCCACATGCGCAAACAAGCAGGTATGAACAAGTTGATTTTAACAATAAATCATTGCCAATTAATTGGTTCTTCCGATTAATTTGGTTATATCTATATGTATTTTGTGGAATTTCAAACGATTTGGGTGTCTTGAATTTGCATGTCGTTCAAATTCCGGTGCTGTAGTAGCGATTTTGTGTAATCTCTGTTTATTTTTCGTTGCGATTTCTTCAAATTATAAGGGTTTGCTGCCATTTTGTTGATTGAAATTCATTATTCTTATTTCTCCATTTTGTTTGTCCCAAGGATAGGACATGGGTGTGGGTGTGGTTATTTTAGTGATTTTAGGGCAAATTATATTGCAAACCACTTAGTTTGGCTGAAGGTTTATCCATGCTTTAATAACTCAAATGAGAGAGTTGAACTTACTACGACTAGATTATTGACAGAGTTGAACTTGTCATGAAGAATAATCGCTATTGCTCATAATCCATTGCAGTCTTTCGGATATTTGATTTGGAAATCATGAAAACTCAAGTATGTCATCAACAGAAACTTAGGCTGAAAAGTTTCAGTTGTCCATCAACCTACAATATTCTGCTTTGTGTTAAAGGTAACCGTCGGGGGGTACTTCTTAGAATTATATAGTTTGAAATAGTATCTAAGCCATAGACTGGGGTCCAAGTCTCTTTGGCTTCAAAATGTAGTTGTTATAGTTCGACATAGCTTCTTTGTCACTCGAGACATGGTGCACCTTGTGTGTGCTTGTGCGTTGTGCCTGTGTTGTCCGGTGGTGTTCAAGTTAGGTAGTTTGCTTGTGGCCATCATTGGGGGAATGATTGGTTGCTCCCCTGGAGAAGGTTGTGAGAATGCTAATGTAATCTTTAGCAATGCATTATACTGGTTGGAATTTATGTTTCATTTAATTTGTAAAGTTGTATAAATACAATCTGTATTGATTGATCAAAACGTAAAGTTGTCATTGTGGACAAGTACTTATATCAAGAAACGTTTTATTTTTTAATTGATGCTCCAAACACATTTATGAAAACAACAGTTGAGTTTCTAAAATGTTGAACCAGACAGTGTCTAGGATTATATAGCACATTTTTTTGAGGACTTGTTTTGGCAGTTTGCAGTACCAGTTTTGAAATGATATGGTCCAATGCCGTATTGCTAATGGTTTAATTTTTGTGCAGATCTTGAACCGTTGTTATCCATAGTTGAACATCTGAATTAAAGGCTCTAAACTTGGCAGGATGATGTAAGCGCAAACATTTATGAGTGCACAATCCTTGTCGGATTATAGTTAAAACACATATACACGCACACACACTCATATATATGCATATGATACATATACGGATTTATGTATGTATGTATGTGTACGTGGTGTTTTTTTTGTGCGCCTTGATCACATATATCTCTCTAAATCGTTCTGTCCATGATTCACAATCCCCCAGCACCATATTCTTGATGACATACGTGCACAAGTAGTCTTCCTCCTCCACTTGATCAGTTTCTTTGAGGAAATCATCCAACTGGATGTTGATTGGCTTTGCTAGAATATGTAATTTTGAGAATGAAGTATTAAAGATAAACTTATGAAAAGAAAGAGACGGCCAAACGAGTAAACGAAATTGGCTGCAGTGTTTATCCTTGTAGGTAATGATACAGGGCAGCTTCTCAAATCAGCACCATAACTATGTAACTTCCTCTAATGACAGACTTAGTGGATTCTAGATGTTAAATGCAGTGCACACAATGAATGGTAAGTCTCAAGATGCAGCAAAAGCAGTAGTAACTTCCGACTCCTTTATTTTTCTGTTCTTTTATTTAATATTTTCATGCATATACATCCCTTTTCCGCGTTTGACAAAGGATAGGAATTGAGCCCACTAACTTCACTCCTCCCATTGGCTAATCACATTTCAGCTATCTACTGGATGCTGGAGGCATGAGGACTGATTTTGAAGAATGGACAACTCATTTCCCGTACCTGTTTGGGGAGAGTCATGGAGCATTGGTAAGGAATCTCAAGTAATGTAATAAAATTCAATTTTGGGTGTTTAAACTTGCAATTTTAAAGCGAAATGAAGTTATATTGATGAAAGTCATTTCTGGTTTTGTTCCCTCATTAATAAAGGATGATTTCAATGGAAGTAAGAACATGATGCTTTAGAGCAATTTCTCGTGTTGAATATGCAATTTGAAACATTTAACTCTACTAGTTTGAGTGAGAGCTCTTTGTGGATTGAGCCACTGTCTTTAAGGCATGGATGGCCAAATGTGGCATCCTTAGAAATAGTCATACATGGTTGTGAAACCAGCATCCCAGATATTTATAGATCAAAATATACCTTGTTAGCTGACAAAGGACTGTGGGAGAAAAGATAAAGAGGGTATTGCTTATGACAGGGCCTTTCCGCTTCTATGGCAACAATTTAACTCAAGGGTGGTACAGAGCAGTAGCTTGAGCAGGAAAAGTCAAGAAGAAAGGGAGAGATATTATCATTTTTTCAATTTTTGCTGCTCGACCACAGTTCATATCTAATATAGTGGTACTTGAATAAACGAAAATATATTTTCATTCCTTTTTCCATTTACAATACGTTTTGTTCATATTTCTAAGATAATATCCATTCACTTTCCAAGACTACCTATTTGAGAAAGTCAACTCCTTCCTCACATCTTACCATTCCATCTTCGTAAGCACACTCATTAATTTCTCCCACCAAATGGCTTGCTTTTGATGATTCTCTTTCCCAATCTGTCTTGTATATCACTGTTAACATTGAGAAGACACAGGCAACCTGAGCCCCCAAAAGCCCATAACAAAGGCCCAGAAATTCCAGATGCCATGCAAAGGCTAAAGCTATTGCCACTGGTGCCCCTACCAAGTAGAACAAGTAGAAGTTAATTCTTGCTCCGACAACAGGCCTAGCACTTCCTCGGAGAGCCCCACCACATGTGGTTTGTGGGCAGTTAGCGAGTTCACAAATTCCAATTATTGGTAGAGCAGCCATTGTTAGTGCAAGAACTTCAGAGTCATTTGTGAAGACTCTGGCCCATACTTTTCTTCCTAAGGTGGTCCATAACACACCAAATGATGAAGTTAGGAGTGAAATCCCTATGGCTACTACTGTTGCTAAACGAGCCTTACCTGGTCTGCCTGCTCCGAGCTCGTTTCCCACTCGGGTGGAGACGGACATGCCAAGTGCAGAAGGCAATGTATACATGAGAGATGTTGTTTGTATGACTATGGCTGATGTTGCAAGGGAAACACGGGGTTCAGAAAGATATCCTGCCGCAAGTGTCATGAACTCGTACCACCACCACTCCAAACAGACTGCTAAACAGCTTGGTATAGCAAGCCAAAGTAGTACACCCCATTCCTCCCCAAGTGAACGTGTTGAAGAAATAGGGATGGATTTTGTTACTAGTGGCTTGGACAAAGGGTCCTTGGGGGTGCGAGTGAAAAATATGTAAAATAGCAGGAAAACCAATGTATTGAAGTTGGCGATAAAGGTGGAAACCGCAATTCCCTTGACCCCAAGGTGGAAAGTGAAGGCCAAAATGATGGTGGTTGGTACTAGGAGAATTGTTGCAAGTGAAGTGCACCAAAATAATGGCCATGTTGTCCCCTTGCTTCGTAAGTAGACACGTAGAGGATGAAGAAGGCTATTAGCGATAAGATCCGGGCAGCATATCTGCAGGAAAGACCGGCAATAAGTGTTATTTCTGGATCTTGGTGGAGCTTAATCATGAGAGGTTCAAGGTTAGCCCATAACATTCCAATGGGAAGTGATGCAAAGAGTAGCATAAGGATTGTCCGTTTTAGATTTAGAGAAGCTATGGTCAAGTTTTTTGAACCAAAGGCCTGGCTGCAAAGAGGCTCCATCCCCATGGCTAATCCTGATAGAACTGAGTAGCCGGTAATGTTAGTGAAGCCAATGGCTAGTGCACCGCCTGCTAGCTCGAGGCTTCCTAGCCTTCCCATGCAAGCAACTGTAATCAAGTTTCTGAGATAGCCCACTAAGCCCATGGCCAGCATAGGTAGCCCTATGTCTGTTATGTTCTTTATCTCCTCCATTACCTACAATAATCATATGTGAACTTGTTAGATTGATTATTTTGTTTGGAGATAAGATTATTGAGCTCTTTAAGTTGTAGGTCCATACCTCTGGAAATGATGGATGCTTTTGGATTTGCTCTGCTACCATCTCTTTTTCCTTTGTCTTACTCATCTGCTTCATGATTTCTTATGCTTGATTGTTTGAGAGGGTTTATAACATGGTATATCCTTATATATTGTACATAGTACACTTTAAAGGGAGGGAGAGGGGGGGGGGAGAGATAGAGAGAGAGAGAGGAGAGAGAGAGAGATGCTAGTTTGTAAACAGAATGCAGAGTCTTATAGGGTGGTGGTAGAGTGTTTTAGTTCCTGCTTTTAAAAATTGTATGATACAATTCTGTCAAATACACTGAAGAACGTGTATTAACAAAGTAGAGATTATCCATCTACCCATTGTTTTAACTATCTTGTCAGTTTCTCAAATATAAAAGAACATGATTACAACACTTAAAAGACTTGTGCAGAAATGCTATATTGCCAACACTGATGTTCTCATGAATGAATTCTGGTGGTCAGGAATACATTTTTTAGTGTTATTTTCTTCGTATTAATACAGTCTGATGTGCACTCTTTTCTGCCCACTGAGCACATATTATACTCGTGGCCTCTCTAAAGTTTTTCTAGATATTTAATGTCTATAATTTAGAAGACCATTGGGGAGCTGTTAAAATTAGGTTAACATAAGAGAAGCAGCCTTATAAGATCATTAGGGAAGCAGTGAAGTCATGTATAATTAATTTTATACAGAATCAGTATTGACAATTACATTTTTATTTTTATTTTGTAAAAGACTACACCAGGTTACATGTTATTAATTGTTTGCATTATACTCTCCATCCCTTAATAAGTGTCGTATTTCCGTCCTAAAATCACTATCACGTTTCCAAATAAGGAAATAGTCGCAGTGCAATTTTACCATGGTACAAGCATTTAAAAAAAATAATTGATTTTTTTATATTATTAATGGCTTAATATTACAAGAATCAACTTGAAATTGCATTTGGTAGGGTTTGAATCCCCGACCTCATATATCGAAAGGAACATCGATGCCGCTTGAGCTAAAACTCTTTGGCCATGGTACAAGCAATGTACATACAAGTGAAGCACATTCCTTAACAAGATTGACAGTTATCATTACTAACTTCCAGTACAAGCCACAAAAACACATTGAAAGGTTCTTTCTCATGGACAGGATTAAGATACAACTGTACTCGTAACTTATAGTGTGTGTGTGTGTGTGGGGGGAATTCTCGGAGCTGCAAAATTAAGTAGATCTCTCTGTATTTTAAGATGTATTAATAATAAGGTCGGTACCAAATGAAAAATATGAAATCTTGTCAACATGTAATGTTTTGTGTTTGGAGTGGATTAGAACATGTAGTGAGCTTCAGAACTCTAACTTGGATACGGGGATATCTCGATTGTGTGAAGGACCACAATAAAGGTTGCATGCAATAATGAGAGTTAGGTAAACCTTTTAGGGTTAAATGACAAAGAACTCTATGTCTTGGATAATTGGGAGGGCTGTGTTTTCAGTCCGTGTCGTATATTTAAGATGAAGCTTCTATACCGAGCAAGCATGTAGTGTCACATGCTATCTGCTAGATTCCTATCATGGATTCCCGACTCAATTTGGAAATCTCTTGTTTTTACTACTTCGCATTCCATTTTTGTGAAAGTGAATACAACAAACCTTCTCTCTTTCACATAATCTTTTCCTTCTCTGTAATTTGGTATTTATACAAAAATTCTCTCTCTCTCTCTCTCTCTCTCTCTCTCTCTCTCTCTCTCTCTCTCTCTCTCTCTCTCTCTCTCTCTCTTCCACGCACACACAAATTGGATAGTATTAGTGATCACTCATTAGAATATAGCTATTGTAGCTATTTGTTCCGTTAGTTGTTTTTGGATCTGGAAGTGCAAATAGTAATCAAAGCACATTCTGTCTTTATTGGTAGGTATATGCTACTAGTATCATTGTGGGAATCATAGAGGTTTTATACATCCATACATTAATCCCTACATCCATGCATTTTTGTGTTGAGTGAACATTCATAACTTGGGCATTCACTTCTAAACTAATATATATTTATACGTATGTGATTGTTGTCTGTTTACATGTCTATTTTTTTGAACTTAGACTTGTCATGCCTATGTACCTCCCTGTATTAACATTACATGTTTTCTGTGACTCCTATATTGTTACAGTATGTGATCGACAGTTGTTCAGTCTTTCATTTACTGAATATATTAATTTATTTGGTTAAATTTTCTTAAGTAAAATCGTTATGTTTCTAAATGACTGTTTTGGTTTCTGCAAATTTAGGACTTTTACGCTTGCATGCTTGATGTGAGAGCGAGAGCATACTTTCGTATGGTGCATAAACAGCTAGGCAGGTAAAGACAGTTCAAATTTGATTCTATTTTCTTTAACAAACATGATTACTTACATCTGCTAAATTTTTCTTCAACACTCCTCCCTGCCCTCTATTCGCATGTGTGTACTTACAAGAGAAATAATCTCCTTGTTACACTTATATGAAACCATGCATGTGCAAATACTTAGGTTCACCAAATGGCTGACAAATCAATCTTTATCAAATGATAATTATCCCCACTTCTGGAAATCTTAAAGACAAATTACGTTTCACTCACTTTTTTCTGTCTATGTCAAAGGATGGGATATTATACCATACCACCCAATACTGTTTCAACAGCTCTTAGTTGTACAGTTGGTATGAGAGATGGTACCATCTCCTACAGTCACATCCTTCTGTGATTTCCATGAGTGTTTTTGATCCCCAAAGTTTCAGGCATTGCAAATAAGAAGATGAACAACATATATAGTTTTCTCACCCCTTCCCATCCTTTAACGAAGAAAATGAAAATTTGAAAATTCGGCATGCACTAACTACCCCAGCTTCGGACAAAGTGGATGCAGTCTGCCTCTATGGAGATCCAGTAGTAGCCTATCCTGAGAATGATTTGCATTAGGGCCCTGGCGTTCATGTGGGGACCGCAAGCCCCATTGTGGACTTCGTTCATGAGCTCGTTTGCTTCTACCTGGCTGATGCAGCGTAGGAGTGGTCCTTGGTAGCGCTTCTTGTACAGCATGTCCCCAAGGATGACAAAGTGAGAGGCGAGGCGTTTTAGGGCCATGATGCTCTTGCCTTTGACCCCTTCCCTGCGTTGACCTTCCTCGTTCATGAAGGCGGTATCCCCGTTCTTGAGGTTTTGGAAGATCTGGTTGTGCTGGTGAGGAGGCTTTTGACTTGTGTCTCTTTGGCTCTTCAGCAGTTCCCCAAATCGCTGTGATTAAAACCTTCTCGGCAGCTTGGGCCCGGTTTTTCTCTCGTTTGACAACATGCTTAAATGTTTGCTTGATGCATTTATTCAATTAACGTGTTTGCTTCTTTGTTTAGATGAATTGCGATTAACGGTTGCGTGTTAGTTAACTCATCATTTGTTAAAGATGCAATGAAAGGATATTTAGAAAGGTCGGGCCTTTTATTGAAAGCGTAAAGACTGTACATTGTTGATTATGGACTCACGATCTTCCGGCGTAGAGCCATCAGATGACTCGAAAGACATGAATTCACAGACAACATGACTCGAAGCTAGACTATGGGCGACGAGGGATTGGACCAGGCTTCATTACTCTTGGCAGGCTGTAGCTCTAGAGGGAGTGGCGATGGCCCTGGTGGCCAATCTTCAGTTGGCACGAATCTCGGAAGATATCTTGCATGTGGTTTGACTTCAAACCAGATCGCGGAGGTTTTTGGTTGCTCCCCTGATGATGTCCCTTCATTAGTGTTGTTACCAGTCCTTGGGGGTCTTTGATGATAGAAGTCGCTGAGGGCTACTTCTAAGAGGGCGAAGCATTCGCTGATTCAGAGTTGATTCTTCTGATGTTGATCATTTTCATAGAATCTGCCTCTTTATCTGGGATCTTTGCTTGGACGAAATTTACAATGTCTGATTCGAGGGGGCATGCTATCTCTCCTTCCCTGATTAGGCCTTGGAGGAGGTAGCGCCACTGTTAAATCTAGGTCCGACACCGGGATGTTGAATTGGACTATCTTTGTGATGGCCGTCCTCGTGAGATCCGAGAGTGTCGGCCGGAAGGGTTGTCACTGTACCGGTGGATCGGTGATGAGCCGGTTTGCCAGAGGGTTTTGGCGAAGTAAAGTCTACTCCTCGGTCGATCTCCATCAGGCGTCCATCTCTTGATCCTCTTTTAAGCATTCTTCGCGATCGCATATGTCGTAGTTGTCGTCTTGACCCGTGAGCTCTTCGATTTCTAGCTCGTTGCGGCTTAGAGCGTGGATGTAGGGATCGGCCGTAGCGGGACGGGATTGGAGACTCATGCGGAGAAGAGTATTCGGTCGTGTCGGGACCTTTTACGGGTCGTAGCTTACCAGAGCCGACGCTTGCCGTATGCGCTTCCGCGGATCACCTCGAGCACTCCATTGGCATTGATGAATTTCACGCATTGGTGAAGAGTAGATGATACCGCTTTCATCCGATGTATCCCGAGTCGTCCCAATGAGCGAGAGAAGGTTTGTTTGATTTCTACGACTTGGAACTCTACCAGAGCTCCGGTTGTGCATCGGGTGGATCCTCAGATTGATGACTCACTACGATTGGTCGTGCGGTGGAGTCGTAGGTTTGAATTACCGGGGTGAAAGGCCTTATCGGGGAGCGGTCGATACGGAGTCGTTTCGGTGTGCTCAAAGCGATGATGTTGACTGCGGAGCCGTTATCAATCAAGACGTTCGGGAGGAAGAACATCTCTATTTTTATGAGGATGAGGAGGGCTTCGTTGTGTCGATTCTCATATATCGGCAAGTCATCATCTGTGAAGGCTAGACCGCTTCCCGTGCTACCATTTGACTCAGTCTCTTCTGGGGAGCGTTCGATCCATCCATTGGTGTGCCTTGGTCGGGGCAAAGATCGTAGGGAGACAGTTGCCCTCGGGCGTTCTTGTCTGGATTCCCGGTCACGAGACCTTTTGACTCTGGTTTCACGTTCCCGATCAGCCGAGGACGGCATCTTGCGACGGTTTCGAGAAAGCGGGGGGGTCTGCGCTCTCGCTTGGAGTTTCGTCAAAGGCTATCGTGTTTACCTTGTCGTTCCGGGGGAATGGATTTTCGATGGTATTGGGGCCACGAGGGCGTTCCAACTTTCCCTCTTCGATTAGCCCTGGACCACCTGCTTTAGCACGAAGCAATTTTTGGTGGTGTGGGCGGGGTAGTTGTGGAAGGCGCAGTGCTTGCTCATATCCATGTTGGGCTTGGGAGTCTTTGGTTGGAAATTCTCGAGAGGCTTGAGAAGATTTCGCTTCACCAAAGCTTCAAATACTTGGCCCAGGGGCATTTCGAGATTGTCGAAATCTTTGGAGCTGTGGGAAGCGAGGGGATTGTTATTCCTTGGGGTGCTTGATCGTGGTTTACTTCGAGCTCAGTTACGGATGTAGTGTGCGTTCATTTGCTTCTTTTCCTTTGTTCGGGACAGGTGTTGAAGTTGACAGGTTTGTCCGATAGCGGTAGGATGAAGCAGGGGTTGCTGTTGTCTTCTGAAGGCTCAGAGTCTTCTCAAACTTAGTTTCGGCGTTGACCATGGCACGGAGATCCGGATAGAAGTGATGGCTAATCAAGGTCCTCAGGGATGGCTTGAGGCAAGAATGGAAGATGTCCATCTGCTCTTCTTTGGAAAGTGGATCCATTATCTCACTAAGCTTCCAGTTCCATCTTTTGTAGAACTTGCCCTCTTGGTTCATCATCCTTTTGCTCGGTGGCTTGCGGATCGTGGCGGTTTGTCTCCCACTCAAGGTTGGCGCGGTACTTCTCTAGAAGATCTCGGCGATTTGGTCCCATGTGGAGCGGTTTTACGCCTTTACGTTGAGGAACCACCTTAGCGGTTGTGGATTTGAGAGAATGCCGAAAGTGGTCCGCCATCTGTTGAGGGTTGCCCCTTTGGCTCTCATACCCAAGACATAGGTATCGATGTGGGTTTTGGGCATTACGTCCCATTAAACTTTTCCATTTACGGCATCCCGAATTTCGGAGGAGCGGGACCACTTTGCTTGGATCGGTAGGCGGGAGGGAGTCCTTCCGAGAACTGGCTAGCTTGCCTTGCATGTCCTTCATTTTCTCGATCGACGAGCCGTGTGGGGATCGGCGGGTTGAGGCGGGTTGCCGTTTTCGGGGATAGAAACCGAAGATGGAGGTGGATTGGGTGATGGGATCGCCATTCGGGAGTCTTGGGGAGGTAGTTGAGTGTATACAAACCCATACCACCGCGAAGTTAGGGCGTGATTGCCGGGTCGGTAGGGTTGTGTTTGGGAATTGGGAAATGTTTCATTAACCCCAGTGGCGGACTAGCGGGTGGCGAGGCTTGAGATGTCGGGATATCCGCTTGGGATGCCGTCCGGGTAAGCATGGGGATTTTTGGTTATGGTTGCGAGGCTCGTATAGAGGCGGAGGATTGAATGCAGGGGACACCGAGATGCATTGGGATACGCGGAAGCGAGCACGTATGTGTCTTGTTGTGCTTGAGCTTGATGTGCGAGCCGGGAAGCGGCTTGTCTTGGCGGGCATGTCGGGCTATCGGCCCGGCGCTGAGGAGCTTTGAGCGGAAGGCTGCTTTGCGTTCTTTGGGATCTCGTAGCTTGGCGGAGGCGGGACCTGCTGATAGCTTTGAGAAGCCGGGGGAGCCGGTATTTCTTCGTCTTCTATGAGAACGAAGGTTCCATCAGGTTGGGGCACTGCAACGGTTCCTCGAAGATGCAGGGTGTCTACGATCCATGCTTGCTGCTCTTCTTGGCGCTTCTTGATAGTTTCGAATAGACGTGGCCGGTTGATAAAACCGGCGGTTAGCCGGTTGAAAACCGGCGGTTTCAAACCTTTAAATCTCCAACCGGAACCGAACCGCCTAACCGGCTCAACCGGTTACGGTTTAGGCGGTTCCCGGTTTTAACGGTTATCCGGTTAACCTCCGGTTTGACGGTTTGGATATGCTCGGCCGAGTCTTTGGTTTAGCTCGGCCGAGCAACCCTTTAGGGTTTAGGGTTTTGAGGGTTGCTCGGCCGAGTCTTTGGTCTTTGCTCGGCGCAACCCTTTTAGGGTTTAGGGGTTGAGGGTTGCTCGGCCGAGTCTTTGGTGTTGCTCGGCCGAGCATATCATTTTTCAGTTAATTTTTTTAACGATTTTTTGAAAAAAGTTAACTTTTATTTTTTTCAATTTTTTTGGATAGATAAGACTATTTTAAACTTAAGTTTACTACATACATTTTTTACAAAAAGGTTTATAAAAAAAGTTATGAATTTTTAAAAAAATGAAAGTTAACGATTTTTTGAAAAAAGTTAACTTTTATTTTTTCAATTTTTTTTTGGATAAATAAGACTATTTTAAACTTAAGTTATCTACATACATTTTTTGAAAAAAGGTTTATAAAAAAAGTTATGAATTTTGAAAGAAATAAAACTTAACTTTTTTAAAAGAAACAAAAGTATATAAAAGAAAAAGGGACGGTACCCTTAAATTTTATTAATCAAAATAAAATTACAAAGAGGGGGACAACCAACCTTACCCTTTTATAAATAAGGGGGGACATTTAGGAGCCTTTACCTCAACCTAACTATTACAATTAATTAAAAATAAATCTAATCTAAAGTCTAAACTAATCTAATTAAAATAAAAATTAATCTAAAACATCATTCATTCATCACTACTTTCCGTGGAGTCCTCGACATCGTATTGATATCTTGGATCCAATAGATCCTCATCATAAGGCATGTCTTGTTGCCTTTTTCCGCTCTAACCCAATCGCCAAGTAAAAGTTGATGTTCCAAGTTTTCACTTGTTAGTTGAGAACGTCTTTCATCCAAAACATTTCCACCAACGCTAAATGCCGATTCAACCGCCACCGTTGAAGCGGGAGAGGCTAATACTTCTTTAGCAACTATGGAAAGTATAGGATAAATGTCTTTCCTTCTTGACCACCATTGTAAAACATCAAATTCATTTGAATTTGGATCTTGATTTAATTCAAAGTTTGTAGTGAAATACGTTTCTAACTCCACGGGAAGGTTTGATGATGATGAAGATGAACCTCGAGAAGGACCATATTTTTTACTATACAAATTTGCAATAAAACTATATGGATCCCCACTAGTAAAACTTGGTTGAGAAGTAGAGGAATCATATTCATGTTGTTGGCTTTGAGAAGTGTTTCCATATAAGGCATTATACTCATTAAAAAGGTTAATCAAATTATTTTTTGTGTCATTAACAATAATTGACGGAAGTTCATAACTACCGTCACCATCGGGATATAATTTCATATAATAATAAGTTATAATGGACTCTAAATCATCTAATTTAACTCGAGGATCTAATAACTTTGCAACCAAGAAAAGAGACGGAATAGTGTCAAAATATTTAAGCCACTTTTGTCTCATGTTAAAAATGCATTGGTTTAAAATAGGGCAATCTTTTAAATTGTCAAAAATAGTAACAATTGCAATACAATGATCTAGCACCAAAACGGAAGTTGGATAATAAACTCCCGAAAAAGCCAAAGAAGCGGTCTTAAAAATCTTTAACAATTCACATAAATTAATGCATGCATTCCAATGATGAGTAAATAGAGGTTCATGATAGCCAACTGACATAAAAAATTGCGTTAGGAGATCTTTATAAGCAAAACCATCGCTTAACATTTTATAGGTGGAATTCCACCTAGTTGGAACATCGTAAGTAAAATATTTGTCCGGCACACTTTTACTTCTTAAAAACTTTATCCACTTTTTTGTATTAGAATTTTTTGAAATAAATTGAAGAGCTCGTCTAATTGGCTTAACATAAGTTTCTAATGCATCTAAACCATCTCTAACACATAAATTAATTATATGACATAAACATCTAATATGAAAAAACTTACCCCCAGTGAGGGTTGACAAACGGTAATTAAATCGGGCAAACTAGCCGTATTAGCACTTGCGTTGTCAAATGAAATAGTAAATATTTTATTTAAAATACCATATTCAAGAAAAATCTCAAGCAATTTCGCACAAATATTTTCCGCGGAATGCGGTGGCTCAAAATCTTTGTAAGCAATTAATCTTTTTGGATTTTCCATGAATTATCTATCCAATGGCAAGTAACGCCCAAATAAGTATTTCTTTGCCAATGATCACTCCAACCATCGGCACAAATTGAAACTTTATTTTCTAATTTTGATAAAACGCCAATTAAATCTTTTTTATATCTTTCAACCACTCTAGTAATATCACGTACGAGATTCGTACGTGGTACTCTCGTGGCGGCGGGGTTCAAAGAAAGGCGAGCAAAATTTTCATAAAAATCACAATCCGCAAAATTAAAAGGAAGGCCTTTAACGCAAATAAATTTGGCTAGTTCATCCCTATAAACCCACTGTCAAATTTAAAAAGGACGGAAGAAGGGGAAGACGAACCTTGTGCACCCGAACCCGAACTACGTTGAAATTGTAATTGAGTTTGCGAAGCGGAAATGCCAAGTTTCTCGGGATGTTTTGACGCCGAATGCCCGTTGAGCGTCCCATGCCCTCCGCCTCTTTTGAATGCGTAAGTCGCATTACAATAGTTGCAACATGCTCGAAAATTATAATCATCCTCGGCGGTAATTTTTCTTTTGGTGAAATGGATGGCGAAGGTATCGGATTGCGGCTCTCTTTCTCTGGGGGTTGTCGTTGTCCCAGACCCGACCACCTCCCTAGCTCTGCCCCCTACCACTCCTAGCATTACCACTTTCAATTTCAACTTGTTCTTCTTCCTCATTTTGTTGAATATTTGGATTTTGATGATCAAAATCATCGTTGGGAGGAAGAATCAACAACGGACTTGCCTAAATTGCTTCTTCTTTGATTTGCGGCCATTTGTATAAGAGAAAATGAAGTTTGGAAACAAAACGGAGCTTAAAAATGGATGAAAATGGAGAAAAGCCCTAATTTCGTTAGACAACTAAGCGAAAATGGAACAATATTTAAGCGAAAATTGGATGAGGGTGAGAGTATATGTGAATATTTGAGAGTAGAAGAGAAAGAGTAGAGAGAAATAAGGTGGAAATAAAATGGGAGGAGGAGGGTGATATTTATAGTTAGTAAATTAGGCAAAAAAAAACTTTTTTTTAATTTTTGAATCGCCCATTAACAAAATTAACGGCTACTTTTTAAAAATAACGGCTAGTTTTTGAAAAAGTAGCCGTTGAAACATGTTACGGCGTTACGCTCGGCCGAGCACCTCATATGACTCGGCCGAGCCGAACCTTCGATTGTTAATAACAAACCGGAAGGTTACGCTCGGCCGAGCAACTCATATGACTCGGCCGAGCAAGTCAAAAACCGGCGGTTAACCGGCGGTTGACCGGTTTTTCAAAAATTTCAACCTTAACCGAACCGGCCAATAACCGGTTACGGTTAGCCGGTTCCGGTTAACCGCCGTTGACCGGTTTTGGCCGGTTTTCAACCTCCCGGTTGACCGGTTCGGTTTATAAAATGGAAACGTCTAGTTTCGAAGGCTCGTAGCACCTCCTCCATTGTCTGGAGGTTCCTTAGTGGCGGGGTTCCGTTTCCCTCACTGTTATCTGTTGATCCCGCCATGGGAGAGTAGCGGACGGTGCGGACCGTTGAACTGGAAGGGCTGTCGGACCTTGTGACCTCGATACTGAAAAGGCGGCTCCCGAGTATTCTCAACCACTCTCGGTTATTTGGAGGGTGGACGGCAAGGTTTAGACATGGGAAGGCCTTTCGGGATAAAAGGGGGAAAGCTCACGTGGCATGCGATTTCCGCTCTTTTTATTTATTTTTTTTGTTGTTTTAATTCACTTAAAACGTGTTTTCTCAGAGTCCTAGGTAGGTTGGAAAAGATTGCTCTTCTTTTTCGCAACTATGCTAGATCCTGGGTCAGTGGAGACCATCTGTGCGGCTATAAGCCCCTCGTTTTGCACCAGTATTTCGACATCCCAGGGTGGACAGCCCCGGGCGAGGTCCTATAGAGCAAGCGGTTTCTACGGCCTAAAGAAAAATCGAACCTAAGGACCGAGCCTGTCATGTTCGTTTTAATGCGTTAGCCGTGAATAGTGAACCGAGCCGTCCATCGAGTCAAGATCGGGTCAAGCAGTTCGGCGCTGACCTCTCTTTACCTTGCTTGCTCGAGGATGCTGTGACGTTAGGCGTTAGGTGGGTCATATCGTCGCTGGGCCGACGTATCAAAGGCTTGATGACATGGTGTCATGTGGGCATGGATGTATATCCGGGACGGAACATCGTCTGGGTGTAGCTTCGAAAAAATCAAGATCGGGTCAAGATTTTAGCATGACCTTTCATCGCTTTGCTTGCGCAAGGGATCTTGAGTTCCGAGCTTCGACTCAAAAAATGGCCGGCATGAGATATGTATCCTGGCTGTATGACACGGACTGGGTGAAAACCAACCGAGTCTGGACAGAGTGTGACTCAAGACTCAAACGTGCAGGGTTAACGCTTGGCTAGGAGGGGATGTTTGGAATGATCCCGTGCGCATCCAAGAGGCCTAGGAAGACCAAATGGATTGCAACTGAGACCACCCCGGGTTGAGGGTTGTAGTGTGCAGTGTAACCGAGGCAGTAGTGCGAGTAGCGTGCGGTGTAACCGAGGCAGCAGTGCGAGTAGAGTGCGGTCTCTAAAATTCTTTTTTCTGAGTAAAATAGAGATTTTTGAAGAATTTTAAATGTATGTACACAGATGTATATTGATGCATTTTTGTTTTGTAAATAAAAAATAAAGCACATGCACACACACACAACAGTTAAAGAAAGGGGTAAAATGAAAGTTTGACCCTCATCATTGTTTTTTAAAAATCTTTTGTTTTGTTTAAAAGTTTTTTAAAACAAAATGTCCCCAGCGGAGTCGCCAACTGAAATTACCCGGATCCGAGAGGCAGCGCAATCGCGCCCCGGCATCTGGCATTTCCCGGCCTTGCGGCGTTTATGTTGGTGGAGGTGCCTCGCTGTGTTTTTGCTTGTAGAGTCGCCATGCCGTTTTTATTAAGCCCAAAACATTGAAAAAGGGCATCAGTTTAAAAATAAATTGTTTTTGTGTGATGAGATTTTGAGTTCGGAGGTCAGATGACTCCTCGGGAAGAGAATATTAGAATCTTAGAGCTCACCCGAGTCGTCTCATAAAAACGAGTCTTTCGGATACCCCTAATATTCTTTAACTGTTGTGTGTGTGTGTGTATGTGCTTTTTAAAAATGCATACTGTATCGGATGTCTACATTGTACACTGCTTTATTGAAATGTATTGAAATAGTGTAGGAAGAAAGCCTTACCAATGTTGGTTCGTGTCTGTCTTCCGCTAGGAAATAGTGTTTGAGGATGGAATAGTGTTCCGGGACGGGCCGGGATTGCTTCGGGAGGAGCCGGTTGTCTGCGGATAGAGTTTCGGCGTGCGTCGGGATTGTAGGTTGCGTGCGGGCAGAGGTTCGGCGTGCGTTGGGATCGCAGGGATCACTCGGGCAGAGGTTCGGCGTGCGTTGAGATCGCAGGGATCACTCGGGCAGAGGTTCGGCGTGCGTTGAGATCGCAGGGATCACTCGGGCAGAGGTTCGGCGTGCGTTGAGATGGCAAAAGTCACTCGGACAGAGTTTCGGCGTGCATTCCAGTTGCCGGTTTGACTCGGAAAGAGCCGGGACGCCTTGGGAAAGACCAGGCAAGGCCTCGGAGTACCACGAGGGGCCTCAGAGTACCTCGAGAGTGCCTCGGGGCAGCGCAGGAGCATCGTGGGAGCGCTCGGAGAGGCTTCGGAGCACCACAAGGGAGCTCGAAAGGATCCGAAAGGGGCCGAGATTGCCCCGAAGGGTCTTAGAGGGGTGCCTGAAGGTTGGTGGGAGATGAGAGAAGAGGGAGATGTGTGAAATGAGGGAGGGGGAGCCCTCTATTTATAATGTAGGAAAATCTGCAATAAGGTCCGTACGGACCTCCTAGGTAATCCAAATTTTTAGTTTTCCTCGATTTGAGGGAATAAGTGGACTTTAAGAAGATTTAGCCATGATGGTGTCTGATTGCAAAGAGGTCCGTACGGACCAACCTTGCATGCAGAAAGGTCCGTACGGACCAACCATGTAGGTAGGTAATGATGTTCCCCGGGATTTGAGGGAATAAGTTGGACTTTAAGGGAATTCAGTAATCATTGAAGCAAAGAGGTCCGTACGGACCATGTGTGCTTTTCTAATTTTCTGAAAAATTCCTAAAAGGTCATTTTGTGCTTCTTTGTCCCAGAAAGGTCCCTCCCTTGATTTGGTTGGGGGGTTTTTGAGGGTTTTTGAGTGTCAAGGGTCTTCGAGACTGCGTTTGTGAGTCTGCTGTGTTTTCCATGTGCTCGGAAGAGGGTGATCCAGATTGGGGTACTTACAGTAGTCACCTTCAGAAAACAACACATAAAATTCAGTTGATGATATAAGTCATATCTAAGGCAATTGAATTAAAAATTGATTAATTAAATTAAATATGTATTTGATTAATAATTAAGTTTGATTTATAGGTGGGTTGTTAGATAGATGGAGTTTGAGAAAAATTGAATTCTGATATGCATTACAAATTACGCCAATTCAAAACGGTTCCTGATTTAATGAATTGAGATTTGTTGTAACCAATTTAAAAGTCAAAATAATTTTATGATAAAAACTATATTTATCTAATATTTTTAATCAAAATAATTATAACTAAACTAACTTTAGATTCCAACTAAGTTGATTTTGCCACATGAAATTATAACGTGAAATTTCACGTGGCTTAATGTGAAAATTGCATTATACTCTCCTATATAATATATATAGATGTCATTGAATCTCATTACATACATGTTAAGAAATACTCCCTCCGTCTCGATAATAAAGGGCCAAAACCCCCCATTTTAGTGTCTCATTTAAAAAGGCAATGCCCAAAAAAGGGAAGTTTTATTAATTTTATACTCTTCCTACCCCACCCAATTAATTAATACTAACCCAACCCATTTACATTAATTAATCCAACTCATTTACTTAACCCAACCCATTTACTTACTTACCATAAGCATTCCCCCTAACAAACAAAAACCCTATCCATATCTTCGAATTTTTTCTCAAATAATTCATTTTTAAAATTTTATTTATCAAAGTGACTCACTGTTTAAACTTTTTCCCAAAATGTCCCAATTTTTTTAAACTCGCTACACCGTGAAGCGATTTTAAATTTTTCCGTTTAAAATCGCTACACGGTGTAGCGATTTTAAATTTGTTAAATTTTATTTTAATATTTATGATATTAAAAAAAAAAAAAAAAAAAAAAACTAAATTTGAAATCGCTACACGAAGTAGCGATTTCAAATTAACAAATGACAACCTGGCCAAAGTCCGTCCACCAGTCAAAGGAAAGCCCAAACCAAAATAAAGTTTGTACTTCGTTCGTTCCACTTTAAATTACAAAATAATAATATAAAAAATATGTATTAATAAAAAAATTAAATAGAAATATTATTTTTTCCATCTCAAATAAATATTTTATAAAATGTACTTCTATAAAAAATTATATTTTTCATTTCAAAAATAAATATTACTTTCGACTCATAATGAATAACCAAAAAATAATACTACATTTTTTATCCAAAAAAAATGAGCATTACTTCCTTCATCCCAATGAATATTTTAAAAATTAATACTACTTCATTCGCCTCTAAAATTAATGTTTATAATATTAGTGTCTTCGTCTCAAAATATAATATTAATTTTTGAGGCAAATGAAGAGTATAATTTTTTAAAATATTCATTGAGACGAAAGAAGTAATGCTCATTTATTTGGATAAAAAATGTAGTATTATTTTTTGGTTATTCATTTTGAATCGAAAGAAATATTTATTTTTGAAATGAAAAATATAATTTTTTATAGAAGTACATTTTATAAAATATTTATTTGAGATGAAAAAAATAATATTTTTATTTAATTTTATTTATTAATATATAATTTTTTATATTATTATTTTGTAATTTAAAGTGGGACGAACGAAGTACAAACTTTATTTTGTTTTGGGCTTTCCTTTGACTGGTGGACGGACTTTGGCCAGGTTGTCATTTGTTAATTTGAAATCGCTACTTCGTGTAGCGATTTCAAATTTAGTTTTTTTTTTTTTTTTTTTTTTTTTTAATATTATAAATATTAAAATAAAATTCAACAAATTTAAAATCGCTACACCGTGTAGCGATTTTAAACTGAAAAATTTAAAATCGCTTCACGGTGTAGCGAGTTTAAAAAAAGTGGGACATTCTGGAAAAAAGTTTGAACAGTAAGTCACTTTGATAAATAAAAATTTAAAAATGGATTATTTGAGAAAAAATTCCCATATCTTCCCTATCCTTATCTCCCCTAACCTTATCTCATCTCATCTCTATCCCCCATTCTCGTTTCACCTTAAGAACGTAATTTCCGACCTCTTCATCTCTCTAAAATGGACGACCATTTTTCACAAAATCAGTCTCCTAACTCCAACGAATCATTGAATCCTTATTTTTATCCTTCTTTTGTTCTCTGTTCGGCCATACCACTCGGTGAATCGGAGTCATTGACCCCCGATTGTCCATCGTCGACATCATCGCCATCACCAACGACTGACCTATATCAGCTTGCTTGCTATAAAGCCTGGTTTTCGGAGGCAGAAAGTGATACTTCCAGTCCTATGGACACCGTTGTAGAAGAAACTGATTTGGGGCTTTCTGAGGTGGTCACCGCAGATGATGATAGACCCGCTTCTCCAGCTAATTATGATGCAAGGTGCAAAATTTCCCCTTGAAGCCCTAAATCTGTGGAAGCAAAGATTGTCGTAGAGGATGGTTTACGTGACCTAATGGAATGTTACCTTCCTTGGTTGATTCCCAAACAAAGAAGCAGCTTCCTTTATGATGCCTTTTGGAAGCTTTCCCTCTTCTAAAGACTCTATTAACAACTGAGCCATGGAATTTCTGACCTCATCTGTCATGTTAGGTTTATGTTTGGAAATTTGCATTTTGGGTGAAGAATCACTTTTGGTAACCACCGAAATGTTTTGTGATTGTCTGTATTTATAGGAATGTATGTGTTAATAGGAGGGTCAATTACTCTAGGAGGGATTTTGTAATTTCAAAATTTTCACAAGGATTGGATGTACCTAATATCAAGGATGAAGCTATGGAGGTCACCAAAGGAAACCAATCAAAGGCAGAGGTTACTGATCATGAGGCGCCCGCCCCATTCCATTCCAGGCGCCCGCCTCAAGGGTGCCATGATGCGGCTGTAGTTTCTGCAAACCAGGCGTGTGCCTCCTCCTCGTCCAAGCGGCCGCCTCATGACTTGCATCCCTCGGCCAACATTACTGGATGCCAGGGGCCCGCCTCACAGCCTGCTGTCTTCTCCTGCTCAGTTTTGGAAACCAGCTGTAATTTCCTAATCTACCTTTCCTCCTTGTATTTGGAATATATTGTTATTAACATAGATTAGGTAACTACATTATTCTCCTTGTATACTTAGATTTTACAATCCTTGTATAGAAAGGATTCACCCATTGTAACTATATATTTACACAATTGTGAATAAACAAAGCCAAGGGGTCTTTCAATTCTTACATGGTATCAGAGCAGTAAGATTCAAAACCCAAAACCCCAAAAACTTCTCCCTATTTTCGGCAGCCCCACCCCACCATGGCAATGGCCGGAGCTTCCTCCACCGTTCCAAACGCTGCCCAACCTAACCAATCCGCCACCACCACCCCTCTCGCCATCACTGCCTTTACCACCCTACCCCATCCTTCACCCAACCGCAGCTACCACCGCACCACCAATCCCTCTCCATCCTCTAGCTCAAACCATTCACCCCGCCCCTTTAAAGGTAATGCCAATTTTGCCGTAACATTGGTCATGTCATCTCCCAATGTCGCCAATTCAATCGCGACCACCCCACCATTACCTTCCCATCCCTTCCTCGCCAAAACCGAAATCCTACCCCTACCCACCAAGCTCATACCACAAACCCACCCACCCCTACCCCCTCCCCCTCCCCCTTCTTGGCTTATCGATAGTGGTGCAACCAACCACATCACCAATGATCTCTCCATCCTAGCACTTCACACACCCTACAATGGCAGTGACGACGTCATCATCGGCGATGGTTCTTCTCTTCCGATCTCTCACATAGGTTCCTTCTCTCTCCCCACATCCTCTTCCCTTCTTAAATTTAATAGTGTCTTACATGTCCCCCTTATTACTCGTAATATTTTGTCCATGTCTCAATTTTATCGTGACAACAATGCCATCATTGAATTCTCACACTCCTCTTTTCTTATCAAGGACAAAACCACGAGTCAAACACTTATTCATGGAAACCTTGAGCACGGCGTCTACATTCGCACCCTCCGCCCATTCAAGCTCACTCAAGCTTTCTCTCATCGCAAACTGCGGCATCATAGGTTTAGGACATCCCTCTTCCCCCGCTCTTAGTTTATTACGTAGCAAGTTCAGTTTACCTATTTCCTCTAGTTTATCTCCTTATAATTCTTGCTTTATCAATAAAAGCCACAAGCTGCCCTTTGCATCTTCTACTCTTGTCTCACATGCTCCCCTTGATCTCATTTTTTCAGATGTATGGACCTCCCCAATTCACTCACTAGACAACTTTAAATACAATGTCATCTTTGTCGATCACTTCACTAAATACATTCGGGTTTTACCCTCTCAAACACAATCAAAACCTCCAACACCTTCCTCCGCTTCAAAGCTCTAGTCGAAAAGTACTTCAAACGTCCCATCGTTCAAATCTACTCCGACAATGGGGGTGAATATCTCAAACTCACACCCACCCTTGGTCAAAACGGCATCACCCACTTCACTATACTCCCTCACACTCCTGAACACAACGGGTACGCCGAACGTCGTCATCGCCACATTGTGGAAACTGGCCTCACTCTTCTCTCCCATGCCTCGTAATATTTTGTCCATGTCTCAATTTTATCGTGACAACAATGCCATCATTGAATTCTCACACTCCTCTTTTCTTATCAAGGACAAAACCACGAGTCAAACACTTATTCATGGAAACCTTGAGCATGGCGTCTACATTTGGCACCCTCCGCCCATTCAAGCTCACTCAAGCTTTCTCTCATCGCAGCTGTGGCATCATAGGTTTAGGACATCCCTCTTCCCCCGCTCTTAGTTTATTACGTAGCAAGTTCAGTTTACCTATTTCCTCTAGTTTATCTCCTTATAATTCTTGCTTTATCAATAAAAGCCACAAGCTGCCCTTTGCATCTTCTACTCTTGTCTCACATGCTCCCCTTGATCTCATTTTTTCAGATGTATGGACCTCCCCAATTCACTCACTAGACAACTTTAAATACTATGTCATCTTTGTCGATCACTTCACTAAATACATTTGGTTTTACCCTCTCAAACACAAATCTGAAACCTACAACACCTTCCTCCGCTTCAAAGCTCTAGTCGAAAAGTACTTCAAACGTCCCATCGTTCAAATCTACTCCGACAATGGGGGTGAATATCTCAAACTCACACCCACCCTTGGTCAAAACGGCATCACCCACTTCACTATACCCCCTCACACTCCTGAACACAACGGGTACGCCGAACGTCGTCATCGCCACATTGTGGAAACTGGCCTCACTCTTCTCTCCCATGCCAACCTACCCCTCACCCTTTGGCCCTATGCTCTCACCACTGCCACCTATCTCATAAACAGATTACCCACCCCCACCCTAAATAATGACTCCCCCTACTTCTGCCTTTTCCGCTCCCCTCCAAACTACACCAAGCTACGCAGTTTTGGCTGCCTCTGCTATCCCTGGCTTCGCCCATACACCACCCACAAACACGACCCAAAATCCATCCCTTGTATTTTCGTTGGTTACTCACCCACACAAAGCGCGTATTACTGCCTTGATCCTACCTCCCATCGTGTCTACACCTCCCGCCATGTCCGCTTTGTTGAAACTACTTTCCCATACAACTCCCTCACCACCACATCCCCCACCACTTCCACTCCTCCTCCCTCTGAATGGCACACCCTTTTCCTCCCATCCTAGACACAACCTCCTCCATCCCACCTCCCCCCAACCTCACCCCCCTCCACCTTTCCCCACTCCTCCCTCCCTAACTCATCCCTCTCCTAATCCCACCCCTAATGAACCCCCAACCCCAACTCAACTTGATATTACACCACCCACTCCCAACCCTCCATCCCCTCCACCTCCCACCCACACTATCACTACTAGACTTTCCCATGGCATCACCAAACCCAACCCAAAGTACGCCAACCTATCCCTCCTCTCCTCCCCCACAAGCCTTCCCACCACAACCAAACAAGCCCTATCCATTCCCCACTAGCGTAACGCCATGATTGAAGAGTTCCAAGCTCTAACCCGCAACAACACTTGGTCCTTAGTTCCACCTACCTCATCCCATAACATTGTCGGATGCAAGTGGGTCTTTCGCATCAAATACAATCTCGACAACACCATTCAGAAATACAAGGCCCGACTTGTAGCCAAAGGTTTTCACCAACAACCATGTGTTGACTACACCGAAACCTTCAGTCCCGTTGTCAAACCAGCCACAGTCTGGCTACTTCTTTCCCTTGCCACAACCAACCATTGGCCCCTTCGCCAACTTGATGTCAACAACGCCTTCCTTCAAGGCACTCTCTCTGAAACTGTTTTTATGACACAACCCCCCGGATTTGAGGACTCCACCAACCCATCCTTTGTTTGTCGCTTGTCAAAAGCCATCTATGGTCTCAAACAGGCTCCCCGAACATGGTTTCAAGAACTCAAAACATACCTCACCACATATGGCTTCCAACCCTCCTTAGCCGATCCCTCTCTGTTTATCTTCAACTGATCTCCATCCCCAATCTACCTACTTGTCTATGTTGATGATATCATAGTCACCGGCCCTTTTCCCTCTCAACTTCAGTCATTCTTCTCCAACCTATCCAACCGGTTCTCCCTCAAGGACCTTGGCCCCTTGTCCTACTTCTTGGGTGTCGAAGTCGTTCCAAACCAAAATGGGCTCCTCCTCTCCCAAACCAAATACATCCATGATCTTCTCACCCGTCATAACATGATTGACTGCAAGCCGCTTCCCACTCCCATGGTAGCATCACCACCTCTCACCAGGTCCACTGCCACTCCAACTGTTGAACCTACCTCCTATCGTGCTATTGTTGGTGGACTCCAATACTTATCATTCACTCGTCCCGACATTGTCTTCTCGGTCTACAAGCTTGCGCAATTCATGCAAAATCCCCAACCTTCTCACTGGGTTGCACTAAAGCGTCTTCTACGCTACCTTCATGGCACTATGCACCTTGGTCTTCAGATTTTTGCAAGGTCCCCTCCCTCTCTTCATGCATTCTGTGATGCGGATTGGGCTGGTGACAAAGATGATTTCGTATCTACTTCAGGCCTGCTTGTCTATCTGGGCAAAAACCCGGTCATTTGGTCTTCTCGGAAACAACGTGCCCTTGCTCGGTCCACCACTGAAGCCGAATTCCGGGCAATCGCTGACACTGCAGCTGAACTCACTTGGGTTGGGAACTTACTTACTGAGCTTGGGTTCCCATCAAGTACTACACCTGTGATTTACTGTGATAACCTTGGTGCCACAACCTACTCTGCACACCCGGTCTTTCACTCCCAAATGAAACATGTAGCCCTCTCATTTCACTTTGTTCGTGAGCAAATTCAGTCCGTTTCTCTACGTGTGCAACACATTGCCGGTTCGGATCAACTAGCTGATGTTCTAACGAAACCATTGCCTCGTATACGCTTCCAACAACTCATTTCCAGGATTGGCCTTCTCCACGGATCGTCCATCTTGCGGGGGTGTATCAAGGATGAAGCTATGGAGGTCACCAAAGGAAACCAATAAAAGGCAGAGGTTACTGATCATGAGGCGCCTGCCTCATTCCATTCCAGGCGCCCGCCTCAAGGGTGCCATGATGCGGCTGGAGTTTTTGCAAACCAGGCGTGCGCCTCCTTCTCGTCCAAGCGGCCGCCTCATAACTTGCATCCCTCGGCCAACATTACTGGATGCCAGGCGCCCGCCTCACAGCCTACCTTCTCCTGCTCAGTTTTGGAAACTAGCTGTAGTTTCCTAATCTACCTTTCCTCCTTGTATTTGGAATATATTGTTATTAACATAGATTAGGTAACTACATTATTCTCCTTGTATAGTTAGATTTTACAATCCTTGTATAGAAAGAATTCACCCATTGTAACTATATATTTACACAATTGTGAATAAATAAAGCCAAGGGGTTTTTCAATTCTTACACTTAACACTTATTCCTTACAGTTTATGAAGAAATTTGGAGGAAATTTGAATTTTTCACAAGGATTTGCAAGCCGTGTGTAGCTTTGAAAATGTTGAGTGAGATTTTTACTTTGACTGGTTTCAAAAGCAGGTGGAGAAAAAGATTAACTTTTAATTCTTAAAGTGACTTCCTTTAATCTTTCTCTAATTGATGCCCACTATCTATATTTTGGAATATATATATTCATTTCTTATTTTTTATTTTTTGTGCCAAACCCATTTTGGGCCTTTATTATCGGGACGGAGGGAGTATGTTTTAAGTATTATAATATTCTTAATTACTCTTATATTTAATGTGTATTGAAGTATATTGTCAAAGAATACAAAAGATCAAATTAATAAAGGTTAGAGACAAATCTGGAAAACAAAACTAAAATCTTGTGGTATATCGTGATATGACAATGTTTGTGTGTAAGCGACGACATTGTTCGTATTCACTCACGGTCTTGACGAAATAATGGCGGGCGAGTTCTCTCTTCCGGCTGCCATCTCGGTTTTTTCTTTTTCATGGATAGTGTTTTAGAAACGGAAGAAGTAACATGCCATCCGGTCTAGAGCCCGTGGGCTATGGGTTGGGCCTACATTTACTTATTTGGGCCATGATTCGGCCCAATATCTGTCAAGTTTAGCCCGACAACCCGTCCTTTTATTTTATTTTTGTTAAATTTTAGTGCAGAGTGATGAAACCAACCCTGTAATAGTGTTGCAGAAGCACTATTTTAGAGGTAGTTTTGTCGTTTCTTACTGAAAATGATATTTTTTTTAAAAATAAATAAAAATAAAACGGGTTTGATCAATGGGCCGGGCTGACCCATTGGAGTCTTCTGTTTACAAAATTTACACCCTTTCGATAATAAAAAATAAAAGTCAAAATCTTGTAAGATATTATTTTTTTCAATATTCTTGAAAAAACTTATTTGGAAAATGTGGAATGGCATTTTAATAAATAAATCAAAACTTGTAGAAATACGTTGACTTAATTGACACTTTTTAACAATTAGCACCGACACCGACACTTTTTTGATCATTATCACTAGCACTATTTTAAAAGGTGCGATGAAATTTTTTAAATGGTCAAAACTTATTAAAAATTTGTCACATTTCAACACTAATATTGACTGTTTTCAATATTAACACTAACACTTTTTAATATTATCAGTTGCACTCTTTTTTTGCACTACTCACATTATTTAAGACACACTCGGACACTCTTTAATACGCGCACGCACAATACTATTAAACACTCACATTACACACACACACTATTAAACACTCATACTACACTTACACTTTTTAAAATACATACACACAATGACACTATTAAACACTTACACTACTCTGACATTCTTTAATACACTGACACTATTAAACACTCACACCGACCTTCTTTTTTAAAATGCATTTCGCCAAAGTGTAAATGTTGGTATTATAAAGTGTCGGTGCTAATATTATAAAGTGTCAGCCCTTCAAACTTTGACATTTTGCAAGCACATTAAAATATTAACACGGTCATTTACGAGAAACTCGTTTTTTTAATACTAAAAAAATTGTTTTTTCATAAAACCAACTAAAAAATAAAAAATTGTAATACTCTAATATTTATATTTATGACACTGAATTCAACCACTTCTTTTTTACTTTGCCTTGCCAATTTGGCGGAAAAAAACTAATTAACAGTTTTAACATCTTTGTTAAATTTTAGAAGTGTCAGTATTTATAATGTTTCATTAAAATCTAAACATTTCTGTTAAGTTCGTAACGCCAGTTTAGGATGAAGGAAGAAAATAGGCAATTAGCAAATCTATGTACAGTACAAATTTGTAGTTTTCCCTCACTCGTTACAAATTTTCACTCTAAGAAATGCGGGAAATCTCTCCTCCCCAAACCTTTTCTCACCCACATGCGCAAACAAGCAGGTATGAACAAGTTGATTTTAACAATAAATCATTGCCAATTAATTGGTTCTTCCGATTAATTTGGTTATATCTATATGTATTTTGTGGAATTTCAAACGATTTGGGTGTCTTGAATTTGCATGTCGTTCAAATTCCGGTGCTGTAGTAGCGATTTTGTGTAATCTCTGTTTATTTTTCGTTGCGATTTCTTCAAATTATAAGGGTTTGCTGCCATTTTGTTGATTGAAATTCATTATTCTTATTTCTCCATTTTGTTTGTCCCAAGGATAGGACATGGGTGTGGGTGTGGTTATTTTAGTGATTTTAGGGCAAATTATATTGCAAACCACTTAGTTTGGCTGAAGGTTTATCCATGCTTTAATAACTCAAATGAGAGAGTTGAACTTACTACGACTAGATTATTGACAGAGTTGAACTTGTCATGAAGAATAATCGCTATTGCTCATAATCCATTGCAGTCTTTCAGATATTTGATTTGGAAATCATGAAAACTCAAGTATGTCATCAACAGAAACTTAGGCTGAAAAGTTTCAGTTGTCCATCAACCTACAATATTCTGCTTTGTGTTCAAGGTAACCGTCGGGGGTACTTCTTAGAAGTATATAGTTTGAAATAATATCTAAGCCATAGACTGGGGTCCAAGTCTCTTTGGCTTCAAAATGTAGTTGTTATAGTTCGACATAGCTTCTTTGTCACTCGAGACATGGTGCACCTTGTGTGTGCTTGTGCGTTGTGCCTGTGTTGTCCGGTGGTGTTCAAGTTAGGTAGTTTGCTTGTGGCCATCATTGGGGGGAATGATTGGTTGCTCCCCTGGAGAAGGTTGTGAGAATGCTAATGTAATCTTTAGCAATGCATTATACTGGTTGGAATTTATGTTTCATTTAATTTGTAAAGTTGTATAAATACAATCTGTATTGATTGATCAAAACGTAAAGTTGTCATTGTGGACAAGTACTTATATCAAGAAACGTTTTATTTTTTAATTGATGCTCCAAACACATTTATGAAAACAACAGTTGAGTTTCTAAAATGTTGAACCAGACAGTGTCTAGGATTATATAGCACATTTTTTTTGAGGACTTGTTTTGGCAGTTTGCAGTACCAGTTTTGAAATGATATGGTCCAATGCTGTATTGCTAATGGTTTAATTTTTGTGCAGATCTTGAACCGTTGTTATCCATAGTTGAACATCTGAATTAAAGGCTCTAAACTTGGCAGGATGATGTAAGCGCAAACATTTATGAGTGCACAATCCTTGTCGGATTATAGTTAAAACACATATACACGCACACACACTCATATATATGCATATGATACATATATGGATTTATGTATGTATGTATGTGTGTGTGTGTGCTTTATTTTTTTTTGTGCGCCTTGATCACATATATCTCTCTAAATCGTTCTGTCCATGATTCACAATCCCCCAGCACCATATTCTTGATGACATACGTGCACAAGTAGTCTTCCTCCTCCACTTGATCAGTTTCTTTGAGGAAATCATCCAACTGGATGTTGATTGGCTTTGCTAGAATATGGAATTTTGAGAATGAAGTATTAAAGATAAACTTATGAAAAGAAAGAGACGGCCAAACGAGTAAACGAAATTGGCTGCAGTGTTTATCCTTGTAGGTAATGATACAGGGCAGCTTCTCAAATCAGCACCATAACTATGTAACTTCCTCTAATGACAGACTTAGTGGATTCTAGATGTTAAATGCAGTGCACACAATGAATGGTAAGTCTCAAGATGCAGCAAAAGCAGTAGTAACTTCCGACTCCTTTATTTTTCTGTTCTTTTATTTAATATTTTCATGCATATACATCCCTTTTCCGCGTTTGACAAAGGATAGGAATTGAGCCCACTAACTTCACTCCTCCCATTGGCTAATCACATTTCAGCTATCTACTGGATGCTGGAGGCATGAGGACTGATTTTGAAGAATGGACAACTCATTTCCCGTACCTGTTTGGGGAGAGTCATGGAGCATTGGTAAGGAATCTCAAGTAATGTAATAAAATTCAATTTTGGGTGTTTAAACTTGCAATTTTAAAGCGAAATGAAGTTATATTGATGAAAGTCATTTCTGGTTTTGTTCCCTCATTAATAAAGGATGATTTCAATGGAAGTAAGAACATGATGCTTTAGAGCAATTTCTCGTGTTGAATATGCAATTTGAAACATTTAACTCTACTAGTTTGAGTGAGAGCTCTTTGTGGATTGAGCCACTGTCTTTAAGGCATGGATGGCCAAATGTGGCATCCTTAGAAATAGTCATACATGGTTGTGAAACCAGCATCCCAGATATTTATAGATCAAAATATACCTTGTTAGCTGACAAAGGACTGTGGGAGAAAAGATAAAGAGGGTTTTGCTTATGACAGGGGCCTTTCCGCTTCTATGGCAACAATTTAACTCTGAAGGGTGGTACAGAGCAGTAGCTTGAGCAGGAAAAGTCAAGAAGAAAGGGAGAGATATTATCATTTTTTCAATTTTTGCTGCTCTGACCACAGTTCATATCTAATATAGTGGTACTTGAATAAACGAAAATATATTTTCATTCCTTTTTTCCATTTACAATACGTTTTGTTCATATTTCTAAGATAATATCCATTCACTTTCCAAGACTACCTATTTGAGAAAGTCAACTCCTTCCTCACATCTTACCATTCCATCTTCGTAAGCACACTCATTAATTTCTCCCACCAAATGGCTTGCTTTTGATGATTCTCTTTCCCAATCTGTCTTGTATATCACTGTTAACATTGAGAAGACACAGGCAACCTGAGCCCCCAAAAGCCCATAACAAAGGCCCAGAAATTCCAGATGCCATGCAAAGGCTAAAGCTATTGCCACTGGTGCCCCTACCAAGTAGAACAAGTAGAAGTTAATTCTTGCTCCGACAACAGGCCTAGCACTTCCTCGGAGAGCCCCACCACATGTGGTTTGTGGGCAGTTAGCGAGTTCACAAATTCCAATTATTGGTAGAGCAGCCATTGTTAGTGCAAGAACTTCAGAGTCATTTGTGAAGACTCTGGCCCATACTTTTCTTCCTAAGGTGGTCCATAACACACCAAATGATGAAGTTAGGAGTGAAATCCCTATGGCTACTACTGTTGCTAAACGAGCCTTACCTGGTCTGCCTGCTCCGAGCTCGTTTCCCACTCGGGTGGAGACGGACATGCCAAGTGCAGAAGGCAATGTATACATGAGAGATGTTGTTTGTATGACTATGGCTGATGTTGCAAGGGAAACACGGGGTTCAGAAAGATATCCTGCCGCAAGTGTCATGAACTCGTACCACCACCACTCCAAACAGACTGCTAAACAGCTTGGTATAGCAAGCCAAAGTAGTACACCCCATTCCTCCCCAAGTGAACGTGTTGAAGAAATAGGGATGGATTTTGTTACTAGTGGCTTGGACAAAGGGTCCTTGGGGTGCGAGTGAAAAATATGTAAAATAGCAGGAAAACCAATGTATTGAAGTTGGCGATAAAGGTGGAAACCGCAATTCCCTTGACCCCAAGGTGGAAAGTGAAGGCCAAAATGATGGTGGTTGGTACTAGGAGAATTGTTGCAAGTGAAGTGCACCAAAATAATGGCCATGTTGTCCCCTTGCTTCGTAAGTAGACACGTAGAGGATGAAGAAGGCTATTAGCGATAAGATCCGGGCAGCATATCTGCAGGAAAGACCGGCAATAAGTGTTATTTCTGGATCTTGGTGGAGCTTAATCATGAGAGGTTCAAGGTTAGCCCATAACATTCCAATGGGAAGTGATGCAAAGAGTAGCATAAGGATTGTCCGTTTTAGATTTAGAGAAGCTATGGTCAAGTTTTTTGAACCAAAGGCCTGGCTGCAAAGAGGCTCCATCCCCATGGCTAATCCTGATAGAACTGAGTAGCCGGTAATGTTAGTGAAGCCAATGGCTAGTGCACCGCCTGCTAGCTCGAGGCTTCCTAGCCTTCCCATGCAAGCAACTGTAATCAAGTTTCTGAGATAGCCCACTAAGCCCATGGCCAGCATAGGTAGCCCTATGTCTGTTATGTTCTTTATCTCCTCCATTACCTACAATAATCATATGTGAACTTGTTAGATTGATTATTTTGTTTGGAGATAAAATTATTGAGCTCTTTAAGTTGTAGGTCCATACCTCTGGAAATGATGGATGCTTTTGGATTTGCTCTGCTACCATCTCTTTTTCCTTTGTCTTACTCATCTGCTTCATGATTTCTTATGCTTGATTGTTTGAGAGGGTTTATAACATGGTATATCCTTATATAATGTACATAGTACACTTGAAAGGGAGGGAGAGGGGGGAGGAGAGATAGAGAGAGAGAGGAGAGAGAGAGAGAGAGATGCTAGTTTGTAAACAGAATGCAGAGTCTTATAGGGTGGTGGTAGAGTGTTTTAGTTCCTGCTTTTAAAAATTGTATGATACAATTCTGTCAAATACACTGAAGAACGTGTATTAACAAAGTAGAGATTATCCATCTACCCATTGTTTTAACTATCTTGTCAGTTTCTCAAATATAAAAGAACATGATTACAACACTTAAAAGACTTGTGCAGAAATGCTATATTGCCAACACTGATGTTCTCATGAATGAATTCTGGTGGTCAGGAATACATTTTTTAGTGTTATTTTCTTCGTATTAATACAGTCTGATGTGCACTCTTTTCTGCCCACTGAGCACATATTATACTCGTGGCCTCTCTAAAGTTTTTCTAGATATTTAATGTCTATAATTTAGAAGACCATTGGGGAGCTGTTAAAATTAGGTTAACATAAGAGAAGCAGCCTTATAAGATCATTAGGGAAGCAGTGAAGTCATGTATAATTAATTTTATACAGAATCAGTATTGACAATTACATTTTTATTTTTATTTTGTAAAAGACTACACCAGGTTACATGTTATTAATTGTTTGCATTATACTCTCCATCCCTTAATAAGTGTCGTATTTCCGTCCTAAAATCACTATCACGTTTCCAAATAAGGAAATAGTCGCAGTGCAATTTTACCATGGTACAAGCATTTAAAAAAATAATTGATTTTTTTTATATTATTAATGGCTTAATATTACAAGAATCAACTTGAAATTGCATTTGGTAGGGTTTGAATCCCTGACCTCATATATCGAAAGGAACATCAGATGCCGCTTGAGCTAAAACTCTTTGGCCATGGTACAAGCAATGTACATACAAGTGAAGCACATTCCTTAACAAGATTGACAGTTATCATTACTAACTTCCAGTACAAGCCACAAAAACACATTGAAAGGTTCTTTCTCATGGACAGGATTAAGATACAACTGTACCAGAACTTATAGTGTGTGTGTGTGTGTGTGGGAGGGGGGGGGGGAATTCTCGGAGCTGCAAAATTAAGTAGATCTCTCTGTATTTTAAGATGTATTAATAATAAGGTCGGTACCAAATGAAAAAATATGAAATCTTGTCAACATGTAATGTTTTGTGTTTGGGTGGATTAGAACATGTAGTGAGCTTCAGAACTCTAACTTGGATACGGGGATATCTCGATTGTGTGAAGGACCACAATAAAGGTTGCATGCAATAATGAGAGTTAGGTAAACCTTTTAGGGTTAAATGACAAAGAACTCTATGTACTGGATAATTGGGAGGGCTGTGTTTTCAGGTCCGTGTCGTATATTTAAGATGAAGCTTCTATACCGAGCAAGCATGTAGTGTCACATGCTATCTGCTAGATTCCTATCATGGATTCCCGACTCAATTTGGAAATCTCTTGTTTTTACTACTTGCATTCCATTTTTTTGTGAAAGTGAATACAACAAACCTTCTCTCTTTCACATAATCTTTTCCTTCTCTGTAATTTGGTATTTATACAAAAATTCTCTCTCCCTCTCTCTCTCTCTCTCTCTCTCTCTCTCTCTCTCTCTTTCACACACACACACACACAAATTGGATAGTATTAGTGATCACTCATTAGAATATAGCTATTGTAGCTATTTGTTCCGTTAGTTGTTTTTGGATCTGGAAGTGCAAATAGTAATCAAAGCACATTCTGTCTTTATTGGTAGGTATATGCTACTAGTATCATTGTGGGAATCATAGAGGTTTTATACATCCATACATTAATCCCTACATCCATGCATTTTTGTGTTGAGTGAACATTCATAACTTGGGCATTCACTTCTAAACTAATATATATTTATACGTATGTGATTGTTGTCTGTTTACATGTCTATTTTTTTGAACTTAGACTTGTCATGCCTATGTACCTCCCTGTATTAACATTACATGTTTTCTGTGACTCCTATATTGTTACAGTATGTGATCGACAGTTGTTCAGTCTTTCATTTACTGAATATATTAATTTATTTGGTTAAATTTTCTTAAGTAAAATTTTTATGTTTCTAAATGACTGTTTTGGTTTCTGCAAATTTAGGACTTTTACGCTTGCATGCTTGATGTGAGAGCGAGAGCATACTTTCGTATGGTGCATAAACAGCTAGGCAGGTAAAGACAGTTCAAATTTGATTCTACTTTCTTTAACAAACATGATTACTTACATCTGCTAAATTTTTCTTCAACACTCCTCCCTGCCCTCTATTCGCATGTGTGTACTTACAAGAGAAATAATCTCCTTGTTACACTTATATGAAACCATGCATGTGCAAATACTTAGGTTCACCAAATGGCTGACAAATCAATCTTTATCAAATGATAATTATCCCCACTTCTGGAAATCTTAAAGACAAATTACGTTTCACTCACTTTTTTCTGTCTATGTCAAAGGATGGGATATTATACCATACCACCCAATACTGTTTCAACAGCTCTTAGTTGTACAGTTGGTATGAGAGATGGTACCATCTCCTACAGTCACATCCTTCTGTGATTTCCATGAGTGTTTTTGATCCCCAAAGTTTCAGGCATTGCAAATAAGAAGATGAACAACATATATAGTTTTCTCACCCCTTCCCATCCTTTAACGAAGAAAATGAAAATTTGAAAATTCGGCATGCACTAACTACCCCAGTTGCATTATACTCCCTTTGTTCCTGAAAGATATCCTGCTTTGATTTTCACGGTCAACTCAAATTGAACTTTGACCACAATTGTATGAAAATCTAATTATTCTTATGCAATTCTAAAATTTGTTATTGATTCACCATTAGGAATACAATCAATAACAATTCTTAGAATTGCATAGGGATAATTAGACTTTCATAGTGTTATGGTCAAAGTTCAGCTAAGTTGACTATGCAATTTAAAGTAGGACTATCTTTCCTAGACGGAGGGAGTATATCTTATTATCATGATCTTGAAATCTTAAAAGCACTTAAAACAGTTGAACCACACCTTACTGAATGCTTCAACTGATATTTTACCTGTCCTTTTTGTGTGTATATTTGACTAGTAAAAGATATCAGAAAACCCATCAATTATTAAATCTTTAATCATAGGTTTATGATAAACTAACTTATTATTGTCAAAACCTAATGAAGACATTGTCTGCATCTTGGAATAATAACACTCTGTAGGGACCAATAACATTGACATTCTTACCGGATATAGCACTAACTCATTTGTTTTAGGCTCTTGTAATGTTCACTTTCCGTTACTTTAAAGCCTTCCTATGCATCATTTCTAAAATGGGTATTGTAGTGGAGTGCTTCTTTTTCCTACAATGTTCCCATTTCATGGGCCTTTTTCACTGCATCAAGCGCCAACGTTGGGGGTAGATCCACTGAAGGGTCAAATATTGACCTCATTTATTCCCTGATCGGGAGGAATAAAGTATTATTCCTATATTCTAACGGCATAATATGATAAATCCACTTTTTGAATCTTTGATGAAGTCATAGGCTGAATCTTAACATAGTGTGCCTGATAGACTGGTTTCTGGACACATTCACAAGTATCATGGACATGTGTCAACCCTCAGGCATTTCTAAATTTTTGATTAATGTAAGCACTTCTAAAAGTTCCAGTAATACTTTCGTCCCATCTTTTTGAAAATGATCTTAGATTCAAAGTAAATTTGGTACTAATGGGTCTTCCATTCGAAACCCTAATTTGGTGTCCGCACAATAGCTAACTGATAGGCCTGTTTTACGTTTGTGTGCACTGGAACACGTGTTATGGATTCGAAACAAGTTTTGGAGAGAGAGAGAGAGAGAGGCATGTGATACAAGTAGTAAAGTACTTCAAATACCACATCTTCTTTAGCTACTTACTCTTTTGTTCAGTCTTCACTGTAGATTCTTGTTAGCAGACCAGGAGAATTTGTCCATGCATTTTCTAGTCTACTGAACAAGGAATTGTCTTAAGCTCTTAGTTAATGGGTCAGGGGCCATTGCAGTTCTTCGGCAGGGCAGTCTGGCTACTGACCATCAGATCTCTCATTAAGGGTTGAATTGTCTTTTTCTCACCCTCATCCCCACCAACATGGACCATTCATTTGAAGAAGATTGGATCATAATCGTTGGATTTTTAATCCTGCCATGCAGTCCGACTACAAGAAGTCCACCACCCCTAGTTAATACTGCCAAAATGATCTTCCTACTTCTTCTGCCATTACTACGAAAGAACTTTGAGCAATTACCATAGGTTGATTTACTTATACTAATATAAATCTAAAACCTATAATTGATACACATCAACAGTTCAATCCATAACAAGTTTTACATTTTCATTAGGATAATTAAATCAACCTAAAATAATTGCTCGAAGTTCATTCGTAGTAATGACAAAAAAGTGGGAAGATCATTTTGGGACGGAGGGAGTAGTTGAAAGTTTTGAACTCGTGATACATGGATTGCCACCAAGTATTTTATACATACAAATATAGGACAGTCCACTTAGTCAAATTAGAGGCACATGATAATGCCTTGTGAAGCTGGTTTCTTTCTTCAGCAATGGTATTAATCAACAATGCCTTTTATCCTTTTGTCTTTTCAACTGCCCCATTTGACATCAAAACAAGCCAAGCTCCTCCTTGTAAAACCTTTAATAAGTTGTGCAATTGCATTGCATAACTTAATATCTCAACACTATGTTCCACATCCCCAACGGACAAGCATTTCACTAATGAGGGGAGACAGACACCCCCCCCCCACACACACACAAATTAGCACTTATCCTACTAATGCATAGGAGTGCATGGACACTATTTGCACCAGAAATGAGGTTAGGTGCGTATAGACCGTTAGATCATGCATGCACGGTCCTTATTCATAAAGAAAAATGGAAATTAAAATTAAATGAGCTTTCGTCATTTCCATTATGTTCTGATTGAGCTTTTATATTAGTTGTATTTTTTTTTGTTAATTGATGTTTCGCCCTAACCAATCCTCTCATCTACATGTTCTGTCCAGAATGGTTCGCTACTAGGCATTGATATTACAAAGTGGAATGGCTCCATCCATTTGGTTGGTCGGTGGCTGTATCTACACAGACCTAGACCTACAGGTTTGCTATATATATATATATATATAAAAGTGACCATATCTCCTCTCCATGATCCGACAACCCCCTAATATGAGGGTCGGGGTAGGCTGCAAAATTCCCAAACTGACCCTGCGAGAACGACTGATTGACAACTATGAATTCGGACTTCCCCTACCTCGAATCTGTTAGTACCCTCGGGTTCCATTTAAATATGGGATTTATGAAAGATTATTATCTTTGTGGCCAAAAGTGCTAGGAATTATGACCTTATTACCCTTGATAAATATAGAGTGGGTTATGTCTATAGTGTTTGGTATTTGATCCCTACATCTCATGTGTTGTTAGTAGATGAAGGAATGTGCATGTGATGATGAGTCCATGTCCATGGAAATGCACCCATCAATCCATCCATCACTATATGACAGTTATATAAAACTTACTAAATTAAGAAAGAAATGCTGGCAAGTACCAGTAAGAAGTAAAAAAAAAAAAAAGAATATTTGGCAAAGATATAAAGGGCTAATGGATCAGATAAGGCCACTAACATGTGAAGAATGCATGGGCCTTTTGCTATTTTGAGTTCAAAAACAAAAATATGAATTGACATTATCCTAATCCACAGTGCCACCTATTTTGCTCCTAACTGATTGCAAAGCTCTACCGAAAATGGCCAAAAAACACAAGGCTTTTAGTAGGGAACATGAGTTGATTAGAGGGAAATGGGGTTAATTTCAATGCCCATTTTTTTTAAATTTTAATGCCTTAGGTTTGTTTTCAATTCACAGCCTCTTAAGGTGAATTAAGGGCCCGTTTGATTTAGCTTATTGATATGTGCTAATGACTTATGACTGATGAGCTGATGAATGATGCTGTTTGATTTAGTTTTTTTGAAGTGCTGATGAGCTGTCATAAGTAAGTATGACTGTTTGATTAATAAGCTGAAAAAGTGCTGAATGAAATTATAAAGACTAAAATAATAATAATAATAATAATAATAATAATAATAATAATAATAATAATAATAATAATAATAATAATATTATTATTATTATTATTATTATTATTATTATTATTATTATTATTTTTATTTTTATTTTTATTTTTATTTTTATTTTTATTTTTATTTTTATTTTTATTTTTATTTTTATTTTTATTTTTATTTTTATTTTTATTTTTATTTTTATTTTTATTTTTATTTTTATTTTTATTTTTATTTTTATTTTTATTATTATTTTTATTTTTATTTATATTTATATTTATATTTATATTTATATTTATATTTTTATTTTTATTTATATTTATATTTATATTTTTATTTATATTCTTATTTATATTCTTATTCTTATTCTTATTCTTATTCTTATTCTTATTCTTATTCTTATTCTTATTCTTATTCTTATTCTTATTCTTATTTTTTGATTCAGCACTTGACTTAATGCTTATGACTTATAAGGGGAATTGTGCTTTAATTGGCTTGTACATGACTTATGACTTATTTTACCCAAAATGAAATTAAACGGTTCAAAAATGACTTATGGGGAGTCATAAACACTTTGGAATAAGTCAAATCAAACAGGGCCTAAATGACTATTTTACCCATAAATATTTAAATATTTAAAGTGACTAATCTAGTACTCTCTCCGATTTACCTTTACATTGAAACTTGTATTACTTTATTAATTAATTTATTAAGTGAAGTGGTGTAGGAGGAAGAGACAATAAAATGGTGTAAAATTGGTGTTTTCGTTATTAAGTTGTAGTTATAATTGTGTTTCTCAAACTTGTGAAATGTCTAAAAACGACAATTATTTAAGAGCGAAGGAAATATTTGTACTTTGAGCGAGGAGATTTAGGGATAAAATAGTCAATTAGTTTACGTGAAGTCTACAAAAGGGGCTGGGCAATGGGGTAATGACACGGAACTAAATATGTTAGAATAGAGTCTACGTAAAAGATGAAAATAAACAGCAATCACACAACACAGATATACGTGGTTCACCAATATGGCTACGTCTACGGGGCAGAGGGAGAGATTATTGTTATCAACTGGAAATCAACATATTACAATATCTAATCGGGCTCGGGCGCGATTGCCCCCTTTTTCCAGAGGTTTGGGCGCGATTGCCCCACCTAAAGATGTATAAATATTTTGTTATATACTTGAATATTTAGTTTTGCAAGTATAAAATGAACAAGATTTAAAAAAAAAACATTTTTTAGAAAAAATAAGAAAAAAACATTTGATGGACATTTTTTTAAAAGAAAAAACATTCAAATGTTTTTTTTTTATTTTGAAAATAAAAAAGAAGGAATGAAGATAGTAAATATGTCTCATTTATTTGAGCTTTAAAATTACTAACCCAAATAATAATGGGCTAATTCAGGTTGGTGCATACGAATGTCGGCCAAAACAGATATGGGCCGCGACGGGGCGAGCTAGCCCACTATTTATATTTTTTGCCGCCACAAAATGACGTCATTTTAAGTGAAAATTCTAGGACTATATCGACTGTGTGTACTAAATCTGTGAATCATGAAGTAAGAGAGACTCGAGAGAAGTAGAGAACAGAAACGGAGAAACCCTAATTTATTGCCAGACACACCATCACCACTATTGTTGTAGCCGTTACTGTCTCTCTGATCCACATATAAGTATATCTCTCTCTCTCTCTCTTTTTTTCATTTTTATTGATATGAATCTTTGTTTGTTTGTGAGATCATGATCTACCTTTCCTTGTTTGTAGCAATTTGCGCAAATTGTGTTGTCTAATTGATCATTAGTTTTTATTGATAGAAATATTTGTTTGTGTTTGTTTGACTATTATGAATTTTGGTTTTTTTTTTTGGATATTATTGTGTTTGACAATTTATTTGTTTAATTATTATGATTTTTTGATATCAATTTATACAAAATTTCAGACTCAAATTTCATTTCTTAAATTGGTCTGCATGACCCTACATGCCACCAATCCAAGTAGGTTTGGTTGGGATGATGTTGTTGCAGCCCGCCAGAAATTAGGCCACTCGACCTGTTTCCGTTGTTTATTGGGGAGTTAGGCCGGCCATATTTTGACAGCTTTAGTTTTAGGCACATTCTTTTGGGAAAAAAAAAAGAAAAGAAAAAAAGAGTTTTAGGCATATGTCAATATCCCGAAAGCGTGTGAAAACTCCAAACGTGATAAATGTGATGGCATGTTTTTTTTTAAATAGTGGGCCTTATTTATCCTTAGTGGGCTTAAACTGTTGAAATATGGGCCTAATTATATTTCGTGATGATTGTGCAAGAAACCTAACATCCCATTTCTTCTGCTGGAAAGTCTGTTGCATACTCTTTTGTTCCGTCTCAATTCGAATTAATTTTTTAGATACGATGATTAAAAAAAATGACAAATTATAAAATAGGATCTGAAGTCCACGGATAAGTACCGATTTCAGGACAAGCTTTTCAATTTTGGCAATTTAGAACATAATGTGACATTTTTTGCTCAGTGAATGGTTTTTTGACGGAATTCGTAAAAAAGTTAGTTAAATTGTATGTGACTTGCTTGTGATAATCAAATTGAATTAATTTTATATGGATAGTTGTTTTAAAGAGGTTAAATGCAATTTTTAAAATTAAAGGATAAAACAGATTTATTTTCTTCAATATTGATAGTTATTTTCTATATTTTTTTGTCAAAAAATATTTATTTTTACTAAAAAAATATTTTAGTATAAAAAATTAAATCAATAATTATCTATAAAAATAATAATTCATTTTTCCTTAATACCCTCACTCCCCTTAACCCTTCTTTTTTCCAACCACCTATCTGCCATTACCACCATCATCACCCTTTTCCTTACTCTTTTCAAGACACATTATTCTCTGATCAGCCATCTTCTTTTTACAGATTTGAGTTATTAATACCTTAAACCCACATCAATCTGCAAGCAATTAGAAAAATATACCTCCAAAACCACCATTTTTTCGGCAAGTATTTTCAACTCAGATTAAAACATGCACACGTACGCAAGAACATGAACACATGAGCACGAAAACATGTAAAGATACTCAAAGAAATTCGATTTTGAAGGTGGGTTTATGGGTTAGGATTGAGTTATTAGAGAGAGAGAAAGATTGATTAATAGAGAGAGAGAGATGTGATTTATGAGAGTAGAGGTGAAGGGCCATATGATTTAGGAGAGGGCATTGGTGGCGGAAAAGTTGGGATGAGGCATGGCGGCCATGGGCGGTGGAAGTGGATTGGTGTGGGGTATAATTTTCAAAATAAAAAATAGAGCTGGATTCTCAGTCATAAAATGTTTTGTTTTTATTTACATCCTTTTATATCCATAAGTTTACTTTGACCATTTAAAACAACTATACATATAAAATTAATTCAATTTGGCCATTATTTGCAAGTCACATGTAATTTAACTTATTTTTAACGAATTTCGTAAAAAAAGTCCTTGATTGAGAAAAAAAATAACTTTAGGAGAGAGGTGTTGTAAGTATAAAAAGTAAAATAGAGAATAAGTAGGAGTAGTAGTAAGTTGATTGACGTTTTGAGTATAAAAGTGAAGTAGAAGAGAAAATAAATGAGAGAAATAGTAAAAATTCTTTATTATGTTTTGAGAAATTTGATATAAGGTGTGACAGACAAAATTGATAAAAAAAAATTGATTTGATACGGGGAGAGAGAGAGAGAGAGAGAGAACATCTCTTAAATACATCCTCTCACTTCTTGAAATTGTAGCATCAAGTCACATGCAAATGAGCTGACCTTTCATTATCATATACTCCCTCCGTCCCATCCCAGACCAAGGGTCTTAGGAGAGTATTTCACGATTTTTAAAAAAAATTAAAAAAATGAATAAAAAATTAAAAGTGGGTAGAAGATTAGAGGAGAGAGAATGTAAAAGTTAAAAATATTTAATAGGAGAGAGAATGAGTGGGAAAAATAGTAAGTTAATGAATGATTTCTTTTGTAGGAGAGAGAATGAGTGGGAGGAATAGTAAGTTAATGATTTTTTTTTTTTTTGTAAATATGTTAATATTATAAGGGTATAATGAATGGTTTTTTTAGGAATGGCAATGGGGGCAGTTCGGGGCAGTTATACATCGTACCACCCCCATTCCCCAATTCAATTTTGTGCCCCACAACTGTCCCATTCCCCAGCGGGTAATCAATTTTCCATAGCGGGTAATCAATTTTCCATACCATACTCATTCCCCACGGGTAACAGTTAATCGGGGAATCCCGGCGGGAAATTAGTCAAACTAATATTTTGTTTTAAAGCACTTTAGCGATAAAAAAAACTCAAAAATTAACTTTGATAAAGGATAATTTTTCTACTTAAACTCATATAATCACATTTATAAGAGCTCAAAAATAAATAAATAGTTGTATATGACACAATTCACCAAACATAAGGAAAGATTTACTAGATTACAATAAGAAAATTATAAACAGTTCAGGTAACATTCGATTAAGGTAATGGGGCGGGTAATGCTAATACCAAAATCAAACCGTTCCCCACTTTTTCATTTCGGTTATTTCCCATTACCCGCCCCATATTCAGTCAAACCAGTTAATAACTGTCAACTTCGGTTCGGTTCAGTTCGGGTATCCACGGTTCGGTTCAAAATTGCCGTCCCTAGTTTTTTTGTAAATATATAAACATTATGAGGGTATAAATGTCTGAAACACTGTTCACATATTTCCATTTATGGAATGGTACTCTTGGTCTGGGACGGATCAAAAAGGAAAGTAGGACTCTTGGTCTGGGACGGAGGGAGTATATAATTTCTGGGACACTTTAAATATTATTACTCTCCCCGTTTTGATTTAATATTTTTATTTTAATTTAGCATGAAAATTAAGAAAATATAAATATTGTGAGTATCAAAAGTAAATTAGAAAAAAGAAAGTGGGTAGGGAGTTTTTGTTGTGAGGATGACAAGTAAGTCTCATTGTCCATTTTAATTAATAAAACAATTAATAACTTTAAACTGAGACATAATAAAAAAAGAGTAACAACCTTAAACCGAACGGAGGAAATAATATATTAACGATATTATATTATCATATTCATAATTTCTAGGGGTAGAGTGAGGTGGATTATGGATGATTTTGTTTCTAAATTTCATTAAACGATCAACCACCTGATTAATAGAGAAGCCATAAGTTTTTATAAACGGTGAAGATTTTGGAAATAAAAGCAACACTTGTCATATACTTTCCCCCGACCCACCTGAAAAAACATAAATTTTTATTTTGGATGTCTCATTTAAAAAAAATACAAACTCAAAATGGAAATATTTTAATACTTTTTTATTTATGGGGCCCACTTGTCACACTCACAATAACTATTCACTTAATATTCTCTACCTCACTTTCTTCCTCCTACCTCAATTTTCATAACCACAACACTTACTCCACTATATACTCTCTTTAATTTCTGTACAAAATCAACTTTATGCATTTTCGTATGGAACGGAGGGAGTAGAAATTTGACAAATAAGGGAGTCGAAATGATATTATAATATAAAATTTATAAGAAATTAAAAATGTTAAAACTGACAAAAATAATATTTAGAATATACTTTTTTATAATTCAAAGGTATTGAAATGGCATATCCTATGTTCAAAAGAAAAATGACATTTAAAAAAAAATTAAGAGGTTAAATAATCCCATACCTAGAGGACGACGCTACTAATCTTGTGCTGCGGAATCAAATATCACCTATTCATTACTCCCCGTCCCGAAAATAACTTCTTTTTTATATACAAAAATATTTTGAACAATAACTTTAAATTGAAATAACTACTATAAGCATCTAAAAATTATTATCGATACAATTTATAATGATATATTATTAACAAGTTTTAAATTTTCATCAGAAATTTAGAATAATTAGATTATTTTAAACCCTCGTATTTTGTTTAAACTTCGGCTTTAACCATCGATGTTTAGTTTTAACAGATTTAACTATTGTATTTAAATACACATTCATTTTCACCAAAAACCTAAAGTACGAGGGTTGAAATTGCTAAATAAATGCCTTAATTTTCACAATTTTGGAAAATAATGAGTGCGTATCTAAAGTATACTCCCTCCGTCCCATAAAACATTACCCCTTTTATTATTTTGGGCGTCCCACTTTAAAGTCCCACTTTCCTAAAAAGAAATTTTTTTAATACTTCTTTATTCATGGGTCCACTTGTCATACTCACAACACTTTTCAAATTTACTATTCTCTCCACTCATTCTCTCTCCTCCCACTCACAACACTTACTTTAATAACATTATTCCTTATTTTCCGTTCTCAACAGTAAAGGAGTAAAGTTCTATGGAACGGAGGGAGTAAGAATTAAAATTACAAAATAATAATAATAATAATAATAATATTTAAAATTGAAATTTAAGAAAAGTAGATAGTTTAAAATGTGATAGCCCAAATAATAATATCTTGAGTAAGGTAAGAGTGTTTTGATTTGAACAACTACAATTGCACGTGCGGCGTACCCGACCCGACGGCGATCCACATATTTTCAACTCTGTCCCCACTAAATTTTGTCCCACCGATCCAATTCAACGATGCTATCTCGCCGGCTTTGGCAGAAATGTCACCGGAGCTCCACCGATCGGTTGCTATTACACTCTCGCACCTCCCTAACTTCACATTCTCCTCCACCTTCGTCGGTGGTTTCGGATCATCTGCCTCCATTGTTAATTGGGTTTTCAAATGTAGCTCGCATCTCTACACAGGCGACCTCGACAGGGTTTTCTGCTGATAGCATCAATTATGTGAGTTTCTTTTTTCTCATAATGAAACTGCCCTTTTTTATGTTGATTATGGTATTGCTTTATTTTAGCTAGAAAACCCAGAAATTGTTTGTGTAGTTGGTTAAAGATCACTAATTTTGAGCTCCCAAGCATTTGGGATGGACTATTAGTGTGTGTGTGTGTGTGTGTTTCCTCAAATTTATGAAAATGATCATTTTCTGAGTATTGATTTTAGTTTTATCCACAGAATCATGAAATGTTTCAGAATGAATTTGATGCCAATTTAAGTGATAGAAATTGCCTTCTCTCCCCCCGCTCAATACTTCCAACACTTTATACTTTGTGTAGTCTCACATTGTTTCTGAAGGAATTCAGTAGGCACCGTGTATGATCGGGCGCGATTTGACAAGCCGGAGGTGGATTGATTGAGATGTGGGGAACTTAGTCTGGCCATCTAAGTATCAAACTCAAAAAAAAAAGAGAATTATTAATTTGTCCAGTTGAAGTGCTAAACCAGCTTCTCTGGTTCCCATTCAATTTGATAGTCTATGTGTGTGTTGGGGTCTTTTCTTTTTTTTTTTTGAGTTCATACTTTATGGAGAAATATGTGATTATGTTGTTTTAATATTTTTCTCCCCTTTCCGTTCCCTGTTTTCTAGCTGAACAATCAGTATAATATTAAGGGACGTTGGTTTTCATTTCATTCCTTGGTTGATCTTCCTGCTGGCCGAGTTGTTGATATACCTTTGGCACAAACTGGCGAAGGTATTGCTGAATGTGAACTTCTCAAATGGTTTGTGCAGGAGGTGAGTAATTTTTGACATGATATATTATTATTTTGTTCTCAATGATGGACATATAATTAAATTGTATATCATTTAAAATCATTTGATTGATGCTTTGGGGTATAGTTGACCTCTCCCCATTTAGCTGGGTGTTTCAAATATCAGATGGATTAGAAAATTGAGTTCAATTAATTGTGTCATGACAGGGGGATCAAGTTTAGGAATTTCAACCTCTTTGTGAAGTTCAAAGTGACAAGGCGACAATAGAGATAACAAGTCGTTACAAAGGAAAAGTTTCTCAAGTTCTCCATGCTCCTAGTGACATTGTAAAGGTAAAATAACTGTATAGAAGTACAAGTAGTCTTCTCCTTCAGTTATTGTTATTAATGTTTTCAGGTCTAAATCTATATGAACGGAGTGCCGGCTCTAGGCTAGGAAAAAGATAGGCTATTACCAGCTGTTTGATAAGGAACCAATGAATAGAATTGGAAAGACGCAAAATAATGAAGAATATTATCAAAATGATTTTGATTATTTGGTGGTATGCCATGATGATTTTAAACCAGCTTTACTTTTGGGAACATGGGTTTCTTAACTTTGATTTAGTGTCAGCTTTTTTCCTCCATAAGGGATGGACCAGGTTAAAGCTTGGGTACAGAGTTGAGACTACTGGCCATTTTCAGGAGTGATTATACGAGTTTGAAATTCTCAACAATTATAATAAGACAATTCTCTTTGGTACCTGTTAGAACCTAACTTTGTGTTTTGATGATGATTGATCATTTAACGGGACAAAGTTAAATGGTCTAAAGTGTCAAGAGTGGAAAGCTGCAAAAGTTACAAGGAGGCACCTTCAAGTTTCCCAAGATCTGATAAAAGACTTCAGACAACCAAAGATTTGACAGTAATGATTAATAACAAGCTGTGACAGTAATGATCAAGCAACTCTAGAGAATCAATCCAATAAATCAAGTGTTATTTCATTACAAGAAATCATTACACCAGACTTAAACCATGTCCTCTACTCAAATCAAGATCTAATAGCTAAGACTGCTTGATCTAATAGCCAAGAACCCAACAGCAGAGATTCATCACTCTGACAGCTAAGATTTTCAGTGCCAACAACAATGTACTAATCCATTGATGACAAGGATGTGCTATACTTAAATCTCTCAACAACATTGCCATGTCATCTCTCCATGAAGATTTCCTGAACTTGGGTTGCAATTTTCAGCCTGTTTATATCAGTCAAAGATGCACTAAATACAAACACTATTCCAACCACACCATTTACTGCATTGTCTCCTCCAACGGTTACTTCCTCAGACATCATCAATGAAGACTCCCATTGAAGACAACCATGTGCCATGTTCGCAACGGCTACTTCCTCAATCCTCCTATATATTGAACCCAAATATCCCATTCTAACCACTCCCACACACCACGTATTTACACCCCTTTCCTTGCTCCTTTTACAGTTAGTCCACACCCTTTACACAGAGCCATTTTACACCGTTTCCACACCCCTTTACTGAGCCATTTTTGCAGTCCCTTTCCACACCCTTTTATAACACTCTTAAACAACCTTTTGCAGCCCCTGTAACACCTCCTGTTACAACTTTTACAACACTCTTAAACAACCTTTTGCAGCCCCTGTAATACCTCCTGTTACAACATTTACAACACTCTTAAACAACCTTTAAACAACCTTCTGCAGCCCCTGTAACACCTCCGGTTTAACCTTTACAACACTCTTAAACAACCTTCTACAACCCCTGTAACACCTCCTATTACAACCTTTACAGCACCCTTAAACAACCTTCTGCAGCCCCTTTAACACCTCCTGTTACAACCTTTACAACACCCTTTCACCCCTTTAACACACAACTTCTACAACCTTATCTCCAACCCTTCTCAACCTGCAACCAACAATCAAAACAACATCTAGACACTTGTAACTGATCTCAGGTGTATAAACTGAATTGTAAAACCACTTAAGACTGACTTTAAGTGGGTATTGTAATTTGCTTAGTATAGAGCATAAATCCCTAATAGACCGTACTTATTAGGAAGAGGAAGTTCAAGGAACTTGCCTATCCAATCCTTTGTAAATCTTAACGGGAACTAGATTTAAGTGGATTGATCTCACTTGTCAAGGTTGACAGTGAGGGTGGACGCAGGAGGAGTGAACTCTGAACCACTTTAAAATTCCTTGTGTTCATTTGGTATTATCACACAACACACACACACACATCTACACACACATACACCATTCACTTGTCTTTACATTATTTCAAACACTTTTATTCCGCTGCACATTTAACACTTGTTTTAAATCCAGTTAATATCTGACAGCTAAGAACTCACCTCAGCTGTCAAAGCTTAACTGTCTAACCTTTCAATCTGATTAAAGTAAACAGGACCTTTCAGTACCTCTAAGAGAGATTATGTTGCTTTTGTGTCACACTCTCCCCCAATACCCAAAAGAAGGTAAATTTAAAAATTGTATGCGGATTAAGAATAATCTTGCTCTTACTTTTGTACAAAGTAGTATAGCGACTACACTGGGAAAGCATTTGATAAGTAAACAATGTGCCAGAAATGAAGCGATAAACCAATGAATCATTTGATGTACAATTTATTAAGTTACCAACTTGAATATAAGCTACATCTTTTAGAACTTCCTAGGACCATATGATGTGCCAGAAATGAAGCGATAAACCAATGGGCCCTAGGCGCATCTTATGACAAGGTGCTTCTAGCAAGTTAGCAGGTGTGGGGGGGGGGGGGGAATGAAAGTTGATCTGTACCAAAGGCCTTGAATAACTATAGCTTTGATACCTTGCTAAATTACCTACTACTGTTAAAGCTTAGGTTGTTAGGGTGACGGTTTAACTATTTGTATCAATCCCCTTGCACTATCAATATGGAATGGAAGTTTTTGAGCCCCATTTTATTCTTTGCTTAATGTTTCATTCGTGTTGAGTGATTTAGGATTCAATACAGCTCCCCAAGCGGACTTTTGTGCCTACTTAAAACACTTGTTTCTTTTTAACTTGTAATATCATCTTGAATCGCAGGTTGGAGAAACTCTTTTGATGTTGGTCGTTGATGAATCGTCAGTACTTCCATCTGACGCTGGAGATGTTCTTGAAAATGAGAAATCACTCGATTCAGATATTAATAAAGGTGGAGCATTGTCTACTCCTGCTGTTCGTAACCTTGCAAAGCAGCATGGCATTGATATAAACAGCGTTAAAGGAACTGGTAACGAGGGAAGAGTCTTGAGAGAAGATGTTCTCAAATTTGCTGCTAGCAAAGACTCCTCCTTATATACGAAGCTTGGAGAAGAAAAACACCAGGACTTGTCTGCTGGATATGGATTGGATTATCTGGATAAGACATTTTCGCTGAGGTATATGTATATCATACAACACTGGTGTCTTTGGTCAAATATACTACTCCCTCCGGCCCTAAATGAATGTCCAAATTTCATGTTAAAGGACACTATGAAAATTTGTGCTTTTTATACATTTTAATAGCAAAGATGCATAAATATTCTTTATTCACTTTCTAAACATTTAGTTTTACGATAATAAAATGAATAACAATTTTCTTTTTGTAAAAAAGCATTTAGGGACAAAGTTTTTTCCCAAAAAGACTTCATTTTAGGACAAAAATATCTTGAATTTGGACATGCATTTAGGACAGAGGAAGTATCTTCTGGGATAAAAACAGTTTCATGCCAAACACGAGCTAAGTACCAACTTCGTCACTGACCTATTGACCTTTATACCTATTCGTCACTACAACTGATGAATATCTTTGTACGATTTCGTCCCCAACCTAATTACTTAGTTTACCATGTCATCCTTCCGTCTCATTTCCGTCCAAATCTCCGTTAAATCAGCCTATCTGGCACGTTGACGTTATTAAAATGCTGACATAGCCTTTAACTTGTTCTAAATATATCTTTGGTCTATTGATCTTTTTGCAATTTAATCACTAAACTTTTTTTTTTCATTTTAACTATTGATATTTAATTAAATTAAAAAAAATGATATTTGTATTTGTTAAAAAAGAAATAAAAGTAATACTCCCTCCGTCCCATAAAACCTTACCCACTTTGCCATTTAGGGCGTCCCACTTAAAAGTCACAATTTCCTAAAAAGGAAACTTTTTAATACTTCTTTATTCATGGGACTCACTTGTCATACTCACAACAACTATCCACTTACTATTCTCTACCCACTTTCTCTCTCCTACCCATTCACAACTCCTACTTTAATAACATTATTCCTTATTTTCCGCGCGAAACAGTAAATGGGTAACATAATATGGGACGGAGGGAGTATATAATTATATATTTATATGTTATAATATACAACATCTACTACCATATCACCGTCACGACCCAACCCACCGCCGTCATCAACCACCACCGTCACACCGCCATTATCAACCACCAAGTAAATTATTTTAACAATTATAAATTAATTTTCTAAAAAAATAATCATTTTTTTCTTTCTAGTTTTTGCTTCTTCTTCATTGTGTCATACAACCTTTCAACACTACACCACCAAACCACCACCATTCACCACCAAACCACGCCATCACCACTCCATCACAACCATTCACCATCTTCAAACAACCTACACTCAAATTCAAAATCAAACCCATAACTAACCTTAAAACCAACAAACTCACATTCCATTCAAAATTAGATCCTTGAGTACTGGTTACTTGACATTCTCTAAGAAGGTACTGATTTGTTGCAGAGATGTCTTGTCAGCATGCTTGCATTACCAACTTTAGCTAAAGTTGATGGCTGGGTAGTTGGGAGCAATTAATGCATCGGCTAGCTGCTAACAGAAGGAAGCTTGATGTGTAAGCCTTAACCGGCAAGAGAAAGGACATAACCGGTGAGGGAGATGTCGGCTAGGTAAGGTGGCCGGTTAGGCATGAATACCGACAAGAGAGATCAATCGGTAAGACAGCTTCAACAAGTAACTCACATACAGATGAAAATTCTCAGATCTTCAAGTCTTCAAAGCTTGAGAAAATTACAAAATAAAAACACTGGCACAAGCACTAAAGGGACCTATCATACATAGAAAAATTCTATTTGATCTAATTAAATTAGGGGTCCACATTAATGCTTGTTGTGATTGGGATTAAGCAATTCTAAAACTAAACATATATTTGAGTAACAATCTCCTCCTAATTGCTTAAGTCCAATCACCCTAGGCTAGCATCTTTTTGACTTAGTGAAAGAATGATAAAGAATTTGTCTTTTAAGTATATCATTCCCTAAGTCAAATGACAACTTGATGCTGCCTAATTAAGCTTTCAAACAAAGTAAAAGCTAAAAGGAAACTTTAAAAAGAAACTAGAAAGAAATTTTGAATGAGACCTGCAAAATGAAACGGTTAGTAGCATTTGAAACATTCAAAATGATCAAAAACAAAAGGGATTCAATAAAACACAGAGTTTAGGGATAAGAGATTCCCATTAAGTTTGCAGACCGGTGACTGTGATAAGAAAGACAAATATTTCATCGGTTACATTCTCAAGCTGCATCGGCTGGAGGATCAGCTGGTGGATTTGCTGAGTCTTTATCCGGTGAAGGAGCAGCAATAGAGGAGGGAGGAGTAGCCGACGTCACAGGGTCTGAGGATTTGGCTTTCTTGGATGATCTCTTCTCCTTCTTCTTCTCTTTCTCTTCCCTTTTTCTCTTCTTTCTATCTTCTCTAACCTTCATAAGAACCTCATTTTTGGACTTGACTTTAGCCAACTCCATCTCTAGCTCACGATTTTTCTGCTCACAATGGCTAAGGGCTTCTGCTGACCGTTTGAGCTCATCAATTGACCGGTCCACAATAGCTTGACCAGATATCTGTTGTTCACAGAGAGCTTTGTTGGTATAATGAGCCTCATTAAGTTGGATTAGGAGGTTTCTGATGTTAGCATCTCTGGCGTTTATTTCTGCCATAAAGTTGCCAAGAGACATAGCAATACCGATGCATGCTCGCTCAAATCTTCTATCATCCTCCTCCTGATTGGACTTAACAAAGGATTTTGCCAATTCAGAGTTTACTTCAACTAAGCTTTGGAGCACTTCCTCATGGAGTTCAACCAAGTCTTGAGCAATAATTGGCCTATTCAAATCATCAGTTGAAGGAGCTGGTGTAGGAGCAGGCTGAGTAACCGGTTGGAAGGCCGGTAAGGTAGCATCGGTAAGAGGATTATCTTGTTGAGGAGTGAACAGCTGAATGGAAGGCATAGGATCGGTAAGAGGCTTATCGGTAAGAGGAGTTGAGGGATCGGTTAGAGAGGCTGTAGAACTGGTGGGTGGATCGATTGATGAATCGGTAAGGAAGACTACAGGTGGCTGACCGGTCCTTGACACATTACCGGTTGGGGAGATCTCAATTTCTTCATCCACTAACTCTGAAGGTGAACCAGGAGGAGTAGCTAGAGCAATGAAATCATTTGGCTCTAGGCTCATCATCTCAGCAAATGAAAGCTCCAGTAACTCAGCTGCAATAGAGGCCATCGGTAAGACAGTTTGCCTTAACCGGAGAAGTGGGATCACTCTGAGGGCTAGCAAAAGTAAGGAAGCTTCTCTTATATTGCTCCTGGGTTGAGCTTGGCTGTTCCTCATTATTGAAAGCCTTGAAACATTTGGCATTAACCCAACCATTTTAGTCACTTCAAACGACCAACTAAGGATCCTCATTTCCAAAATTTGAGTTATACGTCCATTGATTGAGAGATACCATATAAAAAGATTATCAGTAGACAAAGTACTCTCAACCGATCTAGGGGCAATGGTAGCAATTTGGCCATGAATTCTTATGTTACGATTGTGTTGCTGAAGAGAGGTCGGATAATTGCGATTTGGTTTAGGAGATGGGAAGTCGGTAACTAGCTGTTGATCACTCTTTCCTGTTTTGATTTCTTTGCCCTTGGGTGGAACTGGCCGCTTTTTGAGTTTAAGAACCTTGATTTTCTGATGTCGGCAACTTGTCTCACCGGGACCATTTGTCTTTGTATATCTAGGAAGAGTGTCTTCAGGAGCTAACCCAATCTTCATGTCTTCCACAACATCAATGAAGGTTGCCATTCTATCTTCTCTTCGTTGCTTCTGAAGCTTATCAGCAATGGATGGAGGCATTGGGGTAGGCTGAGTTTCTACCTTGCTAATAATCTTTTCACGAACATCAAACAAAGGAATCCCATGAGCTGATCGAGGGATAGAAGCTTTGGAAGTATAGTAATTCAAATTGGACATCAAATCCTTTTGACGAAGACCAGGATCAGAATAGACTGGAGGAACTGCAGGGTCATTTTCATCAAAATCAACATCTTCATCATCTTCTTCATAGAAGTCTGAGGTGGAGTCTTCTTCGAATACTGGATCAATCTCCTCCTGAACCGGTGAATTGACGTTGGAAGAAGATGGAGGAAAGACTTGACTAACCGATTGACTCACCGGTAGATTAACTGATAGAGAGGCCTGAATAGCTTTCTGATTGGCCAACTCTTCAATTAATGTCCTTTGCTTTTCCTTTTGCTTTTCCAGACCTTCTTGAAATAGGCTAGCTGCCAAAGCTTGTTGTAAATGAATATCATCAATGTTACTTTCCTTTACCGGTTCAGTAGATGCAACGGTAAGGGGCTAGCTAACCGGTAAGGGAAGAGCTTCGGTAAGAGACTGGCTAGCAGGTAAATCATCTCTAACCGGTTGAACTTGCTCAACGGTAAGAGGCATCGGTTGACTAACCGGTAATCCATCCAAGCTTACATCATTCCCTCCTCCTACTGCTGTAGCGGTAACTGGTGAGGTCTCAGTAATACCTCCTCCCACATGTCTAACCGTTTGCATCGGTAAGGGAGTAGTGAAATCAGCAGCAATCTTCTCTGACCGATCAATCACAGCACCAGATTGGTCATCATTAGCATCTGACTCACTGGAGTCACTAGAAGAGCTGGAGCTGGAGGCTGACTGATCTTCTTTATCAACCTTTGCTTGATCATCTGATCCACTAATGTCTTTGAACATTTCTTCAATCTCTTCATCAGGCACAGTTGCCCATTTATTCTTGCTTGTCTGAATAGAGGTGAAGAAGTCAGACAAAGAAATATCACCCATACTTTGGAAATCTCTATTCATATCAACCAGATTCTGCACAACATCCATCACATTTTTAATGAATTGCATTCTTCGAGGACCCAGGTTGACAGCTTCAGGATCAAATGAGGGGAGATCATCTTCAGGCAACACAAATCTCCCTAGCTGATAAGGATCAGATTCCTTAAGAGTTTCTTGAGCATTTTATAGCATAGCAAAATCAATCCAGACAGCCTGTACCATCATATCTTGCCTGAGTCTATCCTGGGCTAAGTAAATGGCATTCCACATTGGAGGCAACAACTCGAAATACCTGTTGTATATTTTGAGGAGACTATCTCTAGATAAAGAGATATCATATTCGCTCAACATGCAAGGTTTGGTATAGTAGAGACCATTTTCTTCATGGATATTATCAAAATCCACATAATCTGATATGTCACCGACTGGGACTGAATCTTTGTGGGTCTCATGGAATTGCAACAGTCTTCGGAGAAATGGAGGCAAGTGATCAATTGGATACACCCAAGTAGGAGATGGTTCAAAAGAAGGATTGACTAACCAAGGGTTGTAGTGGTATATGTGAAAAGTGGGGTTTCTGATCGGTTGGCAATGGCTTACCGGTCTGGATGATGATTGACCGGTGAAGGGAATCTTGTCGGTTAGAAAATTATGATCAAAGAGTCTCTTGGGTATGAAGGGGATGAATGTGCCCATGTCAGTCTCTATTCTTCTCTTTCTTTCTGCATTCTCTCTTGCTATCTGTTGGGAGGATTTTTGGATTGGCTTGGTTCTTTTGGGAGGTGGAGGAGCAGACTTCCTAGCAGTAGCTTTCTGACGATTAGGGGAGAGAATGGTAGCAATGGGTTTATCATCATCTGAAGATTCATCAAGCAACTTTCTTTTGACCGGTAAGGTGGGTTTTGGAACAGAAGGAGCACCGGTATGCTGAGCTACCTTTGGCCGGCTAGAGGGTTTCTTCTTTTTCTGGGCTTGCTTGCCGGTTGGCTTACCGGTTGGCTAACTAGTAGATGGTTCAGCAGACTTACCGATTGGCTTACCGGTTGAGGGTTCAGATGACTTACTGACTGGTTTATCGGTTGATTCCTTGATCATCCTTGTCATGTCAAATTTATCAAAGGCTTTGCAAAAAGATTGGGGATATTTTGGCTGGTTTTCTGAGGCTTGAAGAACGGCTGGAATATTTCTGAGGGCACGGCTAATCAGCAAGTAATGACATGGTTTGGCTTTGTTGGGTTTGGAAGAGGTTTTCTCTTTTTGGTATTTCTTGAAGGCTATGAAGATAATACGATAAAGGAAGGAACACCAATTGAATCTGTCTCCAAGAATGATTGCTGCAATAGCTTCCCATTATATCATGGTGATACAATGATGGGAGCCTGACCGGCAAATGAAGCACCAGTCCACCACTTCGGCAAGGGCATAGTAAACAACATCAAATTCTGATTTCTTGTTCGCCTCACCGGTTACAAAGGGATCACTTCCACGAACTTTAACCCAAGCTGCAATCATGTCATTCATTAAGATTGAAGATGAACCGGTGGAAGAAAGATCTGGGAAGGCGGCAGCAATGGTGGCTGGGCTAAAGGTAATAGGAACTTCGGCAGCAGTTGAGATAATGTTCTCATTCTCATCCAAGACACCATTATTGAACAACTCATTCACCATTTCATAATATATGTCCTCATTTCCTTCGGGCATCACTAACGGAATTACTCCGGCGGCAACAAATAGAGCTTCAAGAGCACGGCCTTCATCAGAGTCGAAGAAGCTGGAGAGAATGTAACCTCCATAGATGTCTTTCTTAATAGCGGGAGCCATCTGTGAATCAAATAAACAACAAACAATATAAGTTAGAATCAAAGAAATCTTTAAGTTTGAGTGTTGCTAAATAATTTTAGAATTGTAAGAGAACTAGGTATCTTCAAACTTTTAAACTTCTAAGATAGTTTGAGCTTCAGGGAAGACATACCAGAGATCTTAAAGAGATGAAGAAGAACACAGATTAAGAAGGATGAAGAATGGGAGAGATTCCTTGCCGGTTGCTTGTTCGTATAGAGAGAGAGAGAGAATCCAGAAAATTTGAAAGGTGTTTTTGAAATTCTTTTATAGGGGACGAAAGAGCGGGAAGATGAAGGGATGTGTTGGTTAAAGCAAAAGTAGCTCAAACGTTTTTAACTGACATGCACATAAATTGACAGTTTTAGTTCACGAAATTAAAGATGTGACATGAAAATAGGAACGTGTGTGCAGTAGTTATATCAAAATGTAATAAAGAACAAAAAGATAACCTTTTCGATAAATAAGAATGATGCAGAGATTACCTTTATGATCAATTATTCAAATATTTATCCATATCTTGTAAGGAATCTTGGGGAACAGGTAAGATGGTTGTGAGGTTCATACGGCTGATCAGATTGATGTGACAGCAGGGTTATGATGACAAACGTGCCGGTTAAAAACGGATTGACAAATTCGATCCGGCCGCAGTTCGTCGGTAAGGCACATAGGCGGTAAGGTAGCTTACCGGTCAGGTGCAATGACCGGTTAGAGAGAGCTTACACCGGTTAGGAAACCATCGGTAAGGGACAACACTTACCGATCAGGTGTATCGGTTAGGGGATCGGTTAGGGGATTCTTGCCTTGCTGGTTAGGATTACTTGGTAAATGAACACTTGCAAGCAATCGGTAAATGAGAGAAACCACCTTGATCCAGTTGATAGCTTACACAGATAGCAAAGTTAGCACAAAGTATTAATTAATATCAATCATGCCTAGTTCTCCTCTAAGGAATTCAAATCTTTTAATGTCCAAGGGTTTTGTTAAAATATCAGCTAATTGATAATCAGTATGAACTTTTAAAAGAATGATGTTACCCTTTTCAACATGATCCTTGAGGAAATGGTATTTGATGTATATGTGCTCAGTCTTTGAGTGCATCACAAGATTGTTGGAGACTGAAATGGCTGAGGTATTATCACAATAGATAGGACATACTTCTTGGGGAATTTCATAGTCTACTAGCTGTTGCTTCATCCATAGGATTTGTAAACAGCAACTCCCAGCAGCTATGTACTCAACTTCAGTTGTAGAAGTGGAAATTGATGCCTATTTCTTGCACGACCAGGAAATCAATCGGTTACCTAGAAATTGACAAGTTCCACTAGTACTTTTCCTGGTGACCCTACAAGCTGCAAAATCAGCATCTGAATAGCCAATTAGTGTAAATGATGAATCTTTTGGATACCACAAACCTAAGTTAGCAGTTCCCACAAGATATCTAATAATTCTTTTAACAACTTGTAAATGAGATTCTCTAGGGTCAGCTTGAAATCTAGCACATACACATACGGCAAACATGATATCTGGCCTACTTGCGGTTAAGTAAAGTAGAGATCCTATCATACCTTGGTGGAGTGTCATATCTACTTTCTTACCGGACTCATCTTTGTCAAGGTGTACATTGATGGCCATTGGAGTGCTTTGAGGATGAGCGGAATCAAGACCAAATTTCTTGATAAGATCTTTGGTGTATTTGGGTTGATTAATAAAAATACCTTCTTGGGTTTGCTTGACTTGAAGTCCAAGGAAAAATGTTAGCTCACCCATCATGCTCATCTCAAATTTGCTCTGCATAAGTTTCTCAAATCTCTTGCACAATTTTTCATTAGTAGATCCAAAAATAATGTCATCAACATATATTTGAACTAACAATGAATGACCATTGTGCTTGGCAATAAATAAAGTAGTATCGATTTTACCTCGTTCAAACTTCTCACTAAGTAGGAATTTGGAGAGAGTTTCATACCATGCTCGAGGTGCTTGCTTGAGGCCATACAAAGCTTTATTCAATTTGTAGACATGATTAGGCTTCTTGGAATCTTCAAATTCTGGAGGTTGTTCTACATATACAAGCTCTTGAAGTTCCCCGTTGAGAAATGCACTTTTCACGTTCATTTGATATAGCTTAAACTTTTTGTAGGCTGCATAGGCAAGGAATAACCTAATGGCTTCTAATCTAGCTACGGGTGCAAAGGTCTCATCATAGTCTATGCCTTCTTCCTGTCTGTACCCTTTAGCCACTAGTCTAGCCTTGTTCCTTGTAATTTTTCCAGACTCATCCAACTTATTTCTATAAACCCATTTTGTTCCAATCACTGTTTGATCACTAGGTCTAGGCACTAATTCCCAAACTTTACATCTATCAAACTGGTTAAGCTCTTCTTGCATAGCTTCTACCCAGCTGGGGTCATCAAGTGCTTCTTCAGTCTTCTTTGGTTCTATATTAGAGACCATAGCAGAGGAAAATAATCCATGTTGTTCCTCCATGCTTTTTAATTGGCCTCTAGTCATTCTAGGTCCAAATACATCACCAATTACATTTTCCAAGGGGTGATCTCTAACTGTTCTCACTTCCCTAGGTAGATCTTGCCTGACCGATTCTTGTCTTAGGTTTTCTAATGGAGTAGAATCGGCTAAGGGAGGTGTGACCGGTAAGGGAGATCGGTTAGGAGAGGGTGATGCTGACTGATGGTGATGATCGGTAAGTGGAGAGGGAAACGGTAAGTTGATGGGTGAAATTGGTTCAGCTTCAGGTGGTGATTGGGAGTGGTAATATGAGGACTAGCTGGTAAAGGATCGGTTAGCAGGGTTTGTCTACTGGGTTGCTTGACCGATTGAGGAAAGAAAGAGTCATCAACTAGGTCTCTACAGGTTACACCACTAGAGGCTGAAGTCTGAGATGGAGGTTGATTTGCATTGATACTGGTGGATTGATTTGAATTATGATTGCTGGATTCACCTGTCTCAAACACACCAGAATTATCAGTACTATTTGGAGCCTTATCAGACTCTAGCAAATCAAATTCATCAAACGTAACATGAACAGATTCAACAATTTTCAACAACTATTTATTAAAAACTCTAAATGCCTTACTGTGTTTGGCGTATCCAACAAAGATACCTTCATCAGGTTTTTCATAAAATTTACCTCGGCGCTCTTTACCGTTGTAAAGTACATAGCATTTGCAGTCGAAGATTTTGAATAAACCAATGTTGGGAATTCTGCCATGCCACAGCTCATAAGGGGTCTTGTTGTGAAACTTGTTGACTAAAGATCTATTCTGGGTGAAGCATGATGTATTAATGGCTTCGGCCCAAAAGTACTTGGGAAGCCTAGCTTCGGATATCATTGTTTTCCCAGCTTCGATCAAAGTCCTGTTCTTTCTCTCAACTACACCATTTTGTTGTGGTGTTCCAGCAGCTGAGAAATTATGGTCTATTCCATGATCATCACAGTACTGAGCGATTCCATTATTTTTGAACTCTGTTCCATTATCTGATCTCATACTGATGATGTCACACTCTTTTTGGGTTTGAAGTAGACGGAATAGTCTGGTAGCAACTTCATATGTATCATCTTTTGAAGCAAACATCTCTACCCAGGTATATCTTGAGAAGTCGTCTACAACAACCAAAGCATATCTGCTACCCCCTAAACTGGCAGTAGTTGTGGGGCCAAACAGATTCATATGTAGCAACTGGAGGCACCTAGAAGTGGACATGCAGGGCTTGCTTTGGAATGATTCTTTATGTTGTTTTCCTAGTTGGCAGGCTCTGCATTTCCTTCCATGATCAGCAGACACCTGAGGTAAGCCGGCGACTAGATTTTTATTAGCCAGCTTGGATAGATATTTGAAGTTCAGGTGACTGTGTCTCTTGTGCCATAGCCAGGAATTCTCACTGATGTTCTTAGCTACAAAACAAACATTAGTAACACTTGAAACAGAATTTAAATCTATAGCATATACGTTACCTTTCCGATATCCAGTGAGAAGTGTTTCACCTGTAGCAATGTCTTTCACATAGCAATTGGAAGAATTGAAAATACAATGCATACCTTTATCACAGAATTGTGATATAGATAGAAGGTTATGTTTCAGACCATCCACCAAAGATACCTTCTGTACAGTGACTGTACCTCTTTTGATGGATCCACGACCGATAATTTTACCCTTTGCGTTGTCACCAAAGACAACTGGAGGACCAGAGCTTCTTCAAGATCGGTTAGGAGATCGGCATGTCCAGTCATATGCCTAGAGCAACCACTGTCCATAATCCAAACATCCTTACCGGCATCGGTTGAGGCCATTAAGCATACCTGAAATAAAATAGTAAGCTTATGGTCCCCCTTATTCTTTTGGGTCCGAAGAGTTAATTCCTCTTTGGCAGCCATACCTGGCCACCACCTGAGCTTTTAGACTCAGTGGGTCCAGATAGGTGCTTCAAGAGGCATTCATAAGCCTTGTGACCAATAAAACCACAATTTGTACATTTATTCGAAGATGGTTGAGAGGGCTTAGATGAGTTGATGTTCAATTTAGCCAATGCTTCAGAGGAGTTTACTGATTGACCAGAAACAGATCCTTTGGGGACGAAGGTGATGGATTTAGCTTTGTTGGCCGGTTGCGTCGGTTTGGAAAGTCCATTACAGGTTAGGGAGCCCTCACCGGTTGGTTGACCGGTGACTTTTGTCTGACTGGTCGGACCCTTACCGGTGATGGCTTCCTTACCGGTTGAGATTTCCTTACCTGCAACACGGTCAGCAATTTTAATTCCACCTTTGCTGTCACCATCACTAAGTGGGACATATTGTCCTAACTCAGGATTAGCTACCTCGGTCCATTGGGATTTGTTTTTGTCCAAAGGAGCCTTCATCTGTTCTCGCACCTTGGGATAGGTGTGTGGGACAACTTTGAAAGGTCTAGTTAACTCTCTCTTAATCAATTTTGATTGAGCATCATCAAATTTTCCCATCAAGTTCTCAGTAACAGACTTGGTAACTGGTTTGTCTTTGCTGACATTGTCATCACTGCTGGAGCCAAAGCCTATACCTGATAGATCTCGGTTGGGAGACAATTGATCTTGTATGATGGTCTCCATAGCAGCTCGTGATTTTGTAAAGGTGTCAATGGTTTTTGAAAGAGAATTATTTCTTGACACTAGATCAGCAATTTGACAAACAGATATATTTAGTCTCTCAGTGAGTTCTTGATTATCTTTCCTCAACTGATCAGACTCAAGCTTACTTTCTTTCAAAAATTTTATTTCAACTTTCAAAGAGTCATTTTCAGTAGTGATCATTTTAAAATTATCAGCCATAATTTTGTGAGCTTCATTTAATTTTTCAAAATCTGAGAAGAGCTCATTCATCGCCTCTGCCATTTCAGACTTTGCCATATTTGGCATAGGGTCAACAGTAGGCTGAGAAGAAGAGGGTGATGGTTCAAAATTGGGATCAAAATTTGGTAGTGATGATATCGGTTGAGGGCTCGGCTCGGTTAGAGGCTTTAAGAAGTGAATCGGTCGGGTCTCAAGCGTCGGTTGATGAGAGATGATCGGTAAGGCTTAAGCTTGGTAGGTCTGTTGAATTGGTTGCATCAGTGGTCTGAGAGTGGGCATGGTTTTACACTGACCATAAAGGGATCCACCTATGTTTTGAATTTTAAAATTGTATGGGTTACTCCGCGCTCGCCTGGGAGTAGGAATGGGTTCATCAAAGTATGTCAAGGGAGATCTCATAGGTGAAGTCTGGTCAACATAGGATGATTGTTCATTGGAATTGGGGTGTATAAAAATAGGAGTCTGTAGGGACATGGGTTTGTCATAGGTTCCATCCATAGCAACAAAACTGACATCAGCTTCTTCATCTATGTCAGCATCCTCATTCTCAGAGTCAGTCTCGAACCAAACTGGCATAGCTTTTTCAGTTCCATCCTCGGCAACTAAGCTCTTAGATTTAGATCTAGGGAATTTCTTGAATGGTTCTTCCTCAAAAATTCATACTTCGGTTGAGGACATTTGGAAGCAAAATGGCCGGGTTTTCTACAATTGTAACACACAAGCTCACCTTGGGCATTCTTTCCGTCGGTTGAGGTTGAGGTTTGGCCTTTCTTTTGAAAGTTTACTGATCTTTGAAATGATGAGGATTTAGGTTGGAAGGATTTGCTGTGTGTTTGTTGGGATCTTTTAAAATCTTTGAACTTTCTATAGTTTCTAGCGAAGGCAGCAAATTCATCTTCTTCCTCAAAAATCACACTAGATGGTGTATTGGTTTGAGTTGGTTGAGGCTGAGAGATTGAGGGAGAGTCATTGGTAGTAGTTTGGCTGGTAAGCATAGAAGAACCAGGGAAGATCTCGGTCTGAGCTGGCAGAGATAGATTTTTAAATTGTTTTTGAACTCCACTCGGCCGGTTGAGCTCTTCCTCATATAAAAACAAAGTAGACACAATGTTCTGGATATGAGTAACATTCAAATCACAACATTCTTTCAAAATAGCAACCTTCACATGCCACAAGTCTCCAAGAGAATTGAGGAATCTCATGTTTAGGTCTTTCATAGTGTAAACTCTACCTAAAGATGCACAGGAATTACTCACCTCGCAGAATCGGTCGTACGTTTCCTTCATTGTCTCATTTGGATTCTTCTTGAAGGACTCAAACTCATCAACGCTTTTGTAGAGTCTGTTGTCCTTGGCCACTTGATCTCCTTCAAAGTATCTGAGTAGACTTTGCCATACTTGTTGAGCAGTCTCATAGAATTGTACTTGTTTGTACAGTCTGTCATCAAATCCTGAGGTTATGATGTGCAACGCTTTTCTGTCCAAGGAATCACACAGTTTTTCATCCTCAGTCCATTCTTCACGTGGTTTTGGCACACAAGTTTCATAAACCTCAAAATCTTGTTCAGACATTCTATCTGCATGATCCATGAGAGGAGTTTTGGGTGCTCTAGTTGCAAGATTGATTTTTAAGGGTGTCATGGGACCATCTCTGACTACAGTGGTTAACCTATCATCTATTGAATCCAAGTACCGCATGATTCTGTTTTTCCATACTGGAAATTCGTTTTCGTTCAACATGGGAACGGTCGCTAAGTTGTATGTTTGCATGATTTTTCCTGCCATTTTGGAATTGGCAATTCAAGCGGTTAAGCTTGGAAAAATGATTTTCGAAACTGCTAAGCTCTGATACCAATTGTTAGGTCCCAAATGGTAGGAATCAGGCTAGAGGGGGGTGAATAGCCTGTTAAAAACTTTTTGCTAAAAACTCTTAGTCTTTGAAAAGGTTGTAGGTAACACACTTACTCTTCGGTGAAGTAATTTTGCACAGCGGAAATTTCGGTTAGGTGAGTATAAAACCGGTAAGGTAAAGTTTCAAAGCAGTAAGTTAAAATTCTCATGCAACAGGGACAAGCTTTATTTCCAAGTAAGACAAACAAGTTAAGCAGTAAGTTGAGTCAATAGGTTGTGACCAGTTGAGAGATTATCAACCAATTACAACTACATAACAAGAAATAAACAAACACACAAAGAAATGACACATTGTTTGAGGAGGTTCACAGTGTTAAATAACTGCTACATCCTCTACCAAGTTTGGTCAGAACTTGGATTTGTGAAAGTGCACTACTATATTAATGGATCCTACCTATTACAAGTTGCAAGCCAATGATTGAAGGCTGTCAAACTAAAGGTGACCACTAACGGATTGTGCTACAATAAAGACCAAGTGTTTTCTAGAGATGTGCTCACAAGTTGAGCTGATTTCTCTAGGGTGTTGTGTGTGGATCAATCAATATGTCCCATAAGTAGTCTAATGAAGGAACATTACAGTATTGATTGAGGTGCTCAGTGTATAAGTCCTACAGAGATGTCTGGCGAATAAAGGGACTTGCTTTGAATGCTTTGAACTAGGGGATTTGCAGGTTGGTAGTTCAAAGCAGCTCACTCTCAAGGATCATAAATGCACCAACCTTCTTCAATGCTCCGGGGAAACTATTTATAGTGAACTTTGAAAAGGAGCCGTTGTCTTTGAAGAAGTTGTAATGATGACTTGGACTGGCAGGCATTAAATGAGAGGATCCTTGCATTAAATGCCTGAGATTGGATAGAGAGGATTTCCATAGATTAGTTGGGGCGCTGTGAGTACTGGTTACTTGACATTCTCTAAGAAGGTACTGATTTGTTGCAGAGATGTCTTGTCAGCATGCTTGCATTACCAACTTTAGCTAAAGTTGATGGCTGGGTAGTTGGGAGCAATTAATGCATCGGCTAGCTGCTAACAGAAGGAAGCTTGAGGTGTAAGCCTTAACCGGCAAGAGAAAGGACATAACCGGTGAGGGACATGTCGGCTAGGTAAGGTGGCCGGTTAGGCATGAATACCGGCAAGAGAGATCAATCGGTAAGACAGCTTCAACAAGTAACTCACATACGGATGAAAATTCTCAGATCTTCAAGTCTTCAAAGCTTGAGAAAATTACAAAATAAAAACACTGGCACAAGCACTAAGGGGACCTATCATACATAGAAAAATTCTATTTGATCTAATTAAATTAGGGGTCCACATTAATGCTTGTTGTGATTGGGATTAAGCAATTCTAAAACTAAACATATATTTGGCTAACAATCTCCTCTTAATTGCTTAAGTCCAATCACCCTAGGCTAGCATCTTTTTGACTTAGTGAAAGAATGATAAAGAATTTGTCTTTTAAGTATATCATTCCCTAAGTCAAATGATAACTTGATGCTGCCTAATTAAGCTTACAAACAAAGTGAAAGCTAAAAGGAAACTTCAAAAAGAAACTAGAAATAAATTTAGAATGAGACCTGCAAAATGAAACGGTTAGTAGCATTTGAAACATTCAAAATGATCAAAAACAAAAGGGATTCAATAAAACACAGAGTTTAGGGATAAGAGATTCTCATTAAGTTTGCAGACCGGTGACTGTGATAAGAAAGACAAATATTTCATCGGTTACATTCTCAAGCTGCATCGGCTGGAGGATCAGCTGGTGGATTTGCTGAGTCTTTATCCGGTGAAGGAGCAGCAACAGAGGAGGGAGGAGTAGCCGACGTCACAGGGTCTGAGGATTTGGCTTTCTTGGATGATCTCTTCTCCTTCTTCTTCTCTTTCTCTTCCCTTTTTCTCTTCTTTCTATCTTCTCTAACATTCATAAGAACCTCATTTTTGGACTTGACTTTAGCCAACTCCATCTCTAGCTCACGATTTTTCTGCTCACAACGGCTAAGGGCTTCTGCTGACCGTTTGAGCTCATCAATTGACCGGTCCACAATAGATTGACCAGATATATATTGTTCACAGAGAGCTTTGTTGGTATAATGAGCCTCATTAAGTTGGATTAGGAGGTTTCTGATGTTAGCATCTCTGGCGTTTATTTCTGCCATAAAGTTGCCAAGAGACATATCAATACCAGTCTGTAACTGCTCAAATCTTCTATCATCCTCCTCCTGATTGGACTTAACAAAGGATTTTGCCAATTCAGAGTTTACTTTAACTAAGCTTTGGAGCACGGCCTCATGGAGTTCAACCAAGTCTTGAGCAATAATTGGCCTATTCAAATCATCAGTTGAAGGAGCTGGTGTAGGAGCAGGCTGAGTAACCGGTTGGAAGGCCGGTAAGGTAGCATCGGTAAGAGGATTATCTTGTTGAGGAGTGAACATCTGAATGGAAGGCATAGGATCGGTAAGAGGCTTGTCGGTAAGAGGAGTTGAGGGATCGGTTAGAGAGGCTGTAGAACTGGTGGGTGGATCGGTTGATGAATCGGTAAGCAAGACTACAGGTGGCTGACCGGTCCTTGACACATTACCGGTTGGGGAGATCTCAATTTCTTCATCCACTAACTCTGAAGGTGAACCAGGAGGAGTAGCTGGAGCAATGAAATCATTTGGCTCTAGGCTCATCATCTCAGCAAATGAAAGCTCCAGTAACTCAGCTGCAATAGAGGCCATCGGTAAGACAGCTTGCCTTAACCGGAGAAGTGGGATCACTCTGAGGGCTAGCAAAAGTAAGGAAGCTTCTCTTATATTGCTCCTGGGTTGAGCTTGGCCGTTCCTCATTATTGAAAGCCTTGAAACATTTGGCATTAACCCAACCATTTTAGTCACTTCAAATGACCAACTAAGGATCCTCATTTCCAAAATTTGAGTTATACGTCCATTGATTGAGAGATACCATATAAAAAGATTATCAGTAGACAAAGTACTCTCAACCGGTCTAGGGGCAATGGTAGCAATTTGGCCATGAATTCTTATGTTACGATTGTGTTGCTGAAGAGAGGTCGGATAATTGCGATTTGGTTTAGGAGATGGGAAGTCGGTAACTAGCTGTTGATCACTCTTTCCTGGCTTGATTTCTTTGCCCTTGAGTGGAACTGGCCGCTTTTTGAGTTTAAGAACCTTGATTTTCTGATGTCGGCAACTTGTCTCACCGGGACCATTTGTCTTTGTATATCTAGGAGGAGTGTCTTCAGGAGCTAACCCAATCTTCATGTCTTCCACAACATCAATGAAGATTGCCATTCTATCTTCTCTTCGTTGCTTCTGAAGCTTATCAGCAATGGATGGAGGCATTGGGGTAGGCTAAGTTTTTGCCTTGCTAATAATCTTTTCATGAACATCAAACAAAGGAATCCCATGAGCTGATCGAGGGATAGAAGCTTTGGAAGTATAGTAATTCAAAGTGGTGTAAGTGCTCCAATTTGAGTTTTTAGTATTCTCGTTAGAAAATTAACGAAAGTCCTAACATTACTAACATTTCTAACAATTCCTAACCTTTCTAACAAAGTGAGGGTAGATTAGGGATTTCCATTTAAAGTTAAAACAAGAAAAGAATCTCAAAAAGCAAAAGAAATTGGAAAAATCCGAATTAGGCAAGTTGAAAAACAGAAACTGCTGGAATTTTTGAATAATTTTCTTCCTGTCCAAAGCCTGGAGCAGCATTTAATGCACCAGGCACATTTACGGAACCCTCCGCGCGGATATGATTGCTTCTCCTAGAGGGCTATAAATTGAACCCTCCTCTCTCAGTTTACACAACACAATTGGCTCATAGAAGCTGTACCTTGGCGAAAAATAGGGAGAAAACAGTGGGAATTCACTTGAATTGCCACCATTTTCTCTTGAATCTTTCCCAAATCCCATTCACTCCAAATATTCTCAAATCACTCCCCTTCATACACAAGCTCAAGCTTAAACCACCACCAAAGAGGAGGATTAGAGAGAAAACATAGAGGACTTAAGTGTTATCTACTTGTTTTCTCTTTGACCAACTCTATCATCAAACCCTAAACACATTCAAGCCTTGAATCCATCCAAACACCAAATCTTGATACTCCTCAAGTCAAACACCAAATCTTGATACTCCTCAAGTCAAATTCCAAGCCTAGGAAGATAGGGTGTCACCATTGGTAAAGCCCTCCTTCTCTAAACCCTAAAACTCCCTTTTAACTTCTTGTTCATCTTGTTCTTCTTACTTTGATTACTTTATGTCTAGTTTAACTTAAGTCTTGACCTAATATGGTTATCTTGAAGTTCATCTTCATGAATGACCATCTCTAATGGTCCACATTTTAAATCTCTAGTTGATTTTTCTCTTTAATTTCATCTTTACAAAACCCCCTTTCCCTTTGCAAAGGATGTGTTTTAAACCCCGTAAATCCCCCAAGGATGACTTGATATGATAACCACTTGACAAAAAATAGTGGAATCAAGTCTAGGGATGAAAATGGGGTGAACATAGATGCAAATCCCCCAAAATTCACATTTTCCCTCAAGAACATCTTGCTGTCCAGTAGCATTATTCTGAGACCTCAGTCCACTTTCCTATTTTTTGGACCCATTAAAACTTGGAATTGGGTGTTGACTACAAAATAATTTTTGTAGCCAACATCCGTAGCATTCCAGACTGATGCTGCAGGAATTGTGCTTATCAATCTTCCTCCACGTGGCAGGACTGATCACCTGGCTCCTTGACCTGAAAACAGAACCCACGACTAGCCGGATGTGTCTCCGGCGAAGACGCTCGGGCGTGAGAGTAAGATTATAGTTGTATATAGCTCAAAATGTATTGAATAATGAACTTAGAATACAAAATGGCAGTTACCTTTCACCGTTTGGTAGTGATGAAGTATTTATAGGCAAGAGTGATGTATTTTTGGGGAGGCAGCATGTCCTCCGAGATTATAGCGGCAGTTACTTGGTCATGGGCACGTGTCTATAACGGTCCCTGATTTGTAGGGATGTAGTTGTGAGCATTGATTGACCAAATTAGCCGGCAAGTGTCAGGTCGTCACTTGCTGATTTAGGTCGAGGTCGCCACTCGTGGAATGGTCGACCTGACTGTTGGGCAGAGCATGGTTCGTACCCGAATAGTAGCATGGATCCTGAGGTCGGACTAAGTTAGGTCGGGACCTGTAGGTCGGACCATGGGCTTAGTCGACTGATGTGTGAGATGGGCCTTGGGCCTTGATCTGATTGGATTAGTTTCATTAAGAATGTGGGTGCCAACGCCATCTGTGATTGGGCTTTACTTGCTTGGCCCAACTCAACACTTTCGGTATGTTCAGTGGCCCCCAACTTTCGAGTTGACTTCGTCGACTTGGAAGTTAAGAAGATTGCTTTGCCAAAAATTGCTTTACTCGAAGCTCGATACTAGTCTTTGAAGTAGGTCGACCATGATGACGTGGCAACATCTTGATCGTTGGTGACGGACGGTTGGAGATGAAGGAGCGCCGGTTTTAGTAATGATTGCAATTCTGACTCTTGGAACTCCTTCTCGGAAACCGCTTCAGCTTTTAATTTTGGAAAATTAATTTTGATTTTCTTTTCCCCTTCCAAATTTAGGAAAATATAAATAGAGAAATCCCTCTTTGTTTAGAACTTTTACTGCTCTAGAACTTCTCCTTCTCCGGCGATAATCAAGGAATCCCAGCAAGATTTAAATTCAGCTTTCTACTCCAGCAACGAAACCACGCTCTGCAATTAATTAAGGTATTTCTTTCATACCTTTGCCTTAGAGTTTTAATTTATGTACTGTTCTCCTTTTCCGCCATGGCTAGGACCTTTAGTTGCGAACCAGGAGCGTGGTATGGTTATTGCACTGTTAACCGTAGGGCATGTAAGAATGTGAACGGTGAGTGGAGAGTGATGTCCCTGGATGAGTGCGCTTCCATCTTGACTGGTTGGGGATTGAATTACACTGAGATAGGGCTGCCGATTGTAGGAGAAACTGAAAATGTGGTGATTGACGACTCAAATGTTGTCACTTTTCACCTGTTCCATGAATTACTTGACCATATCACCCTGTTTTACGTTAGGGACGTCCATAGGCCCTCCTTCCTTAGAAATAGGATAGGTTTCCCAGGGGAGTCTAGGTCGTCCTTAGGTAGGTCGACTGAACATGATCATAGGACTGACTCCCCTGCTTCCTCTTTTGCTTGTACAGATATGACGACTCAAGAAGGAAACGCTGCCTCAACGTCTTCTGGTCCTCGAATTGTCAACGCATTTGGGCCCAATGTGGTGTCAGGCAAGAATGAGAGGGGCTATGTTCCCCCAGGGCCATCGCGTGGCAATCAGAATTTGCCCTCTAGGTACAGTATGATCAAGGATTTCTGCGAAGTCGACCCGTTGGATTACCAAGTAACCATATATACCCAGAAGGAGTTCATGAAAAAGTACAGGTCGACCTTCACTAAGGATGCTACCAAAGTTGCTTTCTTTTATGGTCAGTTTGTTGCTGGCCTCAGGTTGCCTCTTGACCCTTTTATCAATGAATTTCTGGAATGTGCAAATGCCCTTCCCCTTCAACTTGGAGCTAATACTTGTAGGGTCCTTGTGTGTTTTGCCATGGTGTGTAGATTTTTAGGATATGAGCCCTGTATGAGAGTGTTCAAAGAGTTTTTCAGCATAAAGTATAGTGGAGAGGACTTGAGCATCAGTACCCCCTCTAAACCCAAATCTCCCAAACTCTTCACCAACCTCCCAAGTAAGCATAGTGGCTGGAACTCGTATGTTGTAGTGGTAGAGAGTAGATTAGGATGGGAATTCCCCTTGCCCAATGATGAAACAGAAACTGTAGATGAGGGGAGCTATTGGGAGCCGACCTGGCATCTTAACTTGTATAGGGCTTTGTGTCGCTTAGTCAAGAGAAGACCCATTAGCTGGGAGAGCTTGATCACCACCAAATATAACTTTGTCCAGGCTGGGATGATGCCTGGAGATGGGGTGGTAGAGCCCCTTGTCCCTGTGTTGAGAGGACAAATATATCCCGACTGGGTTACTCATTCTCTGGGGAGGTTTGGGAATTCGTGCCAGCGCTGCAAGAAGACAGCAAATTACTGCAAGGATAACGGGGAGCATGCCGGTGGTAAGATCTTGCTCTGCAATCCTTTACCCGTCTATTGTTATCTTGTATTTGTATGCAACTCTTAGGTCGTCCGTTGCTTGCTCGTATGTAGAACTTAGTTAGCTCGTACATAGAACTATTACGCATTGCATCTTTATTAAATTACTTGTTCGTATGTAGAACTTAGTTAGCTCGTACATAGAACTGCCTTGAGTTGTATCAATTATCTCGTCAATAGTTTACTCGTAAAACTGTTTTGAACTGCCGAGCTAACACTTGATTTCTTCTATGTCGTGTAGTTTTAACTCCCGAGCAAGAAGCAAATATGGTGCGTATTGTTGGGGTTTCTGATAAGAAAAAAGCGAGGAAGGACCATGGGAAGGCCAACGCTCGTGCTCATAGGCAGAGAGAGGCCGCTTTGAGGACCAGCCTGCTGTCGAAGGAGAACATGGGGCTGGTGCCAATGGAAGGGGTAGAAGAGGAAGACCCTTTGCAAAGTGGTACCCAGTCTGTGAGTGCTACTGATGGAGGTGAAGCATCTTCCAAGTCGGCTAGATTAAGTCCGAGCTCCGACCCAATTCAAGATGTTAACATGGAGACTTCTGGAGCCGAGGTAGCAGGATCTAGCCCTGTGAAGGTGGTAGAGATTGATGATGACGATGCTGCCGAGGAGGTCGATGACCAAGCTCTGAATACCAGGAAAAGGCTGAGGTCTGGAAAGGGCAAGGCCGTTCCTTCTAATCAAACACCTCCACCTCCTCCTTCTTCCTCTCATCTTGATCAAGAATCTGTGGTAGAGATGATGCAGAGGTTGAGCGACGTCCCTTCTCTCGAGGGAGTTAACTGCCTGAGCCGCTCTTATCCCACTATGAACTTGGGTCAAGTTATTGTGAGGAGATCGTTGGATGTGAGCCTGTTAGCTCAATTTGCTGAGAAGGGGATGGCGCCTGAGGAGTTCTCGGCTCGAGCTGGACTTGCTCATTGCGAGGTAAACCTTTACTTTCATTTTCATTTTAGTCGTTTATTCTTTTACTCGACCAACTGAAGTCTCGAGCTAACACTTCTTTGCTCTCTTTGGAATGCAGAATCTGACCATGATCGAGCAGGCCAAAAGCTCTTGGAGGGCCTCAATTGAAAGGGAGAGACAAGCCCTTCAGGACTATTCCAAAAAGGCTAAAGAGCTTGCGGATCTGAAGGAGCTGTACAATGACTTGGACAACTCTTTTGAAGCCAATGAGGCGGTGAAGACCAAAGCTCTAGCCGACCTTGAAGCATCTGAGTCCAAGCTTAAAGAGGTTGAGGCTGAGAAAGAGGCTGAGAAGAAGGAGCTAGTAAAGACCCAAACGGAGCTGGCCACAGTTTCCCAACTCTTGAAGGACAAGGATGATCTCATGGTTAAACTGCAAGAAGATCGTCGGCTTGAACGAGGGAAATGGCAAGAAGACCTCAAGGCCGCCATCGAGAAAACTGCCAAAGATGCCTCTGAAGCAGCAGTTGAGAAGTTCAAGGCAGGGGATGAATACTACGATGCCATAGTGTCTAAGGCCCAAGATTTTCTTGAGGTCGGCAAAAGACATATGGCCCGTCGCGCGCTTGTCGATCCAACGGCCACGGTTACCATCGAGCAATTAGCTCGTTGGTTTACTGAGTCCCAATATGACATGACGGCTCGTAGTGGTCACTCGCTTGTTCCTTATCTTGAAAATGATCTTGCTTTCATTGCTCAAGAGGATGAGGAGGATCACTGCGAGAAGTGGGAAGCTCCCCCTGTTCTTGACAGGAATTTTGATGTGGTTTTGGCAGAACTCGACGATACCGAAGCCATGGAAACAGTTGATGAGCAAATTTATTCAGAGTCGGGTAAACCCTTGAGCCCTTCACAACAAGATCCTATGATTGAAGATCAAGTTACCACCGACGATCAGACCAATGCCGACCTGACCTCTTAATTTATTTCAAGCAGCATTGTAATGAACAAGTTCCAAACAATTTTTGCCTTTTTTGATCTAACATTATTCGAATGCCTTGGCCCAGTTTTTTGGGAGGCAAAATATTTTTGTAAATTAATTTTGTTTAAGTCTTAGCCCGTTTTGGGAGACTTATTTCTATCGTAGCTGACTTTTGTTTCTAGAATGTTGTATGCTTTTCATTCCATATTGTATGTCGAACTAGATGTAGATAATATAATTGAGTCAATTTAAGTATAAAGGTGACTTGATCTGTATTGACTTAGTCGACCTCAAACTTGGTTGACATTCTTGTAAACAAGATTGACTATGAGTAAAACCTGCTTACGTTGTTGAAGCTGACCTAAGGGTCGAGCTAATTGAAACAGACTGACTAAGAGTCGAGTTTGTTAGAACGAAGTCGACTAAGAGTCGGACTTGTTAAATGAACAAAGCTGATTAAGAATCGAGCTTATTAGATCAAACTGACTAAGAGTCGAGTTTGTTAGAACGAAGTCGACTAAGAGTCGGACTTGTTAAATGAACAAAGCTGATTAAGAATCGAGCTTATTAGATCAAACTGACTAAGAGTCGAGTTTGTTAGAACGAAGTCGACTAAGAGTCGGACTTGTTAAATGAACAAAGCTGATTAAGAATCGAGCTTATTAGGACGAGGCTGACTAAGAGTCGAGCTCGTTGGGATTGGTGTAACACTATGTTTGATCGAATAAACTGCATTTTTTATTGAATTGGGAAACATGCTTACATCATCTTGAAACTGGAACTAACACAAACTTGAACTTGAAAACTGAAAGCTAGAAGTAATATTTGATCAGGTGAGTAGCATGCCAAGGATGTTTCAACTCGTCACCTCCGGGGTGGGCTATCATGTAAGTTCCTTCCTTTACTACTCGAGTGACTACATAGGGACCTTCCCAGTTAGGAGATAGCTTGTTCTGCTGGGTCCTTCTACCCGTCGCTTCAATCTTTCTCAACACGTAATCTCCAACCTGGAACGACCTTGCCTTGACCTTCTTGTCGTGGTAACTCTTAGTTCGCTGTTTGTAGTTGACCATTCGGAGGTAGGCTGTTTCTCGCTTCTCGTCGATTAGATCCAGGTCGATCAATCTGTTGGTATCATTTTGCTCTTGATTGAAGAAAGTCACTCTGCGTGGGGAATCTGAGCTCGGCGGGTGCCATGGCCTCGACCCGTATGTAAGTGCAAAGGGGTTTCCCAGTAGGCCCCAAGTGGTTGTACGACCGCCCCAAAGAGCAAGTGGGAGTTCGTCCAACCAGTTGTTGCGTCGACCTACGAGTCCTGTCTTGAGTGATGATAGGACAAGTTTATTCGCTGCTTCAGCTTGCCCATTTCCTTGAGGGTAGGCGACAGAAGATTGCCAATGCTTGATTCCCACTCTGTTCATCTCTGCTTCGAAAGCTCTGGAGAATTGCAACCCATTGTCAGACACTATAGCTCGAGGAAAACCAAACCGACACCAAATGAAGTCGTGTATGAAGTTAATAGCATTCTCCTCTGTGATGCGAGCTAGTGGTTTGGCCTCAACCCATTTGGTGAAGTAATCTATGGCCACTATCACATACTTGCAGTTTCCTCGGGCGGGAGGGAAGGGTCCAATCAGGTCGACGCCCCACATGTCAAATGGCCAAGCTGCGATCACGAGTACGCTCTGTTGTAGGCACATGGGGAAGGTTGGCAAACCTTTGGCATTGATCACATTGTTGAACAAAGTTGTGAGTGTCAGCTCTCATGCGCGGCCAGTAGTATCCCAATGTGATTAACTTGTCAGCAAGAGTCCTGGCCCCCGGGTGTCCACCACAAATTCCACTATGTACTTCGTGTATCAATAGGGCGACCTCTTGGGGATGGATGCACTTTAGCAATGGCCTAGTATAAGATCTTCTGAACAGGTCGCTTCCTTGAATGACATATCTCGGAGCTTTCTTTTTGATAGCTCGAGCCTTCTTCTCGTCCTCTGGCAGCTCGCCACTTTCTAAGTATGCTTTCATTTCCTCGATCCAACACTTCTCCTGAGTCCAATTTCTTGAGGGATCATCTATGCACTGAATTTTTACCCTCTCATAAGCTGGATTTTCGAGGAAGGAGATAGGCTCGCCATGTGGCTCATCTGAAGTAGCCAGTTTCGAAAGGAGATCAGCCAGCTCGTTATCTTCTCTTCCAATCCTTTGAATCTCCCAGAATTCTAAGTCCTTTATTAGTTCTTTCACCAGGTCGCAGTATTTGATCAATGTGGCACTGAGCACCTCATACTCGCCTCTGACCTGGTTGACTATCAACTGCGAATCACAGTAAGCCATGATCTTAGTCGCTCCAAAACACTTGGCATACTCGATAGCTGCAATCAAGGCTTCATATTCAGCTTGGTTGTTGGAAGCGTCAAATTTGAACCTTAGCGACTCCTCGTAAACAGTCCCAGACTACGCTCGGCAAGACAATTCCAGCTCCACTGACATTTTTGGTTGCCGACCCGTCTGAATAGACCTTCCAACAATCGACGGGTAGAGTGATGGCGACTTGTGACTCTGGCTCTTTCCCTTTGCCCTTTTCTTTTGGAGCTCGCTGCTTGTCATCTTCCTTGGTGAACGTAAGCTCGACCAAGAAGTCAGCTAGAGCTTGAGCCTTCAATGCCTTTCGAGGTCGATACTCAATGTCAAATTCAGTGAGGGCAATTGACCAATTGAGTAGTCGACCTGAACTCTCCGGCTTGTGCAGTATTTTTCTTAAAGGAGCATTGGTAAGAACCACGATTGGATGAGCCAGAAAATAAGCCCGTAACTTTCTTGAAGCTACGACTAGAGCATAAGCGACTTTCTCAGCGTTGTAATACCTGCTTTCCACATCTGATAAAGCTTTGCTGATATAGTACACAGCTTCGAAGCCCTTCATCCTCTCTAATCAATACTGCGCAACCGACTTGTCTCCTACGAGATAGATACACAAATAAAGTCTCACCGGTCGTCGGAGCTGCGAGCGGAGGTGGAGTAGCAAGATAATCCTTCAATTGTTGGAACGACGAATGACATTCGGTCGTCCATTCAAAGCTTTTCGTCCCCCTCAATGCTTTGAAGAAGGGGAGAGACCTTTCTGCTGACTTTGATATGAAGCGACCAAGAGCTGCTACCCTTCCATTAAGTCGCTGCATCTCCTTGATAGTGGTGGGAGCCTTCATGTCGACTAAAGCCTTTATCTTCTCTGGATTAGCTTCTATGCCCCTCTGAGATACCATGAATCCCAAGAACTTGCCAGCTGCCACTCCAAACACACATTTACTGGGGTTGAGCTTCATGTCGTTTGCTCGTAAATTGGCGAATGTCTCTTTTAAGTCGACCACGTGACTCCCGGCCTTAGTTTTAATGACCATGTCGTCAACGTAGGCCTCCATATTTCGACCAATCTGTGAGGCAAAGACCTTGTTCACCATCCTCTGATATGTAGCTCCTGCATTCTTCAATCCAAAAGGCATCATATTATAGCAGTAGATGCCTCCAGCTGCTTGAAATGCTGTCTTCACTATGTCATCCTCGTGCATCTTTATCTGGTGGTATCCCGAGTAAGCATCCAGGAAACTGAGAGTGGAGTGCCCAGCAATAGAATCCACCAGCTTGTCGATCCTTGGAAGGGGATAACTGTCTTTTGGGCATGCAAGGTTCAAAGTGGTGAAGTCGACACACATCCGCCATTTGCCGTTTGATTTCTTCACCATGACCACGTTGGCCAGCCAGGTTGTATGAACGGCCTCTTTGATTATACCTGCACTCAAAAGTTTTTGTACCTCAGCTTTTATAGCTTCTTCCTTGTCGCAAGCAAAGCTTCTCAATTTCTGGGGCCTAGGCTTAATGGTCGGGTTGACTTCGAGTCGATGAACAGCGACCTCCTCCTTGATTCCCCTCATGTCTTCTACTCTCCATGCGAAGACATCACTGCTTTCTTTGAGTAGCTTGATGATTTCTGCTCGCTCCTCAACTGATAACTGCTTTCCAATTTGAATTTTTTGGTCGGGGTAGGAAGAGTTGGTGATGATTGACTCCAGCTCATCTACAGCTTCTAACTCAGGTCCATCTCTGAACTGCAGAGTTTCTATTATGATTTCCCTGACCTTTTGTCTTTCTTCAGCTCCCAAATGCGGAGCTTCCTCTGCTATCATATCATCGAGCTTGTCTGCAACCTCGTTGGTAGGGTTCCTCCAATCGTGGTTCTTACCAATGCTCCTTTAAGAAAAATACTCTCCTTCAGTGGGGGCCACGAGTTATTGTCTATCTGGAGGCATAGGTCACCTATGACGACTTGATCGACCATAACTACATCTGGATCGACCTCAGTGGTGTTAGAGTGACGTGTCGACTCAAGCATGACCTCGTCATTTGAGCGATAGGTCGACTCTACCACGTCGGTGATTGTTGACAGTCGGGTAGTTTTGGTGGCGGCGAGACGGCTTCAAGTAACCATCGGCGGTCTCAATCTCCGGCTCCCTTTTCTTTCTTTCTCTCGAGAACATGATCCGAGATATGCGCGTGCCTTGTACGCAACCCACTCCAGCGAGGTGTGGGGAACTTTACTCGCGGTGAGGAATTGATGCTACCATTCCAAGAGCGACTGTCCGGGAATTCCAAGTATGGCGGCATAGTCACTATTTACATCAATTACGATAAATTGTACCTTCGAGACAATCCTGAGGGGGTGCTGGCCTAGGTCGACATCGAGCACTATCTGGCCTTTAGCATCAACTCGGTGGTTGGTGAAGCCCTCCAACCTGCCATCATATCTCTCCAGCTGTTCGTCATTAAGGCCCATTTCCTTGAAAGTTTTGTAAAACAAAATATCCTTTGCAGCCCAGGTGTCGACTAAGAGTACGCTCGTCGTACATCCATCAATGAGACTGGGATGACGAGAACTTGCTCCCTAGCCGCCATATTTGTTGCCAATTCGTGGGGGTAGAAGGCGATCGCCTCATCTCTAATTTCTCTCCTTGGAGGCACATGTGGGGCCTTATTAAGCCGGAATATCTTGTGTTTGATGGCCGTGTTGCTTGCTTGTTCGGATGACTCCCGGGTTCGATGCTGGGTTGCCTAGGTCCTTGTTGCCCACTGGCCGGCTGCTCACCTCCCCCAGCTTGAGGTCTCTTCACATAGGCTTCGAGTCTCCCTTGGTCGACCATTCTCTGGATGATACGCTTTAATCCTAAGCAATCCTCTGTGAGATGACCAGTGTCTTTGTGGTAGTCGCAGTATTTGCTGTTGTCCCGCCTAAACTTGTTGCCTGGATTCATTGGGACTGGAGGAGCCAGCTCGACAGCATTCAGAATCTCAGTTCGACTCACCGTGAGGGGAGTGAAAGCTTCGGGCACCTTCTGTTGCCCTAGTTACTGTTCTTTCCAGTTCTTATTGTTCCCTCCATTCTTGTTGGAGTCCTTCTTGTCATCAGTGGCTTCCACCTTGGGGCTCTTACCACTCTTCTTCTCCTTCCTTTCCTCAGCTAGGGCGACATTATACACCTTTTCGAACAACTCCTGTCGAGTTGTCACTGTCCGGACTGTGAGCTCGTAGTCCATGTCTGCTGAAGAAATACCGTTTCGGAAGCAGTTGATGACCTCCCTATCAGTGATGTCTTCCTCTATCTTATCCACCATTTCTTTGAACTTGGTGAAGTAGCTCATCGAACTTTCATTCTTCGCTGCACCAAGTTATTCAGTTCGCGATGTCGTCTTCCGGGCTCTCGCAGGTCGAGAAGCGATCTAAGAACTTTGTCCTGAAGCCTTTGTCAGTGGTGATGCTATCGCGGCCAAACCATTGAACCAAGTTAAAGCCGCCCCGGTAAGTGTGCTTAGGAGAGCTTTGCACATGTTGTCATCTTCATTGGCGACAAAGCACATAGTGGCCTCCGGATGTTGTATGTGACTCTTTGCATTGGTGGATCTGAATATTTCTCCAGAAGAGGCAGCCTGAAGGTAGGAGGAGGTCGACTATCTCTGATTTCTTTGGAGAAGGGTCGAAGAGTAAAGTCAATTCGTTCAACCTTTCCAATCTCCTTTTCTTCTCCTCCTCCCATTGTTCGAACTTCTTTTTCATCAACGGCCATTCCCTTGCATCGGGTCTTTCGTCTCCCCGGGAGGGGGAACGGCGTTCGATCTCTCGGCCTTCACTCCCGGGAGGAGTCACTGCCTACTCCTCCTGTCTCTATGGGAATTGGCCCTCTACGATCTGGCGGGGATCTATGCACATTACTTCTTTGAGGCGACTGCGCCTCTCGGCAACGAGATGGCGACTGCGCCTGTCATATCCAAGTGGCGACCTGCGCCTCTCTCTTATAGGCGACCCGCACCCATTCCTGTCTCTTTGAGATCCCGATCTTTGCGTTCGGGCTGGAGAAACATGCACGCTTTACGTTGGCCGTTAGCGAGTCCTCAAATCAGATTGAGCCTCCTGCTCTCTGTTTCTATTGAGGTGGCCCTTAGGTCGTTACTCGGCACATGTACGATAGTAGGGGCTCTCTGAACTATCCTGTTGTCTCCATTCTGTCCCACACCTTCATTTGGCCTCATACTCCTAGCCTGTTGTCCATTAGAGACCTGAGTACGATCCATTCTTTCAGAGCGTACATCGGCCTGCTCTGCCTCTTCCATAGCTATTAAGTCAGCCAAAATCTGGGCTCTTTCTAACATCATCTCCTTCTTGCTCATAGGGTTGGTGGAGGGACCTGCCCTGTTTCCAACGTTCACTGGCGTGGGACGTTTAGGAGGTGGAGCTCCTTGCCCATCCATGTGCCTTTTGCCTCTCCTTGTGTCAGGCAAACCCCTGCCATCAACGACACTGGTAGAGCGCGTGGCTCTACCATGAGGACGATTTGGTGGGGGAGGAGGCAAATTCAAGTTTTCAGCATTTGCATTTGCATTAGTGTTGTTGTTGTTGTTCACTTCTTCATGCCCAAGTGAGGCCTCAGATACGTGTCCGTCTGAAGTCACCATTGTAGTAGGTTGTTAAAAATTTTTAAGGTCAAGTTTGAAGCACGATTCCCGGCAATGGAACCAAAGCGATCTTTGCGGGAATTGTGCTTATCAATCTTCCTCCACGTGGCGGGGTGATCACTGGCTCCTTGACACAGCAGAACCCACGACTAGCCGGATGTGTCTCGGCGAAGACGCTCGGGCGTGAGAGTAAGATTATAGTTGTATATAGCTCAAAATGTATTGAATAATGAACTTAGAATACAAAATGGCAGTTACCTTTCACCGTTTGGTAGTGATGAAGTATTTATAGGCAAGAGTGATGTATTTTTGGGGAGGCAGCATGTCCTCCGAGATTATAGCGGCAGTTACTTGGTCATGGGCACGTGTCTATAACGGTCCCTGATTTGTAGGGATGTAGTTGTGAGCATTGATTGACCAAATTAGCCGGCAAGTGTCAGGTCGTCACTTGCTGATTTAGGTCGAGGTCGCCACTCGTGGAATGGTCGACCTGACTGTTGGGCAGAGCATGGTTCGTACCCGAATAGTAGCATGGATCCTGAGGTCGAACTAAGTTAGGTCGGGACCTGTAGGTCGGACCATGGGCTTAGTCAACTGATGTGTGAGATGGGCCTTGGGCCTTGATCTGATTGGATTAGTTTCATTAAGAATGTGGGTGCCAACGCCATCTGTGATTGGGCTTTACTTGCTTGGCCCAACTCAACACTTTCGGTATGTTCACAGACATATTTTTACTTTATTTTTTTCGTGAGTTTAACTCCTTTTTTTAAATTATCTTTTAAAGGTCAGTTCATCAGTCTCTGGAAATCCAGATTTCACATCTGAGATTTCCAGAAGGTTTTTGTCCCTAAAATCTTCTCCAAAATGGAAAATTATTTCACATAAATCTTATTTAAGGTGTCTGGAACAACTTTCATTCTCTGATTTTCCCCAGATTATGATGTTTTGAAGCCCTTAAACCCATTTCAAAATTAAGTGTCCACTGCCTTTTTCAGTCTGGCAGTATTGGTTTTCAACTTCAAAAAATCTTTTGAGTTCCAAGACTCAACCCAAAAATCACATCAAAAATCATGGGATCATTTTAAAGTCTTAAAAAGAGTTCCCAATTTTTACTTTTCTCAGTTTTGACTTATTTTGGCCAAAGTAACACACACACACACATAAACAAATGATTTTCAAGCTTGGAAGACTCGTTTTACGAGGCGTTCCGGGTGAACACTAACGTTTTTCCCGGCGCGTAACGTGACCTCCGAACTCGAATCTCTTGATTCCGGGCATTTTTCAAAGTTTTGGCCCTTAAAACAAAAATGGCGTGGCGACTCCGTTTGATTTCAAAAAATCGGGTACATCACAGTGGCGACTCCGCTGGGGACAAACAAGTTTTATCTTTTCAAAAAAAAAAAAAAGGAAAACTTTTGAGGGTCAAGCTTCCGTCCCGGCATTTGAAACCGTTTGTTTTGTGTGTGTGTGTTGATTTTGCACATTTCATGTTGTTTTGGCCGCCTCGGAAAAGTCAAAATTTTGACTGTTGGACCCGTTGCCTTGGACTGTTTGAATTTTGAATTATGTGCTTATGTGTTCATTTGCTTTCAAAAAAAAAAATTCAAAAAAAAAAAACAATTTAAAAAAAAAAAGAGATTTCAAAAAAAAAATTTTATCAAAAAGAAAATTTTCAAAAAAAAAATCATGCATCATGCTTTTTAAGACACATGCGAAAATTTCTATTTTTACTCAGAAAAAGAAGATAGACTGCTTGCACACTACGCGCACGTGGCCTTACACTGCACACTACGTCCCTAACCTGGGGAAATCCCTGTCGCGGCCCGTTTGGTCTTATTACGCCTCTCGGTGCAAGCACGGGACTACCCAAACATCCCATGGAGCCTCGTATCGACCATGCACTTGTCCGTGACACACTTTGTCCGAGACCCGGTTGGTTTTTAGTCTGGTCTGTGTCATGCCCTGCCTGTGTATAGACCTTTCCTTTCAAGTCTTTGTCGGCATACCGACTCAATATCTTTCGGGTCCCTAATCAGTCGAAGTCATGCCGGTTTTCCGCCGCAGACTTTGACCAAGATATTGACCGGCGCCTTGACTTTGACTCTGACTGGCACAAATTATACACTAACTCCCAGCATGACACTGAGTCATCAAGGATTAACGGTTATTCCATGCCTAATTACGGCTTAACTGACAACCAGTCAAGATCAATTGCGGACATTTATCAGTCCAAATCATGCCGACTTTTCGTCGAGCCCTCGGACACGATCTTGATTTTCGACGTCAGCTTTGTCCGTAATTTACATCGAATGCTCGTTAAGGCTTGATTACCTGCCAGACTTTAGGATCGTTTTTCTTTTCGGTCGGTGGGACCCGCTTGCCCTATAGGACCCTCGCCCGGGGCTGTCCACCCTGGGAGGTCGAAATACAGGTGGAATACGAGGGGCTTATAGACGTATTGACGGGGCCCACTGATCCAGGATCCAGAGTAGTTTGCGAAAAAGAAGAGCAATCTTTTCCAACCGATTAGGTTAATAAAGCATGTTTTAAGTAAACAAGAACAAATAATTGCATGTTGCATGAGCCCAAAGCCCAAACACCTACCCTCCTTCAAATCCCACCATCTGAACCCTCGTGTCTTTCCCCCGCAGCTTCGCATAAAGCTTAGTTTCGGGCACCGGGTCACCGTTTGATCAGTTTGGAAGAGTCAAGCGCATCGTCAGCTTCACCGTTTGTTCCGACTCCGGGTTTCAGAATGTCTGCATCAGCTGGTAACGATGGGGACAACGTCACTCCGCCTCCCGGGACTCCTCAGACAGAACAGCAGTGGAATCAGTTAGCAGAACAGATGAGAGTGCGACAAGAAGCACAGCTGAATAGCCTTATGGAGGCTATTAAGAGCCATGGTTTGGCCGCCAGCCTCAATCCTGATGGCACCTTAACCGTGGAAGAGGAGGAGGACCCCAATCCCAATCTTGGTCGCCCCGACTACTCCAGAATGCCACCACCAACCTCCTTCGGTACTACTACCAGAGCCCATGTTCCTCGATCTCTGGGTCAAACCACTGGATCCATGCAGCCTGACGGGAGAAATCGGTTCGCAGCTCCTCAGTGGGGGCAAAATCAGTACGGAATGTCTTCTCATGGTTGGGGTTACCTCGGAATGCCACAGCAAATGGGGATCCCACCTCAGTTTGGGACCAATCAATCCGGACCTTCACAGCAACAGTTCGGAATACCACCACAGTTTGGTTCGGGACGCAGTCGGGATCCCCTCCTCGAGAATGATGCTAGCTCTGCTCCTCGCCACAGCTTCCACAAACCCGTTCCTCACTCGGGGTTCAATGGGTTGCAAGCCCCCATCCCAGGTTTCATCGAGAATCACCGGGACTACGGTATCCTCTCGGTTATGCATCCTCGCCACAACCAGCCATGCAATTCAACAACCAGGGACAGCAACCCGCACTTAAGCCTACTTATGGGCCTCACTCCGGAAATCCAAGCCATCTGGCTACCTCAGATCTGTCTCCATCTTCTCTGCCGATTGGAAGCCAACAGCAAGTCGCTGGGTTTTATCCCTTTGCCCAAGCTCCTACCTACACTCCCCAGGGTAATTTGGGCCAAGGACAGGTTTTCACCTATGCTCCGGGATATGGTATTCCTTCCACCAATGCACCACCAACAGCTAGTCCTCTTCCTAGCTCAAATATCGGCTCAGGCATTCCCACTCCACCTTTGGATCCCCAATTGGCTTGGTTTATGGAGCAACACAAGGAAATGAAAGCACAGATTGCTGAATTGACCGTCAAAAAGAACACTGCTCTTCGGCCTACAGATCCCGACTCGATTGTCCCCCTGCCCCCCCTGCCTCACAAGTTTGTGATGCCCACTCTCGAATTTTTTTACGGGAGTGCATGCCCTAAAACTCACTTGGACACCTATACTTTGGCAATGAAAGCTAAGGGATGCACAAACCATCAGTTGGCTGACTAATTCAGTCTCTCTTTGAAGTCAGGGGCTTTGAAATGGTTTTTCCGATTGCAGCCTGAAGCTAGGGCTACTTGGGAATAGATTACCAGTACTTTCACAGATAAGTATAAAGCCAACTTGGAATGGGAAACAAACAGAGTTGACCTGCAGATAACGATGCAGCGCCCTGATGAGAATATTGGGGATTTCTATAAAAGGTGGAACCTGAAGCTTAATGAAATGGCCATTCCTCCCTCTGACGAGGAGCAGTTAGACATCTTTCAGTCATGCTTGAAGCCGCATTTGAGAGCTTCCCTCAGCCACTTCCCCTACGCTGACTTGCATGCAATGGTTAATTCCGGGGCTAAGTTTGAAAAGGCTTACAATCAGCCGGCTTGCTGCACCTTCTGAATATCGGGTTCCTCCCTCCAACACTGCTCTCTCTCCCGCTAAAGGCAAAGAGGCGATCAGCTACGCGGGACAGGACTGTAACAATGCCACTTCCTTTGTTCCCAAGAAACCTGATGCATCGAGATCCCGGCTCCAAGACTTGAGAAACTTTGGGATACCTTTGAGCGATATCTTCAGAGGTTTGGTAAAAGAAGGTTTGCTCCGGCCTTTGGAAAATTATCAGCCCAGAAACCCCAATGATCCTTTGGATACCTCCAAGCATTGTGCCTTTCATCAGTACCATGGGCACCTGACAGATGATTGCGTCCCCCTGAAGAAGGCAATCCAATGTTTGATTGAGCAAGGGAGGTTAGAGATGCCTGAAGGGCCTAATACTATCAATAACCCGCTCCCTAGAAATAACAACATGAGTGTCAACATGATCGAGTTTGGTGGTTCAAGCCTTGGGGACATAATGGAATTTGACTCACCCCTTTGTGAGGTCAATGAACCAGTCATCGCAGGCAATGAAAATGGTTGGATTGAGCAAGAAGTTGACAAAGAAGTCATGATGGAAAGATCTGCAATAGCTCCCATCTCCAGCGTCGAAGAGTAGATGCATGGACCAACAGCAAAGAGCGGCTAGACTAGGGGCTACCTATCTCTAAATTAGTCTTTTAGTCAACCTTCATAGGTTCTAGTACTTCTCTTTCACCTAAGTCCTTCCTGGACATGTGTCGTTGTAGTCCATTTTGGACATAGTAGTTAAATGTCTAACTTTTATATATATGTCTTCTTTCTTTTCTTGCTAGACTCGAGACATCACTTGCGCACCCACGTTACACTTAATTGAAATGGTTTTATCCAAAATGATCACTTGTGCTGCTCAACCACTAATTCTTTGAAATGACTAATATTTGAATTAATCGGAGTGAGAAAATCAGTTGATATCCTTCTCAAATTGGGACTTACCAACTCCCCATCTTGCATCTCATATGCTCACATCCCTTTCATCATCGTCATTTCGTTGCTCGATGAATTTGCACGGATCTTTTTTCATTTAAAGCTTAAGCAAGCAATGAAAACTTAAATCTCGTTTAGGTCGTCCGTTAGGGATTGCGGTTGAAGCCTTTCACCCATAGGAAAGCCATTACCTCACCCTCACTAAACAATACCCTTTCATTTCAAGATCGGCGTGTTTTGAAACCCGGTTTAGCCATCATTTTTGCTCCTTATTGAGAGAAGTCCAAGCAACGCCAAAGAAGTTAGCTTCGAGAGTCGGCAATGCGCAAAATATCTCAAGCCATGCAAAGATAATCCTCAGGAGGCTTTCCAAGTCAAAAAAAATAATAATAATAAAAAAAAATAAATAAAAAAAAAAAAGAACAAAAAAAAAAGAACTGTCGATCCTCAAAAGTCCCCGACTTCTCAAGAAGCTCTCCAATGATCAAAAAGGAGCCTGAGTTCTCGCAAGTTCGCAAAAGGTTGTCGATAGCTTGGACTTCCTCTCACCATTACCTTAAATCAATCCCAAGCCATCCTCTCGATTTTAGAGGATACTCCCATTACCCTCGCCTTTGGCCAAAGTCAAAATTTGACCTCTCATTCTTAGAGGCAATCAATCTTCCCCGCCATAGATTTCCCAAACACATCCCTGCAAGCCAACCTCTCACCTTTAGAGGTTCGCCAAGAAAGGCCCAGCCGACCTCTCACTTTAAGAGGTCATAACTTCCAAAATTACCCGATGGCCGATCGAAGCCCGGAAACCCAGCTGCAATTCCTATCGGATGACAATTTCATCGTAAAATCTTTAAGATCTAAATCAAATTAATGCTTCATTGCTTGCTTAAATTGGAATCTAATTCATCTTGGTTCAAAACCATCAATCAAAGATTGTGCAAATTCAAATCTGATGTGAGCATAATTCATTTCTACTCCACAAACACTTGCCGTGAATGTCCCACTGGGGCTTCGCATCCGTGTCTTTCATGGACACTCTAAGGGGATATGTTATTCAAATCTCCAATCCTCAAATTCCCCTAAAGACCTCAAAGTCTTGAATTTTCACACTCATTCTCTCTTCATTCGGGATAAGCCCGAACTACGGCGACCTGAGCTCTTCATAATGGAGGGAACGTAGGCAACCAGAAATGGTCCGGTTGAAATCACAAACAAATCTCAAAAAAAAAATCCGGTCTCATCAAGGATCGTCCCTATACACTTTCCGCCCTTTCGAGCTCGATTCTCGATATCAGTTGGTTTTCTCCTTGTGATTAATCAAAATATTTGTTCATATCAGATTTAGGAGTTGAATAACCCAAACATTAACAAAGGGTTTTAAGCAGCCTTGTGATCATCATGAATAAGACAAGTTTTCAAGTGTCTCGACAAGTCTTCTCTCTCTCCATCATAGGGAAATAGAGCCAAACACTGTCTTTCTGTCAGCAGGGGCTTCCATACACTTTTCCACACCTTGTGATGCTTATACTCTCTCAAAAGAGTCAAACCTAAAGCGAGAGTGTCATACACCAATTCGGGAGACATTCCAACTTTCAAAAGATATGCCCCTGCACGTAAACATTTCTGAGTCTTGTCCATTGACTGGTTGACTAAGATCTGAAAAGATAGGTGCCTCCTCGGCCACATAATGACTCTGTCTGCAATAAGACTGCTCTGGATTTCTTCACGCTGGGGCTTGTTAAGCGGTTCTCCCAGGTTCTCCTGTATCATCTCTTCAAGCTGAGGCTTCTATAATCATCTTTGGGTCCACATTGGGTTCTTCACTACGAGATAGATTCGCCAAGTCACTTCTTCAAAATCTGGACTTTGCCTACTCAGGATCCGGGGGCTTTATCAAGTTGGTCCTTTGGATCTGAATTTTATCAAGTCACAAGAAAGGTCTAGTCACATCAACAACTAGATTTTCAGCTTCAGAACTTGGTACATAGCAGCTTCCCGTAGCATCGGGATTTAAGATCTGGGTTTCTCCCTGCATTAGCAATTTCATCGAATCATTCTCCGAACAAGGTTTCAGCCAAAGTTAAAGCTCACCCAAATGAAAGAAGCTTCACTCATATCGACGTGCCCTAGAGCCTGTCAGCATCAGCTTCAAATGACCAAGATTGAGAGGGAAAATTCCAATCAAGACCCGGGATCCGAATCCAATCTCATCAAGATTGAGGTCCATGTGATACTGTTAACAAAACCTCATCAACAACCACTCTTTAAACCGCGATCGAGGGCTCTCACCCCCCCCCCCCACTTGCTCAAAATATGTTCCAAACAGTCTCCAGACACATACATCCCCTCTCATCACCATGCATCCCCACCAAAAATCTCCCCAGGGCTCATGTAGCATGCACAAAACTTGAATCAATAGTAACAATCCTAAGTGATTGGAGATCATAAATTCCCTGTCAAAAGCTTAGGCTAAGTGCATCTTCGAAAGCAAGTAAATGCATCATCTCGCAAACATATGCAGTGATACTCTCACAATCATTTTTGGCTCTATACATGCATCTGTCATCATGAATGTCATATATGCATCTTCCTCTTCACTAACAAATGCAGGAATTCAAACGTGAAATCAAATCCCCCTTTTCGGCAAGGACGATCTTCACCAAAGACGACCTCCAATGTCCATAAATGGATGAAGACAGCCTCCAGCATCTACAGTTTGGCAAAGACAAGCTCCGGCGTGTCTGCAACTTGCTAAAGACGACCTCCAATGCCCACAAATGGATGAAAACAGCCCCCAATGAAGACCACCTCCAGTGTCTACACATCGGTCAGAGACGCCAAGTTCTCAAATACAAATCGGTCAGGGACGCCAAGTTCTCGAATACAAGTAGGTCAGGGACGCCAAGTTCTCAAATACAAATCGGTCAGGGACGCCAAGTTCTCGAGTACAAATCGGTCAGGGACGCCAAGTTCTCGAATACAAGTAGGTCAGGGACGCCAAGTTCTCGAATACAAGTAGGTCAGGGACGCTGCTCGAATGCAATGGAGTGGACGCCTTCTCGAATCTGAAGTAGGTCAGGGACGCCAAGTTCTCGAATACAAGTAGGTCAGGGATGCCAAGTTCTCGAATACAAGTAGGTCAGGGACGCCAAGTTCTCGAATACAAGTAGGTCAGGGACGCCAAGTTCTCGAATACAAATTGATCAGGAATACCAAGTTCTCAAATACAAATCGGTCAGAGACGCCAAGTTCTCAAAGGCAAGTAGGTCAGGGACGCCAAGTTCTCAAATACAAATCGGTCAGAGACGCCAAGTTCTCGAATACAAGTAGGTCAGGGACGCCAAGTTCTCAAATACAAATCGGTCAGAGATGCCAAGTTCTCAAATACAAATCGGTCAGGGATGCCAAGGTCTCAAATGCAAATCGGTCAGGGATGCCAAGTTCTCAAATACAAATTGGTCAGGGATGCCAAGTTCTCGAATACAAATTGGTCAGGGATACCAAGTTCTCAAATACAATTCGGTCAGGGATACCAAACTCTCAAATACAGTTCGGTCAGAGACGCCAAGTTTTCAAAGATGCATCAAGACTCCCAACACTATCAACTACCACACAGCCCCGCAACTTGCTCTTCTGCAGGTAAGCATAGCAAAGGTACGTTAATCCTTCAACATATCTCAAAAATATGCATACACTCACAAATGTTGCATGATTACCCATAGCTTTAGCTATCCCTATCTCCGAAAATAGCAACGTAAGCTTTAGTCAAATCATCGGGCGACTTCCCTAAAATAGTCAATCCTCGGGCGACTTCCCTAAAATAGTCAAATCCTCGGGCGACTTCCCTAAAATAGTCAATCCTCGGGCGACTTCCCTAAAATAGTCAATCCTCGGGTAACTCCCCTAAGAGCAGTCAACCTTGGGTACAAAGCTCATAGCCTCTCGTTATCGCCACCTCTTTGACGAACTATGTAGCCTACCATAGGTCCAGTCACTTGACCAACACGGTCACCCTTTTCCTCGATAGTTATCGTAAGCCCAAATCTTCCCCGGCGAGAACACCTTCAAATAGTCTCCCTCAGGTACAAAACCTCGACTTAGAATCATACTCCTGAACTAAGTCCCCATTTAGGTTCATACTCCTGAACTAAACCTCGACTTAGAATCATACTCATGAACTAAGTCCCCATTTAGGTTCATACTCCTGAACTAAACCTCGACTTAGAATCATACTCCTGAACTAAGTCCCCATTTAGGTTCATACCCCTGAACTAAACCTCGACTTAGAATCATACTCCTGAACTAAGTCCCCATTTAGGTTCATACCCCTGAACTAAACCTCAACTTAGAATCATACTCTTGAACTAAGTCCCCATTTAGGTTCATACTCCTGAACTAAACTCCAACAAAGGCTAACAAAATCCCCAGCAAAGTTAATGGAATCCCGTTTCTTTTCCCATTATCATCCATTTCCTCGGCAGCGTAAGACCGATCCCTTCAAATGAAGTCCACCAATAGACCATCTATCCCAAACCATCAAAGGGAAATCATTTCAAATCAAGGTTCGAGGCACCTAAGACGCCATCATCAAGGTTCGAGGCACCTAAGACGCCATCATTAAGGTATGAGGCACCTAAAGCGCTATCACACACAACACTAGGAAAGCGATAAATCGCAATCATCCCCTAGGGAGACTTCCCCAAAATAGTCAAACCATAGGGCGACTTCCCCAAAATAGTCAAAATCATAGGGTGACTTCCCAAAAATAGTCAGATTATAGGGTGACTTCCCAAAAATGGTCAGATCTTAGGGCGACTTCCCCAAAATAGTCAAACCATAGGGCGACTTCCCAAAAATAGTCAAAATCATAGGGTGACTTCCCAAAAATAGTCATATCATAGGGTGACTTCCCAAAAATAGTCAGATCTTAGGGTGACTTCCCAAAAATAGTCAGATCTTAGGGTGACTTCCCAAAAATAGTCAGATCATAGGGTGACTTCCCAAAAATAGTCAAATCATAGGGCGACTTCCCAAAAATAGTCAGATCATAGGATGACTTCCCAAAAATAGTCAGATCATAGGGCGACTTCCCAAAAATAGTCAAATCATAGGGTGACTTCCCAAAAATAGTCAGATCATAGGGTGACTTTCCAAAAATAGTCAGATCATAGGGCGACTTCCCAAAAATAGTCAGATTTTAGGGTGACTTCCCAAAAATAGTCAGATCATAGGGTGACTTCCTAAAAATAGTCAGATCATAGGGTGACTTCTCAAAAATAGTCAGATCATAGGGCGACTTCCCAAAAATAGTCAGATCATAGGGTGACTTCCCAAAAATAGTCAGATCTTAGGGTGACTTCCCAAAAATAGTCAGATCTTAGGGCGACTTCCCAAAAATAGTCAGATCTTAGGGTGACTTCCCAAAAATAGTCAAATCTTAGGGCGACTTCCCAAAAATAGTCAGATCTTAGGGTGACTTCCCAAAAACAGTCAAATCTTTGGGTGACTTTTCCTAAAAACAGTAGGGTCGACGACTAAAGATAGTCAAAAGACCCGAACTACGACTGGCTTGATTCCTCTTAAGGATACGTAGGTAGCCTATCATTAGGCTCAGCCATCAGACCGAAACGGTCATCCCTATCCCCAGCAGAGCGGATATACAATTTCAGCCATCAGACCGAAAATGGTCACTCTTATCCCCAGCAGAGTTTCTTTCAGCAAACGACTGCAGAACTCGCTCATCAAGGTTTGAGGCACCTAAAATGCCATCATCTCCAGGGTCAAAGACCCGAACTACGGCCGGCTTGATTCCCATTCGGGATACGTAGGTAGCCTATCGCTAGGTTCAGCCACTCGATCACTTGATCACTCGATCACTTGATCATCCTGTCAAATATGGAGCCTTACTCTTATCGACGACCCCGCTTCCTTCGAAAGCACTGTCGCCGAGGGGCTACTGTAAGTGCTCCAATTTGAGTTGTTAGTATTCTCGTTAAAAAATTAACGAAAGTCCTAACATTACTAACATTTCTAACAATTCCTAACCTTTCTAACAAAGTGAGGGTAGATTAGGGATTGCCATTTAAAGTTAAACCAAGAAAAGAATCTCAAAAAGCAAAAGAAATTGGAAAAATCCGAATTAGGCAAGTTGAAAAACAGAAACTGCTGGAATTTTTGAATAATTTTCTTCCTGTCCAAAGCCTGGAGCAGCATTTAATGCACCAGGCACGTTTACGGAACCCTCCGTGCGGATATGATTGCTTCTCCCAGAGGGCTATAAATTGAACCCTCCTCTCTCAGTTTACACAACACAATTGGCTCATAGAAGCTGTACCTTGGCAAAAAATAGGGAGAAAACAGTGGGAATTCACTTTAATTGCCACCATTTTCTCTTGAATCTTTCCCAAATCCCATTCACTCCAAATATTCTCAAATCACTCCCCTTCATACACAAGCTCAAGCTTAAACCACCACCAAAGAGGAGGATTAGAGAGAAAACATAGAGGACTTAAGTGTTATCTACTTGTTTTCTCTTTGACCAACTCTATCATCAAATCCTAAACACATTCAAGCCTTGAATCCATCCAAACACCAAATCTTGATACTACTCAAGTCAAACACCAAATCTTGATACTCCTCAAGTCAAATTCCAAGCCTAGGAAGATAGGGTGTCACCATTGGTAAAGCCCTCCTTCTCTAAACCCAAAAACTCCCTTTTAACTTCTTGTTCATCTTGTTCTTCTTACTTTGATTTACTTTATGTCTAGTTTAACTTAAGTCTTGAACTAAGATGGTTATCTTTAAGTTCATCTTCATGAATGACCATCTCTAATGGTCCACATTTTAAATCTCTAGTTGATTTTTCTCTTTAATTTCATCTTTACAAAACCCCCTTTCCCTTTGCAAAGGATGAGTTTTAAACCCCATAAATTCCCCAAGGATGATTTGATATGATAACCACTTGACAAAAAGTAGTGGAATCAAGTCTAGGGATGAAAATGGGGTGAACATAGATGCAAATCCCCCAAAAATCACATTTTCCCTCAAGAACATCTTGCTGTCCAGTAGCATTGTTCTGAGACCTCAGTCCACTTTCCTATTTTTTGGACCCAGTAAAACTTGGAATTGGGTGTTTACTACAAAATACTTTTTGTATACAACATCCTTAGTATTCCAGACATATTTTTACTTTATTTTTTTCGTGAGTTTAACTCCTTTTTTCTAATTATCTTTTAAAGGTCAGTTCATCAGTCTCTGGAAATCCAGATTTCACATCTGAGATTTCCAGAAGGTTTTGGTCCCTCAAATCTTCTCCAAAATGGAAAATTATTTAACATAAATCTTATTTAAGGTGTCTGGAACAACTTTCATTCTCTGAGTTTCCCCATATTATGAAGTTTTGAAGCCCTTAAACCCATTTCTAAATTAAGTGTCCACTACCTTTTTCAGTCTGGCAGTATTGGTTTTCAACTTCAAAAAATCTTTTGAGTTCCAAGACTCAATCCAAAAATCACATCAAAAATCATGGGATCAGTTTAAAGTCTTAAAAAGAGTTCCCAATTTTTATTTTTCTCAGTTTTGACTTATTTTGGCCAAAGTAACACACACACACACACATAAACAAATGATTTTCAAGCTTGGAAGACTCGTTTTACGAGGCGTTCCGGGTGAACACTAATGTTCTTCCCGGCGCGTAACGTGACCTCCGAACTCGAATCTCTTGATTCCGGGCATTTTTCAAAGTTTTGGCCCTTAAAACAAAAATGGCGTGGCGACTCCGTTTGATTTCAAAAAATCGGGTACATCACAAGTGGACATCAAATCCTTTTGACGAAGACCAGGATCAGAATAGACTGGAGGAACTGTAGGGTCATTTTCTTCAAAATCAACATCTTCATCATCTTCTTCATAGAAGTCTGAGGTGGAGTCTTCTTCGAATACTGGATCAATCTCCTCCTGAACCGGTGAATTGACTTTGGAAGAAGATGGAGGAAAGACTTGACTAACCGATTGACTCACCGGTAGATTAACTGATAGAGAGGCCTGAATAGCTTTCTGAGTGGCCAACTCTTCAATTAATGTCCATTGCTTTTCCTTTTGCTTTTCCAGACCTTCTTGAAATAGGCTAGCTGCCAAAGCTTGTTGTAAATGAATATCATCAATGTTACTTTCCTTTGTCGATTCAGTAGATGCTACGGTAAGGGGCTAGCTAACCAGTAAGGGAAGAGCTTCGGTAAGAGACTGGCTAGCAGGTAAATCATCTCTAACCGGTTGAACTTGCTCACCGGTAAGAGGCATCAGTTGACTAACCGATAATCCATCCAAGCTTACATCATTCCCTCCTCCTACTGCTGTAGCGGTAACTGGTGAGGTCTCAGTAATACCTCCTCCCACATGTCTAACCGTTTGTATCGGTAAGGGAGTAGTGAAATCAGCAGCAATCTTCTCTGACCGATCAATCACAGCACTAGATTGGTCATCATTAGCATCTGACTCACTGGAGTCACTAGAAGAGCTGGAGCTGGAGGCTGACTGATCTTCTTTATCAACCTTTGCTTGATCATCTGATCCACTAATGTCTTTGAACATTTCTTCAATATCTTCATCAGGCACAGTTGCCCATTTATTCTTGCTTGTCTGAATAGAGGTGAAGAAGTCAGACAAAGAAATATCACCCATACTTTGGAAATCTCTATTCATATCAACCAGATTCTGCACAACATCCATCACATTTTTAATGAATTGCATTCTTCGAGGACCCAGGTTGACAGCTTCAGGATCAAATGAGGGGAGATCATCTTCAGGCAACACAAATCTCCCTAGCTGATAAGGATCAGATTCCTTAAGAGTTTCTTGAGCATTGTATAGCATAGCAAAATCAATCCAGACAGCCTGTACCATCATATCTTGCCTGAGTCTATCCTGGGCCAAGTAAATGGCATTCCACATTGGAGGCAACAACTCGAAATACCTGTTGTATATTTTGAGGAGACTATCTCTAGATAAAGAGATATCATATTCGCTCAACAGGCAAGGTTTGGTATAGTAGAGACCATTTTCTTCATGGATATTATCAAAATCCACATAATCGATATGTCACCGACTGACCGAATCTTTGTGGGTCTCATGGAATTGCAATGGGATTCTTCGGAGAAATGGAGGCAAGTGATCAATTGGATACACCCAAGTAGGAGATGGTTCAAAAGAAGGATTGACTAACCAAGGGTTGTAGTGGTATATGTGAAAAGTGGGGTTTCTGATCGGTTGGCAATGGCTTACCGGTCTGGATGATGATTGACCGGTGAAGGGAATCTTGTCGATTAGAAAATTATGATCAAAGAGTCTCTTGGGTATGAAGGGGATGAATGTGCCCAAGTCAGTCTCTATTCTTCTCTTTCTTTCTGCATTCTCTCTTGCAATCTGTTGGGAGGATTTTTGGATTGGCTTGGTTCTTTTGGGAGGTGGAGGAGCAGACTTCCTAGCAGTAGCTTTCTGACGGTTAGGGGAGAGAATGGTAGCAATGGGTTTATCATCATCTGAAGATTCATCAAGCAACATTCTTTTGACTGGTAAGGTGGGTTTTGGAACAGAAGGAGCACCGGTATGCTGAGCTACCTTTGGCCGGCTAGAGGGTTTCTTCTTTTTCTGGGCTTGCTTGCCGGTTGGCTTACCGGTTGGCTTACTAGTAGATGGTTCAACAGACTTACCGGTTGGCTTACCGGTTGAGGGTTCAGATGACTTACTGACTGGTTTACCGGTTGATTCCTTGATCATCCTTGTCATGTCAAATTTATCAAAGGCTTTGCAAAAAGATTGGGGATATTTTGGCTGGTTTTCTGAGGCTTGAAGAACGGCTGGAATATTTCTGAGGGCACGGCTAATCAGCAAGTAATGACATGGTTTGGCTTTGTTGGGTTTGGAAGAGGTTTTCTCTTTTTGGTATTTCTTGAAGGCTATGAAGATAATACGGTAAAGGAAGGAACACCAATTGAATCTGTCTCCAAGAATGATTGCTGCAATAGCTTCCCATTGTATCATGGTGATACAATGATGGGAGCCTAACCGGCAAATGAATCACCGGTCCACCACTTCGGCAAGGGCATAGTAAACAGCATCAAATTCTGATTTCTTGTTCGCCTCACCGGTTACAAAGGGATCACTTCCACGAACTTTAACCCAAGCTGCAATCATGTCATTCATTAAGATTGAAGATGAACAGGTGGAAGAATGATCTGGGAAGGCGGCAGCAATGGTGGCTGGGCTAAAGGTAATAGGAACTTCGGCAGCAGTTGAGATAATGTTCTCATTCTCATCCAAGACACCATTATTGAATAACTCATTCACCATTTCATAATATATGTCCTCATTTCCTTCAGGCATCACGAACAGAATTACTCCGGCGGCAACAAATAGAGCTTCAAGAGCACGGCCTTCATCAGAGTCGAAGAAGCTGGAGAGAATGTAACCTCCATAGATGTCTTTCTTAATAGCGGGAGCCATCTGTGAATCAAATAAACAACAAACAATATAAGTTAGAATCAAAGAAATCTTTAAGTTTGAGTGTTGCTAAATGATTTTAGAATTGTAAGAGAACTAGGTATCTTCAAACTTTTAAACTTCTAAGATAGTTTGAGCTTCAGGGAAGACATACCAGAGATCTTAAAGAGATGAAGAAGAACACAAATTAAGAAGGATGAAGAATGGGAGAGATTCCTTGCCGATTGCTTGTTCGTATAGAGAGAGAGAGAGAGAGAATCCAGAAAATTTGAAAGGTGTTTTTGAAATTCTTTTATAGGGGACAAAAGAGCGGGAAGATGAAGGGATGTGTTGGTTAAAGCAAAAGTAGCTCAAACTTTTTTAACTAACATGAACATAAATTGACAGTTTTAGTTCACGAAATTAATGATGTGACATGAAAATAGGAACGTGTGTGCAGTAGTTATATCAAAATGTAATAAAGAACAAAAAGATAACCTTTTCGATAAATAAGAATGATACAGAGATTACCTTTATGATCAATTATTCAAAAATTTATCCATATCTTGTAAGGAAGCTTAGGGAACAGGTAAGATGGTTGTCAGGTTCATACGGCTGATCAGATTGATGTGACAGCAGGGTTATGATGACAAACGTGCCGGTTAAAAACGGATTGACAAATTCGATCCGGCCGCAGTTCGTCGGTAAGGCACATAGGCAGTAAGGTAGCTTACCGGTCAGGTGCAATGACCGGTTAGAGAGAGCTTACAACGGTTAGGAAACCATCGGTAAGGGACAACACTTACCGGTCAGGTGTATCGGTTAGGGGATCGGTTAGGGGATTCTTGCCTTGCTGGTTAGGATTACTTGGTAAATGAGCACTTGCAAGCAATCGGTAAATGAGAGAAACCACCTTGATCCAGTTGATAGCTTACACAGATAACAAAGTTAGCACAAAGTATTAATTAATATCAATCATGCCTAGTTCTCCTCTAAGGAATTCAAATCTTTTAATGTCCAAGGGTTTTGTTAAAATATAAGCTAATTGATAATCAGTATGAACTTTTAAAAGAATGATGTTACCCTTTTCAACATGATCCTTGAGGAAATGGTATTTGATGTATATGTGCTTAGTCTTTGAGTGCATCACAGGATTGTTGGAGACTGAAATGGCTGAGGTATTATCACAATAGATAGGACATACTTCTTGGGGAATTTCATAGTCTACTAGTTGTTGCTTCATCCATAGGATTTGTGAACAGCAACTCCCAGCAGCTATGTACTCAGCTTCAGTCGTAGAAGTGGAAATTGATGCCTATTTCTTGCACAACCAGGAAACCAATCGGTTACCTAGAAATTGACAAGTTCCACTAGTACTTTTCCTGGTGACCCTACAAGCTGCAAAATCAGCATCTGAATAGCCAATTAGTGTAAATGATGAATCTTTTGGATACCACAAACCTAAGTTAGCAGTTTCCACAAGATATCTAATAATTCTTTTAACAGCTTGTAAATGAGATTCTCTAGGGTTAGCTTGAAATCTAGCACATACACATACGGCAAACATGATATCTGGCCTACTTGCGGTTAAGTAAAGTAGAGATCCTATCATACCTCGGTAGAGTGTCATATCTACTTTCTTACCGGACTCATCTTTGTCAAGGTGTACATTGATGGCCATTGGAGTGCTTTGAGGATGAGCGGAATCAAGACCAAATTTCTTGATAAGATCTTTGGTGTATTTGGCTTGATTGATAAAAATACCTTCTTGGGTTTGCTTGACTTGAAGTCCAAGGAAAAATGTTAGCTCACCCATCATGCTCATCTCAAATTTGCTCTGCATAAGTTTCTCAAATCTCTTGCACAATTTTTCGTTAGTAGATCCAAAAATAATGTCATCAACATATATTTGAACTAACAATGAATGACCATTGTGCTTGGCAATAAATAAAGTAGTACGATTTTATCTCGTTCAAACTTCTCACTAAGTAGGAATTTGGAGAGAGTTTCATACCATGCTCGAGGTGCTTGCTTGAGGCCATACAAAGCTTTATTCAATTTGTAGACATGATTAGACTTCTTGGAATCTTCAAATCCTGGAGGTTGTTCTACATATATAAGCTCTTGAAGTTCCCCGTTGAGAAATGCACTTTTCACGTCCATTTGATATAGCTTAAACTCGTTGTAGGCTGCATAGGCAAGGAATAACCTAATGGCTTCTAATCTAGCTACGGGTGCAAAGGTCTCATCATAGTCTATGCCTTCTTCCTGTCTGTACCCTTTAGACACTAGTCTAGCCTTGTTCCTTGTAATTTTTCCAGACTCATCCAACTTATTTCTATAAACTCATTTCGTTCCAATCACTGTTTGATCACTAGGTCTAGGCACTAATTCCCAAACTTTACATCTATCAAACTGGTTAAGCTCTTCTTGCATAGCTTATACCCAGCTGGGGTCATCAAGTGCTTCTTCAGTCTTCTTTGGTTCTATATTAGAGACCATAGCAGAGGAAAATAATCCATGTTGTTCCTCCATGCTTTTTAATTGGCCTCTAGTCATTCTAGGTCCAAAGACATCACCAATTACATTTTCCAAGGGGTGATCTCTAACTGTTCTCACTTCCCTAGGTAGATCTTGCCTGACCGATTCTTGTCTTAGGCTTTCTAATGGAGTAGAATCGGCTAAGGGAGGTGTGACCGGTAAGGGAGATCGGTTAGGAGAGGAGTGATGCTTGGCGATGGTGATGATCGGTAAGTGGAGAGGGAAACGGTAAGTTGATGGGTGAAATTGGTTCAGCTTCAGGTGGTGATTGGGAGTGGTAATATGAGGACTAGCTGGTAAAGGATCGGTTAGCAGGGTTTGTCTACTGGGTTGCTTGACCGATTGAGGAAAGAAAGAGTCATCAACTAGGTCTCTACAGGTTACACCACTAGAGGCTGAAGTCTGAGCTGGAGGTTGATTTGCATTGATACTGGTGGATTGATTTGAATTATGATTGTTGGATTCACCTGTCTCAAACACACCAGAATTATCAGTACTATTTGGAGCCTTATCAGACTCTAGCAAATCAAATTCATCAAACGTAACATGAACAGATTCAACAATTTTCAACAATCGTTTATTAAAAACTCTAAATGCCTTACTGTGCTTGGCGTATCCAACAAAGATACCTTCATCAGCTTTTTCATCAAATTTACCTCGGCGCTCTTTACCGTTGTAAAGTACATAGCATTTGCAGCCGAAGATTTTGAATAAACCAATGTTGGGAATTCTGCCATGCCACAACTCATAAGGGGTCTTGTTGTGAAACTTGTTGACTAAAGATCTATTCTGGGTGAAGCATGCTGTATTAATGGCTTCGGCCCAAAAGTACTTGGGAAGCCTAGCTTCGGATATCATTGTTTTCCCAGCTTCGATCAAAGTCCTGTTCTTTCTCTCAACTACACCATTTTGTTGTAGTGTTCCAGCAGCTGAGAAATTATGGTCTATTCTGTTATCATCACAGTACTGAGTGATTCCATTATTTTTGAACTTCATTCCATTATCTGATCTCATACTGATGATGTCACACTCTTTTTGGGTTTGAAGTAGTCGGAATAGTCTGGTAGCAACTTCATATGCATCATCTTTCGAAGCAAACATCTCTACCCAGGTATATCTTGAGAAGTCGTCTACAACAACCAAAGCATATCTGCTACCCCCTAAACTGGCAGTAGTTGTGGGGCCAAACAGATCCATATGTAGCAACTGGAGGCACCTAGAAGTGGACATGCAGGGCTTGCTGTGGAATGATTCTTTATGTTGTTTTCCTAGTTGGCGAGGCTCTGCATTTCCTTCCATGATCGCGAGACACACAGGTAAGCCGGCGACTAGATTTTTATTAGCCAGCTTGGATAGATATTTGAAGTTCAGGTGACTGAGTCTCTTGTGCCATAGCCAGGAATTCTCACTGGTGTTCTTAGCTACAAAACAAACATTAGTAACACTTGAAACAGAATTTAAATCTATAGCATATACGTTACCTTTCCGATATCCAGTGAGAAGTGTTTCACCTGTAGCAATGTCTTTCACATAGCAATTGGAAGAATTGAAAATACAATGCATACCTTTATCACAGAATTGTGATATAGAGAGAAGGTTGTGTTTCAGAAAATCCACTAAAGATACCTTCTGTACAGTGACTGTACCTCTTTTGATGGATCCACGACCGATAATTTTACCCTTTGCGTTGTCACCAAAGACAACTGGAGGACCAGATGCTTCTTCAAGATCGGTTAGGAGATCGGCATGTCCAGTCATATGCCTAGAGCAACCACTGTCCATAAGCCAAACATCCTTACCGGCATCGGTTGAGGCCATTAAGCATACCTGAAATAAAACAGTAAGCTTATGGTCCCCCTTATTCTTTTGGGTCCAAATAGTTAGTTCCTCTTTGGCAGCCATACCTGGCCACCACCTGAGCTTTTAGACTCAGTGGGTCCAGATAGGTGCTTCAAGAGGCATTCATAAGCCTTGTGACCAATAAAACCACAATTTGTACATTTATTCGAAGATGGATGAGAGGGCTTAGATGAGTTGATGTTCAATTTAGCCAATGCTTCAGAGGAGTTTACTGATTGACCAGAAACAGATCCTTTGGGGATGAAGGTGATGGATTTAGCTTTGTTGGCCGGTTGCGTCGGTTTGGAAAGTCCTTTACCGGTTGGGGAGCCCTCACCGATTGGTTGACCGGTGACTGTTGTCTGACTGGTCGGACCCTTACCGGTGATGGCTTCCTTACCGATTGAGGTTTCCTTACATGCAACACGGTCAGCAATTTTAATTCCACCTTTGATGTCACCATCACTAAGTGGGACATATTGTCCTAACTCAGGATTAGCTACCTCGGTCCATTGGGATTTGTTTTTGTCCAAAGGAGCCTTCATCTGTTCTCGCACCTTGGGATAGGTATGTGGGACAGCTTTGAAAGGTCTAGTTAACTCTCTCTTAATCAATTTTGATTGAGCATCATCAAATTTTCCCATCAAGTTCTCAGTAACAGACTTGGTAACTGGTTTGTCTTTGCTGACATTGTCATCACTGCTGGAGCCAAAGCCTATACCTGATAGATCTCGGTTGGGAGACAATTGATCTTGTATGATGGTCTCCATAGCAGCTCGTGATTTTGTAAAGGTGTCAATGGTTTTTGAAAGAGAATTATTTATTGACACTAGATCAGCAATTTGAGAAACAGATATATTTAGTCTCTCAGTGAGTTCTTGATTATCTTTCTTCAACTGATCAGACTCAAGCTTACTTTCTTTCAAAAATTTTATTTCAGCTTTCAAAGAGTCATTTTCAGTAGTGATCATTTTAAAATTATCAGCCATAACTTTGTGAGCTTCATTTAATTTTTCAAAATCTGAGAAGAGCTCATTCATTGCCTCTGCCATTTCAGACTTTGATATATTTAGCATATGGTCAACAGTAGGCTGAGAGGAAGAGGGTGATGGTTCAAAATTGGGATCAAAATTTGGTAGTGATGATATCGGTTGAGGGCTCGGCTCGGCTCGGTTAGAGGCTTTAAGAAGTGAATCGGTCGGGTCTCAAGCGTCGGTTGATGAGAGATGATCGGTAAGGCTTGAGCTTGGTAGGTCTGTTGAATTGGTTGCATCAGTGGTCTGAGAGTGGGCATGGTTTTACACTGACCATAAAGGGATCCACCTATGTTTTGAATTTTAAAATTGTATGGGTTACCTGCGTCTGCCTTGGGAGTAGGAATGGGTTCATCAAAGTATGTCAAGGGAGATCTCATAGGTGAAGTCTGGTCAACATAGGATGATTGTTCATTGGAATTGGGGTGTCTAAAAATAGGAGTCTGTAGGGAGATGGGTTTGTCATAGGTTTCATCCATAGCAACAAAACTGACATCAGCTTCTTCATCTATGTCAGCATCCTCATTCTCAGAGTCAGTCTCGAACCAAACTGGCATAGCTTTTTCAGTTCCATCCTCGACAACTAAGCTCTTAGATTTAGATCTAAGGAATTTCTTGAATTGTTTCTTCCTCAAAAATTCATACTTCGGTTGAGGACATTTGGAGGCAAAATGGCCGGGTTTTCTACAATTGTAACACACAAGCTCACCTTGGGCATTCTTTTCGTCGGTTGAGGTTGAGGTTTGGCCTTTCTTTTGAAAGTTTCCAGATCTTTGAAATGATGAGGATTTAGGTTGGAAGGATTTGTTGTGTGTTTGTTGGGATCTTTTAAAATCTTTGAACTTTCTATAGTTTCTAGCGAAGGCAGCAAATTCATCTTCTTCCTCAAAAATCACACTAGATGGTGTATTGGTTTGAGTTGGTTGAGGCTGAGAGATTGAGGGAAAGTCATTGGTAGTAGTTTGGCTGGTAAGCATAGAAGAACCAGGGAAGATCTCGGTCTGAGCTGGAAGAGATAGATTTTTAAATTGTTTTTGAAATCCACTCAGCCGGTTGAGCTCTTCCTCATATAAAAACAAAGTAGACACAATGTTCTGGATATGAGTAACGTTCAAATCACGGCATTCTTTCAAAATAGCAACCTTCACATGCCACAAGTCTCCAAGAGAATTGAGGAATCTCATGTTTAGGTCTTTCATAGTGTAAACTCTACCTAAAGATGCACAGGAATTACTCACCTCGCAGAAACGGTCGTACATTTCCTTCATTGTCTCATTTGGATTCTTCTTGAAGGACTCAAACTCAGCAACGCTTTTGTAGAGTCTGTTGTCCTTGGCCACTTGATCTCCTTCAAAGTATCTGAGTAGACTTTGCCATACTTGTTGAGCAGTCTCATAGCATTGTACTTGTTTGTACAGTCTGTCATCAAATCCTGAGGTTATGATGTGCAACGCTTTTCTGTCCAAGGAATCACACAGTTTTTCATCCTTAGTCCATTCTTCACGTGGTTTTGGCACATAAGTTTCATAAACCTCAAAATCTTGTTCAGACATTCTATCTGCATGATCCATGAGAGGAGTTTTGGGTGCTCTAGTTGCAAGATTGATTTTTAAGGGTGTCATGGGACCATCTCTGACTACAGTGGTTAACCTATCATCTATTGAATCCAAGTACCGCATGATTCTGTTTTTCCATACTGGAAATTCGTTTTCGTTCAACATGGGAACGGTCGCCAAGTTGTATGTTTGCATGATTTTTCCTGCCATTTTGGAATTGGCAATTCAAGCGGTTAAGCTTGGAAAAATGATTTTCGAAACTGCTAAGCTCTGATACCAATTGTTAGGTCCCAAATGGTAGGAATCAGGCTAGAGGGGGGTGAATAGCCTGTTAAAAACTTTTTGCTAAAAACTCTTAGTCTTTGAAAAGGTTGTAGGTAACACACTTACTCTTCGGTGAAGTAATTTTGCACAGCGGAAATTTCGGTTAGGTGAGTATAAAACCGGTAAGGTAAAGTTTCAAAGCAGTAAGTTAAAATTCTCATGCAACAGGGACAAGCTTTATTTCCAAGTAAGACAAACAAGTTAAGCAGTAAGTTGAGTCAATAGGTTGTGACCAGTTGAGAGATTATCAACCAGTTACAACTACATAACAAGAAATAAACAAACACACAAAGAAATGACACATTGTTTGAAGAGGTTCACAGTGTTAAATAACTGCTACGTCCTCTACCAAGTTTGGTCAGAACTTGGATTTGTGAAAGTGCACTACTATATTAATGGATCCTACCTATTACAAGTTGCAAGCCAATGATTGAAGGTTGTCAAACTAAATGTGACCACTAACGGATTGTGCTACAATAAAGACCAAGTGTTTTCTAGAGATGTGCTCACAAGTTGAGCTGATTTCTCTAGGGTGTTGTGTGTGGATCAATCAATATGTTCCATAAGTAGTCTAATGAAGGAACATTACAGTATTGATTGAGGTGCTCAGTGTATAAGTCCTACAGAGATGTCTGGTGAATAAAGGGACTTGCTTTGAATGCTTTGAACTAGGGGATTTGCAGGTTGGTAGTTCAAAGCAGCTCACTCTCAAGGATCATAAATGCACAAACCTTCTTCAATGCTCCAGGGAAACTATTTATAGTGAACTTTGAAAAGGAGCCGTTGTCTTTGAAGTAGTTGTAATGATGACTTGGACTGGCAGGCATTAAATGAGAGGGTCCTTGCATTAAATGCCTGAGATTGGATAGAGAGGATTTCCATAGATTAGTTGGGACGCTGTGAGTACTGGTTACTTGACATTCTCTAAGAAGGTACTGATTTGTTGCAGAGATGTCTTGTCAGCATGCTTGCATTACCAACTTTAGCTAAAGTTGATGGCTGGGTAGTTGGGAGCAATTAATGCATCGCCTAGCTGCTAACAGAAGGATGCTTGATGTGTAAGCCTTAACCGGCAAGAGAAAGGACATAACCGGTGAGGGAGATGTTGGCTAGGTAAGGTGGCCGGTTAGGCATGAATACCGGCAAGAGAGATCAACCGGTAAGACAGCTTCAACAAGTAACTCACATACGGATGGAAATTCTCAGGTCTTCAAGTCTTCAAAGCTTGAGAAAATTACAAAATAAAAACACTGGCACTAGCACTAAGGGGACCTATCATACATAGAAAAATTCTATTTGATCTAATTAAATTAGGGGTCCACATTAATGCTTGTTGTGATTGGGATTAAGCAATTCTAAAACTAAACATATATTTAACTAACAGAGTTAGTACTTGTGTACAGACTAGTGTTGGGAAGACGGAAGAGATCCCTATAAAGATTGGAGTGCATCAAGGTTTCGCACTTAGCCCCTTTCTTTATGTTTTGATAATGGACGAATTGACGAGGTCAGTCCAAGATGATATACCAAGGTGTATGTTGTTCGCAGATGATATTGTGTTGATTGATGAGACAAGAGAGGGTGTTGAAAGTAAATTGGAGTTGTGGAGACACACTTTGGAATCTCGAGATTTTCGACTAAGCAGAAGCAAGACTGAATATTTGGAGTGTAAGTTTAGCAGAGTTGGAAGTAGGGAGGTAGGGGCGGTCACATTTGATGGAAATATTGTCCAAGCTTCTGTATTTTTTCGCTATCTTGGATCCATTATCCAAAAGGATGGAGAATTAGATGGTGATGTGGCTCATAGGATTAAAGCAGGTTGGTTGAAGTGGAAGAGTGCCACAGGGTTTCTATGTGATCGCGGTATGCCCAATAGATTAAAGGAAAAATTCTACCGCACGGCAATTAGGCCGGCATTGCTTTACGGCACCGAATGTTGGGCCGTGAAACAGTGTCACGTGTATAAGATGAATGTGGCGGAGATGCGTATGCTTCGATGGATGTGCGGTCATACAAGAAAGGATCGATTGGGGAATGAGGTGATCAGAGATAAAGTAGGAGTTGCGCCCATTGAGGATAAAATGAGGGAAAATCGTCTGAGGTGGTCTGGACATGTGAGAAGGAGACCGAGTGATGCACTGGTTAGGAGGCCGGAATAGTGGAGAAATGATAAAATGGTGAGGGGTAGGGGAAGACCCAAACAAACTTGGATTAGAGTGATTGAAAATGATATGAGTTTACTTGGAGTGGATGAAAGTATGGTGTTGAAGAGGCCGGAGTGGAGGGCAAAAATCCATGTGGGGGGCTGATTTTTTTTTTTTTTTAATTTTTTTTAATTTTTTTTTAATTTTTTTTTATTATTATTTAATTTTTTTTATTTTTTGTTTTTATTTTTTTTTAATTTTTTTTTCCAACAACCTTTTCACACGTATTTACATATTATGATTTATTCATGCAATTAATTCCCAAATTATTTTGGGACTAAGGCTTTGTTGTTGTTGTTGTTGTTGTCAAATTATTTCTTTGAATCATTCATAGTCACTCTCCTGACATTAACATTTACCAAACCAGATTTGTCCAACACAAAAAAAACTTACTATTTACCAAACCAAATTAGACTAGTTTTGATAATTAATAATTAAACTAACCCAGGTGAGCACGAATGGGTATTTCCACCAAGCTCAAAGAATAGAGATGATTTATTGGCTTAGAAGGTCAAACTCGGAGAATCACTTAAAAATGGAGTGGGCAAGTGGCAAGTGCTGTTTTGGATTCAAAGCACATAATTTGTTAAATATCAAACAAAAAGTAAAGGTTATAATCCCAGCTAGAGAAAATTTCATGAGTTGATTTTCACGAAAATGTTCAGGATATGGATGCGCTCCCTTTTCCTTTTCATGGTCACGTCAATCTGCACTCATAACCTCTATATTTTATCCCCAATCGGTGAATTGGGCACGAATGAAACTGATCACCTTGCTCTGATGGCCATCAAGTCAAAGATTGTGACTGACCACCCTGAAGGTGCTTTGAGGTCATGGAACGATTCTTTCCCTTTCTGCCAATGGGAAGGTGTAACATGTGGTCGGCTCCATAGGAGAGTCACTGCTTTGGATCTTTCCTCCAAAGGTCTAGCTGGCTCTTTGTCTCCGTTTGTAGGAAACTTGAGCTTCCTCAGGGTGATAAATCTTCAGAACAACACAATCGAAGGCGTAATCCCTACCAAAATATGCCGTTTATTCAGATTGGAGCAACTAAGATTGATGAATAATTCCTTTGAAGGAAATGTTCCGGCTAGTCTTTCAAACTGTACCAACCTAAAATGGTTTTCAGTAGGTAACAATAAGCTTGTTGGGACAATCGTACACGAAGTTAGTTTTTTGTTGAAGCTCGTAAATCTTAGTATTCGCAAAAACAATTTCATAGGAGGGATACCTCCTTCCTTAATCATAAACATGAATCTTACCACTGGCACTACCCTAAGTGATTCCGCAATGCATGCTTCCCTGATCTATTCCAAGGTCTTTTTGACTCTCAAGATCCAATCATTAGAAATTTCTGATGACTTGTATAAATGGATTGTCAATGAACCAGAAGAACCCTAATTTCCCAAACATAACAATTAAAGGGAACTCCAATCATTCAAAAATAAATTAGGCCCTAATTTTCCCAAACCTAACAACTAATAAATAAAACTGCATATTAAAATTAAATTAAGGGAAACAGAAAACTGTGGCATACGTCTTTGCTGTGAAACATTCCTCGCAATATTCTTGTCGATTTACTCCATAACTGTGAAAATTAGCTGAGACCTAATCAGTTGAAGAAGACAAATGAGCTTTTTTTGGACCTATATATAATATGTGGGATCAGGATTGGAACTAAAACATGTTATACAGATTATATGAACCCTAATACAGTGCTAATTCTCCAAATTCCCTAACACAAACACATATGAAATCAGTGCTATTGACAAGGATAAAGCAGAGATGTAGAAGAAACAATTTGATGTGATTTACCGTCCCGTGTGGGGTTGGGTGTGTGTGCGCTTATTGAGACAGATCTGATCAAAGATGATGGGATAGATAGGGATGACAATTTGATATATCCGAAAAATTAGGGTTTGATTTCAATTTTTAAAATTCAATCGCCATCGAAACTCGACCTGTTCCAACCTGAACCCGGTACAAAATGTTAATTTAAAATATAAATAAAATATACTCACTCCGTCCCACCAATAAGTGCTTCACCCTTTTGGGTGGGCACGCAAATTATGAAAATGAGAGGAAAAAAAAATGTTATGAGTGTAATTTGAAAATAGGAGAAGAATTAGTGGAGGGAATAGTAAATTATAATGGTGTTGTGAGTATTAAAATAATGTAGGAGAGAGAATGAGTGGAGGAAATAGTAAAGATTTTTTGCCAAAAAAGGAAAGGTGAAGCTTCTAACGGGACGCCCTTTTGGGTAATTAGTGAAGCTTTTATTGGGACGGAGGGAGTATTAAATATTTTCCTGAATTATATTTCTTTATTTGTATTTACAAGTGAGATTTTGATTATTTTGAACTACTCTTTATATTTTTTTATAGAATATTCAACATTGTGCTTAAAAATAAATTTTAATCAAATAAATTTAAGCTAAAAAATAGACTCTTAATATAATTCGGGTCAAATCAAATTGGTTTCGATTTCTTGGGTTTTCGGATCGGATCCGAACCCGATCGGTTATACCCTCCACATCTGAATAACGCGCTCTCTCTCATTTTGTCCAAATTTCAGTCTGCTCTTATTGAGACAGATGTTATCCACGCTATTTTCAAAATACCATGAAATGACTCCATACAAAAATACCAACATGTCCACTAATTAATTAATTTTTTAGCACATACCATTACAAGTACTCAAATGGCTTGTTGTTATCATAAACATTGAAGCACAATTTCATTCAAATTTTGAATCTCTTCGGGATGCTATGTCTGGAAAATTCAAACAAACATGACAATGAATTGAGTAGTTTGAAATTATGTTCTAATTAATGGTTTATGTCGTGTTCTATTTCATGATTTGAACCGTTTGAACTGTGGTTTAAACCGCGGTTCGGACCATAAAATCAAACTGCGGTTCGAACCAAACCGAACCAAACCATGGTGGTTTGGTTAGGTTTGAATATTTTTTTCATAGTTCGGTTTGATTTGAGATTTTTTAAAACCGATGACTAGTGGTTCGGTCCGTAAATTGGCCTAAACCAAACCATTTACACCCTTAACTGTTAGACCCCATACCTGCCCGATAGATCCTAGCATGAATTTTGTACACAATGATTGATACAATTTGGATACCAAGCTATCAGCTCAATCGAGAGTTGAACTCTCATAATTTATTTTGACTTTATTAAATAAATTTTAATAATGGTCAACCACCGAGTCTTGATATGGCAGACCTGAAATTCCATCAATAGTCGACCATTGTGGAGAAATATCTCCCCATAATAATGGCAAATTTGACACTGGGCAAATGGATTAAGTTTATTGATGTTAATTTGATTAGTGACAGAGAGGATTACGCTGGTTGCTTCCGATGAATCTTTTCGTGATGAATTCATAGTATCTATAATTTGCAAATGGTAGGAGTATTGGAAAGAGAAATGAAGGAAGCTTCCAATTGAGAATTGAGAGAAAGTAAAAAGGGCATGAACGAGGGATTGAGAGGGAGAGTGTGATTGTTAGGGTTTTGGCATAGTTATTTTAGGCATTTACTATAATAATAAACCTAACTAGGGGTTCTTAAGGAATACTATTTTTCGTATGGATTTGACTAGGTTATTTAAGAATGTCCCTCTTATTAAAGAAAAAGAGAGCTCGTGAGGGACCTTAGAGAAATAACCCCTACTTGTATCCCTTTATATTTTATTTTTTAAAATTGTGGTGGGGAAATTTGTGACAAAATTATTATCAAAATGAACAACTTTTACCTTTTAAGTTTTTTTTTTTTAAGCCACTGTTTGGTTAAACTGAATATTAAGTTTTGAAAATGTAGAACTGAAAATATAAAACTGAAATCATTAAGTGCTAAATTTTAAGTCTTGAATTTGTTTGATAATAACAACCACATACATCTAAAGCTAATCAAAACTCGAACTTAACACTCAACAAATGATTTGAATAATCTCAATGATTATATAATAAAACAAAGTCACCATTGATATGTACTCATCATTACTTTAGTTACATAATATTTGTATAGTTTTCCTCATATATGCTAGCACAATAACTAACTAATAAAATTTCTTGATATATAATTGAAGTCAATTTCAAAACATGACATTTACAATATGAATTTTGTTTGTAACATAGTTTATTTGTTGTAACTCATGGAGACTAATTTCTTCTCTCTTGATTTCTTTCATTCATCTCAAACAAATAGTCTTATTTCTAAAAATAAATAAATTATCACATATAAAAAAATTATGTGTCAAATTATTTGTCCATTTTAAAGCATATAGCGGGTATATTTTTATTTTTAGCATCTAACTTTTCTTTTTCAGAGCATATATAAGAAATAATTAAATGCAAGACTGAGATTTGGGATACAATCAATCTCTAACCGGCAAACGTGGCGGTTGAGATACGAAAAGGCAGAATTTGGATGAAATTGACCTATAGAAATATAGGTGGTAGATTTAAAAATTAAAGGCAGAGATTGCTGACCAATAGAAACTGAGCTGACCCAGGACCCGGGGATTACTATACACCAATATACTCCCTCTATCCCATCCAACTTAGGACAATTTGTCTTTTTGGGCTTTTCATTCGACTTTGGACATCCCAAAATGGCAAGTTCATATTATTTTTAAATTTAATGAGACCCACTTGTCATACACACAACAACAGTCCCCTTGCTATTCCTTCCACAACACCAATATACTTTCATATTATTTTTAAATTTAATGACCTTGACTGATAAGAGTGTCCACGGAGGATCTCGACTCGTCGTTGATTAAGCGGTAATTAAACATGGACCGGGCGTTAATTCCTGATGACTCGGTGTCACACTGGGAGCTGGTGCATAAGTCGTGCAGGTCAAAGTTAAAGTCAAAGCGCCAGTCAAGATCGATTCAAAGTACATGACGGAAAACCGGCATGACCTCGACTGATTTGGGTCCACGAAGGATCCTAACTCGGCACGTTGACTAGGGTTTGACCTACACGAGGTATACACTGACGCGGCATGACACAGACCAAACCAAAAACCAACCAAGTCTCGGACAAAAATGTGTGTCACGGACAAGTGCATGGTCGACACGAGGGTAATCCAATGGCTGTTTGGGTCATTCCGTGCTCGCACCGAGAGGCGTAGTAAGGTCTCCCGGGCTGCTACTGAGATTTCCCGGGTTAAGGACGTAGTGTGCAGTGTATGGTCAAAGTGCACGAAGTGGGCGGTAGTCTAAATTCTTTTTTTTTTTTTGAGTAAAAAGAGAGATTTGCAAATGTGTCTTAAAGTCATGAAACATGCAAAAGATTTTGAAAATAATTTATTTTGAAAACATTTTCGAAAATGTTTTGAAAGCATGTAAAGAAAAATGTACAAGGAAATACACATAAACACACAAAGTTCAAGTAATGGGACGAAAGCTTGACCCACGAAAGCTTAAAAAAGACGAGTTTTTTTTTTTTTTGAAAAACAAGTTTTAAAGCTTTTTCCCCAGCGGAGTCGCCACTGTGATATACGCCGATCCAATTTGGCACAACAATTTGGAGTTTCAAATAAATTTTGGAATTGGTTCTATCTTAGCGGACTTAAAAATAAACGGAGTCGCCACACCATTTTAGTTTAGGGCCAAAACTTTGAAAAATGCCCAAAAATAGAGAAATGAGTTCGGAGGTCACGTTACACTCCGAGAAGAACATTTGTCGTTCACCCGGAATGCCTCGTAAGACGAGTCTTCCAAACTTGAAAACAATGTGTGTGTGTGTGTGTGTTTTTAAAAGAGGTTTGACTTAAAGGACTTTCTGAAAATAAAATAAGTTTGTTGGACTGGACTGAAAAATGGTGTAAAACAGTGCTGAAACTGGAAAAAACAGAAGAATCTGAAAATGTATACAGATGACAATTTCATCCGCGTGGATGAAATTGATGTGCAATTTCATCCGCGCGGATCACTCTGCAATTTGACATTTTTACAGTTTTTCAGTTTGTCTTTGTAATTTTCAGAAAGTTAACTGGATTTACAGAGTTTGAACAGGTACTGTAACTGGAAAAACAGTAAAGCAAAGAATGTTTGAATTTTAGCATCCATGCTTGTCCTCTCTCTCCCTAGACTCGATTAGTGATCATCAACTATATCAAGCCATCATGGGGGGTTAAATTAGGACTTGAAGCACTTCATTTGCAAAGGGATGGGGGATTAACATGTAAAATAAAGGTAGGTCAAAGATGTATCAACTTTTAGAGTAGATCTCTAAGGTGGTCATAAGAAGTGACCATCCTTGAGATCTAGGCTCAAGTGTATCAATTACATCTTTGGTTGACCAAAATGTAAGTCTAGATGATATTCATCCATGGAAATGTTTCCAAGGTGAGCATCTTAGACTAGGAAGGGACATTTACAAGGGAGCAAATACTTGTAAAGGAAAGGGACATGGGAGATGACATAAATAATAAAAATGTGAATCTTTGTAGAGAATCATCCATGGAGATGAACTCCATGGAGATCCTCTTAGATACTAGGACAAGGAGGAAGGGGATGAACAACAAGTAAGTAAATAAAAGGCAACAAGATTATATCATTTAGACATGAAATGGATGCATGAATAAAGAAGGTTTAGGTAGGGAGAAGTAGGGTTTACCAATGGTTACACCCTTATCTTCTTTGATTAGTGTTTGAGTTTGAGGAGTTCAAGGCTTAGGTATGATTTTATGTTGGGTTTGTGTTTGGTTTTGTGTCTAAGGCTGTTTGGGAGCTTAGTTTGGCAGAGTGACAGTAAGGGAATGAATTTGTTGCTGCTGAAAATGAAAGAGAATGACTTAATTTATAGTTTAGTTGGGGGTACAATTTCATCCGCGTGGATGAATTTGACATGACGATTTCATTCGCGAAGATAAAATCGTCAGGGCCTGATTTTTGCAAAAAAGCATTTTGGCAGCTTCTATTTAGTCAAATTTGCTTTTTTACGTGAAAATTACGCTTTCCAGCGAGGCCACTGGCGGATAAAATCGTCAGCGAAATTGTCTAAAATAATAAGTCTTTTCTCATCCAAATTGTCTAAAATAATACCCGAAATGCCCTTAAATGATTATAAATCATTAAATTGGACTGACGGAACACTAACGACCCAGATTGGGGCACTTACATAAATGCATTTTTCAATTGTTTGTAACTAATAAATGCATTTATTAGTTATTTAACATATACATGCAAAATAAAAAATAGTTTTTTTTGTAATATTTAAAAAGTTTTTTTTTATAATATCCAACTTTTGTGGTATTTTTTGTAATATACATCTTTCAAAAATAGTTTTTGATAAATGCCCCTAAAATGAAAACTAAAAGTTTTTTTTACAATTTAAATTTCTTAAACTAAACTTTTTATCTGTTAAAAAAAAAAAACTGTTCTGATTGTCTTCTAAATGAAAAATGAGCATTCTTTAATGGGATGAATATATAAAAATATTATAGTACAGATTGGATCTTACTTAGGTGGCGTTTGTTTTTTGTTTCTTCCTCTTATTTGCCTCTGAATGCTTATTCATTCAGAGGTGGAGTAATTAAGTCCGTTTGTTTTTTTTTTCGATTAAGACTTAACTGTCTCTTATTTGCCTCTTATTTTTAAGTGATAGATTTGCCTCTTATTGCCTCTTATACATATATATATATATATATATATATATATATATATATATATATATATATATATATATATATATATATATATATATATATATATATATATATATATATATATATATATATATATATATATATAAATATATATAAATGTATATAATATAATATAATATAATATATAAATTATATATATAAATGTATATAATATTTATATAAATATATTAATATATATAATATATATAATATATACTCCCTCCGTCCCAGAGCTTAATTCACAAACACTGTTTGCACGAGTTTTAAGGAGGGAGTATTATATTGAAAATGTTGTGAGTGTGAAAATAAAATAGGAGAGAGAATGAGTGGAGGGAATAGTAAATTATAATGGTGTTGTGAGTATTAAAATAATGTAGGAGAGAGAATGAGTGGAGGGAATAGTAAAGATTCCTTTCCATTTTAGGTAAGTTTTAAATGTGTGAAGTAAGTTTTGGGACGCCCAAAAGGGAAAGTGTGAAGATTGTTCTGGGACGGAGGGAGTATATGAATATATAAATATATATATAATATAAGATATATAAAAATATAAAAATATATATAATATAATATAATATATATATATATATATATATATATATATATATATATATATATATATATATATATATAATACTATATATATATATATATAATATAATATATATATATAAATATAAATAAATATTATATATATAAATATATACTCCCTCCGTCCCGGTAGAAATCAGACAGTTACTGTTTATGCGTAAATTAAGGAAAAAAATAATAGATAAAATGTTGTGAGTATGAAAAGTGAGGTTGGAGAGAGAAAGTTGGATAGGAAATAGTGATTTGATTGGTGTTGTGAGTATAAAAGTAAAGTAGGGGAGAAAATTAGTGGGTTGAATAGTAAAGATTCTTTGCCATTTGACAAAAACTTATGTGAGAACAGGGATACCCGTCTCATCTATGAGACGGGTCATTCCGACCCGAAACCCGCTCCATCACCCGCCCAACAAACAGTTCACGCACAACACACAGAACGCACAGCTTCTCTCTCCTCTCTCTCTCTCTAGACACAATTACCTTCCCTCTCCCTGCGTCGTCTTCTTCACCTCAACCCAAGTTCTCCCTCCGGCCGGGGACCTCACCCAAATCAATTCCTTCTCCCTAAATCGTCTTCCTCTCCTAATTCCTCTCTCCAAACCAACCAAACAACCACCGTTCTCTCTCAACCCCGATTTTAAGGAAAAACCTCACCGGCGACCTATCCCTCTCAATCGCTCCCTCACTGTTCTTCTTCTCCGGCCCAAATCCCTCTCAATAGGCCCAAAAAAAAAAAATTTTTTTAAAAAAATTTTAAAATTTTTTTTTTTCGGTTTGTGAAAAGTAATAGTTACTATAACATAATGTAATGATTATATGCATATAAAGTAATAGTTTGTATACATTAAAGTAATACATATATACAGAAAAGTAATAGTGTTTTTTCCTATGTTTTCTTCGTTTGGTAAAAGTAATACTTATTATAACTAAAATGTTACAAAAGTGTTATTTATATGTAATAGTATTTGTACATAAGTGTAACACATATGTATAGATATCTATATGTTTTCAAACAATAAGTTACAATGAGTTCAAATTTATCATGATAAATGTAAAAGTATTACATTATCTATAGAAATATGTTACAATTTCATCTATCAAAGTGTTACATTTACTTGTATAAACTATTACATTCATATACATAAGTTATTACATTTCAAATGTAATACATATAGTTTGTATTACATTTGAAAAATGGGTAAAAACGAGCTTTTGTTTTTTTAAAACAGGTATTACGTTTACTTATGAACAATGTTACTTTATATGTAATTATGTATACAGTCATTACATTAAGAGATGGTAACTATTACTTTTTCTAAACCACTGAAAAGCCGAAAAAATAATATAAAAACTAAAAAAAAAGCAAAAAATAAAAAATAAAAAAATGGGCCTAGAGGCCGCCACGTAATGTGGCCTGGACCCATAGGTCCTGGAGAAAAAAAAATTGGCCTATAAAAAGGCTGCCACGTGGCGGGTCATGCCCCATGGGTCATGGGTCGACCCGTCTCATGCATGAGACGGATCCCCTTGTTCTCACGGGAGACCACCTCTTGCCATTTTAGGAAGTGTGTGATTTGTAGCGGGACGCTCAATGAGAAAAGTGTGTGATTTGTAGCGGGACGGAGGAAGTATACTATAATATATATATATTACTCCCTCCGTCCCAATCTAAATGTCCAAATTGACCAAAAAAAAAATTTGACTTAGACATAAATGCAAATCTAATCATCCTATTGAAATTTTAAAAATTGTTATTGATAAATAAATTAATTATTTATCAATAACAATTTTTAAAATTTCAATAGGATGATTAGATTTGCATTTTATGTCTAAGTCAAACTTTTTTTTTTTTGTTGACTTGGACATTTAGATTGGGACGGAGGTAGTATATATTATATAAATAGTATATATATAATATATATGTTATATATAAAAATATATATAATATAATATATATAAATATATATAATATAATATAATATATAATATATATAATATAATATATATATATATATATATATATATATATAATATAATATATAATATAATATATTTACTAATATATATAATATATTAACTAATATATACTCCCTCCGTCCCATGTGAATGTAAACAATTTTGGTGGGCACAATAACTAAGAAATATTATTAAGATAATGAAAATGTGTGGTAGAAAATGAAGAGAGAGAATGAGTGGAGTTAATAGTAGGTTGGTTGAATAAATTGTATGGTGAAAAATGAAGAGAGAGAATGAGTGGGTGGGGTAGGGTGAATATAAAATAATAAATTTGTTTCCATTTTGGGCAGTTTGCATTTACGTGGAACGGACCAAAATAGAAATAAGTATGCATTCACGTGGGACGGAGGGAGTATAATATACTCCCTCCGTCCCATCTTTTTAAAGACTTTTGGGTTTTGCACGGAAATTAAGGAGGAAATATTATATTGAAAGTGTTGTGAGTGTGAAAATAAAATAGGAGAGAGAATGAGTGGAGAGAATAGTAAATTATAATGATGATGTGAGTATTAAAATAATGTAGGAGAGAGAATGAGTGGAGGGAATAGTAAAGATTCCTTTCCATTTTAGAAAAGTATACTCCCTCCGTCCCACCAACATTGATACCAAATTTTTGGGCACGGGGATTAAGAAAAAGTAAGTGAAAGAAAAAGTGAAAGAAAATGTTGTGAGTATGAAGAATTAAATAGGAGAGAGAATGAGTGGGAGGAATAGTTAGGAGAGAGAATGTTGTGAGTGTAAAAGTGAAATAGGAGAGAGAATGAGTGGGATAAATAGTGAAGATTCCTTTGCTATTTTGGACAGTATCAATTTTGGTGGGACGGACCAAAAAGGAAATAAGTATCAGTTTTGGTGGGACAGAGGTAGTATATTATTGTGGGACGCCAAAAAAGAAAAGTTTATATATATATATATATATATATATATATATATATATATATATATATATGTATATGTATATATATATATATATATATATATATATATATATATGTATATGTATACATATATATGTATGTATATGTATATGTATATGTATATATGTATATGTATACATATATATGTATATATATGTATATGTATACATATATATATATGTATATATGTATGTATATATATATATATATATATATATATATATATATATATATATATATATGTATATATATATATATATATATATACATACATATATATACATATATATATATATATATATATATATGTAAATTATAATGATGATGTGAGTATTAAAATAATGTAGGAACGGACCAAAATAGAAATAAGTTTGCATTCACGTGGGACGGAGGGAGTATAATATACTCCCTCCGTCCCATCTTTTTAAAGACTTTTGAGTTTTGCACGAAAATTAAGAAGGAAATATTATATTGAAAGTATTGTGAGTGTGAAAATAAAATAGGAGAGAGAATGAGTGGAGAGAATAGTAAATTATAATGTGAGTATTAAAATAATGTAGGAGAGAGAATGAGTGGAGGGAATAGTAAAGATTCCTTTTCATTTTAGGAAAGTATATATTATTGTGGGACGCCCAAAAAAGAAAAGTTTATATATATATATATATATACATATATATATATACATATATATATATATATATATATATATATATATATATACATATATATATATATATAATACACACATTTTAGAAAACGAATTCAAATGAAAAATCAAACAACTTACCTAATTCAAAATTCAGTGTTCAGACACGACCTCTTAACACTTAATTAGATTTTAAAAGTAAAATCAGATTCAGCATTTAAAGCTTAAAAAAACAAAAGCCACGTTAGATAGACAGCGCTATCTAATTAAGGTGTAAACTTACCTACATACAAATCCCTACAAATCCCTAGCCCCCTTCTCTCTTGCGATCATCAATACCATGGACGTCCGCTTCCTGTTCCGGCGACATCGCAGTAGCAGCCTCTCGCCTCCATCCGTACCAATCCCGTCTCGACGACTTCCCAAGGCAAATCGACTACACCCAAAATCGACGAGTTCCCTTCCCAGCCATCTCCATCGCCACCGTACTTCACCCAAAATCGATCGATTTCTAGGTCTCCATCCATTCCAGCTAGGGTTCCGGTAAGCTCCCTCCCCTCCCCTTCTCTGTCTCCTTCTCCTTCTGCTTCTCTTCTCCGACTCCCTCTATCTCTATGAATTAATTTGATTTCCTTTGAATTTTGAGATAAATTCTCTTCCTCCGGCCAAGTAATTTCACCTCCTCCGTCACAAATACACGTTATGTTCTTCCATTGTGATATTATCTGTCTAATTGATCACTTTGTTGGAGATTATTTATTGAATTTTGCGGTTATTTTTTGTATTATATGTTGAAATATTGTGTTTGGAAATGTTAGCCTTAAAGCGAGTTTGATGTGGTATCATATATGGTTTGGTTTCTGATTAATTTTGATGGATTCAGTAATTCAGTTTCTGATAGTTTCTGATTTTTGAATTTTGAATGCGTGTTTGAGTGTTTAAACTTTAAAGAGATTGACAAGGCTGATGCTTTAAGTAAAATATTAATTTGTCTTTTCAGTTGAGAATTGTCAAAATATAAGACTCGAATTTGCTTAATCTGATTCATTGATTAGTTTAATTGAAATCTATTAGCTTAAAATGATTGTTAAAGGGCAGGTACCTTGTTCTATTGAATGGTCATAATCTAAATTTAGTGCATCTTTCTTAATCGCTGCGGAACATGGTTTATTCTGTTTCGATCTATAGTTTGTGCTGTTTGGCAGCTTCCTAAGACGTTTTCAGGTCTGATTTCTATTGAGATCATGCAATTTCTGTTTATTTTTACTTGTGTTGATGAAGTTGAATTTCGTGACTGGTGAATTGTTATTTTGAATTTCCAGTTCCATTTACTAAATTACTAGTTAATTGTTTGACCGATGACAGCTGATGCTCTTGATCTCCATTTGTATTTGTGTGTAAGTTGGTGGGAGAGAAATCAAAAGGTTTTTGCTTAATTAGAATAACTTATAAACGTGTATATTAAGAACAGGCTTTACTGCAATTCCTATGAGAAATTTCTATATTGAAATTGGTAAAGCATTCATTGTTATAGATTTGAAAGAATCACTCATGGAAATCATCACTTACAGCTTCCCTAAATGAGTGTATGTTTTGGTTGAAGGAGGGAGAAATATTTGAATAAAACTATAAAGGACACAAAAATTGTATTCCTATGGAGTCGCTGAAGTGTGAGCATAGCTTATCAAATAATTCTAGATGCAGAAAATGATTACAAAAAATTGGATTGTCGATAGTTGTTATACTATTTACTTCTAGTGGAATGGGGCCTATATATACACTAGGTAGTTGATCAATAATTGCCAAGAAGATTTTCCAGAACAAATTTTACAACTTATTTGTGTACCTAGCCTATTTGTGTACCTAGCCTTACTTGTTTTTATTTTCATGAAATAGTGTTTTTAGCTTTCACCACAGCTATGTTTGTATGGATACATATTTAATTTACTGAGACCGAATATGCATGCTTTGGTTATTTGTATCACACTTGATGTCTTTAATCTATTTGTTCGGTGACCTTGTATTAGCTTTGCTCATGCAAATACCATGCAAGTACCTTGCGTAAATTGCTTTCCATATTTATGTAAGGTTTAAATGACCGCATATTTTTTACCTGTTTATCGGTGTTCCCTAATATATACAACTTTTAAACCCCATACTATTGTTTCCTGGAGTGAATGAATCATCGTAGGAAGTGAAATGTCTACATGTACTTATATAAGGAGATATCTATGTTTTTTCTTGGTTTTAGTAAATTCCTGTCTGTTGGTTTCGCTTTTCATAACATTCTTTATGGTTTTTATGCAATTTTTAAGGAGGCAAGATGAGTTCTGTCCAAGGATCTGTTGTGTACCCTGTTGTCGGTGCCAAACAAGGTGTTCATTCTGTGCCCATTAGTGGTGGCCGTTCAATGAAAGCGAAGATCCTTAGAAGTCGCTTATGGGGATCTAAAGTCATCAGCTGCCCTAGGATTAGTGTGGGTAAACAGCTGGTCTCAAGGACTGTGAGGTGTACTTACAGTTCTTCCTCAAATGGTAATGGTAGCATGGCAGAAAATTTCAGCGATAACGACTCCGATTATGTAAACTCCAGTGTCCTGGAAGCTGGTATGCTCATTTCCTGGACGTCTACAAGCATATATTCTATCAAACATTTCCTTTGGGAATGATGTTGCGAGTTTATTTGTTATAGTCAATGGGAAATCAGAAGTGGGACAAATATTTAGGCAGTCTAATATGCAATAGTGCTTTTGTGTTGCTTTGCTTTGCTCTAGAAAATGGAGTGCTTAGCCCCTACTTTGATGAACCTTGTAAATTAGAGTTGCATGTCAAGGTTTACGAAAGCTTTTTCCTGATTTTCCTTGCATGACGCGTTCTGATCATTCAGCTTTGTACAAGGAAATTATTTCATTAAGGACTGAAGAAACTGACAGATACAACTTATAATTTATTATCATATCAATGGTATTCTTTGTTTCCATTACCTGGCTTTATGTAGACATGTTAATATATATGTTCAAGTAATCATGATCAGTTAAGTCTTAATTTTTTTGTACGCAACTGGATACATATTTTTTTCTTTTTCCGTTATCAAACAATCAATTGCAATTAATTTTTCCTGATTTTTTTTTTTGTAGTTGAGATAAAGAGCAGCTCAGATTGTTTCATGATTAAGATGAGGGATGGTAAGCATTTAAGATGTGTGCATAACACTCCTCAAGGTGGGCATGCGCCAGGCCGTGCTAATCCTGCGATTGTATTGAAGATGGAAGATGGAACTGGCCTTCTCCTGCCCATTGTTGTTTGTATGTGCATATCCAGTCAAGTCCTTATTTTGTGAAGTTAATGGTTTCTTTTGGAATTTTTAGTACTGCATCCGTCCCTAAATGAATTTCCATTTTCAAGGTAAATTTCTTTTTTGTAAAAAACTTTCTCTGAATAACTGATGATGTGATGGTTTTGGACACAGGTTGATGATGAAACAGAAATTCTCAACTTCAAGCTTCGACCTTCAGATGCCATAAATGTAGCTGTCAGGTGCAAGGTATTTGTTCACATATTTCAAAGTGAATCTGTATTGTCATTTGTCTGCTAAAACTTGCATTTGTTGTTTTCTGCAATAAAGATAGGAAGAAGTAGCATCTCTGGTAAATGTGGCATACATTTTGTAAACCTAATGAAAATTGATTTGAAAGAAGCTATAAAAAAAGAAGCTTATGCCAAGCAGCATGCATTGGCAATATTGCAGGGTACCTACTAGCTGGCGCTAGAATCTTTCATAGTTTTTAGGCTCAAGTGTTTTGACACTCGTAGTCTTATTTCCAACGATGATAATTCTTTTAAGTGTTTCTTTAGGCTATATAGAAAGCTCATACTGATATTTGTCTTGCAGGCGCCAATACATGTGAATAAGTTATTAGCCTACACTGATGGAATGAGGGTTATGGAATCTGCAAAGGTGTCACTAGAGGGCTATTCTTCAGAAAGTTTACTATTCCGAGAACTGGACAGGTATTCCTTATTCTCTTACAAGCTGTGATTATTTAATTCACTGGTGAATTGGTGGTGATGAGTTTATACTGCATTCTGAAGCTTTAAAAAATTAGCTCATTAATCAGGCTTTTGAAATGTGTGATGTGTAGAGATAGTGGGTCATCAGAGGTTCAGCTTGGACAGACTCATGTTTTGGGATTTGTTACTTCTGAACTAGTGCAACCCTATAGCATTATTGTATTCTTACTAGTACTCTTTAGCCCGTGCCAATGGCACGGTGACAGTATGAAAACAATTGGTCCTATAAAAATATACGACATACTATGCGATTGAAAAATTAGAGATAAGTGATTGCCTCAATGAATGGTTAAAGTTTTACACCACCACCACAAACATACGTACAAAAATATTTACGTAATAATGAAAAGGGCGAATTTTTATGAATATCACCGGAAATACAAAGATTTCAATTACATTATAGTTATAATGAGAAATCTATGACAATCTAGGAACTTGGACTACAAAATGGTGAGAAAAGGGCATCCCAAAAGAGGGACTGGAACCAAGAAACATTTTTCAATTTATTATTATCCTAAACCACCAATGGAAGGATCTACAAAAACCATATAACTTGATTGATAATTACTATGCAAGTACATAGGTATAATATATGACTTACCATCTAAACCTCGTACATAAGTCAGTAAGGGACAACCATGTCCAATTCTAAAAGAAATTATTACCAAGCGTAGTTGTATTAGTTCTACTTCCCCTGTCCGAAAATCCCAAAATGAATAATCAAATTTTACTTTTAATATAATAGCAATTTTGGACGAAATTTGATGATTCATTTTGAGGCGGATAGAATACACAAGAACATGAGTGGTTTAGCATACAAAATCATAATCCAGTAGAAAAACCATCACAGATTCAACATGTACAACAAAAGCTGACAGTATAACTCTTACTTCATCCCACTTTTCTAGAGACAGGTTCCTACCAACGCTAGCTTCTGCGTTATGGCTCTAAGCTCCTTAGGCGGCCGGGAACCATATAATCCATAATTAATTAAACCAAAAAACTGATATAAATGGAACAAAAGCACCAAGATGTAAATTAAAACCTAGATGACATGATTTTATTGAAGGTGAGATTTTGAAATGTTACTACATCTTTTTTTCCAAAATGAGTGTTCTTTTTTGTTTTTAATAAAAATAAAAATGAATGTCCATCTACCCAACCTAAAGATATCATTTTAAAACTGACACAAACTTTATATCATGTCCCAATTTGAACCGAAATTATTTAGATTGAATACTAATGGGTATTCATGGATATGAGTTACCAAAATTTCCTAGCAACCAACTTTCTTACCCTTCTTTTGTTTTTGTTTATTTTTTAAAAATAATTTTTTCCAATAAAAAGAATAATCAATTTGGGAGGGAGGGAGGGAGATAGAAGGATTTATGAGTGCAAATAAACCAAACATCACGCATCATAACCCCCCCACCCACCAAAATAAAAAATAAAAAATGCAGGAATTAGGTTAGGGTGGCGGATCAAACCTTTGCTCAACTACGTCCTCGTCATTTTTCCTAAATACATATTACCATTATCCGGAAGAAAACATGTTATAGGTACTAAAATTATGATGTCAGTCACACAAGTCAATTTAAATTCGTTGTAACAAAGATATTTTGTTTGACATACAACACAACGTCTAATAATTTAACTATTCACCAAAATCATTGACGCATATCATACAAATTTTGTGGGTTGTGAAATTGCCATCTGCAATCTTATGCTTGTTGAATCTTGATGACACTCTTTGCGGTACCAGTTCATCCTTCTTCTACACCTCCTGTAATTTACTCTCATGGGATCCACACATTCCAATACATGGAACATAAAAAATTTCACCAAGTTGTACTTGAATGAATTCAAAAGCCAGAAGCATGCTAAAAAGCAAAAACGTAGTTGACTTTGGAAATCAAAACCTTCGAGCACACTGAAATAAAGATATTTGTACAAATAATTATTTGTACAAATAATGAAATTAGATCCAATCAAATATATACTCCCTCCGTCCTAAAAATTAATACACTGTCCATCCCATAGCGTGATATGCAAAAAAAGACACCTTTTGGTTGTCTTATATTAATCAGTAAAGTCCCACTTACTATTTTCAACCCCACTTTCTCTCTCCTACTCAACACATCTACACTCATAATACATCACATTTTACACTTTTCTCCTTAATTCGTGTGTCAAGGCAATTTGTGCATAGTATTATAGAACATATAGGAAGTATCTAATTTAGACATTTATTTTGAAATGGGGGTAATACAATATTTAACTACCTATTTCAACCACCGGGTTGGTGTCCATCTCCTCCTAATATTCTATGTTATAGAGACAATCAGCACAATCAAACGAAACTGTTGAAATTAAGAAACTGAAATAATCTCAGTCAGCATATTTATGCTTATAAGTCTCCATTTCAATTCTGGTACATAATTCCAAGTCATGGTTCATAAAAAAGTTAAACAATAGAGTTACTGCATTCCCTCTTTGTTTGTTTAAAGGAGCAAAAGCTACATGAAATTTTAACTTCCAACAACCCGAATAAACAATGAACGTCAAGAAAAATTGATGATTAAATAAAATTAAATAATGCAAAAAGAATAACCTTACTTGAAAAATACTGTACTCAACATTTGGAGGAGGGAAAGGGCGCTGATACTGAGAAAAGCTTTTACGGAATAAAAGACAATGTTTGGAGAGGTGAAGTGTAGGAATTCATTCGGTTGTTGCACAGTCGTTGCAGAGAAGATGATTTCAGAAGTAGTTATGTATATATACATCTGAAGCCAATTCAGGCTGAGAAGAAATTTATCAACCAATCAACAATTTGATCAAACAATCAACAACAAATGGAAATAAAACAACTCAACCCCTACCCCCTTCACCCTCCTTCCAGAGAGAGGTTCTATTTTATTAAGACATAAAATTATCAAGTGTGAACACCGAAAAAAAAACCACACCCACAAACAAAATATAAAGGTAAATGTATAAAGGTAAATGTCAAACTAAAGTAAAAAAAAAAGGTCATTCACGACAAAGATCAACACTGTAGATAGCACTTATATGCAAAAAGGAGCCAAAAAGACGAACAAAAGGGAAATTTAACTGTAAATAAATTGAAATATTGAAGCTAATCGCAATGAAACGGGAAACAAACGAATTTAGCCACACAACAACAACACAAAATAAACTAAGGTTAGAAGTAAGAAATCGCAATAAAATCAAATTGCTACCGAAACAACAAAACCCACAAAACAAAAAAAACATAAACCCTCAAAACAACATCGAAACTTAAACGAAGTCAGTTTTCAATATCCTAAATTATTATCAGTGAACTTTCGCAAGATAGTGCTCAATAATAACCCTTTAAAGCAATAAAAACATCCCAATCAATCAAAGAAAAATAATTTCAGCTTCCGGTTTAAACTTCTGATAAATAACCAATTCGCACTCGTCTATTGAGTAATCGATTTCAAAAAATAAACTATTGGATATGCCACATCCAATGTAAAGTTAGGGTTTAATTTTTGTGAGAAGATTACCTCTTTTAACTTTGGATGAATTGAGTTGGAGGGTAGAGTTGATCAAAGAGAAGAAACCCAAAGCTTAAACTGCATAGTAACCCCTAAAATAAAATTCACCAACCCGGTGACATTAGATGAAATGAGAAATCCACACCCATGACAGAGCTCTGGATAAAAATGTCTTTAAAAAAAAGGCAATGTTGCAACAATAGATTAAATTTCAAGAAAGTAAATGCTAGCCACTGACCGATAAATAACATGCTTTCTTCAACAAATCATCCAATAGTCTATTTGAAATACATTTTTGGGATATCTAACATAACCCATTCCGAAATTGATAATATTAATAAAAAATAGCTATTGAGGGTGTATTATTGATTAGGAACGGCTCTACAGCTTGTACATTAAAATTGTTAAATAAAACAAACTGCGAAAATGAGTACATATACGTAGCTGAAACAAAACAAATAAAAAATTCAAATGCACCTCCAAATTTCCCCGTTTTTCGCTCTGATTGCGGCGGCTAACACTATGAGCGGGTTTCCATCCGATTTGAGAGCTAAAATTAACCTTTCAACAATGGAATCCGTGAAAAGAAAAATCGAATATGTACTTTAGGAAAAAGTTATGAACACCAAAATAGACTTTCTTTACTTCAATATGTAAAATCAAAGTAGCAAAGAAACAGATAAATAGAAACATACTCATATGACAAAGAGGAATGTAACTGAAGAGAGAGGAGGGAGAACATAAAATTGATTGATGAAGGGATGTCTTCCAGTTGCTTACAAATTATCTTCCGGTTAAGTGCTGCTAAACTGTATACTGAGAAAGACGTGCACTATTTCAATCCATCTATTTGTACATTAGTAATGAACTTTTTCAGTTTTCTTATTTCATTTATAGGTCTTCTTTCATAGGATATGGGGAATGGGAAGAAGGTTAGATGGACGGGCGCGTGAGGAAGAGGAGAGTAAGGGGTTTTGGCAACAATCACTTGATAGAAGAAAAGCATCTTTGTCCAAAGATGGGGATACGGGTGTGTTAGAACATGATAAAAGCTGATATCGGAAATAAATCATGAGATTAGGTTTATCTAAGCAATGGCCTAATTATAGGCTATCCGTGCCCCCAACAAAGAAAATATATAAACTTTAATTTTAAAAAAGTCTATATACAAAAAAGAGAAAAATAGTTATATTTTACAGCTAAAAGTTTAAAGGTTAATAGCAAAAACGTTTATGAATTTTTCCCAACTCTTGCTCATGCATTCACTGAATGAGCAAATGGAATGACACTGTACTCCTACAACTATTTATCTTTTATTACTATGTTTACATAATGACACTATGTGCTCCTACAACTACAAATCCTTAATTACTATGTTTACAATTCCCAGTCTAAGATCATAAAGAAATAGTCAGGTAACATTAAGTAAAAAAAAATCCTTGATAAAATTTTCACAATGTGCATTATCTAACAAACCTGTAGGTATTATTATCTAAGTCTCTTTAGATAGAATAAAGCAGCGTAACATCAATGTTAATGGTGCTTTGAAAAACCTTGATTCTCTAAAAGATGAACTCAAGAACGATGGACAAATTCTTTAAAATCAATTAATTAACGTTCTCTAAAAAATGAACTCAAGAACATTGTCCATCATATAGAAGTTGAAAGATGGGAATATGGTTGAAGGGTTACAGGCCAGGAAAGGTTGAAATAGTGGCCAAGTATTAAGATCTCCAACTTGGCATGGTTGTCTATTTTGAGGCGGTGTAGGGGGAGGGTTTTCTCTTTTATAAAAAAACAAAAAACAAAAACAAAATCACTTAATCCATTATCAGACCACTATTAATTTACCATGGAATTAACAAAAAACATTGATTCTTAGTCCAACAATTTCCCCTTACTATATAATTCCAATAGAACAAATTCCAGAGCATGAATAATATTAGATTGAAATGGGAGAGAGAGAGAGAGAGAGAGAGAGAGAGAGAGAGAGAGAGAGAGAGAGAGAAACCTCATTATGGATGAATTTGGTGAAGAAGAATTCGACCAGAACACGGCCCATGACATTGGTCGTTGGCCTGTGGCGAAAGGAATCTCGAAACCCTAGCCTGCTAGCCCTAGCGTCTGGGGCGGAGATGGGGGAGGGGTCGTAGGTGACTATCGACTGTCCAGGCCTATGCTTGGGTCGGGGGCAACTTCCTCTTTCCTTTTTCAGATGGTGTTTGTGATTTGAGGGAAAACAGATGACTTTGGAAGGGGAAGAATTGGGGAAACTGCCGGTGGAAACCGTCTTGAGTATGATGGCGATTGTATTGCCATGAATGAATGACCCGGCTGATTATGATGACGGATCACAATGGCAATTGGGGAAGGGGAGAAAAGGGATTTTTCAATTAGGAGTGAAGATTGACTAACGTGGGAGAGATGTAATGCCGGACAGGAAACCACTCCATTGATTGATTGCCGTTTTCTTCAGAGAGTGGTATCTGAAATTAAATCCCAGCCCTTCTTTGTCTTTTCTTATATTGAATCTCAGCCACTCTTTATGTCGAGGTTAAAACCCACCTCTATTGTAATATAGATAATTTTTCCAGCTGGTTCTTCCCTTTAGGCACTCTGTTTTTGGGTGATTTGTTTCATCCTTTATAGCATTATTGTATTCTTATAATTTTTCAGTCTCTCTTGACATTTATACTCAACGTGCTTTCTCTCATCTGTTAGTTCTCTCTTCTGCAGTTTATTTTCATTGCTGCTGCAAAGTTCTGTGTGGATATTGCAACTCACCAGCATGGATGTTGCATTTTGAGTCGATGTATTGCTCATGCAACTGGTAAAGATCGAGAGAAATTGGTCACCGAAATTTCTGCTGTTCAATCTGCACTTCAAGTTACCAAGGTTGGTCCATAAATAGTAAACCCTCTTAATTGCCTAGATTGCTTTAAGCATTACATGCTGTATATTTTTCTAAAATATATGAAATCCAATTAAAATTTCCGAACTCAAATATTCCGACTTTATTTGAAAAGCTACAAGATGTCTCATATTCTTTTTATTTGGTTTTCTGGTTTGCAGGCCCTCTGCATGCTGCATTGGTTGAAGCAGTTGAGCCTCATATGATCTCACGCAACCTATTGGAAGCTGAAAAGTATCGGACACCAAGTATTGGAATGACTAATCTTTGGCAGTTCTTCATTCTTGATGCCCATTAATTAGACTGCGACATTCTTTGATTTGTTTAAATTTTTTGTCAAAGTTTCATGTTGTGTGACGGGTAAGGTTGTAAATGAATCGAACTTTTTTTATTCGATTCGATATTCGATTCGAGTATTCGGTATTCGTATTCGAAAATTTCGAATTCGAATCTTTATATTGATTCGATTAGTAAACGAATACGAATAATATATCACGATATTCGATTCGAGTATTCGCGAATATTATTCGAATAATATATATATATATATATATATATATATATATATATATATATATATATATATATATATATATATTAATATATATATATATATATATTAATATATATATTAATATATATATTTAATATTAATAATTAATAATTATATATATAAAATGAAATCTAATTCTAATGTTTTACCCTAACCCTAGAGAAGAGAGTAGAGAGAAGTAGAGAACTGAGAAGTGAGAACCGAGAAGAAGAGAACGACGGCGCTCCCTCACACCGATCCTTTACCGTCGCCTCACCTTGCCGACGCCGCTTCGCCTCGCCTGTAACTTCCTCTCTCGCCTTTCTCTCTGTCTCTCGTTAATAAATCTTAGATTAGTTTAACCAATCATCTGATTCACCCTCTTCACTCACTCACTCTTGTATTCATATGGCCAGGTTACGCGCAGTCCACAGATTGGGATTGTCTTTTAGGAATGCTCGTTAAAGGTGAAATTGAAAATACAGTCAGTGAGGTAAGCTGCATATTATCACTTCTGCTGTCAATTTTTTTGGGAAGCAACCAAAATGGGTGTCAATTTTTCAATTTTTTGGACCAACATTAAGCAACTAAAAGTGAATTTAGTTGCTTCCCAAAAAATTGACACCCATTTTGGAAAGGAGTAAGAGTATTCATTGGTGAATACAGTATTTGTTCTTTAACAATGTGTTAATCCTATCTTAATTGTCTGATACAAATATAATACAGGTGAAGCTCATGGTGCTTTGGATTCTTTTCCCGTATGTTTGACAATTGAAGTGTTGATACAAATATTATAAAGTTACTTGCAATATGGCTTGCTGAGTTGCTACTTGCTGTTGCCTTGTTGGGTTGATGCCTTGCTGAGTTGCTGAGTTGCTACTTGCTGTTGCCTTGTTGGGTTTTTTTTTTTTTTGTTATGAAACTGAGTTGCTGTTGCCTTGCCGCTTTATGACTTTGGTTACTGATGTCTTTTTTTTTTTTTATGAAACTGTAAGGAATGATTGTATTTAAAACAATGTTGGCTGCATGGATTTGGATTTGGATGATTGTATTTAAAACTTATGTTGGCTGCTTGTTACAGATTTTACGATTTTTTTTTTTTTAATAAAACTGCTTGTTATGAAACTGAGTTGCTGTTGCCTTGCTGCTTTTTTTTTTTTTAATCCCAGGCGTCCGCAGGCAGCATTGCACACAAGGCTTGGTATTAGGCTGGGCCGGATATTGGTTTGCACACAAGGCTTGGTATTGGGCTGGGCCGGATATTGGGCTGGGCTTGGTATTGGGTTGTGCTTGTTATTGGGCCTCAAATCGAATACTCGAATCGAATCGAATTATTCGAATATCAATTTCGAATCGAATACGAATCAATTTTTTTATTCGAATACGAATCGAATACGAATACGAATACGAATCGATTATAATATTCGAATATGAATCGAATACGAATCGAATACGGTGATATTCGATTCGATTCGATTCGTTTACACCCCTAGTGACGGGTGTTAGATTAGTTAGTTTATAACTCTTGTGGGTGATTGTAAGAATTATTATTGGTGTAATAAATGAAAGGTTGATTGTTATTGTTGAATGAAATGATTTTTAGTTCATATTAATTTTTATTTATTTGATTTTTTGGTTATAATTCATATAATTTGAAATATATGCAGCAGGAAAAAAAATAAAAATAAAATACAAAATAAAAAATGAAAAATAGCCTTCGATAGGGCTTTTTAAGCGCTATCTAAGCTTGCTTTTTGTAAAAAAAATTGCTTATATAGCACTTAAAAAACGCTACCTAAGATGATTTTTGAAAATAAAAAAGGTGCTTAGATAGCGCTTTTTAAAGCGCTGTTTAAGTTTGTGAGCTTATGTAGCGCATAATAAGCGCTATGCTAACTTACGTAGTGGTAGCTTAGCTTAGATAACGCTTTTAAGCGTTATCTAAGCTTTTAAAAAAAGCGCTATCTAAGCTCCAATATGTACTAGGGAGTCAAAGGCAGTGATAGGTCTTTGGGTGCCTTTAGGGGCATTCCATGGATGGCCTAAATTATGTCTTAGGGATGTATGGGTGGTATGTGTTTACATACAGAGAGTGATGATTTCGGAGGGAGTTCATGGACTTTGATTGTAACAACACAAATTATGATATTTTTAAATATCATGGCTTGTAGTGCCCCCAGATGTTATCCGTTCGTCGGATAAACTGAGTGAACAAATCTTGTTTTCTTGTCTTTTATTGCTTTGATATGGATGTTGTTGCATATTGTTCTCTTCCTTGTACACTTGGTATGAGTCAAGTAATACTCGAATACCACCGATTTCCCAACAGATAAATTGATCGAAGAAAAAATAATTATTCACACTTCCACCACCTAATTTTTTAAGGACGACCACATCACCACCCCACTCCTAACCTCCATAGCCACCGCCATCAAGTTCATCACCCTCTTTTCCCAAATTTTACCATTTTGGTATCCTATCTCTCTAAACAACACTTCAAGTAGTTGACATAATGATCAGAATTAGCCAAGTCTAGTATTTGATATTCCCTCTATTCCCTATTGAAACTAAGTCTAGTATTTGATATTCCATTCGCACATATTGAAATCCTTAATGTATATACCCTAGGGTAAATTATAATTTAGTTACCCAATATTTAGTTACTTTTACAATTTGGATCTCAACATTTTTTTTTTTTTTTTTTTTTGCAACTAGGTTCTCAAGATTACCTTATGTTAGCAATTCAATGTAAAAATTAATAAAATGATAAAATATTGTTAGTGTAAATGGATGAAAAATTTAACGAACATCATTAATATCTAATGCTCACCCATGCAGTTCAAAATGATTAACATTTTCTATTATTTCAACCATCAATGTCAATTAAATTAAGTGAGCATGCGATATATGTATTAAAACAAAGTAATCTAATTCAATGTACAAAATTTTAATGTATAAATATAATTATACTAACTAGTGGTGTTAATGGCGATGATAGCCGGTGGTATAAGAGACGATTATGGTAGTTTGACAGATAAACGCAAAAAATATTTTTTAAAGATTATTTTTTTATCAATGATAAAGCATTTATCACTGATAAATGCATTTTTCAATTGTTTGTAACTAATAAATGCATTTATTAGTTATTTGACAGATAAATGAAAAATAAAAAATTAGTTTTTTTGTAATATTTAAAAAGTTTTTTGTAATATCCAACTTCTGTGGTATTTTTTGCAATTTAAATTTCTTAAACTAAACTTTTTATCTTAAAAAAAAAAAACTGTTCTGATTGTCCTCTAAATAAAAAAAATGAGCATTCTTTAATGGGATGAATATATAAAAAATATTATTGTTCTGTTTATCCCAAAATGAGTTTCAATTTTTTTCTCCATAACTGAATGCCGAATCTCCTAACCTCCTAAATCACATTAATAAATATCATCATTTAATGTATACATGCAATGGAATAAATTTATAAAAAAATTATTAACAAATAAAATTTATTTAGTCACAAATGTGAAAATCAACTTTACATTTTAGCACATACGGGATACTCAAACGATGGTGGACTGATCAACCCGGCCCATCTGTGCATGTTTGCAGGCCAACCTGCCCATTTCCCTACTCTCCGACCTGCCCTGTTAGCCCGTGCTCCGGTTCAAACGGTCCCAACAAACTTTCTTCCTCTAAAAGATATTCAAGAAAAATTCAAGAAAATGATTTTAAAAATATAAGGGGGAAATTACCGCTGGGTTAGTGAAGGACCAATTAAGATAAGGATTTTGGAATTTAACCAACTAGTCCGGCATCATAATTAAAATTTCACCTATTCCTTTGCTACCCAAACTACTCCTTACCCATGAACAAAAAAATCTTCACCCTATCTCTCTCTCTTCTCTCACTTTCTCTCTCTACAATAGATCCAGCGAACCTTCCTCTCCCCCACGGCGACCATTCCCTCCCTACCTCCGGCGACCCCTCCCTAACTTCGGTGTCCCCTCCTATTCCTCAACTCCGGCGACCCCTTCCAATCCATCACCTCCGACAACCCCCTCTTGGCCTTATAACACCGATCCCTTTGTTACACACAAAACTCCCCCACCCCCGGGCCATCCACCGTCGTTGTTGCCGACCACATACCTTTTTTTCTGGCGTCCCTACTTCCTCGACCATGTTGACCGACGTTTCAAGCCCCTCATTGTCATAGATTCGGCGATCCAATCCATGAGCAACGTAAGATCCGACCAATTTTCTCCACCTACAAATTATGTATTTTTCAGTCAATCTTATCTTGGGCTTTTCACAACTAACATAAACACTTGAGCCAATTTAAGACATTGCAACCGTACATTGCAAAAATGACAAAAGAAATATTCAAAATACCGACAGATGATAATGAAGGATCAATTATCCAAAAGGTTGTAGTGAGTGCGTGTGTCTGATTGGGTTTTTGTATGTGAAAATGGGAAATAGAAAGAGTTTCTCTTTCCTCTTTCTTTTCTCTTGACTATATATGTTGGCTATCTTTGTAAACCGGAGAGAAATAAATGTAATCACCTTAGAAACTTAAATTTGTTGGAATCTTGAAATAATGGGTAGGATTCAGGAGATTATCATATGATTTTCAATTTTGCTTGATTAGAAAAAATGTCTTCAAAATGTAAACATAAAATAGGTTGTTCATTCCAAAAATAAGTACTCCCGTCTTATATTAAATTGCAAATTTTTTATTTTAGGCGTTGCACTAAAAATCACAGACACTCAAAATGAAATATCTCTCTCTATATATATATGTGTGTGTGTCAAGTAATTTAATAAAATAGCAAAAATAGAGGTTATAAAAGACTAAACACAACTGTGAATATAACAAAAACAACTATAAACTTAACAAATATGTCAAATAATTTCATAAAATAGAAAAAATAGAGGTTATAAAAGACTAAACACAACTGCAAACTTAACAAAAACAATTGTAAACTTAACAAATATGTCAAATAATCTCATAAATAGGAAAAATAGAGGCATAGAAGACTAAAAACAACTGTGAACTTAACTAAAAGCAATTGTGAACTTAACAAATATGTCAAATAATCTCATAAAATAGCAAAAATAGAGGCCATAAAAGGCTAAAAACAACTGTAAACTTAACTAAAAGCAATTGTGAACTTAACAAATATGTAAATGATCTCATAAAATTGCAAAAATAGAGGCAATAAAATACTAAAAACAACTGTAAATTAACCTAACTAAAAGCAACTGTAAATTAATAAATATGTCAAATAATATCATAAAATTCAAAAATATAGGCAATAAAAGATTAAAAACAAATGTGAACTTAACTAAAAACAATTGTAAATTTAACAAATATGTTAAATAGTCTCATAAAATTGTAAATTAGTAGTCATAAATAAAAGACTAAAAACAACCGTTAACTTAACTATAAACAAATGTGAACTTAACATGCCAAATAATCTCATAATATAGCAAAAATAGAGGGCATAAAAGGATAAAAACAACTGTAAACTTAACAAATATGTCGGATAATCTCATTAAAATTGCAAAAATAGAGGTCATAAAAGACTAAAAATAATTGTGAACCTAACTAAAAACAACTGTGAACTTACCAAATATGTCAAATTATCTCATAAAATTGCAAAAATAAAGGTCGTGTAAGACTAAAAACAACTGTGAATTAATTAAATGGTAGCTATTTTCATGCATAAATTATGAATTTAGCTAAAACAACTGTAAACTTCTTTTTAGTTGTTTTTTGGAACAACCGTGAAAAAATATCGATAACTTCTCAAAAACAACTGTGAACTTAGAACAATTATGAACTTATAAAATTTTCTTCCGATTATACGTTGATGCTACTAGTTTGAATCGTGTTGACGATACGAACACAACGGTGGTTTCAAATTTTTTTTTTTGACTTCTAGATCTTAAGATATTTCATTTTAAAGTTTTGAGGGGAAAAAAAGAAAGAGAGAGAAGAAGGAAAGGGAAAGAGCAGAAAGGCTGAATGTAGGTATGTCCTCGCGTGCCACGTCGTTAAATGAAGGGCACGAGTGTAATTTCCCCTAATATGCTAAGGACACGCATACGCATGTCCACCTATAATGTTAGGACCGGATGGTCAATTTGCAAAATATGCGTCCTTGGTGGTCGTTTTTATTAGGCCGAGGGATGATTTGGTAACTGCCCCAAAATATAAAAGGCCTAAAATTTAATTAAATAAAAATCATTATTGTGAAATATAATATTTTATTCAATTACTTTAAATCATTAATAAATAAAATGGTTAAAAGCTAAAACATACTCTATCTAATAATATATTTCAAAAAAAAATATTAAATGAAATATATATTTATTGATTACTTAATAAAAATATTAGAGTAACTGAATAAGTTCTTAAAATTGAAATAAAATTGTGAATTGATAATCTGAAATAAATTTTATTTTTCAAGTCATCTTATGTGGCTATGGCTGTAGGATAATTAACACCACAAATTGGTAGGATATATTTTTGGAGCGATATAGAATAATTTCTAGTCAAGCAGTGTAATGCACACCACTCAATTTATAGTCAACTAAATAATTGGTTGGATTTTTTTTTTTTTTTGAGTCACGGAATAATTTCAAATATACAACAGAGAGTTCTAAGGTTATTATCTCAGCTAGAGAGAAATTTCAAGAGTGAAACACTGTATTCTCAAGAAAATGTTCAAGATGAAATCCCTTTTATTTTTCATGATCATGTTAATCTCCAATCAAAACCCATGTGCTGCAACCCAAGCTGATGCCTTGGACACGAAAGAATCCGATCACCTTGCGCTGATGGCCATCAAGTCAAAGATTGTTGCTGACCCTGAAGGTGCTTTGGGGTCGTGGAACAATTCTTTCCATTTCTGCCAATGGGAAGGTGTTGTTGTGAAATTGGGGGGATCACCACATCCACTAGCCCATACTAGCAGTCATCGACATGGAGAAAATAAATCAACACATGATAATATGAAAGAACAAGAACACCACACACACAATAACACAAGAATTGTTAACCCGGTTCATTCACCAACTCGTGAACTACGTCCGGGGGCACCAAGCCAGGACATCACTATAATAATATATGAAGGATTACAACTTTACATATGCACTCACACAGATCTAGCATAGTAACTCTCCATGAGCAATCTCTCATATATATTATCTCACCTCCCCAAGAACACACAAAATAACACAGTCATGGCCGGGTTGTAGGATCGCCCCCATGGCTCTCCTAGGCCCCCGGCCCCCTCCTAGATACTACTTTGTGGCTCTCCTTGATATCCTAACTTTCTCCCCTTTTTTTTTGGTACAAATATTATGGTGGTAGTCACAGTATATTTATAGGGATACAAAACCTATTCCTAATAAAAACCTGATTTACTCGGAGTCCTTGAGATGGAAGGAGTATCACACAAATAGGAATACTAATTTGTTACCAAATTAATTCTCCTCCAAGTTTCCTTACACGCCACTTGCAGAAAAACGTCCGCCAACATTCTGTACTACTGGGCGATCGCCCACCTCCCCTATGGGCGGTCGCCCACCTCGACAGTCCGTCCCGATTTTCTGCTCCATCATGGTTTTGATCCTCTCCTTGGTTTTGGCTCCAATCCCAACAATCTCCCACCTGGAGACATAAACCACCATTGTGACATGCTCCTATCATACTCCCACCTGAGAATGATCCACCAAATATTTTACACCACCATGTTGAGCCTCCACGCTCCTCCACCATGAGCCACCACGCCCAAGTAATAAGGCGAGTTGAAACCAAGCGACGCTTCAACCTCTCCGTGTTAGATCCTTCTTGCCTCCCCAAATCAACTTCTACCTTGATTTATTTGCAAGACTAACTTCGCCTTCTCCCTCCTAGATCCACTCCCCTTGCAATGCTCCCCATGAAACTCGGACACACCTTGCTTCTTGCATTGTTTTCTTGTGGTTCCTTTTCTCGCTCTCTGTTAGGTACTTGTGACTGTCTCCTTGCTGGCCAGCTACACATTGTCACCTCTCCACCCTAACACACCGTTTATTGATGTCTCTCCCTTTTTTTTTTTTTACACCAACAGGCCGGTCTCCAAGCCTCTTGCTCCCACCCGGAACGAAATTGATGTTGTCGGTAGAGTACAATATCCTCCTTTACCCCTCATCCGTCGTTTGCGAGAAGTCCTCCTCTTCCCACGTGGTCTAACCGGCTTATACCACTCACCTTTGCATGAGAAATTTTATCAAAATAGGAAACAAATCAGCTGTAGAAAATTCCCACCCGTCACGTGGGCGGTCGCCCACCACCCCATGGGCGGTCGCCCAAGAAGAATTTCCACTCGAGCCAAACTTCTGTCCACCTGGGCGGTCGCCCACCACCACATGGGCGGTCGCCCATCTCAACAGAAAGTCCTCCGCGATTTTCCTCCTTGATCTCACCAACTCCTCCGACTTAGACTCCTTTTCTTTTATATTTTTCTCCAACCACGTACCTTGACTGCCCCAAAAAACCCTTGAACATCTTCAGATCCATCTTGATCTCTGCATCTCCAAAATTCCACCTCGAATTTTTGCAGATCTCAATAAGAAACAAACGAACTCTTCAGACTTACTGATCTTCCGCACGATCGTAGACCTATTTGGCACGTGTCATGCTTCAACCATAAACCCTAGAAGCTCTCAAATCCCTGCACGTCTTCCACACGAAGAATCTGCACGAAAAATCTGTTGTCTCATTTCTTCACCATGGATCTCTCCTAGATCTCGAACCAAAAAGCTCTGATACCAGTTGTTGTGAAATTGGGGGGATCACCACATCCACTAGCCCATACTAGCAGTCATCAACATGGAGAAAATAAATCAACACATGATAATATGAAAGAACAAGAACACCACAAACACAATAACACAAAAATTGTTAACCCGGTTCATTCACCAACTCGTGAACTACGTCCGGGGGCACCAAGCCAGGACATCACTATAATAATATATGAAGGATTACAACTTTACATATGCACTCACGCAGATCTAGCATAGTAACTCTCCATGAGCAATCTCTCATATATATTATCTCACCTCCCCAAGAACACACAAAATAACACAGTCATGGCCGGGTTGTAGGATCGCCCCCATGGCTCTCCTAGGCCCCCTCCTAGATACTACTTTGTGGCTCTCCTTGATATCCTAACTTTCTCCCCTTTTTTTTTTTTTGGTACAAATATTATGGTGGTAGTCACAGTATATTTATAGGGATACAAAACCTATTCCTAATCAAAACCTGATTTACTCGGAGTCCTTGAGATGGAAGGAGTATCACACAAATAGGAATACTAATTTGTTACCAAATTAATTCTCCTCCAAGTTTCCTTACACGCCACTTGCAGAAAAACGTCCGCCAACATTCTGTACTACTGGGCGGTCGCCCACCTCCCCTATGGGCGGTCGCCCACCTCGACAGTCCGTCCCGATTTTCTGCTCCATCATGGTTTTGATCCTCTCCTTGGTTTTGGCTCCAATCCCAACAGGTGTAACATGCGGTCGGCGGCATAGGAAAGTCACTGTTTTGGATCTTTCCTCCAGAGGTTTAGTTGGTTCTTTGTCTCCATTTGTAGGAAACTTGAGCTTCCTCAGGGTGTTATGGCTTTACAATAACACATTTGAAGGCGTTATCCCTACTGAAATAGGTCGTTTATTCAGATTGGAGCAACTATTCTTATTCAATAATTCCTTTGGAGGAAATGTTCCAGCTAGTCTCTCAAACTGTACCAACCTAAAAAGCCTTTTCATAGCTCGCAATAAGCTTGTTGGGACAATCCTACACGAAGTTAGTTCTCTGTTGAAGCTTGTAAATCTTAGTATTCACTACAACAATTTCACAGGAGAAATACCTCCTTCCATTGGTAATCTCACTTCTATCGAATTAATTTCTGTCGTTGGCAATCATTTTGGAGGAATCATTCCATACACCATTGGTCAGTTAAAGAAGCTATGGTCGGTGGGAATTGGAGTTAATCAACTCCACGGTACAATCCCTCCATCCTTTTACAATCTTTCGTTGCTCTCTATTTTCAGTACACCAGACAACCAACTTGTTGGAAGTCTCCCAACAGACATAGGTTTGAAGCTACCTTTACTTCAAATCATTGTGATATGGGGAAACAAGTTTACGGGACCCCTTCCAGTCTCTATTTCCAATTGTTCAAAATTGGCATTAATCAACGTAGGAGATAACCGTTTCCATGGAAAAATAGCAATTGATTTTGGAATGATGCCAAACCTCTCGAAAGTAGCTCTAGTCAACAATTTTTTTGGGAGTGGGGAACCTGATGAATTGAATTTTATTGCCTCTTTGGTGAACTGTAGTAATTTGCAACAGTTATTCTTTTATGAAAACCAATTAAGAGGGCAGCTACCAAGTTGTGTGGGCAATCTCTCAACTCAACTTTCTGTTCTATCACTTCATCACAATTCAATATATGGGTCCATCCCTCCATCAATGATGAATCTAGTCGGTCTAGAGGTATTAGGACTGTATCATAATCAATTCACAGGCACAATTCCTAGTAACATTGGCAATCTCTGTAAACTGCAAGCATTGGCCATAAGTGAAAACAGTTTGATTGGTAATATTCCTGAATCTGTTGGGAACCTGTCTCTCTTGTATATACTAAGCTTAGCCAACAACAAATTACAGGGTACAATACCAACAACTTTTGGATATTGCCAAAAATTGATTCGATTGAACATTTCGTCAAATAACCTTTCTGGCAGCATACCAGGAGAGCTTCTTGGACTTTCATCGCTAATATTCCTATATCTTCCTCGTAACCACCTGTCTGGATCACTCTCACTAGAAATTGGAAAGCTTCATAATTTAGAAGAGTTGGATTTGTCAGAGAACGAGTTGTCCGGTGAAGTCCCTAGCAGCATAGGTGGCTGCACTAGCCTGGAGTATCTATCCCTGGAGGGGAACTTCTTTCAAGGTTTGATACTCCCATCATTTGGTTCTTTGGCTGGTATTCAGTACCTTGATATTTCCCGTAACAACTTCTCCGGACAAATTCCAAGGTTCTTGGAGAAATTCCAATTCAAGAATCTTAATTTATCATTCAACAACTTCGAGGGCGAACTACCAATGAATGGAGTTTTCACAAATGCTACTGCCATCTCAGTAGAAGGGAACAATAGGCTTTGTGGCGGCTTGCCTGAACTTCACCTTCCTAAATGCAGCATCAAAGAGAGAAAGAATGGTAAAAAGATGTCGCTTGCACTCATAATTGTGATTCCAATAATCTGCTTGCTTGTTGGCCTGGCTTTGGCATCATGTTGTTTATTCATTTGGAAGAAAAGGAGAACTAAAACACCATCATCAGGCCTGGCATTGAGGCAACAATTCACCATGTATTCTTATGAAATGCTTCTCAAGGCAACAAACAGGTTCTCCTCAGAAAACCTGATTGGTATGGGTGGTTTTAGCCATGTTTACAAAGGGGTACTTGAAGAGGATGGAATAACGGTTGTTGTCAAGGTACTAAACCTTGACCTTCGAGGAGCTTCAAAGAGTTTCATGGCAGAATGTGAAGCCTGGAGAAATATTCGACATCGTAACCTTGTAAAGATCATAAGTGCATGCTCCTCAATTGACTTTCAAGGTAATGATTTTAAAGCTCTGGTTTACAAGTTCATGGCTAACGGAAGTCTAGAGAGTTTATTACATCCAATTCTAGGAACAATGAACATAGAGAATGAGATGCACGGACTAAGCCTTCTTCAAAGAATGAACATTGCCACAGATGTTGCTCATGCCATTGATTATCTTCATTACCGGTGTGAAATTCCTATCTTGCACTGTGATTTAAAGCCGAGCAACATTTTACTCGATGGAGACATGGTCGCTCATGTTGGGGATTTTGGGCTCGCAAGGTTCTTCCTTCCAGAAGTTTCAAATATCAGCCAAAGCAGTTCCATTGGTTTGAGAGGAACTATTGGTTATGCACCTCCAGGTAACCACTTTACTCAAGAACCCACAATCACAATAATTTATTTCTAGCTAATTAATTTTTACTAATTTTATGCCTTTGACCACCACTCAATTGTTCTTGAGATTTTGGCGTGAATCTTATATTTTGTCATCATCATGATTTGCAGAGTATGGTCTTGGAAGCGAGATGACATCAGAAGGAGATGTCTACAGTTTCGGTATAATTTTGTTGGAGATGATGACCGGAAAGAGACCCACAGACAATATGTTCCAGAATGGCCTTAACCTTCGTGACTATGTTAGAAGGGCCTTACCAGACAGCGTCATGGACATAGTAGACCCAATACTTGTGAAGGAAGAAGAAAATGAAACACAAAATCCAAGATATGCAAAACAAAAGGTGGAGTGTTTAGTTTCATTTCTGAAGATTGGAGTTGCGTGCTCTGTAGAGTCAGCAAAAGACAGAATGAATATATCAGTGGTTGTTGATGAGCTGCAGCGTATTACCAACATCATTTCAAAGCACGAAATCTCAATAGCGAGGTAAGGAGTCATTTATAAATTTTAGCCTAATTTAGTTAATTTATCTAGGCAATTACAGCTCGTAGCGCTCGTAGCAGTTTATATAGGTAGTTCTTAGTTGGTTGTCTCATAGTCATCTTTAAGTATCGTAGAACTAGACTGTCATATTCAATCCTCAGCTTTACTAGCTATTAAATCGGTTTACAGACACCCGGCAAAAAGGCACTTTACGTAAGTTTCTTTTTCTGTTTAAAACAAAAACTCGGTCTAGTGGTCTTGCTGAGACAAATGATAGCTTTGCATTTTGCAATGGAAGTTGTTGTTTTTATTAGCATCAGCAAAGATAACTGTTTTTCAGAGATTGTACTTTGTTTTAACAATAAGAAATAATCCACCAAACAGCTACCAACTCTTGAAGAATAATCATTGATAGAGAGAGTAGAAGTGTCTCGACATATCTTTTACAGGGTAATTGGAAGCTTAAAATCTGACAATATATGAGCTTGAAGCGCATCCAAGAAGAGTTCAAACAAGTTTTTGTTGTCTGATATCTTCCTCTCTTTAGATTTTACACAACTGAAAGTTACTGTACGATTAAGCTAACCAAAGCAAATTGAGATTATAGGCAAGTAGGTAATGAACTTTGATTCTGGTAAAAGAGTAGATGTTTACTCCATGATTCTAACAGATAATTGGTTTCTCTGTGCAAAAATCCCATTGCAATATGCCTTCTCTATTTTGGGGCGTTAATTGCTATACTTGACCTTATTTTCACAAACTATATCATATTTATGAGTCATTGATTATGTTTTCAGGTGAGGTTGAAAAAGAATGTGGAAGCACTTTTGTGGCAATCATGAAAATAAATTATGTGGTGGGAGTAGCAATGGAGAACATATGTTGTTGCTTTTACATGTTTGGCTAATAGCTATTATTTGGTATCTTGGGATAATTTTGTGTCTTGACTTCTTCATAATGTACGTAAAAACTTTCAAGGGCGGAAAGCATGGACACCTTTGTCACCCGCCCCTTTTTTATTTTTCTCATGTTTTATTTGTACTTGAAACCCTCTATGTGGTCAACTAAATTATTTGAAGTTATATCATGTTGGCTATTCAAACGCCGCAGCGCCAAGTGCAGGGCTTGTGTTGTGGTATGTATAATCTTTGCAAAAATACAAAATCCACAAATTAATATGAACTAAATTTTTCTCGAGATCCAAGTTCATGGTGTGAACTTTATACTTTGGAGCATATCAACCAGGTGTATTCCGGTAGCTAGTTTGTTTCTTCCTGGTCCCATAACACCTCTTCTCTTGATATGCTTGTTATGGTAGGCCAATTAAAGTCTCTTCATTTCTTAGACTTATTCTTTTGAGAAACATTAAATCTTAATTTTAGGCATCTTACGGCAAGGTTTTCTTTACTCTCAAGATCTCGTCATTAGAAGAAAATAATTCTCAAACTTATTCTTTTGAGATACATATACAGAAACAATTTCAATATATTCTAATTAAGTCCAAACACAATTCTTAAAATCATTTATATGTCGCGCTTTCCTTTAGTCCGTTTCAAATGAATCTTGTATCTCTAAATAAGAAAACAAATTCAGTTTAATTTCACTAGGATACAAACAATATCCAAACTTAAAATCCCTCCGTACCCCTAAACTTGCAAATAAATCGCCATGGCACGGGAATTAAGAGGGATTACATAACATTAAGGTGTTGTGAGTGAGGATAATGTGGTAGGAGAGAGAAAGTGAGGTATGGAATAGTAAATAGGTAGTTTTTGTAAGTATGACAAGTGGGCCCCATGATTTATCAAGTACTAAAAACTTTTCATTTTTGAACTTGGCAAGTTTTAATGGGACACCAAAAGGGTAACTTTTGCAAGTTGAGGTGGGACGGATGGAGTATATAACATAAACTTTAAGTACATCAATTGTAATGTCTGTATTACCTTTCGGACCTGGCACAAAAGAGTTGATGAACCATCTCTTGAATGGAGTTTCACTAAAACTAAGATCACAAATCATTAGGCAAGCAAAGATTAGATACAAATTAGTAGAGACCTCACTGATTTCTAATGACATTAGAAAAGGTTAACAAGCACGAAAAACAAAAAACAAAAAACAAAAATAAGATCTAGGTGACTATTTCAAAGAACTACATCAGATAATCTCAAAAGTAAGTAATGCGGAAAAGGGGACATGATTGATATAAAAGTAAAGGCATCTTACATGCTAACGTTTTCAAGACTAGCATCATTTACTGCCTTTTCAGTCTTGATCTCCAAGGGTGTTGGCAAAGGAGCAGATAGTGTGGAGGATAAAACCAAACGGCGTTCACCCTTCTAACCGCTGACAGAGACACTGCGGGGGCTGATTACAGATAGACATAGATTCTTGGCACAGCCTCTAAATTTATGTGATTCTTATCTCCAAGAGTTCTAGCACTTAGGCCCAATGGTGTGTCTGATATACTTCCAAACTTATCAGGAGAGAAGAATAGTGGATTATTTAAGTTCTGCTCCGTAAGGACTCCAGAAGATTCTTGCACCTATATTAGGAAATATCAAGATTTAACAAGCAACAGCCAATTATGCCATTCCAAAAACAAATACATCAGGGGAAAGGTGTTGGAAAAAAGTGTGTTTTGAAGGAAATAATGAGTTATTTTCTTAATTTGTTATTTGTTAAAATGACAAATTGATTGTTGGATTGTGTTCTACTCCATGAGTACATTGAATTCATATATTCATTTGTTCAAAATGGTTGAGAAATGAATGAGATATGAAGGCTCAAAGTTAATGGGTTGGAATGGGTAAAATGTGGTTATCCCACATTGGAAAAAGATGAAAAAGTGGCTAAGTTTAAATACTCCTACACTTTGGTAGGGAGTAAGATTGTGGTACATAGAGGCTCTCTCTCGCGCACAGGTGCGCAGGGGGGGGTGCAAATCATGGACCGAAATAGGCTTCGGGCTACCGAACTCATGTGCATGCGCGTCCTGCGGACACGAACTTAACCCAATGGAACTGGGAGTGAGGCGGGCGCCTCGACTCCAGTAGATGAGACCCATTTGAACCAAATAATTATGCAATTATATTAGAATAATTGTATTAATTAAGAAAATTAAACCTTGGTTTAATTTTCTGTTCTCTCCTTTAATTATAAAAAGGCAAGAACACAACAAGAGAGAAAAAGACACACAGATTTTTCCAGAATTCCTCTCATCTTCCTCTTGTTGCATATTGAACAAATATTTTTCTTGGCCTCCTTGCATTGCATTCGTGGTGATAAAGTTCAAGCATCGACTTCAGTTCGCCGGAGGTATTCTTGTGCAACCACCGTCCGGTTACTCCGTTTCATCCTGGGAGGCAAGCGTTCCGTAACAACTCAAGCACAACGTGGTGAGGGGGCATAATTTGTCTTAAGGAGAGTGTGTTTTCACACGACTCGGACAGCGACAAATTCATTTTCTTCTCTTGTATTTTCTATTTCTGTTTTAAATTAGTTTCTATATTTCCAGCAAAGATTTTGTAATAGTTATTCCAACAATCTTAAGACAAATTAGTTGGAAGGAAAACTATTTAAAACAGTGAACTAAACTTGTTTGTTTTGTTTCAGATGGCTACTCAATCAAACGTGGAAACCAATGCTGGGAACAACTCCGAGAATCCTCGTGTGGAGGAAGCGCTTCGTGTGGAAACCAACTCTCAAAGGGTGGTTGTCCAAACTGTTTCGAACCATCATGGTGAGAAACCGGAAAAGTTTGTTGGCCAAGACTTTAAAAGGTGGCAACAAAAGATGCTTTTCTATTTGACTACCTTGAACTTGGCGAGATTTCTTAAGGAAGATCCGCCACAGTTGGGTGAGAATGAGACGGATGGGCAAGCCATCTCGGCTCTTGATGCTTGGAAGCATTCCGAGTTTCTTTGCAGAAATTACATCCTCAATGGATTGTCGGATACGCTATACAATGTGTATAGTGTTAAGAAAAGCTGCAAAGGAACTTTGGGAGTCCTTGGAATATAAATATAAGATCGATGACGGGCACAAAGAAATTCATTGTGGGCCGTTTTCTCGATTACAAAATGGTGGACTCAAAAAGCATTAAAAGTCAAGTGGAAGAGTTGCAAATAATCATTCATGAAATTCATGCCGAAGGGATGGTAATTAGTGAAAACTTTCAAGTGGCGGCAATAATTGAAAAGTTGCCTCCCGCTTGGAAAGATTTCAAGAATTATCTTAAACACAAACGAAAAGAAATGAATGTTGAAGCGCTTGCTATTCGTCTTCGGATTGAGGAAGAGAATAGAATTGCGGAGAAGAAGTTGAATAATCTTCTTGTGGCGAAAGCCAATGTTGTGGAGCATGTTGATAGCTCCAAGGCCAATAGCAAGGCCAATGGCAAAGCCAAAGGCAAGTTTGGTCCCAAAAAGGGTGGTTCTAGTTTGAAGCCAAAGGGAGGAATCTCCAAGAAAAAGTTCGGTGGAACTTGTTACAATTGTGGCATTGTGGGCCACAAGTCTTCCGAGTGTAGGAAGCCAAAGAAACAAGCAAACATGGTGGATGTCATCTCGAATGAAGTTTCCGATATGAATTTGGCGGCGGTAATTTCTGAGGTGAATTTGGTGGGTTCAAACCCAAATCAGTGGTGGATTGACACCGGTGCTACTAGGCATGTTTGCTCAAACAAGGAAATATTTAGTAGTTTTGAAGCCCTTGAAAATGGTGAGAAATTGTTCATGGGAAATTCTGCCACCTCCGATGTGAAAGGTCAAGGAAAGGTGGTGCTGAAGTTGACTTCCGGGAAAGAGTTGACTCTCAACAATGTGCTCTATGTGCCCGAAATCCGGAAAAATCTGGTGTCCGGATCGCTTTTGATTAAGCATGGCTTTCGTGTTGTGTTTGAATCCAATATGGTTACTTTGTCTAAAAGTGGAATGTTTGTAGGCAAAGGTTATGTTTGTGATGGTATGTTTAAGCTTAGTGCTATGGTTGTTAAAAGCAATGTAATGGCTAACAAGCCTAAGATGAATGTGATGAATAAGAATAATTCTTCCGTTTACTTGCTTGAGTCTTCCAATTTGTGGCATGGTAGACTAGGACATGTTAACTATGATACTATACGTAGATTAATTAACATGAATTGCATACCAAAATGTAAAATAGACTACAAACATAAATGTGAAACTTGTGTAGAGGCAAAGTTTACAAAACCTCCGTTCCATTCGGTTGTAAGAAATAATGAACCACTTGAGTTGGTTCATACGGATTTATGTGACTTCAAGTCAACACAAACACGAGGGGGCAATAAGTACTTTATGACTTTTGTTGATGATAGCACAAAATATTGTTATGTGTATCTTCTCAAAAGTAAAGATGAGGCTATAGAGAAGTTTGTTCTCTATAAAAATGAAGTTGAAAATCAACTCAACCGGAAAATAAAGGTCATAAGAAGTGATCGTGGTGGTGAGTATGAATTCCCGTTTGAAGGTATTTGTGCTCAACATGGGATTAAACATGTTACAACACCACCATACACCCCACAATCCAATGGAGTTGCCGAGAGGAAAAATCGGACTCTAAAGGACATGATGAATGCCATGTTAATAAGTTCGGGGTTACCGGATAACATGTGGGGAGAGGCTGTCTTGTCGGCAAATTATGTGTTGAATAAAATGCCCCGAAAGAAAATAAATAAGAGCCCCTATGAATTGTGGCATGGAAGAGTGCCATCATACCAATACATGCGAGTGTGGGGGTGTCTTGCAAAGGTTTCAATACCACCTCCCAAAAAGGTGAAAATTGGACCAAAAACTATTGATTGCATATTTATTGCGTATGCTCACAATAGTAGTGCTTATAGATTTCTTGTGCATGAATCGAAGATTCAAGATATACACAAGAATACTATAATGGAGTCAAGAAATGCTTCTTTCTTTGAGAATGTGTTTCCGTGCAAAAGAGATGAAGCAAGTTCATCTAAACGGAGACATGATTCAATAGAAGAAGAAGAAGTAGAAGGAAGAAATCATCATGATGAAAATGATGAAGCGGAGGTAGAACCTCGACGGAGCAAACGAGGTAGGGTAGAAAAATCTTTTGGCCCAGATTTTCTAACCTATATGCTTGAAAGTGAACCACAAAGTTATAAAGAGGCCGTGAGCTCTTCCGAAGGACCTTTGTGGAAAGAGGCCATTAAAAGTGAGATTGATTCCATTTTACAAAATCACACTTGGGAATTAGTGGATCTTCCTCCGGGAAGTAAACCACTAGGATATAGGTGGATTTTAAAAGAAAAATGAAGACGGATGGAACAATTGACAAGTATAAGGCAAGACTTGTAATTAAAGGTTACAAGCAAAAGGAAGGCCTTGATTACTTTGATACATATTCTCCGGTTACGAGAATAACATCCATAAGAATTGTACTTGCAATAGCCGCATTGTGGAATCTTGAAGTACATCAAATGGATGTTAAAACAGCCTTTCTAAATGGGGATTTAGAAGAGGAAATTTACATGGAGCAACCGGAAGGATTTTCTGCGCCGGGGCAAGAAAATAAAGTGTGCAAGTTAGTAAAGTCATTGTATGGCTTGAAACAAGCACCAAAACAATGGCATCAAAAGTTTGATCAAGCCATGATGGAAAGTGGATTTAAAATAAATGAATGTGACAAATGTATCTATGTTAGAGACACGGGAAATGGCTACGTCATTTTGTGTCTTTATGTAGATGACATGCTTATCATAGGAAGTTGTGATAAAATGATAAAGTCCACTAAAGATATGTTGAACTCAAAGTTTGACATGAAAGATATGGGGTTAGCCGACGTAATCCTTGGCGTGAAAATTTCAAGAATGTCAAATGGACTTGCTTTAAGCCAGTCAAATTATGTGGATAAAATTCTTGAGAAATTCAGCAAGGATGACTTAGCTATTGCTAGAACCCCAATAGACATGAGTCAACATCTATCAAAGAATAGAGGTGACACAGTTTCTCAAGTTGAATACTCGAGAATCATTGGAAGTCTAATGTACTTGATGAGTTGTACTAGACCAGATATTGCTTACACGGTTAGCAAACTGAGTTGGTATACAAGTAATCCCGGAGCGGAACATTGGAATGGTATAGTAAGAGTACTAAGGTACTTAAGATATACTCGCGATTATGCTTTACACTATACTAGACATCCAGCGGTAATTGAAGGGTATAGCGATGCTAATTGGATATCCGATATAAAAGACTCAAGGTCTACGAGCGGATTTGTATTTACATTAGCAGGAGCAGCTATATCATGGAAATCTTCTAAACAAACGGTTATAGCTAGATCCACGATGGAATCTGAGTTTATAGCGTTAGATAAATGTGGTGAAGAAGCCGAGTGGCTACGCCAATTTATAGAAGATATTCCAAGATGGACGAAGCCCGTGCCATCAATATGTATACATTGTGATAGCCAATCAGCGATTGGAAGGGCACACAATCATATGTATAATGGTAAGTCGAGACACATTCGTCGAAGACATAATACCATTAGACAACTACTCTCAACTGGCACAATATCTATTGACTATGTTAAGTCAAAGGAAAATTTAGCGGATCCGTTAACCAAAGGGTTAAATAGAGAGTTAGTTGAAAGCTCGACGAGGGGAATGGGACTTAAGCCTCTTAAAAGTTAAACACAGTGGAAAACCCAATCTAGATGACTGGAGATCCCAAGAACTAGATTCAATGGGACAACCTAACTGTTAAAAGACTTGTAGCGTCACTGTGGGGGAATCTACCCCAAGTCCATTCCTATTAGTGACATCCCGAAAGGACAAGGATAAGCCTATGGCTTTTAATGATTCTTACGCGTCAAAAATTCGAGCGGGGTAATACGGGTTACCTTTAAGAAATCACCTATGTGAGAGAGAAGTGGGGCCGCTTCGAGGAGAATTGTGTGAGGCTCAATTCTTAGACCCTCTCGCAGAACCAGGCGTATGTTCAGGGCCATGATTGAACATAGCTATGAGAATTGAAGTATGTTAGGACGATACTTGTGTCAAGCATATGATCGGCTACACAAAAAGCATAACGATTCAAGGACATCGCGTCTATCGATTTGCGAGTAGAGTAAATATGCTTGTACGAGCGAAGATTCAATGGGCATTCCCACATCTTCGTATGCAAGTTTTCGTCTGCCGGGCTTTATCACCAATTCCGCATTATTCCTTCATGTGGGGGATTGTTGGAAAAAAGTGTGTTTTGAAGGAAATAATGAGTTATTTTCTTAATTTGTTATTTGTTAAAATGACAAATTGATTGTTGGATTGTGTTCTACTCCATGAGTACATTGAATTCATATATTCATTTGTTCAAAATGGTTGAGAAATGAATGAGATATGAAGGCTCAAAGTTAATGGGTTGGAATGGGTAAAATGTGGTTATCCCACATTGGAAAAAGATGAAAAAGTGGCTAAGTTTAAATACTCCTACACTTTGGTAGGGAGTAAGATTGTGGTACATAGAGGCTCTCTCTCGCGCACGGAGTGCGCGGGGAGTGCAAATCATGGACCGAAATAGGCTTCGGGCTACCGAACTCATGTGCATGCGCGTCTGCGGACACGAATGTAGCTCCGAAATAGCCTCGTCCGCGCGAGCCCACTTTTTGTAATTTTTTTCCAAAACTTAACCCAATGGAACTGGGAGTGAGGCGGGCGCCTGGACCTGCATGAGGCGGGCGCCTCGACTCCAGTAGATGAGACCCATTTGAACCAGTTCGAGGCGGGCGCCTGGACCTGCATGAGGCGGGCGCCTCGACTCCAGTAGATGAGACCCATTTGAACCAGTTCGAGGCGGGCGCCTCGCGTTCCCCGAGGCGGGCGCACAGGGTCCGGTGGCTGAACGGGAAAAATGACTTTACAATGTTTTGTAACAGCTCAAAAGGCTGTTAATGAAGGTGTCAATCCAACAGCCATATAACTGATAAAAGGGGGTTTATGAGCCAAATAATTATGCAATTATATTAGAATAATTGTATTAATTAAGAAAAATTAAACCTTGGTTTAATTTTACATTCTCTCCTTTAATTATAAAAAGGCAAGAACACAACAAGAGAGAAAAAGACACACAGATTTTTCCAGAATTCCTCTCATCTTCCTCTTGTTGCATATTGAACAAATATTTTTCTTGGCCTCCTTGCATTGCATTCGTGGTGATAAAGTTCAAGCATCGACTTCAGTTCGCCGGAGGTATTCTTGTGCAACCACCGTCCGGTTACTCCGTTTCATCCTGGGAGGCAAGCGTTCCGTAACAACTCAAGCACAACGTGGTGAGGGGGCGTAATTTGTCTTAAGGAGAGTGTGTTTTCACACGACTCGGACAGCGACAAATTCATTTTCTTCTCTTGTATTTTCTATTTCTGTTTTAAATTAGTTTCTATATTTCCAGCAAAGATTTTGTAATAGTTATTCCAACAAAAGGATTATCACAGGTAAAGACCAGTTTTCCCTGCTTATATGTTAAACAAACGTCTGTGCCACAGTTCAAGCGTGCATGTTATGTTCCCATAAGAAAATAACAAAATAAAAGAACAGCCAGAGAGAAAAGAACTCACGTTCCCATGCACAGAATAAACATCATCTTTAGCTTTGGCATCAGTACCACTAGTCGAGCTTCTATTGTGCAACGAGTGTTCTCTGTGCTCCTCTTTTTTACCATCATTACACAAGTTTTCTTTATCTTCAATCAGGGTCCAGAAATTAATTTGTGTCTGGATGGTGATTGGTCATTCACACTCTCTTCAAACATGACCTCCAACCAAGAAAAATCTCTGCTCAAATTAGAGAATGAACTTTCTAACTTCTTTTCGCACCTTTTTTCAGACAAAGGTGACAGAAGTTCTCATTGTCGCTTCTTCAATATGGATGGTGTGCCTGTGAAAGTCTTGGCAGAACTTTTCAGCACAGTCTCTGGGCAGCCATCTCGTGAAGGAGAATCCTACAACCTTGTTGGACTAAAACAATTCATAGAAGTCGTCATCAGCTGGTGGATACCAAGAGGACTATACTCATGCTGCATGTCTTTACCAGGCTCTATTAGATCACAGCTGAAAAAGGGGATGTCCAAGTTTGGGAAACGAGGAGGCTCATAAGATAGAGCTCCTGTATCCTGCTGTTTTGAAGGCAAAACAAGACTTTGACCTAATTGATAAGAAAGAGATAACGAAGAAGATGGTAGGAAATCACGTTTTGAACAAATTTTTCTTCCCATTCTCTGATTCAGTTACACAGCATATACCTCCAAATGTGATATGTTATAATTGCCCCACAACTAACATAGAGAAAAGACTAAACAGAGCTTATTGAATAAACAAACTACTAATGTAAAACGACACTGTAAAGCATCCATCCATAACATTGCCCTTTCCTTCAAATGATCCTTGTCCTCAAGGATCAAGTTCCGGAAACTTATCATAAATCCATGCCACATATTCCCAAGTTGCGTCTTCACTAGGAGAGTTAGACCACTGCACCAAAACTTGAGGAAGAGCCCTGTTGTTGTGCTTAATCATCCTTCGCTGTAAAATTGTCATTGAAGATATCCTCAACTCACCATGATCACCTACAGTAGGTAATTCCACAGTCGCAACATAAGAAGAACCCACTTTTCGTTTGAGCTGAGATACGTGGAACACGGGGTGGATTTTTGACTTAGCGGGTAACTCCAACCTGTAGGCTACTTCTCCAATCTTCTCCCGAATCAAATTAGGTCCATAATATCTTTGCACCAGTGAACCCTGTCTATATGGTTGAAGTTTCAAGTGCACCCAATCTCCAGGTTGAAATACTCTATCACTCATATTCTTATCAGCTTGCTTCTTCATCCTTGACTTAGCTAACTGTAAATTGAGTTTCAAGGTCTGAACCACCAATTCCCTCTCCTTCATCAATTCATCCAATGAAGCAACCTTAGTAGAATTTGGTACGTACGAACAATTGAAGGAGGTTGATATCCATAGAGGATCTTGAAAGAAGAGTGTCCAGTTCCTGAATGGAAATTGGTGTTGTACCAATATTCTGCCAATGAAATCCATGCCATCCATTGATGAGGTCTATGGCTGCATATGCACCTCAAATACTGCTCCATGCATTGATTAATTCGCTCGGTTTGACCATCGGTTTGGGGGTGGTATGATGAGCTCATTTTTTTAAAGTAGTGCCCATTAAACGGAATAGCTTCTTCCAAAACAAAATAACGAACACTTTATCTCTATCTGACACGATAGAACCAAGACACGCATGCAATTTATAAACACTTCCCAAGAACAATTTAGCTATAGTCGCTGTTGTTAATGGGTGACTTAAGGGAATGAAATGAGAGTATTTTGTTCACCTGTCAACGACCACCATAACACAATCCATGCCTTGAGATTTGGGAAGACCTTCAACAAAGTCCATGGATATATCAATCCAAGGCCTTTCCGGAATGGGTAAGGGCTGTAATAACCCAGGAGGTGCAACGTTCTCATTCTTATTAGCTTGGCAAACCCACATTCAGACACCATTTTCTTTACAAATGCAGATAGCCCTGGCCAAAAAAAATATTGTTCAACCCGTTTCACTGTCCCATGAAGACCAGAGTGACCCCTCATGCCAGAGTTGTGCAATTTTTCCACGACTTGCTTCCGAAGCTCACCTTTACTTCCCACATACAACTTGCCATTCTTTCGTAAAATTCCTTTATCATAGACAAACTCTGGATGAGGGCTTATCAGTAATTGTGAGATTAAGGAATGCACCTACCATCACCTTCATAAGACTTTTCAACCTCTGTCATCCATTTAGGTCGCATAATAGCTAAAGCACTACACGAAGAGCCATCCTCAAATTGTCTTGATGCATCAGCGACCACATTATCCCCCCCCCCTTTCTTATATTGAATTTCATCATAGCCCATCAATTTGCTCAGCCACTTCTGTTGTAACAAGGTACTTACCCTCTGTTCCAAAAAATATTTCAAAGACTGATGGTTAGTTTTTATAATAAAATGGTGACCTATCAAATAGGGCCTCCACTTCTGAACTGCCAAAAACGATTGTCATGAGGTTTTTCTCATAAGTTGAAAACGAAATAGACCTTGGACCTAAGGCCTTGCTCAAAAAGGCAATAGGTTTCCCCCCTTGCATTAACACAGCACCTATTCCAGTTTGAGAAGCATCTGTTTCAAATGCAAACTCCCTTGAAAAATCAAGCATGGCTAAGACCGGTGTAGAACACATAGCACTCTTAAGCTGCTCAAACGCTACTTCAGAATCTGTAGTCCATTTGAAGTGATATTTCTGTAACATTTTGGTTAAGGGTTTGCTAATGGATCCATAATTCCTCACAAATCTCTTGTAGTAACCGGTAAGACCCAAAAATCCCCTCAAACATTTTATAGTCTTAGGCTTGGGCCAGTTCTTCATAGCTTCCACTTTAGCCAGATCAGCAGCTACCCCTTCCGATGACACAATATGGCCAAGATATTCGATCTTGGGTTGACAAAACTGGCACTCTGATCTCTTGGCAAACAACTTATTATTTCGCAGAATCTCAAAGACTTGTCTATGATGAGACATATGCAACTCCATCGATGAGTTGTAGATTAGTATATCATAAAAAAACGAGAACAAACTTCCTTAATTACTGCTGGAACACTTGGTTCATTAGAGATTGAAAAGTATCCGGAGTGTTCGTTAATCCAAAAGGCATCACCAAAAATTCATAATGGCCACTATGATTCTTAAAGATGTTTTCTGCACATCACCATTCCTTATTCTGATTTGCATATAAGCAGACCTCAAATCAACCTTAGAAAAATAACTCGAGCCATGTAATTCATCCGGTAACTCTTTTATAACAGGTATCAGAAACTTGTCTTTAATGGTTATTTGATTAAGCCCTCTATAGTCAACACAAAATCGCCAAGTACCATCCTTTTTCTTGACCAACAGTACCTGAAGAAGCAAAAGGACTCACACTGTGTCTTATTATGCCACAGTCTAACATTTCCTTAACAAGTCTCTCAATTTCACTTTTTTTACAAATAGGTACCTGTAGAGTCTTTGATGCACTGCATAATAAGACACACTGTGTCTTATTATGCCACAGTCTAACATTTCCTTAACAAGTCTCAATTTCACTTTCCTTAACAAGTCTCTCAGTTTCCTTAACTGAAAGACCATAGTATTACTACCAGAAAATCCCACCTTATTACTACCAGAAAATCCCACCTTATTACTACCTATTGGCATAAAAGGAATTGGCAATAATGCTTTTGAGAATACACCAGAAGTGAACTTACTTCATCCAATTGCAGACTCTGTAAAAATGTGCACATCGGACTCTCGCAACAAGGCTAAACATATGGTTTCATTCAAGATTGTTGGTTTCAGCAATTAAATCATATTCCTTATTTCTGGGTTAAGTCCGCTTAAAAAACTGGAAACATAATACGATTCGGGCTGCCTTTGATTCCTAACTATGATTTGAGCTCTCATCAATTCAAACTTACTACGATATTCACGATGATACCTTATTGAACACCTCTTGGGGATCAGACTTGCCTGCTTCTTTAAATCTCACGTAAACTTCTTCCACAAAGCGTGGCCAAGGAAGAGGCCCCACTGCCTTTTGATAGTTCTGGTACCAGTCGTCCGCATCAGCATCCATATAGATCGAAGCCAATTCCACCTTTTTCCAATCGTCAATTGGCTTAAACCTGAAATACTTTTGGCATTTTCTCACTCAATTCCAAGGATTTTTTCCATCAAAACGAGGAAAATCAATTTTGATGTTACTCGTATCGACCTTCTCCCCATTCGTAAATTCATTTTCAACATCCACAGTTACTCGCTCATGCTCTGTTCCTCCTTTCCCTGTAACTTCTGTAGTATTACTTGAATCCGCAACTTCCTTGTCCTTTGAATTTGCCATGAATCTATTGAATGTCACCATAAAATTTGTAAATCTCTCATCCAAGGATCGAACATCACTAGTGAGTTGCAACATCGTTCCTCTTGTCTCTGCACCTTCCTTCACTAATGGCTCAATCCTTTCTTCACTAGCCTTAATTGCTTGAGCCATTCTTGTTCCCTCCGCCATATTAACATCCAGGTCCCGAATTATGCTCTGATACCAAGTTTGTTATGAACAATAGAAGAATTCATCACGTTTTGAACAAATTTTTCTTCCCATTCTCTGATTCAGTTACACAACATATACCTCCAATTCCAACCTCCAAATGTGAAATGTTATAATTGTCCCACAACTAACATAGAGAAAAGACTAAACAAACCTTATTGAATAAACAAACTACTAATGTAAAACGACACCGTAAAGCATCCATCCATAACATTTATTAAGGCCAATGAGCTTCTTTGGACCAATAATTGGGATTAGGGTTACACCACCTTCCATATAATACACATACACACGAAATCATTCACATTTTATCTGACATTCAATTTCCCCAAATTCCCTATCTTTGCCGTCTCTCTCCTTCACCGTGGAAATCGAAAAGGAAATAACCCTAAAATTATAAGCACAGAATGGAGCCTTCTTATTGACAAGGAATTGGACACTTTTAAATCAAAACACTTTAGAATTGAAAGCACAAAACAAAGAGAGATATATGGAAAAATTGAGACGTGATTTACCAGGCAAATGTGTTGAGAGCAATGGACGAATCAGCTGACATGCTGTTGAGAGCAATTTCCAACAAAAAGATGCAGGAGAACATTCATTCCTTGCATCAAGGCTTTATTTCTACTTAAACTATTAGACGATAATAATTTCCTTATCATTTCCATTATACAAACAAGGTTTAAATACCTCAACTATACAAGAGTTATAAAAGGAAAAGGATTCTTTTCTAATCAAACTTCCTAATCTCGGTTCTATCTACCATAACAACACTAATCTATTATTTACAAGATATATACTGAGAATACAATCACTAAATGTGATATATTCTAACACTCCCCCTCAGTCGAAGCGGGAGGCAATCGAACGCTAAGACTGTCCCGAAAATCTTCAAACAACACCGGTGGCAAACCCTTCGTGAAGATGTCTGCCAATTGATGGCGTGATGGAACATGCCGGACCCGAACCTCCCCCTTTGCAACTTTTTCACGAACAAAATGTATGTCCATCTCAATATGTTTCGTTTGTTGATGTTGGACTGGATTACCGGAGAGATAGATAGCACTTATATTGTCGCAAAACACCAATGTAGCTACTTGAATCGGGGAATGAAGTTCCAGTAGTAAATTTCGCAACCAACATGATTCGGAGACGACATTTGCTACACCCCTGTACTCTGCTTCGGCACTAGATCGAGAAATTGTAGCTTGCCGTTTCGAAGACCACGAGATAAGATTATCTCCTAAAAATACACAATACCCCGATGTAGACCGTCTCGTATCCGGACAATCTCCCCAATCGGCATCTGTGAATGATACTAGGGACGAGGTGGAGGAGGGATAAAGATGCAACCCAAACTGACTAGTCCCCTGAATGTATCGAATAACCCTCTTCAATGCATTCATATGTTCCACTCTCGGATCGTGCATAAACAAGCAAACTTGTTGAACTGCATAGGAGATGTCCGGACGAGTGAACGTCAAGTATTGCAGCGCCCCGACTAGGCTGCGGTACTCGGATGGATCGGAGTAAGGAGGACTAGTGTGAGCACTTAACTTCGGTTTTGTGTCTACCGGAGTTTGAGAAGGCTTACAATTAGTCATACCGGTTCGTTCAATGATTTCTAAGGCATATTTTTGTTGCGAAAGAAATAAAGAACCCGAGTGGTGAGTAACAGCAATGCCCAAGAAAGAGCTCAAACTGCCCAAGTCTTTCATGGAAATTCCTTGCTAAGAGCCGAAATAATTTCCAAACATAACTCTTCCGAAGATGCAGTTAAAATTATGTCGTCGACGTAAACCAACAAGTATGCCATGGAACCATTCCCACTGAAAATAAACAAAGAGTGATTGTTGCAACTTTGTTTAAACCCAAGAGAATTAACATGATCCCCAAAATGCTTATACCAAGCCCGAGGGGCTTGCTTAAGTCCATACAATGACCTCTTTAGCAAGCAAACATGATCCGGAAATTCCTTGTCTCGAAACCCAACCGGTTGATGCATATAAACCGTCTCCTGCAGGTCTCCATGTAAGAAGGCGTTTTTAACATCAAGCTGATACATTGGCCATTTCCTAGAAACCGCAAGACTTAGCACCAAATGAATTGTGGCCAGTTTAACAACTGGACTAAATGTCTCTCCACAATCAATACCGACCCGTTGAGTTTTCCCGTCACACACAAGACGAGCTTTATGTCGCTCAAAGGATCCATCCTCCCTGTCTTTATGAGTAAAGATCCACATACATCGAATAATATTAACATTAGTGGGATGGGGCACCAACTCCCATTGATTTAGAAAAAATGGTGTGGAGACTAAAAGGAATTTTAGGCTTAAAAATCCCATGTTGACTTCTCGTAACTGGACCAAGAGAGGGAGGCGGCACAGCAGGAGGGGCGGCCGAACCACTGGGCTGAGAAGGAGACACAGTTTGGTCGAGTATGGGGGCTGAGAGGCTGTTTGGGTCTCTGTTTGGGGCGACTCAATATGGGTGGTAGGAGGCTGTAAGTTGGCTATGAGAAGAGGAGAAAGACCATCATCCAAGAAAGCATAAGATGTGGGTTCATTTGTGTGAAATAATGCGTATGGGAATTTTGTTTCATCAAAAATGACATGACGACATATTATAATTTTACGAGTAGAAAAATAATAACATTTATATCCTCTATGCTGAGTAGGATATCCCAAAAACACACACGGAGACGATCGAGCTTGAAGTTTATTGATCGTTGGGGAGGGAAACAATGGGTAGCATAAGCAACCAAAAACCTGTAGATGATTAAAAGTCAGCCGGGTCCTTTCGATTTAGCACTTGAACAGGCGAATGAAAATCAAGTGATTTATTTGGAAGAATATTTAGAAGATACGCTGCCATATGTGCCGCATGATGCCAAAACGAGGAAGGGAGACTAGCATGCAATAACAACGTACGAGTCATATTGTTTATGGTTCATATTTTTCGTTCGGATTTGCCATTTTGGGGTGAAGTATATGGACAAGAGAGACGGAAAGAAAGTCCATAATTTTTACAAAAATCCCAAAATTGATTATTATCAAATTCGCGTCCATTATCACATTGGAATGTTATAATGTCCTTTTCAAATCGTGTTTTCACAAATTGGACAAACGATAAAAAAGTAGAGTACACATCCGATTTATGAGCTAAAGGAAAAACCCATAAATAACGAGAAAAATCATCAAGAAATAACAGATAATATCGATGACCAGACGAACTTAAAACAGGTGAAGTCCATAAATCACTATGAATTATATCAAACGGAAATAAAGTACTAGAAGTAGATTGTTCAAAAGGAAGTTTTACATGTTTCCCTAGAGCACACTCTTGACAAACATGAGAAGACTTTGACCTATTACAATCTATGAATTTATTACTACGAAGAGAGTCCATGACTGGAGTGCCGGGATGACCCAAACGTTCATGCCATAAACTCGGAGATAAAGCGGCAAAAGAAAACTGAAGATTGGTCGACCTTGGGGTTGTAACTGGATACAGATCACCTTTACTCTCACATCTCATAATATGTCGCCCCGTCTGGTAATCCTTTATAGAAAAACCCAAAGGTTCAAACTCCACAGACACATAATTATCAGTGGTAAACTTACGAATTGATACTAAGTTTTTGATTAATTTAGGTGCATGAAGAACATTTTTAAGAGTGAGATTGGGATGGGACGGTAAAAGTGAGGTATTTCCATAACCCTCTATTGGAATTGAATGACCGTTTCCTACAGTAATGCCATGATGCGTGCGTAAATGAAAATAGGGTGAAAGAGTACCTGTTAGTACCCGGTCCGAAAAAAGGTATTTTAAATATTTTGGACTGGTTTGGTTAGGGTTGTCAAAACCCTAATTAAATCTTTTAATTATTCCTCTCTTCCTCGCGCCGTCAACTGCAGCTGGCGTGGAAATTAAGCTTAGAATAAGTGCCGATCGACCCTTTTATTTAGGATAAACTTTACTTAGAATAAGTGCCGATCGACCCTTTTATTTAGGATAAACTTTACTTAGAATAAGTGCCGATCGACCCTTTTATTTAGGATAAACTTTACTTAGAATAAGTGCCGATCGACTCTTTTATTTAGGATAAACTTTACTTAGAATAAGTGCCGATCGACCCTTTTATTTAGGATAAACTTTACTTAGAATAAGTGCCGATCGACCCTTATCCAAAAGAGGGCCGATCGACCCTTTCTTTAGGTCCAGCCCATTCCCCGAAGCACTATAAATACGTGCACTCGTTCCCCATCTTCAACACACGGATTCTCAACGGAGAAATCAAGACTAAACTTGATTTGTTCCATCTCACACATTTTCCACGAAGAAGTCAAGACTATACTTGATTTTTCCTTCCGTACATCTCTCAACATTCTTTGGATCTTGCTAGATCCGAGCCCCAAAGCCTTGCTACAATTGGTAAGTCTTTTATTCCGTTCTTTATTATTATTATTGCTGTTTATTTGCATGCTTAATATATTCTAATTATGCCTATATGCTAGATTTAAGACTATTTTAATATATTTAAGTATGTATAGCCGAGGACGATCTAAGGTTTCGTCCAAGAAACCCGATGGATCTAGGAACTATTTCTTTCCTTCCACCTTAGTAGTAATTATCCCATGATCAACAATTCCCCAAGGATGAATATTGATTAGTGCACCTTCCGAGGGCCTAAATCAAAGGTTCTAGGGTGTGATCATCAATTAATTCTTTCTCTTCCCTCCTCCTTATGCATGACCCCGCTTCTTCTATCTATTCCTGCAAACACCGCACACAACCAACACCCCACATGCTAGAAAGACCGATCCGTCGGGCAATAGGAGTGATAGCGTTTCTTCTTCTGTTGTAACTTGACCCCCGAACCCAATCACATGCTTAGCCTTTTTTCAAAGCTTTGGGCTATATCAAAGTAGCGTGGCGACTCTCATAAAATTAAACTAATATTTTTAATATGGTTTAAATCGAGTGTCACTTAATGAATATCCCATTTCGGTCCGACTTTACATGATTATTTATTTTAAACCTCCGAATGCGCGTTGCATCGGGATGGGGTATTCACAGTGGCGACTCCGCTGGGGACTGTTTTGAAACTTTTTCAAACTTAGTGGGTCAGACTTTCGTTTTCCTTTGTGGTGTTTGTAAGTACCCAAATCCGGATCGTCCAAATCCGTCAGAAAGTTAACCGAAATCCGTTAACTGGCCCGCTCCAGGTTAACCGGAACTCGTTAAACTCCCCGTTGCTGTGCCAACGAGACGTCCGGGACCGCCCGTGCATCCCGACGTCGAACCGTACTTAGCACGTGACATCTCACGTAAAAGTATGGCTTTCCCGAAAACGCATTTTCCGGCACTTTCGGGCGTTTCGGACATTTCCGATCGTTATTTTAAAAACGGACAAAACCGGACCGGAAACAATCTTCCACCTCAGGTGACTCGGAGGGCACGTGGCAGCCATGCCACCTCCCTCTAGTCACCCTTCAATCAATTTCAAAGGGAAAAGACCAAAATGCCCCCGGTTTGCAAGCCAAGTCCCACGGACTCACCGCGCACTTTTCCCGAAATTGCTAGCAAGTCCCCCATTTCCAAAATCTCCAAAACCCCCGAAATTCGGTCCAAGTCCGTGGGACTCCTACCGCAATTTTCACCCTATAAATAGAACTTGCTGTCAAAGGCAAGAAGAGGATTTTTCACACCAAAAATCACCACCCCCCACGGTCCAAACTGGTTTTCACCCTTCCCGAGCTCCCGTTTTGTCTCGATTCGCGTGAAACCTTCGTATTTCGATCAAATACGCACCCTACAACTTCGAAACAACCTTTCGAATCACTTTCGTGTCCCGTACACACCTCCCGAGCCAAAGGAGTCGACCCTAGCCATAGGTATAACTCCTCTCTCTCTGAATCTTCCGTTCCGTCTCGGTTTACGCGCCGGTCGCTATAAGCATTTCGAACGTCGTTATCAAAATGTAGACGCCTCCGTCTAACGGGGTCCGATACGTTTTAGCCCTCGATCCTCTTTCTCATTCCGTAAGAGAAGTAATCACGGGTTAAAACGGCATTCCGACCCTGCCCGTTTACTTTCATGTCATTTACAATTCCGAGCCGTTTGGCCTCGTTGATCGTCATTTACAATTCCGAGCCGTTTGGCCTCGTTGATCGTCATTTACAATTCCGAGCCGTTTGGCCTCGTTGATCGTCATTTACGAATCCGGATCGTTTGATTCCGTTGACACCGCTTTAAATACTGTCATTTACAAGTCCGATCCGTTTGGATTGTGATAGTATTTACTTTTCAAAGTCCGAGTCGCAACCCGATTCGTTGATCGCATGTCATTTAATACGTATTTTTCCCGTAAAAATCGTTAACAATGTAATGCCCGGTTCAAAACCGGAGTTCGTCCGTCGAACTCTCTTTCAAAACGCGTGAAATGACATTCGGCCTCCGAATGCTCATCTTCAAACTCAAAGCCGCCATTTGACACTTAAAATCATTTAATACGCATTTTTCCCGTAAAAATCGTTAACAATGACTCGTATGGCTCAAAGTCGACGTTTGCCACGCAAACGCTCATTTCAAACTCAAAGTCGACGTTTGCCATGCAAACGCTCATTTCAAACTCAAAGTCGACGTTTGCCACGCAAACGCTCATTTCAAACTCAAAATCGACGTTTGCCACGCAAATGCTCATTTCAAACTCAAAATCGACGTTTGCCACGCAAACGCTCATTTCCGTCTCAAAACCGACGTTTGTCATTCAAACGCTCGTCTTTTCAAACAAAGTCACCTAATCAACGTTTGACATTCAAACCAAGATTAAGCTTGTCATTCAAGCCCCCATTTCAAAACACACACACACACACACACGATTTCGAGAAAGGTAGAAAGACTCGTCATGCGAGGCGTTTCGGGTGATCTCGTAATACTCTACCCGAAACGTAACGTGACCTCCGAACCTAACAATCTCTGGTACTAAAAAAGCTTTTTACTCGTTTTTGCTACCAATAAAAATGATCCCCTGTTTTCAAAGCCTTTTCCTAAGTTTTTGCTACCAATAAAAACGACACCTTTTCACAAATAGCCGTTTCTCAACATTTTGGGCTCAAAATACAAAAACCGCGTGGCGACTCCTCATTTTGTTCCTTCCCATGAAGCGAGGTCTCAGACACCAACCCCCCGCGAAAGACAACCGCCTTTTCCGCGCCCCCTCGCCCGCGCGAAAAGATCGGGTAATTTCGCTGGCGACTCATTGGGGAAAAGATACTTTTTTCAAAACTGCCGTTGTTTTCTAAAAAGCCTTCCGTGGGTCAAACTTTCGTTTACCCTTCCTCGTTTTCGTGTGTGTGTGTTACTTTAAACCTCGAACGGTTTTTGTTTCGAAAGACATTACATTGTCAACTTTTCAAAATCATACCATGTTTGTGCATCCCCATTCATGTTTGATTTTCATGTCATTCTTTGAACCGTGCATCATAAATTCTTTAAGGCACATTCTCGGAAAATCTCTCGTTTTTACTCGTAAAAGAATTTTAGTGACCGCACACTACGCGCACTTGCCGCCGAACACCGCACTTCACGTGCACTTGCCGCCTCGGTACACCGCACACTACAAACCCTAACCCGGGATGGCCTTATCGCTTGCACTCCGATTGGTCCGCGTACACCTTTCGGGGGCGCACGGGGTCGTCCCAAACATCTCATCCTAGCCCGTGTAAGCCATGCACTCTTTGTGTCACATTTTGTCCAAGACCCCGGTTGGTTTTTGGCTTAGCTCGTGTCATAAAGCCTAAGTGTATGTTTTTCACGCCGGGCCTCGCCCCGAGTCAAGCTTGATAGGTTGAGACCGAAGGTCGTTCCCGACCCGAAGTCTCGAGCTCTTCAGCCTTGACTTTGACGCGAAGCTCTGCCGAAAAATATACCCGAAGGTTCAATGTGACACCATGTCACCAAACCTCGCCGTATGTACCGTGCCAGCCACAACTTGGCCAACGCTAAAAAGCTAAGGTCTCTCGCACAAGCGAGTCAGGAGAGGTCATGCCCAAATTTTGACACGACTCCCGCCTTAACTTAAGGACGTTGACCTCGACCGTGGCCCGTACGCCGCACACGTCGAAAGTTTGCGTGATCAGCTAGCCTTAAGTTCACTTTTTCCTTTGTCGGTGGAACTCGCTTGCCTTATCAGACCTCGCTCGGGATAGTCCGTCCTGAGAAAGATGATCTAAAATGGAAACGAGGGGCTTATAAGCGTAGTGACGAGATCCACTGATTAGAGCTCTAGGATTAGTTGCGAAAAAGAAGACACGCTCTTTTCCAACCAATTAGGACTCTGAGAAAACGCGCTTTAAGTAAACTTTAATCGGTAATCGCACATTGCACAAGCCCGAAACCTTGAGCCAAATACCCTTTTCCGGCCTAAACCCTTCCTTTCGTTCCCCGCAATGAGCGTAAAGTGGTTCGATTTCCGGCCGCCGCCTTGCCAGATCACAAGAACGGCGCCGTCGACAGCTTCTTCTGCTCTCGGTTCCTCACCCGTAATTTCCGACATGTCTAGCTCACCGAGAAATCGTGACGGGGAAGGACCCCGCCACCGGTAATGTATATGACATTGGAAGAAGCCATCCCAAGCTTGTGAGGTTCACAAGAGGCGTAAAGAAGATCGCCAGAATTTCGTGGTACAGCCTTTCCGAATGAGCGTGGTATAGCAGCCTATCCCCGCCGACGGTACTTTTGTCCTTGTCGAGGATGACGATTCCCCAAAACCAGCTTCACCAAACCTTCAATCAGTTCCTCCCCGCCAACTTACGGATGCCTTCCAGCCAAGGAAACAAACACCTAGGCTCCATGTTGCCACCTCTCAGTGGCAACCCCGTCAATTTTGGTCACCCAAGCTACACCCATCACTTCAATATCACCACCACTGACCATCTCAGATGCCAATATCCTCAATACCCTCCCTGTTCGTCCTGTCTGCCTATACACGAATCTCTAAACACCGGACAAACCCCGATACAGCTCGTAAAAGGCTCCCGTATATTCTCATATACCAAGCCTTCCACCTCCAATCACTACCGCTCACGTGGTAGCACCCGGCGCCGAGCCTCACAAACCCACCACCGGACCCAACCTTAGCCTCGGATGGTCGAGCGATGAAAGACCCGAAAGCCACCATGAGCAGCCAAAGCAGAAACGCTCAAATCCACCGATCCGGAATGGTCACGCCTCTCCCCGCCAAGTTCGAATGCCGAAATGGACCGATTCGATGGAACCGAATGTCCTCAAACGCACGTCGACACTTACGTTCTGCATGAGAGCAAAAGGAGCAACCCTCCAAAGAAATGGCCGACCACTTCCAAAGATACGCTCAAAAGTTCGCCGTTACGATGGTTTCGAGGGTCAAGCCTCGCGGATCGCCACACTGGGAACAGATCGCAAGAACATCTTCCCGGAACGGCACAGATCCAACTTAGAGTGGGAAACAAGTCGCGAGGACTTAATCACCACCGAGCGTAAAGCGGATGAAAGTGTTGGGGAATTCTACAAGAGATGGAGCCGGAAACTCTCCGAAATCATGGAGCCACTCTCCAAAGACGAATGTATGCGGATCTTCAAGTCTTGCTTGAGACCGTCCATCGAACTCTCATCAGCCACAATTTCTTCCTGCATCTCCGGCCATGGTCAATGCCGGCCACGCGCTCGAGAAGGATCTCAAGGAAAAGTTGGCTACCGCACAGCCCATACGTATACCGCTCAACAAACTCGCATTCAATCCCGCACCGGCCCCCAAGAAAGGGAAAGATACGTCCGTCAACTACGTCCATCGTGGACAATGGGGTAATGTAAACCCAATCCCGCCAAGCAACAATTCTACTCGTGGCGTACTGTCGTACACTTCGACAAGTTGGACATGCCACCGAGCAAGATGTCGGAAGGGTTAATCAAGGAGGGTCTCCTTAAGCCCGTGGCCAATTACAAACCCAAAGTTCCCGTAGCCAATGCGGACAAGAGCAAATATCGCGCCTTCCATCGCATCACGGCCATACCACCGACAACCGTTTGGGGTTACGATACGAAATCCGTAACTTGATAGAAGAAGGCAAGTTAGAGCGCCCCGCGGGCCCAATACACCGGGAATCCCTTTCCGAACAATAACAAGTGAATTCCATTGAGCGGGTGCCCAAGAAGCGTGCCACGTAATCCGGCTCCGCCTCTTTCACTGATCCTCCTCTAATGTCCACATCGCCTACGATGTTTGTGATCGCTCCGCCCGCCCGGGAGTACGAGTCTCGAGAAACCGTCCGAGCAATACTCCGAGAAAACAAGAAGAAATCCTCTCAACAAAGAATCGAGAGAAAGATACGAAGCCGGAGATACCAGGTAGGTACACTTGGAGAACCCTCCGGAGGTTCGACTACTACGTGACCGTACTCCAGCCACCCCTCTTTGCCTCCAGCCATGCAGCTCTAGAGCGCATAAAGGGAAAGCCGAAAAGCCCAAACGAAACCGTAATCCGCACTGAACACCGGAATACCTCGATCTTGGTAGTCTTATCACGCCAAGCCTAACCCTCCGCGGATCGCCCAAGATTCAACTTGTCCACTTTCCGAGCCCGGACCGTAAAGGAAGATCAAGGTCACTTGGCAATCGCACTCGATCAATGTGCTAACCAAGGGCGGCAACCGCCACAGCAAATTTCAACATACTCCCGAGGTTCCAAAGAAAGGCTTTACCTCGCAAAGAGGAAGACAGAAACGGATGGCCGGATGACTCTCCTTCTACGGATAGAGACGAGATCTACGACTCCCGCTCGTATGGCAAAGATGATCACGTTCGTGATTGAAGACTTACCGAGAGACGCCTGGGCACAACGAAGCTCAGACATCACTCTCAAACTCAACACCATATCACTCCCCGAGTATTGGTAGATAACGGGTCAGCCGTTAATGTCCTCCCTCTCGCATGATGCGAGCTCTCCGCATCCACGAAAGCCATTTGATACCGTCTACTCTGACTATCAAAGCCTACGACAACTCGTCTCGTCCCATCCCGGGGACAAGCGACTCTGAACTCGGTTCGAAACCCAAATGGTGCCAAGAAAATTCCACGTGATGGACACTCCATCCGAATTCACAGCTCTTTTGGGACGCCTCGCTACACCACATGAAAGCCATAGCTTCCACTCTCCATCGCCGTCAAGTTCATTAACCGGCAAGGAGATCTCGAAGTCATCCGAGGGGACAGCTTCTCATAGGAAACGAAGCCGAGACAAGAGCTGCGTGTCCGCACTCGTGCACCGGTTACCTCCTTCGAATCAACCAAGGGACTACCGGGCAAATCTCATCGAATCCCTCGTAGTCCGGAGATGCTAACTATGTAAACGTACTGAGCAAAGTGCACTCGGGCAACCCGATACATCAAGTTCAACTGTCGTTTCCAACATTTGGAGGCGTATTGGAAGGAAACGCCGAACATCGCCATGATGCGAGCACATAAACCCCTGGGCCTCCAATCGGAGATTCGTCGCATTCTCCAAACAAACTCTGCCCCGCCAGTGCGAAGAGGTTTTTGTGATAAAGGTCAACAAGCACCATCATTCTCGGGATGAATGCATGGAAGTTGTATGGGATGTCCTCCACGAGGAACTACCCGCCGCACCCCTCTTCTCCAACGAAGAGCATGATGTTTTCCTAGCCGCTCCAAAGAACGCAACCCGACGCAATACGTCCCTACACCTGGATTGAGCGATCGATGACGATAAATCCGGACTCTCCGGAGTCGAGGACGCGGCACCCGCAAGCGCACCTCCGCATTCACATGCTCGCTTTGAGGACGGAACTCCTTCCGATCAGTCACTTACGACCAAGGTTCCAATACCATGGAAATTGTCAAGCTCAACGTCCAAGCATGTACATCTATCCGATAATTGGAAGCACGTGATTCACGCAACGAGGAATCCCTCCGATCAAGTGAATGACGACGACTTCGTCAATATCATCTATTCCGTATCCCGATGAAGCCAAGGATCCCGTCCTTGTTATCGATTCTCGCAACACCAAGGTCACCCTCGATGATCGCCCGCTCAGCGGTAAACGAGGCCCCGGCCAAGCGAGCTCGAGCTCATCACTACTTCCGAGTACCACTGGCGGCAACCGCCCGTGCAGCGCCAAGCTTATACCCTCAAGCGCCGCCAAGGCCAAGGGCAACAAAGAAAGGAGACCAAGCTCCTCACCCCGCTACAAGTCAGATCAACCTCGGGAACGCTTCCACCAGCCCACCCCGAAAACATCTCGTGGAAAGTCTTCCCGCAAGGCGTAGCCGCCTTCCGACACAGAAATGACCACCTCAAGATCAACATGCTTCGCTCGATTCTACTCCCACCGTCACGGCCCCTGATTCGTACATCCCGCCAAGCCGACCGCTAGCTTGATAGACTTGGCGATCGAGCGAGATCACGAGACCGTCAACATTGCAGAATTCAATACCCCGTGGGGTCAATCAAGCGATATGGGCAAACTTCTTGGTGATCGAGATTAAGGAAGGACGCATGGAATGTCCTGGCCCGACTTCCTTCGTCAATGTAATCCAAGTGTTCCCGCCATTCGGCGACTTGAATGTAATCACGGTTCGACACTAGCCGACGATGCGCACCTACGGAGACTGCCTAGGTCTCGCAAGGAAAGCTCTCATGGAACTAGCCGCTCAAGAAAGTCGTCTTTGGGACGAAGACCAAGCTCGAAAGACCTACAGGACCAAGCCCTTAAAGTGTCACAGTGCAGCCTCTGCATGCAAAAGCTAGAGGCCACTCTAGACTTCGACCTCGTGGAGTTTTGCCCATGGCAACTTCCCGGACTACCGTCCTGTTCTCATCCAACCCCTCTCGCTGTGCAAGGGTGGTCAACGGTCCCGATGACCTAGGAGATGGAACGACACAGCGTAACGAATCCCGCCGCTTACCTTCCCGAGGAAAGCAAGTTCTTCGTGAAAGCGACAATGAAGACGATGAAACCATTCTCTTCCAGCCGGGCATGAAGTCAACAAAACCGGACTCCCAAGGGTCCCGGGAGGATGGAACGGATTATTACCGCACTCAAATTGAAAGGCCAACTCAGGGAGGAAGGTCTATTTAAAAACAAGGAGGAGGATGGAAATTGCCTCGAGCAACTACTCGTGGAAATTCCACAGCCTACATGCCTTCATTTACGTAAATGATCAACTGGGACAAAGAACTACCACATGGGCAGATGTTCTGGGAAGCCGTGTACTCACCTTCCGACATACCCGCCACTCGCATAAAGCGTAGAAGAAAACTCTCCCCGATGGAGGTTTACCTAGACCGCCGCACGCAGCTCAAAGAAGCACCGGCTATTCTCACATGGGAAGAAACGCAGCATTAATCCTCGACGCAGGCTCCGCCGCAAGAAGGTTGATCCGGGGCCCAGAGTGGAGGAAAACTAGCCAACCACGAGTATCGCTGCACTCCAACCTGCATCGCCCGAGTATGCTCAAGAAGAAGGAAAGGAACGCGATATACCGTGAAGAGATCAAGGAGACCGCTCGCTTGAGCCGAGAACTCTCCAACCTCCCCTGAGGGTCGCAACGCACAGCCCGCCTGTGCAATCACCGTTGTGCACCGACATTCGAACAAATCACGTCAAACTCGTAGGCTACCTCCCCGCAGAGGCACTCTAAGCGCATCCCGGGACAGTAATCCGTCAAGCCGCCGAAGCACCCGGAATTCATCCACAATCAATGAGTTGAGGGAAGACATACGGCCCTATGCTACGAGGAATCCTCCTCTAACTATGGCTCAACCTCGTGAGCTCGCTCGTAAGGGACCAAACCCGATGTCGCTGTTCTAACCCGATCGGGTCAAATCCATGCATTACCACCTAAGGCCACCAAAAAGCCGACGGAGCAGGAACTACAACCGGCCACTCAAGACACAAGTTCCTTGAAAGAGGACCCGATCCTCACTCGGCTCAAAGCAGACTCAGCAAACATTTCCCTTTCGTCTCGCCACCTCCTCTTATCCTCACAAGCTCAAGCTAGAGGAAAGCCTCGGCCCGTACCATGGTCCCCGTGGATGCAACCCCGCATGAAGCTGGTCATTAGATGATTGGTAACATCCACTATGGCAACATTATCACCTTCACATTTGGACCTTCCAAAATTTGGGGCCGATCACAATGAGCCGCTCTACATCACATCCACTGACGAGCCGCCTTCCCGCGTGTTGGTAGACGGAGGTTCCGAATGAATGTCTTGCGCCCAAGATGATGGACCCGCTGACATCAAGCCCACGTATCTTAAGCCTTCATCCACACCGCCAAGGCCTACGACTCTACTTCCCGTACAGCTTCTGGGTTGCTACTCTTAACATCCTGGGTTCGCAAGCGGGTGATCTCCACCGAATTCCAAGTGTTGGACATTCCAATCACTTTCACAAACCATCCCTGGGCGTCCCCGGCCGCATCAAATCAATGGCGTGGCATCCACCCTTCACCAATGCCTCAAGTTCACGCAAGGCAACGAGCTAACCACGCCTACGGCGACAAATGGCCGCCACCGGCGGACCAAAGACTAACGACATTCCAATATTGGAAATCAAGCATAATGATGACATGCCATTAATCGGATTCACTCTGAGACCTCCAAGATCCAAATATGCAACGTGGACCTTCCACTGTCTCACGATCGATTCCTCCCGCCATGAGGATGATGAAACTCATGAACTTCATCCTGTGATCGGGGCTCGGAAAAGGCCGCAAGGCCGCACCAAGTTATTAAAGTCAAGGACCACACCACGGTCCAGGGCTTGGCTACGTGCCAACACCGCCGACATCAAGGAAGACAAAGGGCTCGCCCGCACCAAGGCAAGCAGCCTCCATAAAAGGGGAACCTCCGACGGCACACCCAACCTCCGACCTTACAGCTTTGACCTCGCTCATTACTTCACCAAGGGAACCGACAGCAGAACCGAGGGGACCGACAAGGGAACCGACAAAGATAACCGAGGGGACCGACAATGGAACCGACACAGAATCGATGGGACCGACAAAGCTGAACTGATGAAGATGAGAAAGAAGCAGGAATAGTCAACACCAAGACTACGTAAAGAATGGAACAGCTAGCACGGGACCTCAAGCGTTTCGTAGGACTCAAAGCTAATCCGATAAAGGGAGCGTTCGACATCACGCCTCTACTCGGGACCAACCGCCACTACACCCAAAGATGAGTACACATTCAAGGGAATCCTGCATTTGGAGGAGCAACTCAAGGTACTCTCCACGGAAACAAGTTGTTCGGATCAGCCGAGGCCACATTCGAGACAAGAATCCAAAGCGAAGGAACCGTAATTCATAGAAAACGCTCTCTGGGACCACTCTACAGTAGTCTGTTTGAAGAAGTCATGGAGTTGCCCAACTTGATCGACCGGGGCTCGACAACAAAGCATGATCGCCATGATAGGGACAGCAGAAGTCAAGCCTCTCAATCCCCGCACCCTCCTCAAGCATCCAAAGAATGCCATCAAGAATTGGGTAACTTTCACCGACCAAGGGCAAGCCAGCAGTAATTGGAAGACAAAATGGGCCCGCACCCACATCTCCCTAAACCCGGTCTCAAACCCTCTCGAGCCGCCTCCCGTCGAGTCCAGCCCTCTGAGTCATCCAACGGCCTTACGCCGAGGACTATAATGTTGTAGCCAATCATGTATTCCCGTTCTTGTTTAATGAAAAGTCTCGACCTTTCGGAGTATCCTCTCATTGCCACTTTAACAACCGATAAGTTAACAAACAACTTAAAAGACGTTAATAATCCAATTGATAAAGAAGCATACATTAAACGAACAATACATTAAAGAAGTTCTCGAGCGTGTAGTTGACCAAGAGGACAACCGGGCCAAGCCGCCGAAGAGGTTATGACCAAAGTGAACCCGGGGTCGCGCAAGAGCCTAAAGAGACACAAGTGGGCAGTTTCTTCGCCGTCAGCAGAAAGAAGCCCGATAAGCCTCCTCCGGGAGTACGCTGACGTGTTCGCCCAGTCATGCCAGACATGCCGAGGACTCGATCCTCAATCGTGGAGCATGTAATTCCCGGATCCCGAATCCAAGCCTCGTCAAGCGTAAGCTGCGCAAGATCAAGCCGAGTGGTCCTTGCAAGTTAAAGAAGAAATTGAGAAAATGCTCCGAGTTGGTTTCATCGAGGTGATTGAGTACCCGGCTTGGCTCTCCAACATCGTGACGGTCACCAAGGCCAAAGGAAAGGTCGAGATCTTTGCGTAGATTTCGGGATCTCAACAAGGCCATCCCTAAGGATGATTTCCCACCGCCTAACATCGACATGCTTTGGTCGATACCACGGCAAATTCTCGAAGTAAAGTCCTTCGTGGACGGGTTTGCTTTGGATACAACTGAGATCAAGATGTCCGAGGAGGATCGGGCCAAGATCGCCTTCACCACTCCATGGGGGACATGTTGTTACACCTGGCCATGCCATTCGGTCTAAGAAACGGCTGGGCTACTTACCAGCGGCCAAATGCCCCTCTTCCATGACATGATACACAAAGAAATCGAAGTATATGTCGACGACATGATCATCTACTCCAAGGGATCGGACATGCGGCACATGGCAGATGCGAGGAAGTTCTTCAACGCACTCGTAAAACACTCCATGAGGTTGAACCGGCAAAGTGCACCTTCGACGTCAAGCGCGGCAAGGTATGGGGTACATGGTTACAGTAAAGAGGTATCGAAGCCGATCCTTAAAATCAAGGCCATCATCGACATGAAGCCGCCTCAAACCACTGACAGTAAAGAGCTTCATGGGAAGACTTCGATACATCGGTCGCTTCATCAACCGCTTGACATCTCTCTGCGAGCCCATGTTCAAACCGATGAAAAAGAATGCCGACATCAAATGGGACTCAGAGTGCCAAACGGCTTTCGAGAAGATCAAGACCTACTTGGTTAATCCCCCACTCTGTGCCCGCCACATGAAGACAAGCCACTACTTCCTGTATCTCGACAGATGAGACACGTCAATCGGAGCAATGCTTTGGCACAAGAACGTAAAGATTCCAAGGTTGAGCATGCAATCTACTTTGTAGCCGGAAGCTTCAAGGAAGTGAACTCGGCTACTCGGCGTCGGAAAACTGTATCCGCCTGTATGGGTAGTCGGGAAACCGAAACACTACATGCGGTCGCATTCGGTGCTCCTGGTCTCCAAAGTGGACCCCGTCCGATATCTCTTTGACAAGCCATCCCTGTCAATGCGGCTAGCCAAGTGGTCATTCATCCTGGCTGAGTTCGACATCAAGTACATGGTCGAAAATCGACAAAGGGCGAGTAATGGCGGATCAACTTGCCGACTTCTCGAGCAAAGGAACCTAAGGGTCCCGATCCGCAATTTCCGGACGACGAAATCTTTTTCACTTGACAGCGCAAACCGCGGCAACTCTTCTTCGATGGGACAGCCAACAAGAAGGGGAATGGCATTGGAATGCTCCTTGTCGATCCCAAGGACGAGCATACTCCCATAGCCATCAAGTCAATTTTGAAGCAACCAACAATGCGGCGAGAATACGAAGCTTGTGCGGCGAGTTTGGAAGCCGCCCTCGAGCGCAACATCTTAGAGCTGGATGTATATGGAGACTCGGCATTGATCATCAATCAAGTATCCAACAAAATGGAAGACGGTAGATTCGGCCTTCGAGGAAGTACCACGCGTACATGGAGGAGCTCATTGCTCGGTTCAAGGACATCTCTTTTCACTATTTGCCAAGAGACGTGGAACCGCTTCGCGACGCCACAGCAACCCTCGCCTCTCTTGTCGAAATTCCCGATGGGAAAGCGGTAAAACCCCTAGAATAGGCGGACGGGAAACACCCGCCTATTCTTTGTGAGATCGAAAAAGAAAAAGAAACGATCGACGAACCCCGGTATAATCAAATTTACCGGTACCTCCAAAGCGGAGAAGCTTCCTTCACAAATGAAGATGGAAAATACAAAGAAGGGATCAAAGCCAAAAACATGATGGCATTAAAACGCCTGGCATCCCATTTCGTCATTACGGGGGTATGTTATACAAGAAGCGCCACAGGGCCACTCCTTCGGTGTGTAAACAAAGAAAAGCCGGCGAGCTAATGAACGAAGTTCACAAACGGAACTCCGCGGTCCGCATACATGAACGCCCGAGCATTGACACGGATCATTCTCCGTATGGGATACTATTGGATATCAATGGAAACGAGGCGCATCCGGTTCGTCCGAAGGCTGCGACAAATGTCAACGATTTTCCAACCTCAATCACATCCCTCCTCACGAACTCTATTGCATGACTACGCCATGGCCTTTCACCACATGGGGAATCGACGTCATCGGCAAGATCACTCCTCCAGGAGCAATGGTCACGAGTTCATTTTAGTCGCGATCGACTACTTCACCAAATGGGTAGAAGCCGGATCGTACAAGGTCTTGAATTCTAAGAAGGTGGCCAAGTTCATCCGAGAGAACATCATGTGCCGATATGGAGTGCCCAACGAGATCATCTCCGACAATGGGACTCACTTCGAAGGAGATTGTGACCAACTTGACCGAATTCAGTAGTCACACGTCACAGTCTTCTCCTTACTGGACCACAAACCAATGGTGCGGTAGGCGGCCAACAAGACTCTCGCCATGATAATCGAGAAAGATGACCACCGGAGGTCGGGACCGGCCCGAAAAGCTACATCTAGCCCTGCAGGGATACCGAACATCGGTCGGAACCGCCACGGGGAGACTCAGTTCGCACTTACCTACGGAATGGAAGCAATGTTACCCGTGGAATTAGAAATTCCATCCCTCCGAGTCCTCTTGGAAAACGGGATCAATGAAGTCGAATGGCTACGAGGCGTCACGACGAACTTGCTCTACTCGACGAGCGCAGATTGAAAGCCATGGAACACACTCGAGCCTACCGGAGCGTAATGGCACGAGCATTCGACAAGAAAGTCAAGATCCGAGACATCGGAGAAGGTGACTTGGTGCTAAAGGAAAAGCCTCCTACGCGTACCAATCCCCTCGGAAAGTGGGAGCCTACTGGATAGGACCGTTCGTGGTACAAAGAATCTTCTCGGAGGAGCCATGAAGCTAGCGGACTTGGACGGAAACCCTTTCATTAACCCCGTGAACGGAAGCAAGCTCCGCGAGATACTTCGTTTGAGGAAGAGCACGAGTCAACTCACCTTCCCCATACACCGTCCCATGAGTAAATTAAAGTGCTAAATGAGTAATACCCAACTGGATACATTCCCGCTAATGATCCAGGTAAAAAACAGAGTCGCACTTCTTTTGTCTTTGTTTTTCTCAAATTCACCTAAAGTGTCGAACTACGGTGACTGAGCCCCTTAGTCCAATTGTAAAAGGGAACGTAGGCGGCCATCTTTGGTACGGTCTAAAAAACAAAAAAATATACAATAAGCATCAATTGCTTGTGTTTGAAAAACTCTTTTCATTTAACCTACAAATTCATAACGGTTAAAACATTCTTTGATGAGTTCAAGCACGGTCAACTCTTGACTCGCTACACGCTAGCAAAACTACAATAAAACATTAATCAATTAATGTGCACGCAATGACAATGGATGGATACTACGGGCAGAAGGTCAACCTAGTTTCTGTACTAGGTCCTTCATCCTTCTTCCTTCCCTTTTCCCCGTGAGTGTTCTTCACCTTCGCAGAAATATTCCGGTAGGCCTTCTACCTGGCTCGGGGACTCTTTCCGACACCTCCGTCAATCCTGTGGTGTCAATACGGTCCTTTCTCTAGCTCGTCTCGAGCCGCCTCGCTTCGAGCCATCATCGCGGTGCTTTGATTGGCCTCCGTCGGCACTTACCACATAATCGGCCATGGCATCGCCGATACGATTCCCGTGGTTAGCCCTCGCTTCTGTCCTCCTCAATGTCGAGCTATCCAGGGTGATCGGCACCCAGCGGCTCACTCCGTCTCCACAAAATAGCCATCTGTGTCTCCCCTATACACTCTTCGTACCGGTTCCGGATCTTGCGTCGACGAACAGTGCCCTCTCTCCGGTGAAAGAGAACCACAGCGGGAAAGGACGTGTATTGCCACCACCGGGTGACCGGCAATAGCGTCGAAGGATCCTCCATCTCGCAGAGATCCCACCTCAAAGGTAGCGGCATAACTCGGATCGGTCGGTGGCACTGCTCCGGCCCATCATGTTGAGTAACCAATGATGGAATATAGAAAGACGTGCGAGACGGCCCGGCACTCGACGATCAACGGACCCTCTGAGCGGTCCTACAAGTCTCAGTAACTTCCAATGGGGAACCCACCATCGCAAGTGATGCGTGCAAAGTCGGCCATCCGAGCTCCGGCTTCGGCTGATTACCCCCTATCACCGGAAGGGACGTCGCGAGAAAGACCAAGCGTCACAAGACATTGGCACCTCGGGCATCATCTGCGGCCTCTCCCTCAACCACATGGTCGGCATAGCGGGACTCCCTCCCACATGTATCGGCTACCGGTCGCCATCCGGCTATGCCCGGGAACGTCTCGCCCAAGACCAATGGCACGATGTCTCCTCCACTCCGCCGCCTCACCGGAGTCCGGCACCTTTGTGATGGCACACACCCGCAGACGTGAATGTGAGCGAGTAGCAATCACGCACGCAGCAAACGCGTCCCACGCAAAGACGCTCCCCTCGGCTCAGGCAAATCTTTCGGGCCCCGAAATGTCAACGTAATCGGTATCTGTATCGGCATCCCGTATGCTTCTCGGTGAGATACCCAACAAGGACACTAGCTTCTCAACGGTGGCCATGCCACCAGCATACGGAAGAACTAGGCATTCCGTCTCGGGTCCTCCCAGAATGGCCCGGAAATCTTCAAACGTAGGAGTGACTTCGTTGTACGAAAAGCCGTACACATTCCTCCTTACGTCCCCCAGAACCGAGACGCGGCTCTCAAAAGATCCCAATCGGCATGAGCTCCTTCAAAGCCCAAACAGATTTAATCCAGTAATGACCTTCGAAAAACCTTTTGTTACGCCTCGTGTGGTTCCGTACCCACGGCGAAAGTTGTCCAAATATCGCTCTTGCATCAGAGGCGATAACTTGGGAAAGGGAGCCATGTCGGAAGGTGAAGAAAACCTTAAGAAATGGAAAAGAACTCGACGAGAATGAGCAAAGCAATGCGCGGTTCTTACAAATTGCAAAGTGAACCGCAATTTAAAGAATGCGGAAATTCAATTCTAGTCGTGGGACTCCTCTGGGATTGACTTGGTCAACTCTGCAGCCATTTGCCTTAAAGTTGGAAACATTTCCAAACCATGCCCTGTTCACTCTTATGAAATCTGCGTGCACCTTACGATTTCATTCAACCAATGTCAATATCCCTTCCGCCCAGGGCTCGTGCAACAGTGCAAATAATTAAAAATTAGTGCATACATGCTTAATTTTTGACCCGTTCAATTTTTAATGCATTTCTCCTTTTTATTTATTTTTGATTAACCTATTTGCTTATTTGCCGAAAATAATGTAAGGTGATCACAGAATAAATATGCGAAGTACAGTTCCGCCCCACGGGCGCCTTTTTGCAAATACATTTCAAATCAAAAATTTGTTCTGACAAATACATGCATTTTGTCTAAACAAAATAGTAAAGAAAGAAAGCGATAAAAAGGGGACTACTCGAGTCCTGCTCGTCATCCGTACACTCGACGTCTTGCTCCGCGGCTCGGATCATGGCAAATGTGAACTCGCCGAACTCCTCCCGGTAGGGAATAGGCAAAGGGCCTCCTCGGGTACGCGAACTCGAGGACTCCCCCTCTCGCGCCCGAGTGCGCGAAGAAGGAGCTCCAAATCCAGCCGTTCCGCCCGCGAAGCGGCCAAACCCTGTGTGAAGTCCTCCCCACCGGTGTGGGAGCGGGCGAACCCTCGGCCTAGACGGCCCCCGATCGCGGACGTCCACGCTCCTCCGGAGGCGCACCGCATGAACTCCACGAGCCTCCCCCGGCGTAGGTGGACCACCCGTCCACCGGCCTCATGGCCTCATTGTACGTACGGCCGGATACTTGCGAACCAGGAAAATCATCGTAAGCGAACAGAAAGTACGGATGCATCATGTGCGTAATGCTACTATCAAATGCGAGAAAATCAAAAGGTGCTCACCGAAGCATTGGGGTCCGCCCGTATCGTGGTCTCGGCTCCGCCGGAGCGGGATCACAAGTCGCCTGCGCGAACCGTCCGGCCCCTCGTACGCTAGCCTAGCTCGCGAGACAGAAAATGTCGAGGACCTCCGGGGACCTCGCCACTCCTATCTTGCAGCGTGCGGGCTCCTCGGCCTCATCCTCAAGAAAACATCATAGGCGGCCCCGCTATGATGTACTCGATGAAGTACACACCACTGAAGGTACCCTCCGGCTCGTCAATCGGCATCTCGGGGATGCTGCATGTACAAAGGAGGATCCACGGCACCAATTGAAGAGACCCACTGCCTATGCCTTTGACGGGTCACCTCTTCTCCCCAAATACATGGCGTCACGGTGAAGTCCCACCAGAGCTTCGCCGCCGTGTAGTCTCGCCGGCAATCTGCACCGCGACATGATCAAACCTGCTCCACCGTGTCACTGGATCCTCTCGGAGAACTCCGGGTTCGGCGCCAGAGATATCTCCTCGTATGACACTCGAGTGCCAACTCTCGAATAGACCGCCCTCTTCGCCTTCTTCCGCCGAAACCAAAGATGTGGCAGGGAACAGGGGACGGTACGGCTCCTTTATGTCCCAAGCTCTGGATCTGAATACCTCGTAGCACCCGGACACCTGCCAAGAGAATGGAAAGTTATGTCGGCTACAAAGCGTATACATACGAGTACATAAAAGAGGCAAGGAAGAGAAAAAGCACGTAAACTTACATCCAAGACAGCGTGAAGCGGCTAAATGAGTGCTCCTCTCCCCGCGAGAACCCGTCTAGAGAGTGGTAGAGCTCGGCCGCCCAGCCTCCCCCACGCAAACCCCTCACGCGCATCCAAGTCTACCGCCGACCCGAGCAGTAGGAAGTGACAAGACGTGTCGGAAGTCGGGAACAAAGTCGCCGACAGCCGCAAACCAAAGGAACCCTCGAGCCGACGCTCCGCGGTCATCCTCAAGGACCCGACGGATAATCGGCGACCCTTCCTCAAATGATTCTCTATCGGCTGTACCGAATGCCTAAGCCTCGGCATCGGTAATATCAAAACCCAAGAGCCTGCATAATCGCTCCGGTGTAACCATCAACCCACACCCGCCGTGTTGCCGTAAGTCGGCAACCCAATGATAGCGGCAAAATCCGTGGGAGTCACTGTCGCCTCCCCATCTCGAAATGGAAAGTGTGGGTCGTATCCCACCGCACTCGCTCGCGCGACATACATGGACTCGCCTCGGCGTATCACTGTCGCGGCTACCGTGACGATAAACCCAAAGCCAACCCGAGTCAATCACCACTGCCGTGGACTCCTCTCTCCCTCTCGAGCTACGTCGGGGATAAGGCCCCACAATGCTCGCACCGCCTCAAAGGCACCCCGACTCTTCTCGGGTTATGAGTATTAACCGTCCCCCGTCCACTCGCAGACAAACAAGACAGAAGCAGCGTCAACAAAATGCAACAACGCATGTCAAAAGGATGCAATGCAGATACGGTTCTCATTCATTTCCTATGTATATTCAAAATCTTTCGAAAACTCCGTCGAATCCGGAACTTTCAAAATTTTTCGAAAACTCCGTCGAATCCGGAACTTTCAAATTCTTTCGAATTTTTCGAAAATTTTGCTCCGTCCCGAATTAAAGCTACTTTAATTTTGGAAAATGCATTTAGACATGGAATTTTGCAACCAAAATTTTTATGTCATCTACCCATGATGTCAATTGAACTACGTCCTAGTCAATTTCGACAACGATTCATATCAAAGTCAAAAGCCCCAAATCGGGCACCAAAATCCCTAAGTAAATTCCTAACAAATTTCTAACATTTAAAGAATGCACATTCTTGAAATTAATGGAATTTGTAGGGAACTTACGTGTCTTTCGATCCCTCCCTTGGAGTTGTGGCGGTCCCTCGCCGGATAAAACTCCGCCGGATTCAATGGAAGAGTGGTGGTTCGAATGGTCCGAACCAATCGAGTTCTTTCGTCGTCGGTCCTTCCGTGGCGAGCCATTGGTCCTCCTTCACCCTCCATAGCAATTTTCCCTCACAAATTCGAGCAAACCTTGCAATTTGGGTTGGATTTCTCTCTCCTCTCTCGCCGGCAATAATGGAAGAAAATGGCCATTTTCTTCCCCAGCCTCGGCATTTAAAAGATTCTGGAAAATCAGTAAAAGTCCGACCGGACTCTTACTGCACCAGAATAATTTTTGCCCCTTTTGCCCCTCAGCTTTTGGCAATTCCAATTTTACCACTTTTGGCCCCCGAAAGTTAGTTCTCACTAACGCTCGTCTCCAGACGTTAAATTCCCAGTTGACGTTTGACATTCAAACGCTCAATCATGTCTCCGGACATTCCAGTTACAATTTCGTCTCCTGACGTTAAATTCAGTCCAGTTGACGTTTGACATTCAAACGCTCAATCATGTCTCCGGACATTCCAGATACAATTTCGTCTCCTGACGTTAAATTCAGTCCAGTTGACGTTTGACATTCAAACGCTCAATCATGTCTCGGACATTCCAACAATTTCGTCTCCCGACGTTAAATTGATCCGCTTGACGTTTGACATTCAAACGCTCAATCATGTCTCCGGACATTCCAGTTACAATTCCGTCTCCAGACGTTATATTTCCCAGTTGACGTTTGACATTCAAACGCTCAATCATGTCTCCGGACATTCCAGTTACAATTTCGTCTCCAGACGTTAAATTCCCAGTTGACGTTTGACATTCAAACGCTCAATCATGTCTCCGGACATTCCAGTTACAATTTCGTCTCCAGACGTTAAATTCCCAGTTGACGTTTGACATTCAAACGCTCAATCATGTCTCCGGACATTCCAGTTACAATTTCGTCTCCTGACGTTAAATTCAGTCCAGTTGACGTTTGACATTCAAACGTTCAACCATGTCTCCGGACATTTCAGTTACTATTCCGTCTCCCGACGTTAAAATTTAATAACGGTCCGATTCCAAGCCTCAATCGCGACCTTTCACGGTCCGATCTCAAACATTCAATCCCGACCTTCGCGGTCCGACCTCCACTCTCTTATCGTCATCTCTCCGGCAACAGCAATAAGCCCGAACCCCAAGGTACGAACGCCTTGCAAACAGTCATCTCTCCGGCAACAGCAATAAGCCCGAACCTCAAGGTACGAACGCCTTGCAAACAGTCATCTCCGGCAACAGCAATAAGCCCGAACCCCAAGGTACGAACGCCTTGCAAAAAGTCATCTCTCCGGCAACAGCAATAAGCCCGAACTTCAAGGTACGAACGCCTTGCAAACAGTCATCTCCGCAACAAAGAATAAGCCCGAACCCCAAGGTACGAACGCCTTGCAAATAGTCATCTCTTCGGCAACAAAGAATAAGCCCGAACTTCAAGGTACGAACGCCTTGCAAATGCCATCTCTCCGGCAACAAAGAATAAGCCCGAACCCGGGTACGAACGCCTTGCAAATAGTCATCTCTTCGGCAGCAATAAGCTCGAATCCCAAGGTACGAACGCCTTGCAAACAGCCATCTCTCCGGCAACAGCAATAAGCCCGAACCCCAAGGTACGAACGCCTTGCAAATAGTCATCTCCGGCAACAGCAATAAGCCCGAACCCCAAGGCACGAACGCCTTGCAACAATCCCTCTTCGGCCATCCAAGTAAGCTCCGAACGCTCATCCCTGCCAGATAAAACCGGCAATGACAATAAGCCCGGCTCCAAGGCACGAAAGCCCTCGTCAACATCGCAACTCCGGTTTGAGGCGCCACACGCCTCGAAGGTTTCAAGTCCTGTGTACAGACGCCTCCCAACAGCCTCCATTCAGAGTGCAGCTACCTCGCGAATGGTCTCATCCGTGTTTAGACGCCTCCTAACAAGTCTCGCCAGTCAAGGTCCCCATGCGCGGCCCTCGCCCATTTTCGAACTACGATCGGCTTGATTCCCGCTCGGGATACGTAGGAATCCTTTTCGCTAAGGGTCCAGCCACCGATCGCCCTGTGTCTCCTTCAAAGTAAGGCATCCCGATTTGGATCCTTATCTTTTTCAATCGACCCCACCTCCTTCGGAGGAGACGTCGCCGAGGGGCTAACTGTAAGTACCCAAATTCGGATCGTCCAAATCCGTCGAAAGTTAACCGAAATCCGTTAACCGGCCCGCTCCAGGTTAACCGAACTCGTTAAACTCCCCGTTGCAAGCCAACGAGACGTCCCCAGATCGCCCGTGCATCCCGACGTCGAACCGTACTTAGCATGTGACATCTCACGTAAAAGTATGGCTTTCCCCGAAAACGCATTTTTCGGCACTTTTCGGGCGTTTGACATTTCCTGACCGTTATTTTAAAAACGGACAAAACCGGACCGGGAACAATCTTCCACTCGGTGGTGACTCAGAGGGCACGTGGCAGCCATGCCACCTCCCTCTAGTCACCCTTCAATCACTTTCAAAGGGAAAAGACCAAAATGCCCCCGGTTTGCAAGCCAAGTCCCCGGACTCACCGTGCACTTTTCCCGAAATTGCTAGCAAGTCCCCGCATTTCCAAAATCCCCAAAACCCCGAAATTCACCCAAGTCCAGTAGGACTCCTACCGCAATTTTCACCCTATAAATAGAAGTTGTCAGCCAAAGGCAAGAAGAGGATTTTTCACACCAAAATCACCACCCCCCACGGTCCAAACTGGTTTTCACCCTTCCCGAGCTCCCGTTTTGTCTCGATTCGCGTGAAACCTTCGTATTTCGATCAAATACGCACCCTACAACTTCGAAACAACCTTTCGAATCACTTTCTGTGTCCCGTACACACCTCCCGAGCCAAAGGAGTCGACCCTAGCCATAGGTATAACTCCCTCTCTCGAATCTTCCGTCTGCCTCGGTTTACGCGCCGCCGCTATAATCGTTTCGAACGTCGTTATCAAAATGTAGATGCCTCCGTCTAACGGGTCCGATACGTTTAGCCCCTCGATCCTCTTCTCTTCCGTAAGAGAAGTAATCACGGGTTAAAACGGCGTTCCGACCCTGCTCGTTTACTTTCATGTCATTTACAATTCCGAGCCGTTTGGCCTCGTTGATCGTCATTTACAATTCCGAGCCGTTTGGCCTCGTTGATCGTCATTTACAATTCCGAGCCGTTTGGCCTCGTTGATCGTCATTTACGTATCCGGATCGTTTGATTCCGTTGACACCGCTTTAAATACTGTCATTTACAAGTCCGATGCGTTTGGATTGTGATAGTATTTACTTTTCAAAGTCCGAGTCGCAACCCGATTCGTTGATCGCATGTCATTTAATACGTATTTTTCCCGTAAAAATCGTTAACAATGTAATGCCCGGTTCAAAATCAGAGTTCGTCCGTCGAACTCTCTTTCAAAACGCGCGAAATGACGTTCGGCCTCCGAATGCTCATCTTCAAACTCAAAGCCGCCATTTGACACTTAAAATCATTTAATACGCATTTTTCCCGTAAAAATCGTTAACAATGACTCGTATGGCTCAAAGTCGACGTTTGCCACGCAAACGCTCATTTCAAACTCAAAGTCGACGTTTGCCACGCAAACGCTCATTTCAAACTCAAAGTCGACGTTTGCCACGCAAACGCTCATTTCAAACTCAAAATCGACGTTTGCCACGCAAACGCTCATTTCCGTCTCAAAACCGACGTTTGTCATTCAAACGCTCGTCTTTTCAAACAAAGTCACCTAATCAACGTTTGACATTCAAACCAAGATTAAGCTTGTCATTCAAGCCCCCATTTCAAAACACACACACACACACACACACGATTTCGAGAAAGGTAGAAAGACTCGTCATGCGAGGCGTTTCGGGCGATCTCGTAATACTCTACCCGAAACGTAACGTGACCTCCGAACCTAACAATCTCTGGTACTAAAAAAGCTTTTTACTCATTTTTTCTACCAATAAAAATGATCTCCTGTTTTCAAAGCCTTTTCCTAAGTTTTTGCTACCAATAAAAACGACACCTTTTCACAAATAGCCGTTTCTCAACGTTTTGGGCTCAAAATACAAAAACCGCGTGGCGACTCCTCATTTTGTTCCTTCCCATGAAGCGAGGTCTCAGACACCAACCCCCCGCGAAAGACAACCGCCTTTTCCGCGCCCCCTCGCCCCGCGCGCGAAAAAGATCGGGTAATTTCAGTGTTGTATTTTGCTTTCTTTTTTATTTTCTTTATTCTTAACTGTTGCATTGCATGCATGCATCTCCTAAAGCAAAAAACAAAAAAAAAATCTTTCTCTTTTTTCTCTTAAAAAGAATTAGAATTTTTTACCTCACACTACCACTGTCTGGGTCACACTGCACAGACACCCTTAACCCATCGGAGAAACCAAAGTGCGGGAAGTGTGGTGATCATGTCGCCTCCCTTCCGAGTCTCACTTGGTCATCCACTCATTAGTGCGCTTCGGCTGCACGGTGGGAGCCTGAAATCTAACCCTTGTGTCACCCACTTTGCTAGGAATACACTCCCTGTGACCGGTTGGTTTGACTAGTTTTTTCATATAGACAATTAATAAGTTTTTTATGTTAAATCACTACGAATTAATGATAAGTCAAGATCTATAGAGAGAAAAAAGCACTAAAAAATTGATTTCCTTTTAAAGGACGTGCCATGTAAGGTCGAGTGCTTGTTAAAAGATCTTGTCCTATCATAGGTTTGTAGTACTTCCCACAAATATCATATTAAATGTCTACACGAGATGGTTAGTCGTTAGGATACACCACTTTAGGACCTTTAGTTAGTTGCGAAAAAGGGGTATCCCTTCCAACAAAGAGTAGGTTCTATAGAGGTCTATTTTGTAAATAAAATGCTTAACTATCCTTCAATCTAGGACCCTTCAAAGTTCTACCTCTCATCTCTTGAACCATCCATAGTCTGCTCCCTTAGTCTTAAAACCATCCATAGTTTAGATCCCTCATCTCTAGCACCCTTCAGCCAAAAATCCACCTAGGTCAAACCTCTCTCGACCAAACCACCATCTAGGGCCATCTAAGCCAAACCAAGGCCAATCCTCATCCAAGTCCAAATAACTCATCTAGATCACCCTCACTTGTATTTGACCAAGGATCGAGTCATCTTCCTCTTCCTTTTTCACCAAACGGACTCTATTACATTCATCCTCTCTCTTTCTCTAAACTTAACCCTGGTTGTATCATCAATCGGGCCCCCCTCGAACTACGGTGACCTGAGACTCGTACCTTGAATGGTAAGGGTTACGTAGGCAACTTCAGCCCGGTCAAACTCTCAAATTGTGGAGATCAACTATTTTCTCAGAGATGCCTTAAGATTAATTATGAGTCTGATTCAACTCATTGGTTTGACTCTGCCATATGTTCTTACAAAATTCTACATCATGTCTATGGAGAAAAGCATTGAAGCCCTCAAAGAAGTCTCAGACATGAGGTTGGGAGTGATCAACCTCCTCAAAGACATGCATGAAATTGAGCAACACCATTTGTCTTACATTCAAGAATATTTGAGAAGAGTTCTTCCTCCTGTTCAATTCCAGGGTCCCTACCATCCACATGCTTGTGGTCCCACTTATGGTCCAACACATCAAAATTTCTCATTCAGGATGCCTGCTGTGGCCACCAACCAACGAAGGGCACCAATACCCGAGTCACCCCCAAATTCAATCCAAGAGAAGAAGATCAACAAGGAGCATTTTGATGACTTGGGAATGCCTGTGGGTGAGTTCTTCGAAGTTTTGGTGAGAAAGAATTTGATCAAGCCGCTCGAGAATTACAAGCCTGTTAATAAGAAAGCTAACTTGGATACATCCAAGTTTTGCAGATACCACAAGTACGCTGGGCATACCACTGACAGATGTGTACAGCTGAAGCACTCAATTCAAAGATTGATCGACCAAGGGAAAATCCAAGGCCTCATTGATGAAGAAGCCCTCGTACTTCAAGGAAGGATTTAGATTCATTCAGTCTTGTAGGTTCTAGTGTGTCTTTCTTACGTCCACTTTGGACATCGGTATGTAATGTCCACTTTAGATTAGTTACCTCAATAATAAAAGAGTCTTTCTTTCCTTTCTCTCTAGACTTGAGACATAGTCTCGCATTACTTTCAAGAAGATTGTTTTATTTATAATTATCATTTGATTGCTAATCTCACTGATAAACTCACCGGCTGATAACTCATAACAAAGTAAACAATTAATCTCAAAATAATGAATGTTTTGATTAGAGTGAACAACTCACTGTCCCTTCCTCATATACACCACCTCTATGCACCATTCTCTCATACACTCTCCCCATACTCCACCATATACTTTTCGTACACTATCTCTAGACCCTCTCCTTGTACATACCCTCTATGCTCCCTCGAGCATACACTTCCCCAAATACACTCTCCCCCACTTGACCTCCTTTCCATATGGTCAAGACAAGCACAAAGACCGTTGTTGCTCATCATCAGAGAATAGATGCTCACGCCACTACAATTTAAAGAAAATGCAAGGGGTTGTTCTTATCCTTCACAAGTGCTACATGAATATCAACTTGGGGCTCACCAACCCCCCAATCTCGCGTCTCCTCTGATTTTCCATTTGATCGATAAGCTTTCGTTGAATATGCTCACATGTCTTTCTCACGGTCCGAATATATTTTGCCTTACTTAATAAATCGGTTAAATGAGTTTGCATTTATTTTAAATACTCTTTTGAGAATGCTATCCAGTAGCGATTGAAGCTTGAACCTCTCACCATAGGAAGCCATAACCTTATCCTCACTAAATAATACCCTTTCATTTCAAGATTGACAAGTTTTGAAACCCTAAGGAAGAAGCCCATACTAGGGGCTCCCCTGACTCACAAAGCTCAAGAAAGGCAAAATGCAAAAGAAACTCATACAAGGGGCCCCCTCGAAGGGACCACCTCCAAGCCCAAGAGGGAAAAGGTAAACGCATCCTAAGGCATATACACTAGGGGCTATCGCGAGCAAACAAATCCGAAGGCTTTTCTCGAGAAGAGGGTGTCAAAAAAAAAAAAAAAAAAAAAACCTCCATCACTCCGAAGTGAACCTCCCATCTCAAAGGTTGTGAAAATGAGATATCGAGTGAAGGTCCTATCGTGATCAAGTTACCTGCTGAAATCACAACAAACTCACGAGAAGAAGCAACAAAGATTCCCTCTTAGACAAATCGCATTCCAAGTCCATCCTCTCACTTTTAGAGGACTCCATCAACACCCTTGACCTTGTCAAAATCAAAGTTAACCTCACTCTTAGAGGTTCTGAAGAAGCGACAACAAGAAAATCCCTTCACCTTAGAGATCCCAAACACAACCCTCAAACCAACCTCTCAGCAAAAGGCCCAGCCAACCTCTCACTTTAAGGGGTCATGTTAAGCATCACCCAATGATCGATCGCAACCCAAAGCCCAGCTACAACCTCTATCGGATGGCATTCTCATTTCCTTAAAAGATTATTTAAAAGGAATGCATATTCAAATTTTTGAGTCACTTGTTATCCTACTTGAGCATATTACATACTCTCTCCAAGTTTGGGAACTCGTCCTATTCTTGAAATTCGTTCATTCGACTCCTCAAACACTGTCTACAAAAGTCTCACTGGGGCTTCACAGCCGTGCCTCTCAGCGGCACTCCGGTAAAAGCAAGGAGACACGCGCCAGGGACTATTCCCCTCGGCTTGCGAGAACAAAAGAACAACTAATATTAACTTGAAAGACAGAAAAATAGAAGGGGCTATAATCAGTCAAATCCCAATTTTTCTTCCACTCCAGTCTTTTTTCTTCCACTCCAGTCTTTTTTCTATTTTTCATTCTTTCCCATAAAGAAGATCAATGCAGTGGCAGCCTGCACGAAAATTATCACAGAACAGTCCAGAGCAGCAAACAACAACGGAACATCCTACTCCTTCTAAAGTCAAGCCCGATTTCACCATCAATCGATTTTCTCTCTCCTATTCCAGCTTCAAATCAAAGCAATCATTATTTGTCTACTTATATAATTGGAATTTGATAAACCAATCAGTGAGGTCCATTCACGAGCAATCAAGATATAATTTTGAATAAAATAATTCTTCAAATGTCTCGACAAGTCTTCTTTTTCTACATCATAGGAAAATAGAGCCAAACACTGTCTTTCTGTCTGCAGGGGCTTCCATACACTTTTCCACACCTTGTGATGCTTATACTCTCCCAAAAGAGTCAAACCCAAAAAGCGAGAGTGTCATCCGCGAATTCGGGATCCATTCCCACCTTCGAAAAATGCGCCCCTGAACATATACATTTCCGAGTCTTGTCCAAGCGACTGATTGACTGTGGTTCGAAACGATGGGTCGCCTCCGTGGCCACAAGATGACTCTGTCTACAATAGGGATACATTGAATCTCTCCAAACTGGGGCTTTTGTTAAGCTGTTCTCTCAGACTCTCTTTACTAAATTCCCTTCGGGTTTGCTTTGCATCATTGACTGGGGCTTCGCCAAGGTCACTTCATCAAATATTAAGGCTCCCCTCAACGGAAATGGGTCGACTATGTGGTTCTTCAGAAAAGGCCAGGGGCTCTAACAAGAATCGGGGCCCCAACAAAGTCATATCTAGCAAGAAGGGCATCCCTTGTCATCAAGATCAGCATGTGGCAAACCCTTTGAGTTAGTTAGAAACATAATTAATCATAAGGCCTCTTTATCAAATAAACATGCTTTCAAAATGCCATCCTCCTTGGTACCTTGTTTACAAAAATCACTCTTTGGCCTCCACAAATTTTCAAACTCTTCAAATCTATCAAAAACGTATCTCTGTGACTCTCAAGATGACTCGGTCCTTATCTCTGGACATAAAACTTACCCAATCCCATCTTCTATCATAAACACTTACTCGGCCTCGCCTAGTTTAAACCATAACCTTTCTGCTCAAACTGCCTTGTTTAGACTTACCACAAATGTAAAACCCTAGCTCTAAGCCTAGGTAACAAATACCTTTCTAAACCTTAGTCTTAAGCCTAGGTAACAAATACCTTTCTAAACCTTAGCCTTAAGCCTAGGTGACAAATGCCTTTCTAAACCCTAGCCTCAAGCCTAGGTGACAAATACCTCTCTAAAACCCTAGCTCTAAGCCTAGGTGACAAATACCCCTCAAATTTTTAGGGTGACTTCCTTATACGTCAATTTTTAGGATGACTTCTCATTGCAGTGTACAAAATAGAAAATAGAATTTCAAAATTAACTCATTAAATTTGTACATAAATATTTGCATCATACTAACGAGTCAGAATAAAAGTAAGAGTCTGCATATAGTCTTTTCTTTTATTTATTACAGGAGTTACAGAAAAATCTACAAAATGAAAAGTCCTAATGACCCCGACGGGAGGTCGAACTGCGACCACGGGAGAATCTAGAGGCTGAACTACCTTCATCATGGGATCGATGTCTGCCCTGAGCTGGATCCGCGTCTACTGACCTCCCAGACTGACAAGAGAGTCTCTGCAATGCACCCTTCAACACATGGCTCAATATATTGGTTTGTCGCACAGCCCGCACATAAGAGTCTCGGGTGACCTACAAAATTAGACACAAGGGTTACAACATAGCTGAAGCATAAAAAATTTGGTACATAAAGAGAGGGGAAAGAAGGTATACCCCGCCGACACCATCTGGAGGAAGCTGAGCGGCCTCGACCTCGTCAGCCTCTGTAGACGTCAAATCAACCCTCACCTGCCGGTCGCCCATCGGCACAAAAAAGTGGTCAGGAAACGGGGGCATGTCTACTATCTCAGGATGCCCAACACCCATCAGCTCGGGGATAACTAAGCCTTGATCCCCTATACCGGCAGCCTCAGCAGCCCGCCTCACCACCTGTGGTGACCTCAGAAAATGCTCCACGAAGGTCAGATAATCCATATCAGACCGGAACTCAAAAGCAGGGATCCCGTGCAGATAATCCTCCCTCCTCGTCAAGCGGTTGGGATACCACATGTTCCTAGGAGGATGTTGGGCGCATAAAGCGGAGCCCACGCATAATGCTGTCTAGCCACCCGCTCTCCCAGGTACATCTCATCAGCGGACAAACCAACCAACAACCTACGGGAAGCAGTAACATCCCGGACATCACCAACTGTCTCTGAAGCCTCAGGAGTCCAAGGGTAAAGCAGAAACTCGTTCCTCCAGGGACCACCGAAAAAAAACCTCAGCTCAGATTCGCGGACCATCTTTTGGACCCCCTCGTTCCTGTTCTCTTTCCTCCAAAAGCGCAAGACAGGCACATCTCGAGTCTGGTCACGCAAAGTAAACGGCGCAACACTGAAAACCTCGTAGACCCACGCCTGCAAAAGACATGAAAAGCAGATATTCATAAGGACAGAAGGACAGGTAATAAGTAAGAGGATAATAAAAAGGACAAAAACCGACATACCTCCAGAACAAGCTGAAACGCGTCAAAAGAAGAGGTATTGGACCTCGAGACAGTGTCCAGAGCCCGATACAGCTCAGCCAAGCCGGCCCCTCCCCAGGAGATATCTCGCACCAGATCCAAATCCGCTAAGGCACCCAACAAAGAAAATCGACATACTGGGCCTGAGTTGGGAAAGAGGGCCACTGAGAAGCCATACCAGAGAAATCCCTGAACAAGTGCATCAAGCCCGTACTGGCCAAGAGTATACTGACCAATGGCAGCTCTAACAAGCTCATACAGCTTTCCAGCATCAACGCCAAAATTCCTACTCGAGCCCAATCTAGCACCAAACAGCTGGGTCTGACGAGCCGAATCAGCATGAAGGGTATCATCATAAGGAAGTGCTATATCCGTAAACCTTAAGCCGGTAAGAGCAGCGAAATCAGTAGGGGTAACTGTGGTCTCACCCCAACTCAAGTGAAAGGTGTGTGTCGTGTCCCACCTGAATTCTCGACACACCTTCACCACAGCTGTGCACCATCTGGTCTGACCCATCTGTAGTACCATGTTAAAGAAAGGAGCCAGACCCATGCTCTCTACCCGCTCACGAGGACTACCCTCACCAGCCGGCAAGGATGCCCACAACTCACCAACCGCCTTAAGGGAGCTACGCCCTTTCATCTTCTTCCCCTACAGGTAAACACAGCACAGGTATGTTACATTACTCGTATTTAAATTATAACACTGGATACATGCATGTATTATTTTGTTAAATCAAAAAAATTCTCGTACCTTTATCCCAATACGGGAGCGAAGTCCCGTGGAGCCGTGATGTTCCTGACCCACGTAAAAATCAGACTGGTTCCGCAACGGGAAATGCAAACTCAAAGAGCGGTAATTACGAGAAGCCCGTCGCCTCCTCGCCTCAAGGTCCCCACCAGCATCACTCCTGTCGCTCTCCCCTGCGTCATGATCACCACCCTCATCATCATCACTTCCACCATTGCCGCCACAATTGCCGCCACCATTACCGCCACCATTGCCGCCATCATGGCCACCATCATTGCCGCCCACATTACCACCAAAGATATCACCTTGACTACCACCATGACTGCCGTCATAGCCACCGCCATAGCCGCCATAGCCGCCACCACTACCGCCAATATTTCCATACCCACTATCAAAACCACCAAAACCTCCGCTGCCACCAGCACCGCCACCACTACCGCCAGCATAGCCAAAGAATCCACCACCAATATCGTCGGTGTACGAGCCCAAGGACTGATAATCCGGGCGATTCATCAAGGGAATCGCATCGTCAACCCAATCTGGAGGATCCATGGCAAATCCTTTACAAATTTGGCACAAAGAATCACTCAAATCACTCGAAATTTTCAGACCAGATCCTCCAGAATTCGTGTGCTCGGCGGGGAAGAAGAATGAAGGAAGAAGAAGAAGACAGGCAAAGATAAAGGGCCGATCGAAAAAGATTGTTTGGCCTAAGAAAGTGCCGATCGACCCTTATTAATAAGGGCCGATCGAACCTTCTTTTGTGTTACCTCTCAACGGCCAAGATCCCATCTCAGCGACACTGATCTTCGTCAAAATATTCTAGCCAATCAGGGGAAAGGGCCGATCGACCCTTCCCTCTCCCCTTGACCATGCAGGAAAAGGGCCGATTGACCTTTACTTAAAGATCAGATTTTCCCAATTTTACCCTTTTCCTAATATCAGTTAATTCCCTACTTTACCCTTTTCTATTACTTATAATTTATCTTTTTATTATTTTCCGGGTAACTCCCACATAATCATTACAAACCTTTGGGTGACTCCCCGTACAGTCAAATCTTTGGGTGACTCCCCGTACAGTCAAATCTTTGGGTGACTCCCCGTACAGTCAAATCTTTGGGTGACTCCCCGTACAGTCAAATCTTTGGGTGACTCCCGGACGATCAAATCTTTGGGTGACTCCCCGTACAGTCGGAAATCTTTGGGTGACTCCCCAGGACAGTCAAATCTTTGGGTGACTCCCCGTACTGATCAAATCTTTGGGTGACTCCCGACGAGTCAAATCTTTGGGTGACTCCGTCTGATCAAATCTTTGGGTGACTCCCGTCTGATCAAATCTTTGGGTGACTCCCCGGACAGTCAAATCTTTGGGTGACTCCCCGAACAGTCAAATCCTTTGGTGACTCCCGTGCAGACACGTATCCTTGACACCACACGTCCGCCATTCTCGAGTAATAAACGCCCACTTTTCTGAACTACGATTTGGCTTGATTCCTCTTGGGATACGTAGGTAGCCCGACAAGGGTTCAGCCGCTCGACCTACCTGGTCACCTTTCATTTGCAACTCAGCTCGAGTTCAAACATCACATCCGAAAGCTCATCATTCCACCTCCTGAAATCCCTTTTTTCAGGACGGATCCTATTTTTTATCGTCGACCCCACTTGTCTTACAAGAAGCGTCGCCGAGGGGCTACTGTTAGTACCCGGTCCGAAAAAAGGTATTTTAAATATTTTGGACTGGTTTGGTTAGGGTTGTCAAAACCCTAATTAAATCTTTTAATTATTCCTCTCTTCCTCGCGCCGTCAACTGCAGCTGGCGTGGAAATTAAGCTTAGAATAAGTGCCGATCGACCCTTTTATTTAGGATAAACTTTACTTAGAATAAGTGCCGATCGACCCTTTTATTTAGGATAAACTTTACTTAGAATAAGTGCCGATCGACCCTTTTATTTAGGATAAACTTTACTTAGAATAAGTGCCGATCGACCCTTTTATTTAGAGGGCCGATCGACCCTTTCTTTAGGTCCAGCCCATTCCCCGAAGCACTATAAATACGTGCACTCGTTCCCCATCTTCAACACACGGATTCTCAACGGAGAAATCAAGACTAAACTTGATTTGTTCCATCTCACACATTTTCCACGGAGAAGTCAAGACTATACTTGATTTTTCCTTCCGTACATCTCTCAACATTCTTTGGATCTTGCTAGATCCGAGCCCCAAAGCCTTGCTACAATTGGTAAGTCTTTTATTCCGTTCTTTATTATTATTATTGCTGTTTATTTGCATGCTTAATATATTCTAATTATGCCTATATGCTAGATTTAAGACTATTTTAATATATTTAAGTATGTATAGCCGAGGACGATCTAAGGTTTCGTCCAAGAAACCCGATGGATCTAGGAACTATTTCTTTCCTTCCACCTTAGTAGTAATTATCCCATGATCAACAATTCCCCAAGGATGAATATTGATTAGTGCACCTTCCGATGGCCTAAATCAAAGGTTCTAGGGTGTGATCATCAATTAATTCTTTCTCTCCCCTCCTCCTTATGCATGACCCCGCTTCTTCTATCTATTCCTGCAAACACCGCACACAACCAACACCCCACATGCTAGAAAGACCGATCCGTCGGGCAATAGGAGTGATAGCGTTTCTTCTTCTGTTGTAACTTGACCCCCGAACCCAATCACATGCTTAGCCTTTTTTCAAAGCTTTGGGCTATATCAAAGTGGCGTGGCGACTCTCATAAAATTAAACTAATATTTTTAATATGGTTTAAATCGAGTGTCACTTAATGAATATCCCATTTCGGTCCGACTTTACATGATTATTTATTTTAAACCTCCGAATGCGCGTTGCATCGGGACGGGGTATTCACAGTACCTGACTCCGATGTCATGTGGGAAGTGGCAGCCGAGTCCATATGCCAGTTTGGAGCAGGTTGATTCAAACTTAAGGTGTGCATGGCTGACTCCATGTCCGTAGGACAAGTTGAGGCGGCATAAGCTTGTGGCCTATGACCCAAAATACTTGGCTGCTGTGATGGTTGCCATGTAGAGGAGGGAGGCCGAGACCACCCTGCTACCGTGGGATAGGGACAAGGATGAACAGCCCACGGAGCAGGCCAAGGTTGTCCCCAATTCTGTTGTCCAGAGCTGCTACCACTGCCAAACTGCCCAGAACCATTACCGCCATTGTTATGCCACTGCTGTTGTCCGCCGTTCCAAGGCTGAGTCCACGGCTGCTGTTGAGCCCCATCAAACTGCCACGGAGACCCATTCTTACCATTCGAACTCGAACCCTTTTTACCACCAACTTGGTAGAGCTGGAACCTTTCTTCCCATTATTCCTGTTTTTCGAGCCACTGCTGTTGGCCCCATGCGATGCGGCTGGAGGAGGAAAGGAGGAAGGATGGATGGATTCACGAGCTATCATTGCAGAAGCCATTGAGGCCTTCTTTTGCAACCCAGATTCCTCGAGAATGAGCATAGAATGAGCTTGGTGGAATTTTGGCAGAGGGTTACTTTGACGAAGAATACTAGCAACTCCATTGTAGGCTTCAGTTAAGCCTGCCACCATTTGAAGGACCAAGCGATCATTACCCACCGGAGAACCGACGTTTTTGAGTTGATCGGCGATTTGCTTCAAGTATTGGCAATAAGCAAAGGCGGACGGAAAACTGTCCATGAGAGTAGCAGAGAATTCTTGTTCGAGGCTAACCGTACGAGAATTCTTATTGTCCTCGGAGATGTCCTTCAAGGTAGTCCATGCCTTCATTGCCGATTGATCTGCTTCCACAATAGTATTCAGAAGGTCGGGTGAAATCGTGCCATAAATCCAACCCAAAACCTTCGCGTCTAATGCAGAGAACTCCTTAAGTTCGGCATCTGTAGCAGGTTCCTTGATGTTGTCATCAGAAATGATATGATGCAAGACTTCCAGAGAACGAGCATGGACCTTGAAGACCTCGGCCCATGTCACATATTGGACGTTCTCGAATTCAAGAGTAACAGAGATGTTATTCCTGATGTTCGTGACTGCCATGGCTGGATGGAGGGAGCGAGAAGAAGACATGACTCACGGTAGAAGGAAGGATAACGGAAAAAAATATACCGTGAATAGGTTTCTGAGGTAGGCGCAGCGGGAGAAAAGAATTTGCCCTAGACCTCTACTGATACCATATTAGACGATAATAATTTCCTTATCATTTCCATTATACAAACAAGGTTTAAATACCTCAACTATACAAGAGTTATAAAAGGAAAAGGATTCTTTTCTAATCAAACTTCCTAATATCGGTTCTATCTACCATAACAACACTAATCTATTATTTACAAGATATATACTGAGAATATAATCACTAAATGTGATATATTCTAACATAAACCACTTGCAGATTCTAAAAGGGTATTTGTGGGTTTTGGAGTTTGTATTTGTGTGTGGTCGACGTTGGTGATGGTAATTCTTAGAGAGAGATTTAAGGTTCCTCAAATACTCCAATTCTTTTAAATAGGGACATAATTTCTCAAGCATAACAATAATAGAGAACTCCAATCATCAAAAATGAATAATGCCCTAGTTTTCCCAAACCGTTAACTAGCCTAAATTAGAATAATCAATTAACCTCGTTTAGAAGGTGGATCGAGTTCAAGATCTTCCATTCTGGTTAATAAGCTCGATTTACTTCACTATTGTGCAAATTTATTAAAACCAATGAGCTTCTTTGGACTAATAATTGGGATTAGGGTTACGCCACCTTCCATATAACACATACACATGAAATCATTCACATAATTTTATCTGTCTTTCAATTTCCCCAAATTCCCTATATTTGTCGTCTCTCTCCCTCACCGTGGAAATCGAAAAGGAAATAACCCTAAAATTATAAGCAGACAATGGAACCTTCTTATTGACAAGGAATTGGAGACTTTAGAATTGAAAGCACAAAACAAAGAGATATATATGGAAACAATGAGACGTGATTTACCGGGCTAATGCGTTGAGAGCAACGAACGTATCAGCTTACATGATGTTGAGAGCAATTTCCAACAAAAAGATTCTAAAAGGGCAATTCTTAGAGAGAACATTCATTCCTTGAATCAAGGCTTTATTTCTACTTAAACCACTTGCAGATTCTAAAAGGGTAATTCTTAGAAAGAGAGAGAGATATTTAAGGTCCCTCAAATACTCCAATTCTCTTAAATAGGGACATAATTTCAATATTCCAATCGGATCCATTTGGAGGATAAATATTATAAATCATTCCCCACTTGGTTTAATGATATTTCAAAATCACTCTTGCCTCCCTAATATATCTTCTTCGATCTCTCTTCCAACCCCAATCCGGCTGGTGACAACTATGATAGCACTTTTGGCAGTATGCATAAATTTACAAGCAGGGTCGAAGTCAAACGCCTGCCTATTGGGCATTGCCAAAATATCCTTCAAACTAGGTATCTAAATGGTTGCTACAATTTCTCCGTCTTTACAATCTAACCAAATTTTCTATCGATTCATGGTCACTATCACTGACATCTTCCAATTTTAATCCTTAAGAGTAGCCTTTTGAGGGTAAAATAGAAAAATATAAACTTTTAAAATAAAACAACATTTTGGGGTTCAATGTTTAAAATCACAAAATTAAATATGACAAAAACATTATAAGAGTCTCATTTGTATATATTATACCCCCTCCATCCAATAATAAATGTAATGATTGTTATGGGTATTTTTCAGCATGATGACATCCTCAGTTGTTCCTGCATGTCAAGATGATAATCCACTGTAAGTATTGCATAAATATTTATTGTATTTATTTAATATTGTTTATTACTATTTTACAGCTGATCAAAAGAGTTAAATCCGGAGAATATCCACACACGACAGACACTTCTTCAATGTTAAGGAAGACTAGGTCATTGGACGTTGGAGGGATAGCGGAGCATGCCGAGATTCTAGGAAGTTGTTATTATCCTTTTAGGTCTTTTATTATTTAAAGGGGATATGGAGATAAACGCACACACGGTCACCCTACGAACACATTGCTTGTAACATCTCCATCATCTTCCAGCTTGTAACTACGATTTTTATAGTGAAACATTTAATGTTGGAGACCTAACTCCCTGGGTTTTTTCCGAAGAGGTTGTCATCTCTAAGATTTTCCTCGTTAACAAAATCCTTGTGTCCTTCTTTATTTTCATACACTTGTTCCATTTGATCGAATTCCAAAGTCCCCTCCTTACTATTAAATCCATACACTTTCTCGGTTAAGATTCGACATTATTGTTTTTTCTACCAAAACAATTTGGCGCCCACCGAGGGGCCACTTGGTCTATTGATTATTTGGATCATTTCCTAAAAGGATTCATCATGTCAACCAACCCCAATGTTTCCGCCGCCGGCAAGGGTGCCGCCATCACTCCATCATCCAGAGAGAAGGCAACCTCATTGCCGCTGCCTCCTCAGTCAGGACCTCGAATGATGCAACCTTCACAAGCGTCACAGAAAGCAGGATCTTCCAACTTGGACGCCGAAATCCGGAGTATCCTGACCAAGCTGAATCAGAGGATAGATCATCAAGATAGCACCTCAAAGTTGTTGGCTAAATCCATGATTAAGATGCAGAAGGATCAACGGCTCATCGTTTCCTGGCTTGATAACATCTCACCATTGCGCGTGAGGAACATCAACTTCAACACCACCGAAGGATCTACGTTTCAGAATGAATTCATTCCAATGGGTGGTCCATCTCAAACCCATCATATGACACCTCTGGCGATGTCATCACCTTTATTTGGTGACACTATGTCAACTCCACCCTCCTCAAGATTCACCTCTTTCACACCGTTCATTGACAGCACCACCGTCACCACTCCTGCTGATAATACTGGTTTTCTAAATAATTTTTTCAATAATAATACTTTCAATCATACTCCTCTGGCTGACCCTTTTGCAGGAAACCCCTTAGCCAAGTAGATGCAGGATCTTAGAGAGCCGATAATGAATGTACAAGGCATAACCCCTCCAATCCAGCCGATGTCACAGAATTGCTATAACCAATATCAGTTTGTCCCAGCCATCGCAAATGTCGACATCCCGAAGTGTTTCAGTGTTCCGTCCATGAAGCTATACGACGGCAGCACAAATCCGGAGGAGCATGTTGCCCATTATCAAGAAAAGATGGACATAGTGCATATCCCGTTGCAGATCAGAGAGGCTTGTCTATGCAGAGGATTTGGGTCGACCTTGGTTAGACCATCTCTCAAGTGGTTGATCAGGTAGCCCCTAGGCTCAATTGGTTCCTTTGCCCAACTTATAAACATGTTCTATAATCAGTTCTCATGCAGTCGACAAATTGAGAAGTTGACAAGTGACCTCTACAATGTGACCCAGCAGCCGACTGAGACCTTGAAAGAATATGTCCACTGGTTCAATAGAGAAGTTCTAGAAATTCCCAATCTTGACATGTCGACAGCCACAGAAGCATTCAAGATGGGGCTGAAGAAGGATTCCCAATATTATCAGGATTTGGTGATGACTCCTTGTAAGCGGTTGGAAGAGGTCAGAAGCAGGGCCCTGAGGTTCATAAGGTTGGAGGAAGATGAGTTGTGGAGGTCAAAATCTTCAGGCAAGGTGTCGACATATGACAACCCAGACAGGAAGACCGAATCATCTCATCGCAGAAACAACCGATCCAACCCTTATTCGAGAGTTGACAACAACAAAGTTAATTCAATCGAGGGTGAGGACGAAGATAATGATAATGTGCCTAATATTTCTGATTATTGCTTTTCTGTTGACATTTCAGGTGTATTGTGTGCAATGGGCAACCTGGGAGAAAAAGCAAGATGGCCAAAGAAGACAGAAAAATCCACGGGATGGCGTGACAAGTCAAAGTGGTGTGCCTACCATAAAGACTTTGGGCATATCACAGAGAATTGCATCGCACTAAGAAAGGAAATCAGCTACTTGCTCTCGAAGGGACATCTCAAGGAGTTGATTGGATCCAGAAAGAAGAAGGCCGAGAATGCAGAGGCTCCACATGAAGTCGAGCAACCAGTTTCTCCCCCAGCATCAACAAAAGTGATCAATTTCATTAGTGGAGGGTCAAAAATTTGTGGCACTTCCTATTCTGCCGCGAAGCGACATGCCAAGGAGTCAAAGGAGGAGAAGCCAGGATGTTGACATCCTGCCAGGAGCCTATCATCTTTGATGAGAGTGATCGAGATTATTTGTTGGAACCCCACCATGATGGCCTAGTCATTTCCTTGTAGATTGCCAATTGCACCATTAGGCGCATCTTGGTCGATGGGGGTAGCTCTTTCAATCTCATTATGTTGAGCACCCTTAAAGAGATGAATATCCCAGAATCAGAGATCATCAAGTAAGTCATCAGTGTTGGTAGGCTTCAGTGGCGAAGTCAAAGAAACAGTGGGAGAAATAAAGCTTCCTATCTACTCAAAAGGACTCAACACAATGGAGCGGTTCTGTGTAATTGATTGTGCGACATCTTACAATGTGATTCTTGGAAGGCCATTGATTCATGGAATGAAAGCTGTACCTTCCACTTACCATCAGTGCGTGAAGTTCCCAACACCTTGGGGTGTCGCTAAGATATATAGTGATCAACAAGTGGCTAAGGAGTGCTATAAGACTTCAATGAAGGCGTCGACATCTCCTAAGCAAGCATAGAAATTACATAAAAAAGTACGTGAGGTCCTGGAAGCAAGGGAGAACGATGTGAAAGAAGTATTGCTAGACCCTTCAAATCCAGACATCAAAGTACTTATTGACAGTGATATTCCATCAGATATAGAAGAAAAACTTGTGAACTTATTAAGAAGCAGAACGAAGAGCTTTGCATAGAAGCATGATGACATGACCGGCATCAGCAAAGATGTCATCACCCACAAGCTTAATGTTGATCCCAGTTTCAAGCCAGTGCATCAGAAGCGTGGGAAGTTTGCAGAAACAAGAAACCAGATAATCAAGAAAGAAGTAGAGCGTTTACTTAAAGCCAACATGATACTGGAGGTATAATATCCAAGATGGTTAGCAAACGTGGTTGTGGTCGAGAAGAAAAACGGAAAATGGCGAGTTTGTGTCGACTTCACCGACTTGAACAAAGCATGTCCCAAGGATCCTTTCCCATTGCCTCACATCGACTCATTGGTTGATGCTACTTCAGGCCATGAGCTTCTTACTTTTATGGACGCATCCTTAGGATTCCAACAAATCCAGATGGAGCCATCTGATCAAGAGGACACCGCTTCCATAATACCTACAGGTATCTATTGTTATATTTCCATGCCTTTTGGTCTAAAAAATGCAGGTGCAACATATCAGAGGCTCGTGAATAAATTGTTCAAGGACCAGATTGGGGACACAATGGAGGTATATATTGATGATATGGTAGTGAAATCCAAGAAAGCTGAAGATCACATAAGCCATCTGTCCCAAGCCTTCGACATATTGGATTGTTTCAACATGAAACTTAATCCAGCAAAATGCAATTTTGGAATGAAGGAAGGAAAGTTTTTGGGCTATATGGTGACTAAAAGGGGCATTGAAGCCAGCCCAGAGCAGATTCGTGCCATCATTAACCTGTCGTCTGATCGATGCAAGCCCTTTTATGACATCTTGAGAAAGAATAAGAAGTTCCAATGGGAAGATCAGCATGAACAAGCTTTTCAAGACCTCAAAAGTTACCTGTTGACACCTCCATTATTGGCCAAACCTCAGGAGTGCGAACAGCTATTCATCTACCTAGCACTATCAGAGAGCGCGGTAAGTGCGGTCCTGGTGACAGAACGAGATGGCATTCATCAACTCATCTATTATATAAGTAAGACACTTTTAGACGCGGAGACCAGTTATTCTCATTTACAAAAATTAATTTTAGCTTTGATAACTGCGTCTATTAAATTGAGACACCATTTTGAAACACATACTATAACTGTGCGTACTAATTATCCTATTAAGAATGTCATGAGAAAACCAGAGATGTCTGGTAGGATGGCTAAATGGTCCGTACAGTTGAGCACTTACGACATCAAATATGAGCCCAGAACAGCAATAAAATCTCAGGCTCTAGCTGATTTTGTGGCTGACTTTAATCCAACCATGCAACAAGAAGTAGAGTTGGAAGTTCAGCAATTGCAAGATGATGACATCTTGAAGATGTGGACACTTTATACATATGGTGCTTCCAACATGAGAGGCACAGGACTTGAAGTCGCCACAAGGGGACATAATACCACAATCCATCAGCTGTAGTTTTAAGGCCACTAATAACGAAGCAGAATATGAAGCATTAGTTGCAGGTTTAACAGTGGCTCAGGACCTGGGCATCAAGCACATCCAGGTGTTTATGGATTCTTTGTTAATTGTCAACCACTACAACGGATCCTACATAGCGAAGAATGCAAAGATGACGACATATTTGGAGATAGTGAAAATCCTGGCGATTAAATTCAAAACTTTCACTTTGGAGCAGGTGCCGCGAGAAGAAAACTCATAAGCAGATGCTCTGGCAAACTTAGGCTCAGCCTTCAAAAGCATTTCACAGACAAGTATCCCAATTGTGCATGTCGACATCCCAGCATTTGATCGTCTCGAGCTATTCGTCCTAGATGTTGACATCCTTCCCAGTCTAGCAGTAACCTCTTGAACAGCCCCTATTATCAAATACCTCCAAGATGATACAATCCCACCTGAAGAGAAAAACGCTCGAGCATTCAGGGTAAGATCATCTAAGTATTTACTTATTGATAACTTCTTGTTTAGGAAATCTGCTGCAGGTCACTACTTAAGGTGTTGTAAGTACGCCAATCTAATTCGCGACCCTTCTTAGATGCATTTTAATCTGATAAAATTGCATTAGGGGCATTTTGGTAAATTCCCGATCTGCTCCGAGACTTCCGGAATCTTTTTTATAAGTTTCTTACGAAGGGAGTACTGTTAGGTAATTTTTCCATGCAAAAGGACCTACAGGGAATTAATTGCTTTGGACCTTTAAGGAATTATCATAGAATGTTCCAGAAACAGCAATTTGGCGCCAGAAACAGTTATGGACACCTTGTGTCACGCGAGACTTCGAAGCCACGAAAAGTTGATGCAGGACGTCGTGCGACACATCTGTACCATGAACTGCAGCTATAAATAGAGCCCTCTGCCTCTCATTTCAGGATCCCTTTTCCAGCACCCTAAAGTCACTCTGCAGAAATTACACCAGAACCCAATCTCTCTCCTCCTTCCACCCTAACACACACCAATTCCCTTCCAATTACTTCATCCCTCATACACACCCCACACATCTACCTCCATACTTCATTCACCAACTGAAGATCCAAAGCTCAGCACTCCACCTGTGCACCAATTCGCATTCCAGCAGCTGAATCGAAGCTCTCTACACCTAACTCGGTGTAGAGATTGAGGACTACAAGGGTAACGATTCCCTCCATCTCTCTCTCTCTCATTTACTTGTTTCATTACACAATTTCCATTCCTCCACTTGATAATCAAGCTCCATCCGCTTCTGATTATCAAGTGGCAACTGTCTCTCTGTTTAATTTGTATGGTTTGATATAATTGATGTTCGTGATGTGATCTATTGATTTTTGTGGTTTGATTGACAAGGGAGTGTAGATCTCCCATATCCACACCCCTTTGGTCAATCCTTTGATGATTCGTATTTGTCTGAATCGAATTGTTGTGGTGGTTTGATCTGATTTGGTTTCTGTTGAGTTGAATTTCAAAATTGAAAAGTCTCTGCAAACGGCAAGGTTATGTCACGCGACACAACGGATCTCATCAATCCTGTGTAGCACGACATAACTAAGCCCTATGCATAGATTGATTTTCCAGTTGTAACTTGTTTATCTGGTCCACTCGTCACTCAAACAGAGTGTGGATTCTCAATATCCACATTCATTTGAAGTGCTTGTGTTCTGCAGTTGAGACTTGTAAAACCTCTGCAAGGTGCCTTGTTGTGTTACGCGACACAACAGATCTCTCAGGTCCTGTATCACGTGACACAACGAGCCCTCTGCAGCAGGTTCAATTTCAGTTGTAAGTTCCGTTCCTCCTCTTTGTAAATGGGATGTGTCCTCCCAGAGTAAATGGCTCACAAGTTGTAATTCCTTCATTTGAGCAATAAAACGAAGCACTCTTATGCATTTTATACATATTTTGTCACACACATTCCGCACACATGTTTGGATGATATGAATGTTGAACATAGAAAGACTCGTCTACGGACGAGGTGTGTTAGGTGAACTCTCGGTTCTTCCCAACACTTAACCTGACCCCCGAACCCATTTTCTCATTTTAAAAGGTTTTCAATGTTTCCTTAAAAATGGCGTGGCGACTCCTATTTTTTCGGCGAGCGTTCATTCAGTGGCGACTCCGCTGGGGACTTGAAACTTGTTTTCAAAAGTGGGTCAAACTTTCGTGTTTGTTCAACGTTCACTTCATTCATTTGTGTGTGCATTGTTGTGACATTATATGTGTGTAAATGCATTTCTTGCTTTGCTTTATTCCCTCCCCCCTCCTTGCTTCCTGTTAAGATTGTGCTGGTGCTGGGGCTTGGGCTATTGCATTGAGCTTGGAGGCTGGGGCTATTTCTGTTCCTGTTGCTCAGAGTCTGGAAAGGTGACTCCTTCTGTCGCGTGACATAACTGGACTCATCAGTCCTGTGTCACGCGACAGAAGTGGCCACTCTGCAGGTTGTGATTTCCAGTTCAGCTGTGATGTGGGGCAGTCCCCCATGATTATTATTTTGATCATTTGATTGTTATACTCTGTGGGGTTTGTGTGTGTGTTTTTCCTTTATCACCCCTTTTCAAAAAAAAAAAACCATTTTCATAAATAAAGGAATCTAGCACGTGTGGGCATGTTGCCAACGCAACATGGTTTCATGAAAGGACATGTCGTCCCCACGGCATGTTCTAACGAGAGATCATGTCGCATTGTCAACGTGCACCGACGAGAGGTCATGCCGGATTTTTCCTTGAAATTCTTCAGGAATACCCGTTATACTGCCCAAATTTCTCCGGAAATTGGGATCGCTCGTCCGTCCCATAAATGCTTTGGTTTTATTTAGGTATTATTGCCTATTATAAATTTTTAACCAATACATTTGGTGTATTTTTTTAATGATGTGCCCCTAATTTTCCCCCCGAGGTCTAGATTGCGTGAATAAAGGCTTATCCTTTCCCAACCGTTCATATGACTTAAAAGACATTGATTTCTACTTGAACATTAATAAGATGTTGCATGAGTCCGTCTCCTTTCCAGCTCTTCCCTCTCCCATACCATCTCAAAGTTCTCTATCCTCCGCCTTATACACCCTCTTCATCTCTACAAGGCTACGGCAAGTTTGGTGTGTGCTCTCGTTCCCGGCGCTCATTGGTCCATATTCCCGAGGCAGAAGCAGTTCAAGTGCTCGAGTGGTCGTCCATCTGATTCGGAATCCAAAATGCTCGGTGCAGAGAAGATTATGGCCCACCAGTCTGGAAGTTCGTAGCCCATGGGTCCGCAGAGTACAAAGGGTGTTGTTTTAGTAGAAAAAACAATAGAGTTGAATCTTAACTTTGATTAGTGTGTGGATTGAACAATAAGGAGGGGACTATGGAATTCGACTATATGGAACAAAAGCATGAAAAGAAATAATGACACCACGATTTGTTAACGAGGAAAACCTTGGAGGTGATAACCTCTTTGGAAAAAACCCCGGGAGTTAGGTCTCCAACCTTAAAAGTTTCACTAGGATGATTATGAGTACAACTTTGGAAGAGAATGGAGAGGATTACAATCAGTTCGTGCGTAGAGTGTGTGTGCGTATGAGAATGTGTGTGTTCCATCTCCACTTCCCCTTAAATATAAGTAAGTATGAAAAAGTCAAATATTGTTCCTACAATCTCGGGATATAGGCTTATCCTTTCAACCTCCGTGAGACCAAGTCGCCCTAGCCGTTGAAGGTGTGTTGAACGTGCTGGAGAATATTCCGCATTTCTTCTCTCTTAATTACTGGAAAATAAGAATAAATATATTAAGAAATATTAAATAAGTAAATATTAAAACAATACTTACAGTGGAATGACATCTTGATATGCAGGATCAACTGAAGATGTCACCATGCTGAAAAATACCCACAACAATTTGTCCCCAAAAACATTTGGCTATGTAGGAAACTGAAGAGGTAAAATGTTTTTCTGTCCAATTAAATGCCCAACTGCCAACTCTGCCTGATGGGACGGTTAGGAATATGAGGCGGCTAGAAGGGAAGAGTCTTTATAGGAACTGATAACCGTAATTCTGGATAACCCTCGTTATCATCAAATCTTCTCAAAATTCTCATCCCAATCTGACGTCTCCTACTATATTACGTTGAGAGTAACCCTAAAGAGTGCAGCTTTTATCCCTCTTCTTCTTAATACATAGTTATGAGGTTCTCAAAAAAGTGAGTCAGAATCAATATGTTTATTGAATTGGCGACTCTATAAAATCCATGCTAACATATATCCTTACATGCAATGACTCGATTCGGCTTTACGACAAGCGATATTGTGGCCAAATACAAAGGCAAGATAATAGCGGAAGAAAACATACCAGAGATGGATAAGATTACTTCAAAAAGAAAAAGGGTGAAACAGATCTCCGGCGTGGAGAAACAAGTTTGGAATGAAGAAGTGTTGGAAAATCAGGTAAGAGTTGATTTGATTCGTTGGCACATTGATCCTCTTTTATTTTATTAAAATGCCTCTTTCTGTTGATGGCAGATTGTCTCGATGGCTAAGTTAATGTCCAAAGAAATCAGGATAATGAGAGAAAAATGCGATACCTATGATATGAGTAGGGTTGAATATGAGAAGGATTTGAAAGAAGCTGCAAGAATAATAAGGGAAAGGGGATTGGAAATCAGGGACAAGAATGAAGAGATGTTAAAATGGCGGTCCAGGCTTGCGAGTGTTGACATTAGCCATGAAAGGGAGATAGAATCACTTAGCGATGACTTGGTGCATGAGACTGCAAAAGCAGTCTTTGAAACTAGAATCCAAATGATTGAGGAATATCAGGTAGGAGAGCAGGTGAATTGGAACCTGAATGAAGAGAAAACAGCTTTGCAGCAGATCCATGATGAAAAAGCGAACGATGCCTCCAAGGATCTTGAACAGGTTGACGATGAGCATGACAGCGACATGGGATGATTGCTAGGATGGAAAAAGTAGGACGCTCAATTAGAAGTTTAGAGAAGTTTCTCTCAACGCAATACCTGCAGCGGATGCCACCTAAAAAGGTAAAATAAATTTGTTCTTGGTTTTTTTTTATGACATTACTGGGGTGGAATCCCTTAAAACAATTTTAATTTTAGTTTGGTTATGTAATGGGTCCATAAGGACCAAAGACAATTCCTTTTTACGTGTTGGGTTGGTCCAACACTTTTGCACTTTAATGTTGGTATCTTGGATATTTTTATGGTTACTTTAATCTAGTTAAAGTTTAGTAGTTTTCAAGCATGTCAAGGCTTGTTTTCTTTTGGATGAAATTTTTCTTTGGATGATCCTTTGTTATGCTCATAAGGTGACATGATAGTATGTCAAAACGGTAGGTACTTAAGATGACATGTATATGCCATAACCCGTAGATACTTTAGATGACACGTATATGTCATAACCATAAGAATAATACGTAAGATCAATCATTTAACTGAGTGGGAATGGGTAAGCTATATGAGTTTACCCATATAGGCCCACCCCACATCTCAATTAAAGAGATAACTTGCGCTCCAGGCGAAGGTGTGGTAACCTAACATCTTAAGAAAGAGGTAATTAACTCTTTAAACCTTAGAAGGGATTGTGTACCTTTACTTAAGAAGAGATGGCCAGTCTCTGACGGAGGAGAATTCGTTGTTCTTTGCGTGCTTTCGACATGTCCCCATGTAAATGTGTCAATACCTCATAAGACAGAAACATGTTAAAAACGGACGCCAACTAAGGTTGACGTCTCTCCACAAAATGCGTTAGTGACATCTTGATTTGCAATGGAGTAATGAAAGAGTATATAGGAAAATAATAGGTTACAAATAAATAAAAGATTTTCCATACCTGGGAAGAGATGAGTTTTGGGGGGGTTTCGTTCAGATGTAATACCTTTTGAGGTGAATGGCGTTCCAACTTCGTGGTATCATTTGGCCATCCAAGGTTGCCAGGCGATATGCTCCTTTCCCGGCTTGCGCGTCTATTAGGTAGGGTCCTTCCCATTTTGGGGCGAGCTTGCCTGCATTGGGCTCCTTTGTATTTTGGAATGCCTTTCGTAGGACTAAGTCTCCTACTTGAAACCTTCTAATCCTTACGTTTTTGTTGTAAGATCTGGCTACCCTTTGTTGATATGCTGCCATGCGAACTTTGGCCATGTCCCTCAGTTCGTCTATAGTGTCTAAGTCATGTGTCAAGATGTCTTTATTATGTTCAGATGTCAACAAACTGTATATGGCCGTAGGTACAAGGACTTCTGCTGGAATAACTGATTCTGTTCCAAATACAAGTGAATAGGGGGTTTGACCAGTAGCGTTCTTAGATGTCGTCCTGTCAGCCCATAGAACCATTGGTAACTCTTCTGCCCATCATCCTTTCTTACGGTTCGAGTCTCTTTTTTAAGTTGCTTATGATTATTTTGTTGCTAGATTACACTGTCCATTGGCTTGGGGGTGAGCGGTGAAGATGTCACCATCTTGACTCCCAAGATGTCAAGAAATCTTGGGTTCTCTTACTAATGAATTGAGAGCCGTTGTCACAAATTATCTACTGATGGTATTCCAAATCGGTGAATACGTTTCTTTTGATAAAAGATATAACTTCTTTGTCACGAACTTGTACGTATGCCTCGGCTTCTACCCATTTAGTAAAGTAGTCAGTCATAGCTAGTAAAAATACTCTTCCACTTTGGTGCCACTGGGTAATTTCCCTACGATGTCCATTCCCAAACCATAAACGGCCATGGTGACGGGATAGGATGTAGTAGCTCGGCGGTTGGTGCGGGGATGTCCCCATGTCGTTGACGGGAATCACATTTCTTTGCGTAGTCGGCGGCGTCTTTTCTCATTGTGGGCCAAAAATAGCCCATTCTAAGAGCCTTGGTATGTAGACTTACGCCCCGAGTATGATTTCCACATTGTCCTTCGTGCGGCTCCTTGAGAACTGATGGGCTCTATACGCTTCTAGACATCTTAAGTAGTGACTGCGGCGATTTTCTAAACAAGAGGTTATCAATAAGTAAATATTTAGATACTCTTTACCACTGAAGGCTCTAGCATTTTTCTCCTCATTTGAGATCGTATCATCTAAGAGGTACTTGATAATAGGAGGCATCCCGAGGTTCTTCTTTGGAGGGGAAGGTATGTCGACATCTAGAGCGAACATCTCAAGATGATCAATTCTTTGGGATGTCAATATGCACAATTGGAGTTCTTGGTTTGTGAAATGCTTTTGAAGGTGAACCCCGGTTGCAGAGCATACGCTTGAGAATTTTCTTCTCGTGGGATTTGTTCTAAGGAAAATGATTTGAATTTGGCCGAAATTTTTTTTACGATTTCCAAATATGTCGTCATCTTAGCATTTTTCGCTACGTAGGATCCGTTGTAGTGGTTAACAATTAGCAAAGAATCCATGAACACCCGGATATGCTTGACATCTAAGTCTGAAACATTGTTAAACTGCAATTAGTGCCTCATATTACGCTTCATTGTTGGTAGCCTTGAAGCTGCAGCGATGGATTGTGGTATTATGTCCCCTTGTGGTTATTTTAGTACAACTCCAAGACCTGTACCTCTCATGTTAGAAGCACCATACGTATAGAGAGTCCAAATTTTCGGGATGTCATCATCTTGAAGTTGCTTTGTACTTCAGTTCCACCTCTTGTTGCATGGTTGGACTAAAATCGGCCACAAAATCGGCTAGGGCTTGAGATTTTATTGCGGTTACGGGCTCATATTTGATGTCGTATGTGCTTAATTTTACAGACCATTTCGCCATTCGACCTGACATCTCTGGTTTTCTCATAACATTCTTAATAGGATAGTTAGTGCGTACAATTATAGTATGTGTTTCAAAATAGTGCCTTAATTTAATAGAAGCAGTTATCAAAGCTAAAATTAACTTTTGTAAATGAGAATACCTGGTCTCCGCATCTAAGAGTGTTTTACTTATATAATATATGGGTTGCTGATTACCATCTCGTTCTGTCACCAAGACTGCACTTACAGCGCCTTCGGATACTGCTAGGTAGATGTAAAGATGTTCCTCCTTCTGAGGTTTGGCCAATAATGGAGGTGTCGACAGGTAAGTTTTGAGCTCCTGAAAGGCTTCTTCATGTTGGTCCTCCTATTGGAACTTCTTGTTCTTCCTCAAGATGTCGTAGAAAGGTTTGCATCGATCTGAGGATTTTGAAATGAATCTGGTAAGTGCAGCAATCTTTCCCGTCAACCTTTGGACGTCCTTGACAGATTGAGGTGATGACAGGTTGATAATAGCACGTATCTGTTCTGGGGCAGCTTCGATGCCTCTTTTAGTAACCATATAACCCAAAAACTTCCCGGCCTTCATTCCGAAGTTGCATTTAGCTGGATTAAGTTTCATATTGAAACAATCCAAGATGTCAAAGGCTTGAGAGAGGTTGCTTATGTGATCTTCGGTTTTCTTGGATTTTACTACCATGTCGTCGATGTATACATCCATTGTGTCCCCAATTTGATCTTTGAACATTTTGTTGACGAGCCTCTGATATGTTGCACCTGCATTTTTTAGTCCAAAAGGCATGGCAATATAACAATAAATACCTGTGGGTGTTATGAAGGCGGTGTCCTCTTGGTCAGATGGTTCCATCTGAATTTGTTGAAATCCTGAGGATGCATCCATGAATGTGAGGAGCTCATGTCCGGAGGTGGCATCAACTAACGAATCTATGTGTGGCAAAGGGAAAGGATCTTTTGGACAGGCTTTATTCAAGTCGGTGAAGTCGACACAAACTCGCCATTTCCCGTTTCTCTTCTCTACCACAACCACGTTTGCTAACCATCTTGGATAATCGACCTCTCGTATCATGTTGGCTTTGAGTAAGCGCTCTACCTCTTCCTTGATGATCTGGTTTCTGGTTTCTGCAAACTTCCTACGTTTCTGGTGCACTAGTTTAAAGCTAGGATCTACGTTAAGTTTGTGAGTGATGACATCTTTCTTTGATGCACTGTCATGTCATCATGTTTCCAAGCAAAACTCTTTATTCTGCTTCTTAATAGGTCCACAAGCTTCTCTTCTATATCTGATGGGATGTCAGTGCCAATAAGTACTTTGATGTCCGGGTTGGAAGGGTCTAGCAATACTTCTTTCACATCATCCTCCCTAGCTTCCAGGACTTCACGTACTTTCCTCGGTAATTGCTATGCTTGTTTTGGAGATGTCGACGCCTTCATTGAAGTTTTATAACATTCCTTGGCCACCTGTTGATCACTGTAAATCTTAGCGACACCCCAAGGTGTTGGAAACTTCACACACTGATGGTAAGTGGAGGGTACAGTTTTCATTCCATGAATCCACGGTCTTCCAAGAATGACATTGTAAGATGTTGCGCAATCAATTACGCAGAACCGTTCCATGGTATTGAGGCCCTTCGAGTATATAGGAATCTTTATCTTCCCCACCGTTTCTTTGACTTCCCCAGAAGCCTACCGGCCTTGAGGACTTCTTAATGATCTCGATTACGGGATGTTCATTTCCTTAAGGGTGCCCAACATAATAAGATTTACTGAGCTACCCCATCAACCGGGATGCGCCGGATTGTACGGTTGGCGTCTGCAAGGAAATAACTAGGCCGTCGTGATGGGGTTCCGGCAAGTTATCTCGATCACTTTCATCAAAGGTGATTGGATCTGGCGAGTGTCGACATCACAGTTTGTCTTTCGAGGCTTCTCCTCTTTTGACTCCTTAGCATGTCGTTTTGCGGCGAATAGGATGTTCCACATATTTACGAGCCTCCACTGATGAAATTGATCACCTTTGTTGATCTTTGGGAGAAAGCGGTCTTTCGGCTTCATGAGGAGCTTCCGCATTTTCGGCCTTCTTCTTTACGGATCCCAACAACTCCTTAAGATGTCCTTTCGAGAGCAAGTAACTGATCTCCTTTCTTAGTGCGATGCAATCTTCAGTAACATGTCCAAAGTCTTCATGGTAAGCGCACCATTTTGATTTGTCGCGCCATCCCGTGGCTTTATCCGTCTTCTTTGGCCATCTGGCTTTGTCCCCAGGTTGCCCGTTGCGCGAGTATACGAAATGTCAACAGAAAAACAATAATCAGAAATGTTAGGCACATTATCATTATCTTCATCCTCACCGTCTATTGAATTAATTTTGCTAGTGTCAATTCTCGGATAAGGATTGGAACGGTTGTTCCTACGATGGGACGATTCAGTCTTTCTGTCGGGATGGTCATATGTCGACATCTTGGATGAGGACTTCGATCTCTGCAGCTCATCTTCCTCCAGTCTTATGAATCTCACTGCCCTGCTCCTGACCTCTTCCAACCGCTTACAAGGAGTCATCACCAAATCTTGATAATACTGTGAGTCTTTCTTCATCCCCATTTTGAATGCTTACGTAGGTACATCGACATGTCAAGAATGGGAATTTCTAGCACTTCCTTATTGAACCGGTGGACATAATCCTTTAGAGTTTCATTAGGCTGCTGGGTCACATTGTAGAGATCACTTGTCAACCTTTCAAATTGTCGACTGCATGAGAATTGGTTATAGAACATGTTGATGAGCTGGGCGTATGAACCAATTGAACCTAGGGGTTGCCTAATCAGCCATTTGAGAGCTGGTCCAGACAAGGTTGATCCAAATCCCTGCATAAGCAGGCCTCCCGGAATTGAAGCGGAATATGGATTATGTCCATCTTTTCTTGATAGTGTGCAACATGCTCCTCTGGGTCCGTGGTGTCGTCGTACAACTTCATAGATGGTACACTGAAACGCTTTGGGATGTCAACATTTGTAATTGCTGGGACAAACCGGGATTGATTGTAGCAGTTTTGAGTCACTGGTTGGATTGGAGGAGTTACGCCTGGCACGTTCATTATCAGCTCTCTGAGATCCTGCATCTGTTTGGCTAGTGGGTTTCCTGCAAAAGGGTCAGCCATAGGAATACGATTGAAATTATTATTATTGAAAAGATTATTTAGCAAACCAGAGTTGTCCGTAGTAGTCGTGACAGTAGTGTTGTCAATTAATGGGATGAACTGGGTGAATCCTGAGGAAGGTGGAGTCAATAGGGTGTCCCCGGGCAAATGTGTTGACGTCATCAAGGATGTCAGCTGTTGAGTTTGAGGCGGACTACCCATTGGGATAAATTCGCTCTGAAATGTAGATCCTCCGGTGTTGTCGAAGTTGAGAACCCTTGCACGCAGTGGTGATATGTTGTCAAGCCGAGACGCGATGAGCTGTTGATCTTTCTGCATCTTAATCATGGAATTGGTCAGCACCTTCGAATTGCTGTCTTGCTGGTCCAACCTTTGATTCAACCTGGTTAGGATACTCCGGATATCAGCATCTACATTGGAAGAGGTTGCTCCCTTTTGTGGAGTCTTCGTAGGTTGAGTTGGCTGAGGTCCGGTCTGAGGAGGTGGTGGTAACAAGCTGGTTCTACCTCCTGATGTGGGAACAACGGCGGGACTCTTGCCGGCGGCGGACACATTGGGGGGTGCAGACATAATGATTTTGCTTAGGAAATGATCCAAATAACCGATAAACCACGAGGCCCCTCGGTGGGAGCCAAATTGTTTTGGTAGAAAAAACAATAGAGTTGAATCTTAACTTTGATTAGTGTGTGGATTGAACAATAAGGAGGGGACTATGGAATTCGACTATATGGAACAAAAGCATGAAAAGAAATAATGACACCACGATTTGTTAACGAGGAAAACCTTGGAGGTGATAACCTCTTTGGAAAAAACCCCGGGAGTTAGGTCTCCAACCTTAAAAGTTTCACTAGGATGATTATGAGTACAACTTTGGAAGAGAATGGAGAGGATTACAATCAGTTCATGCGTAGAGTGTGTGTGCGTATGAGAATGTGTGTGTTCCATCTCCACTTCCCCTTAAATATAAGTAAGTATGAAAAAGTCAAATATTGTTCCTACAATCTCAGGATATAGGCTTATCCTTTCAACCTCCGTGAGACCAAGTCGCCCTAGCCGTTGAAGGTGTGTTGAACGTGCTGGAGAATATTCCGCATTTCTTCTCTCTTAATTACTGGAAAATAAGAATAAATATATTAAGAAATATTAAATAAGTAAATATTAAAACAATACTTACAGTGGAATGACATCTTGATATGCAGGATCAACTGAAGATGTCACCATGCTGAAAAATACCCACAACAGGTGTGTTCATCAAAAAAGTTGCGAGCTACCCTTGAAGCCATTTTTCTTGTGAGCGGGAGGCCCGGTTGCTTGCTCAGATTGCTCAAGCTAAGGGATTTGTGAATGATAAAAAAATCGAGAAAGGTCCTCACCCCATCAATGTCAACGATGCTCTTCCTTCCATCCGGAGTTGATGCAGTCAATCAGTCTTCGTAGGTTCTAGAATGTCCCTTTCGGGTATCGAGTCTGTCAAGTCCAAGTTGGACCAGTTTTTGCTTTGCAGTAATAAAATTTTTTGATTCTTTTCTTGCTAGACTCGGGACATTACTTGCACACCCACATTACACTTGATTGAAATGGTTTCATTCTACATGATCACTTGTGCTGCTCAACCACTAATCCATTGAAATGATTAATTTTTAAATTGATCGGAGTGAGAAAATCAGCTGATATCCTTCTCAAAGTGGGGCTTGCCAACTCCCCATCTTGCGTCTCATATGCTCACACCCCTTTCATCATCCTCGTCGTCGCTCAAAGAATTTGCATGAATCTTCCTCAAGTAAGCTTAAGCAAGCAATGAAGACTCAATCTCGTTCGGATCATCTGGTAGGGACTGCGGTTGAAACCTTTCACCCATAGGAAAACCATTACCTCACCCTCACCAAACAATACCCTTTCATTTCAAGATTGGCATGTTTTGAAACCCCGTTTAGCCATCATCTTTGCTCCATGCTAAGAGAAGTCAAAGCGAGGCCAAGAAGTTAGCTTCGAGAGTTGGAGGTGCGCAAAATACTTAAGCCATGAAGGAAGGACAAAGATAATCCTCAATTCCTCAAAGAGGCCTTCCAAGTTATCAAAAGAAGGATTTTAAATCCTCACAATTCAGCAAGAATCCTCAACCCCTCAAAAGGCTTTTCAAAAGAAGGACTGTAGATCCTCACCATTCAAAAAAAACTTTCCCGACTTCTCAAGAAGCTCTCCAATGTTCAAAAGGAGCCTAAGTCCTTGCAAGTTCCCAAAAGTTCTCGATAGCTTGGACTTCCTATCACCCAATCCTGAGCCATCCTCTCGATTTTAGAGGATATTCCCATTACCGAAACCAATCCCAAGCCGTCCTCTCGATTTTAGAGGATATTCCCATTATCGTTACCCTTACCTTTGGCCGAAGCAAATTTGGACCTCTCACTCTTAGAGGCAATCAATTCCCTCACCTTAGAAATCCCAAACACATCCCTGCAAGCCAACCTCTCATCTTTAGAGGTTCAGTCAGTAAAAAGCCCAGCCGACCTCTCATCTTAAGAGGTCATCAACTTTCCCAAATTACCCGATGGCTGATCGAAGCCCGGAAACCCAGTTGCAGTTCCTACCGGGCAGCAGTTTCATTCCAATATCATCAAGATCTAAATCAGATTAATACTTTGTTTCTTGCTTAAGTCGGAGTCAAATCCATCTCGGCTCAAGAGATCGTCAATCAAAGATTGTGCAAATTCAAACTATTCATTCGATATTTCATGTGAGCATATTTCATTTCTCCTCCGCAAACACTTGCCGTGGATGTCCCACTGGGGCTTCGCATCCGTGTCTTCCGTTGACACTCCAAAGAGACATGTGCTTCAAATTGTCAATCCTCAAAGACTCTTTTCAAATCGGGATAAGCCCGAACTACGGCGACCTGAGCTCCTCGCCATGAGGGGAACGTAGGCAACCATAACTGGTCCGGTCGAAATCACAAACAAATCTCAGAAAATCCGTTCTCCTCAAGGGCCGTCCCTATACACAGATCCTTCGTTCCATCTTTCCGAGTTTGATTCTCGATATCATTGGGCTTTCTCCTCATGATTAATCAAAATATTTGTTCATATCTGGATCGGTGGTCGAATAACCCGAACATCAATAAAGGGTTTTTAGCAGCCTTGTGATCACCATGAATAAGACAAGTTTTCAAGTGTTTCGACAAGTCTTCTCTTTCTACATCATAGGAAGATAGAGCTAAACACTGTTCTTCTGTCAAGCAGGGGCTTCCATACACTTTTCCACACCTTGTGACGCTTATACTCTCCCAGAAGAGTCAAACCCAAAAGCGAGTGTGTCACAGAATCGGGATTCATTCCCACCCTCAAAAAATGTGCCCCTACACGTAAAAATTTTTGAGTCTTGTCCAATGACTGATTGACTACGATTTGAATGATGAATGCCTCGTTGGCCGCATGATGATTCTACCTGTAATGGGACTGCATCGAATCTATTCCAGCTGGGACTTTGTTATGCTATTCTCTCAGGCTCCCCTTTACCAGATTCCATCCGGGTTTGCCTTGCATTATCAACTGGGGCTTCACCAAGCCGGGATCATTCTCTGCACGTTCTCTATCGCTTGCCGTCTCGGGTGCGCGACACACTTTGTTCTCACCAGCAACGGACCTACTGCAACCAGCACTCCCTGGAGCGTCCCCGACTTGCCTAGCCTGCACCTTATCATCCATATTTTCCTCAATCATCACTCATACAATTCCCCACCTCATGGGAGAGGGTCCAACCCATACATCATATATACACATTCATCCCATGCACAATCCATTATAGCACAACTGCTACATGCATATCCGCTCGTCAAGCCGTGCAAAATCCTCACTTCCTTTCCATCCCCAGCTGAGATGGACTTGTGCAACAAAAGACAATAATGCATAAGCAAAAAGCCAAATAAAATGTAAAGTGCCTAGAGTGTTGTGTTTTTCCCCCCGCAGGGTACAAGAATCAAGTGATCATAATTTGATCATGAGGACTGCTCCTCAAATCACAATCCGGACAAAGATTTCAAATCCTGCAGGTGGCATACCCCGCCTTTATCATCTTCATAAGGCCCGTCACCTTCAGACCCATCAGCATCATCTGAAAGAGCCTCAGCTGCCTCAGTCCCCAAGCAACGCTTGTCAAAAAAAAAGAGCTTCAGTTGTCTCAATATCCAAGCAATAATGCTCATCAGCCTCAGCGACATCAAGGCATGTTCCGCACGGCGAGTTATCATCCAATGCCCTTTCTCATGAGCGCACCTTCATCAAGACTTGTCTGCACCGACACGTCTTCATCCAAGTCTCCATGAGTGGATGAAAGATCATCCACAAAAGACTGCCCCTCGAAGCAAAACCGAGACAAAGAATCCAAATCTATCAGTCTCCCCAGCAATGTGCATCAAGATCATTGGCCCCGCCGCCAAAGCATCAGCAAAAATCTGTTCCCTAGCAAACAAAATCCACGTCCCATCAAGCAAAGTTCAGGACTCCCAAAGTCAACCAACCGTCAACAAAAACCGTCCCGCACCCGGTAGACCAGCAAGTCATCAACAAAAATGGCATGAGACCCTCTGGCAGCTACAACCTCCCACGATCAACAGTAGCAGCTTCAGTCCCTCCGGTAGCTACAGGAAAGCATAGCACAGGTATGAAAGTATATCTCAGTCAATTACTTTTAAAAAAAAAAGCATCAGTCAAATCTTCGGGTGACTCCCCTAACAGTCAAATTCCATCGGCTATGCGTCCTCGCCCCGAGGCAGCCATCCTTTCCATTGGCTATACGTCCTCGCTCCGAGGTAGCTATCCATTCCATTAGCTACACGTCCTCTCCACGAGGCAGCCATCCATTCCATTGGCTACGCGTCCTCGCCCCGAGGCAGTCGTCCTTTCCATCGGCTATGCGTCCTCTCCACGAGGCAGCCATCCATTCCCTTGGTTACACGTCCTCGCCCCGAGGCAGCCATCCTTTCCATTGGCTACACGTCCTCGTCCCGAGGCAGCCATCCTTTCCATTTTCTACACGTCCTCGCCCCGAGGCAGCCATCCTTTCCATTGGCTACACGTCCTCGCCCCGAGGCAGCCATCCATCCCTCTTGGTCACACGTTCTCACCCTCCGAACTACGACCGGCTTGATTCCCACCTGGGATACGTAGGAATCCTTTCTCCAAAGGTCCAGCCATCCGATCTCACCAGATCATCGTTCAGCCACCCGCCATATCCCCAACCACTCATTGGGATTGGGTCTTATTTTATCGACAACCTCACTTCTTCCATAAGTGACGTTGCCGAGGGGCTCTGTAAGTACGCCAATCCAATTCGCGACCCTTCTTAGATGCATTTTAATCTGATAAAATTGTATTAGGGGCATTTTGGTAAATTCCCGGTCCGCTTCGAGACTTTCGGAATCTTTTTATAAGTTTCTTGCGAAGGGAGTACTGTTACGTAATTTTTCCATGCAAAAGGACCTACAGGGAATTAATTGCTTTGGATCTTTAAGGAATTATCATAGAATGTTCCAGAAACAGTAATTTGGCGCCAGAAACAGTTATGGACACCTTGTGTCACGCGACACTTCGAAGCCACGGAAAGTTGATGCAGGACGTCGTGCGACACATCTGTACCATGAACTGCAGCTATAAATAGAGCCCTCTGCTTCTCATTTCAGGATCCCTTTTCCAGCACCCTAAAGTCACTCTACAGAAATTACACCAGAACCCAATCTCTCTCCTCCTTCCACCCTAACACACACCAATTCCCTTCCAATTCCTTCATCCCTCATACATATCCCACACATCTACCTCCATACTTAATTCACCAACTGAAGATCCAAAGCTCAGCACTCCACCTGTGCACCAATTCGCATTCCAGCAGCTGAATCAAAGCTCTCTACACCTAACTCGGTGTAGAGATTGAGGACTACAAGGGTAACGATTCCCTCCATCTCTCTCTCTCTCATTTACTTGTTTCATTACACAATTTCCATTCCTCCACTTGATAATCAAGCTCCATCCGCTTTTGATTATCAAGTGGCAACTGCCATCTCTCTGTTTAATTTGTATGGTTTGATATAATTGATGTTCGTGATGTGATCTATTGATTTTCGTGGTTTGATTGACAAGGGAGTGCGGATCTCCCATATCCACACCCGTTTGGTCAATCCTTTGTTGATTCGTATTTGTCTGAATCGAATTGTTGTGGTGGTTTGATCTGATTTCGTTTCTGTTGAGTTGAATTTCAAAATTGTAAAGTCTCTGTAAATGGCAAGGTTATGTCACACGACACAACAGATCTCATCAATCCTGTGTAGCGCGACATAACTAAGCCCTATGCATAGATTGCTTTTTCCAGTTGTAACTTGTTTATCAATATCCACATTCATTTGAAGTGCTTGTGTTCTGCAGTTGAGACTTGTAAAACCTCTGCAAGGTACCTTGTTGTGTCACGCGACACAACAGATCTCTCAGGTCCTGTGTCACACGACACAACGAGCCTGCTGCATGTTCAATTTCAGTTGTATGTTCTGTTCCTCCTCTTTGTAAATGGGATGTGGCCTCCCGGAGTAAATGGCTCACAAGTTGTAATTCCTTCCTTTGAGCAATAAAACGAAGCACTCTTATGCATTTTATACATATTTTGTCACACACATTCCGCACACACGTTTGGATGATATAAATGTTGAACATAGAAAGACTCATCTACGGACGAGGCATGTTGGGTGAACTATCGGTTCTTCCCAACACGTAACCTGATCCCCGAACCCATTTTCTCATTTTAAAAGGTTTTCAATGTTTCCTTAAAAACGGCGTGGCGACTCCTATTTTTTCGGCGAGCGTTCATTCAGGTGCCTAGAGCCGGACCTGAAATTACCCGGATCCGAGAGGCTCACGCCCCGGCATCTGGCATCTTTCGCGTTGGCGGCGGTTTCGTCCCGCCGTTTGTTTTTGCATTTGTAGAGTCGCCACGCCGTTTTTATTAAGCCCAAAACATTGAAAAAGGGCATCAGTTTAAAGATAATTTTAAACTGTTTTTGTGTGATGAGATTTTGAGTTCGGAGGTCAGATGACTCCTCGGGAAGAGAATATTAGAATATTAGAGCTCACCCGAGTCGCCTCGTAAAACGAGTCTTTCGGATACCCCTAATATCCTTTAAATGTTGTGTGTTTGTGTGTGTGTGCTTTTAAAAATGCATGCTGTATCGGATGTCTACATTGTATACTATGTATTGAAATGTATTGAAATAGTGATGGAAGGAAGCCTTACCAATGTTGGTTCGTGTCTGTCTTCCGCTGGGGAATAGTGTTTGAGGTCGGAGTAGCGTTCCGGTACGGATCGGGATTGCTTCGGGAGATGCCGGTTGTCTGCGGACAGAGTTTCGGCGTGAGTTGAGGTTGCAGGCTGCGTTCGGGCAGAGGTTCAGCGTGCGTGGGGATCGTCGGGATCACTTGGGCAGAGGTTCGACGTGCGTTGGAATCGTTGGCTGGATTCGGGCAGAGTTTCGGCGTGGTTTGGGATTGCCGGTTTGACTCGGAAAGAGCCGGGACACCGTGGAAAGACCAGGCAAGGCCTCGGAGTACCACGAGGGGCCTCAGAGTACCTCGAGAGTGCCTCGGGGCAGCGCGGGAGCATCGCGGGAGCGCTCGGGGAGGCTTCGGAGCACCACGAGGGGGCTCAGAAGGCCTCGGAAGGATCCGAAAGGGCGGGAATGCCTCGGAAGGACTTAGAAAGGAAGCCGTAAGGCACGGGAGGAAGAGAAGAGAGAAGTGGGAGGTGTGTGAAAATGAGGAGGGGAGCCCTCTATTTATAGTGCCGGATTAGGTGCAAGAAGGTCCGTACGGACCTCCACAGTAATCCGAGCTTTTGGTTTTCCTCGATTTGAGGGAATGCAGTGATGATGGAGGAATATTTGCAATTATGATGTTCCTCTGTGCAATAAGGTCCGTACGGACAAGTTGACATGCAAAGAGGTACGTACGGACCGGCTACGCAGGGGGTAATCATTTTCCCCGGATTTGAGGGAATATTGTGGACTTTAAGAAGATTCGGTAATTATTAAAGCAAAGAGGTCCGTACGGACCATTATTGCTTTTCCAATTTCTGAAAATTCCCAAAAGGTCCTTTTGTCCCTTTTATCCCCGAGAAAGGCTCCTCCCTTGGTTTGGTGGGGGTTTAGAGAGGGTTTTGAGTGCCGTGGGTCATCGAGGCTGCGTTGATGAGTCTGCGGTGTTTCCGTGTGTTTGAAAGGGGGTGATCCAGTTGGGGTACTTACGAAGCCCCTCGACGACGTCACTTATGAAAGAAGTGGGGTCGCCAGATAAGATAAGGGTCCTAATCTGGATCGCGTCTTTGGGAGATAAAGTGACCGGGAGGTCGGTGTGAGGACGTGGTGGTGTCCTATTGTGTGACCGCATAGGTCGGTAAGTGGACCACTGTGATAGGATTCCTACGTATCCCTGGCGGGAATCAAGCCTGGTCGTAGTTCGGGTGTGGGGTGAGTGTTTTGTGAATGCGGGCGTGGTGGTGCCCTGAAGTGTCGTGTGACCGCCAAGGTCAGTTGTGAGGACGTGGTGGTGTCCTGGGTGACCGCATAGGTCGATGGCTGGACCCTGTGATAGGATTCCTACGTATCCACTGGCGGGAATCAAGCCTGGTCGTAGTTCGGGTCGTGAGATTGTGAGTGCGGGCGTGGTGGTGCCCTGAAGTGTTGTGTGACCGCCGAGGTCAGTGGTAAGGATGTGGTGGTGTCCTAAGATGTGGTGACCGCCGAGGTCAATTGTGAGGACGTGGTGGTGTCCTGGGATGGAAATTTTACGATTTTCCTAATCGGGTGGTTTAAGGCCTTACAGGCGGAGATAGTGATTTGGGAGATTTATACGGTCTTCCAGACCGAGTGGTTTAAAGCCTTCCGGGCTGGGGATAGCGTGAGGACTTGAATCGTCTTCTGAATGTGGTTGCGCCACGCGTGAGGACTTTGAATCGTCTTCTGGCGGCGGTTTTGGTGCCACGCGGGAGGACTTTGAATCGTCTTCTGGCGGCGGTTGATGTTATGCGCGAGGACTTTGAATCGTCTTCTAGCCGCAGTTGATGTTATGCGCGAGGACTTTGAATCGTCTTCTAGCCGCAGTTGATGTTATGCGCGAGGACTTTGAATCGTCTTCTAGCCGCAGTTGATGTTATGCGCGAGGACTTTGAATCGTCTTCTAGCCGATTGTGGAGCCATGGAGGCATGCCTTATGCTTTGATTGCGAGAGGCGTAGATGCCTTTGTTTTTGCATGTTGAGTAGAAGGTTGGACTTACGATGACTGCCGGTGCTTGCGTTGCCGTTGAAGTGGGCAAGGATGACGGTCGGTGATTGCTTCACCATTTGGCGTTTTAGAGGCGCTTCGTGCTTTGGGACTTGTGCTCAGAGGTGTTGGCTCCTTCTTGTGCTTGTTTTGTCGTTGAGTGGGCAAGGATGATGGCTGGTGCTGGGGATATGCAGTCTTGTAAGACTTCCCTTTGACTTGTTGGGGAGGAGCTCGGGCTTACTTTGATGGCCGGTGCTTGCGTTGCCGTTGAAGTGGGCTAGGTTCGGGCTTACCACAGCTGGCTAGGGTGCTTGAATTCTGAGGATGCATGACCCTGTAGGGAGCCCCTTTTGTTGGGAAGATGACTTCGGACCTCTTTTGAGGACAGTGGTTGAAGTTGTCGTTGAGCGTTTGGGAGGCGTCTTGTGCCTTGATATTCGTCTTTGGGAGGTGTTGGCTCCTTCTTGAATTGCTGTCGGGCATTTTGGAGGCGTCTCGGGCCTTGATATTCGTACTGGGAGGTGTTGGCTCCTTCTTGAGTCGCCGTTGAGTGGGCGAGGACCGGTCTTACGCTGACGGCCGGTGGTTGAATTGCCGTTGGGCGTTTTGGAGGCGTCTCGTGCCTTGATATTCGTACTGGGAGGTGTTGGCTCCTTCTTGAGTCGCCGTTGAGTGGGCGAGGACCGGTCTTACGTTGTGGCGACGGGGGATTGAATTGCCGTTGAAGTGGCGAGGACGGTCTTACGTTGACGGCGGGGATTGAATTGCCGTTGGAGTGGGCGAGAGGACCGGTCTTACGTTGACGGCCTGGGGATTGAATTGCCGTTGAAGTGGCGAGACCGGTCTTACGGCGGCAAGGGGATTGAATTGCCGTTGGAGTGGGCGAAGACCGGTCTTACGTTGACGGCCGGTGGTTGAATTGCCGTTAGGTAGGCGAGAGGACCGGTCTTACATTGTGACATGGCCAAGAGATTGAATTGCCGTTGAAGTGGCGAGACCAGGTCTTACGTTGACGGCCAGGGATTGGAATTGCCGCTGAAGACCGGTCTTACGTTGACGGCCGGTGGTTGAATTGGGTTGAAGTGGGCGAGGACCGGTCTTACGCTGACGGCCGGGGATTGAATTGCCGTTGGAGTGGGCGAAGACCGGTCTTACGTTGACGGTCGGTGGTTGAATTGAAGTTGGAGTGGGCGAGGACCGGTCTTACGTTGACGGTCGGGGATTGAATTGCCGTTGGAGTGGGCGAGGACCGGTCTTACATTGACAGCCGGTGGTTGAATTGCCGTTGGAGTGGGCGAGGACCGGTCTTACGTTGACGGCCGGGGATTGAATTGCCGTTGAAGTGGGCGAAGACCGGTCTTACGCTGACGGCCGGTGGTTGAATTGCCGTTGGAGTGGGCGAGGCTCGGGCTTACGCTGACTGCCGGTGGTTGAATTGCCGTTGGAGTGGGCGAAGACTCGGGCTTACGTTGACGGCCGGGGATTGGTGCCGTTGGAGTGGGCGAGGACCGGTCTTACGTTGACGGCCGGGGATTGAATTGCCGTTGGAGTGGGCGAGGACCGGTCTTACGTTGACGGCCGGTGGTTGAATTGCCGTTGAAGTGGGCGAGGACCGGTCTTACACTGACGGCCGGGGATTGAATTGCCGTTGGAGTGGGCGAAGACCGGTCTTACGTTGACGGCCGGATTGAATTGCCGTTAGAGTGGGCGAGGACCGGTCTTACACCGACGCGGCCGGGGATTGAATTGCCGTTGGAGTGGGCGAGGACCGGTCTTACGTTGACGGTCGGGGATTGAATTGCCGTTGGAGTGGGCGAGGACCGGTCTTACGTTGACGGCCGGTGGTTGAATTGCCGTTGGAGTGGGCGAGGACCGGTCTTACGCTGACGGCCGGGGATTGAATTGAAGGGTTAGGGACCATTACGCACTTGGATTTCTTTGGAAAAGGCCTTAGGACTGACCGGGGGCAAAGATTATAAGAGCGGGAAAGTAATTTGGCCACCGCACCAAAAGAGGTCCGTACGGACCAACCTGGCTGCAAAGAGGTCCGTACGGACCACTTTGGTTTTTTACAGTTCCCAGGTTTTGACCGGGTTAAAAAACCGAGGCCCCCTTCACTTCTTCTCCAGTTCCTGCATCCGAGAGAGAGAAAGAGAGAAAACCTCCATTTTTACCAAAATCCTCCATTTTTTTCACTTGAATCGCTTGCAATGGCGGAAGGATCTCGAAGGAGTCGTCGTCAACGCAGTCAAGAAGTGGTCGAGCAACGGATGGAGCTTCAAAGAAATTGGATTTCGTTCGTTCCATCTTCGAAGAACCCGGATGTCTTGTATCCGAATCCGGAGGTGCACAATCGTCGTTCTAGGAACGTCGGGGAGGTAAGAAATCCGTCTCGTTTCGATTCCTTGCTTGAGATTTTGAATGCTAAAACTAGATTTTAGTTTTTCGCATATTTGAGTTTTTGTTATTTTTCATGCCTTTTGTGAAATTCTTGATGAATTGTTGAAAATGGACATGTAAAAATTGTGGGTATGTGTATTTTGTGCAGAAATGTGTAGATTAGCTCTTATTTGTGAAAATAAAGTGCCTCTCTAATGAAATGCATGCCTTGGTGTTTTGTATGTACATTATGAGAAAAGTTTGTCGTGTAGTGACAAATTTTGTGAAAAAAATGTGACATGTGCCGTGTTTTGTGACGGGTTTTGTCTGAAAGTGTGTGCCGTGTAGGGACGGATTTTTGTTATGCAGTGTGTGCCGTGTTTTTGGGTGACGGACTTTGTGGGGAAAATATGTGCAATATGTGCCGTGTTTTTGTGGCGGGTTATATGTGCTTTTGCCGTGTTGGGACGGACTTTTTTGAAAATGTGTCGTGTAGGGCTTAATCCCTCTTTTGAGAAAATGTGTACAGTGTGTGCCGTGTTTTTGTGACGGACTGCATGGGAAAAATTATATGTATAATGTATGTGAAAATTATGTGCAACATGTGCCGTGTTTTGTGACGGGATATATGTGAAAATTGCATGTGAAAATTATGTGCAATATGTGCCGTGTTTTGTGACGGGTTGTATGTGAAAAGTATGTGCAATGTGTGCCGTGTTTTGTGACGGGTTATTTTCATGGTTTTCCGTGTTGGGACGGACTTTTGTGCTTTTTGTTTTATATTAAGTACTGTGATTGACGTACCTTTGCTGTGTTTACTGCGGGATGAGGGCTCATGGCTGGGAAGGCCAAGAAGATGAAGACTCGGGGATCGCTTGAAATTTGTTGTTGAGTTGTGGCGGCGGATACACGATATTTCCGTGGATGGTAGGCCGAGTCCCAGGAGGCGGTCTACGCTTACGGCTTGGGTGTGTTCGTAGAGAACCCGGCGGGTTTCGACACGAGGAAGAACAAGAGCGTCTTCCTTGGCCTTTACGAGTATTGGTGGGATACCACCCACACCTTCCATCCGAGTGCGGGGAGAGGTGGCCGGTGACGCCTACCGACTTTGCTTTGCGATTACAGGGCTTTCCTTCAAAGGAGGGCCGGTGCGGTGGAGAGATATGATAGGCGATGATGTGTTGGCCAGAGGCTGCTGGGCTTTGAGCCTCGTCCTCGCTGAGGCCGGGCACAGGCATGTTGTACGGTGATGTGGAGGCGAGGATCACGGCCCCGGCATTAGGGCTATGTTCGGGGTACCGGCCGAGGTGACGGCGGAGCGGCTAGCGCGCTCCTTTTTGTGGTTTGCACTTTACGAGACTTTGTTCTCGAACCACGCGGCTGCGGCTCCTTTTGCTCTGTTGGAGAGCTTGATTGATCTCGGGAGAGGGTTTGTGATATCGCTTAGGGCGAGCGAGGCTTGGCGAACTCTACTTCTCTTTGGACCAGTTTAGCCGGGAATTGTGGCCGGTTCTTTGGCCTTTGTTTTGACTTTGCTCGGGAGGTATGAGTTTATTTCTTTGTTTTTTGATTTAGCAACTTGTCGCTTTCTCCATTTTCTTTTGCCCAGGCCCCTTCGTTTTGTCACGAGGTGTGGTTCTACGAGATCTTCCGGTGCTTCAGTGGGATAGAGATCTGGGGCCGTAGCAGCGTATCCCGCTATATTGGGCTGGGTCCGCTCGGCGAGGAAGAGGAGGACAGCGAGAGGAAGCTCACCATCGCTACGGGGATGTGCGGGAGCGTACAGAGAAGAGGTAGCCGGAGGAGTTTGTTTTGTTTCCGTGGGCTCGGTATGAGGGCGATGAGTTCGAGGGCTCCACGAGGTGACGCAGCGGAAGATCTTTGCGGGGCTTGACTTGTGATGTCATGTATGCAGGAGAGCGGGTCTTACGGGCAAGATGTCCTGGCCAGGTGTGTGCTTCCGTGGCTCAGGGACCCTCCTTTTGGGATGCTTGATTCCTAGGGATATGGATGTGTTGGACTTTTAGAGGTACCTTGGCGGTGTGGGCGCCGAGGAGTTCATCTTGTATGGAGAGGAGTACGGGGCCTTCGTGAGGAGGAAGGCGAGGGCGCCGCAGTGCGCGAGGAGAGAGAGGCTGGCCGCGGGCTCCCGGAGGTTCCGATGCGGGGCCGGATTTCACGTATGTCGGGGGACGGATCGAGGAGGAGGGTGTACATGCCGTTCTGGCGTGCTCTGCTGCATACGAGTGGATCCCGATAGATCGGTGAGTGTGCTAACTCTTTTCCATCTTGGCATCTTTTACGCATTTTCTCTTTTTGTTGTTGAGTGTAAGCTTGTATTCTTTGAGCGTTTCCTTGGGTACGCTTCCGATGCGAGGTCCCGGGGAGAGCCTATGATATGCTGACTCGCCGTTATGTGGCGATGAGGTCGTTTGCGAAGAAGATGGCGTCGAAGATATCTTGCCGGTCTTCGCGACGCGTGCCGGCGTACGAGCCTATGCCTTCGAGGCATTCTGTAGACGTTCCTCACTTTAGAGCCGGCGGAGCCGCGGCGGGGAGGGACCTTCGAGGGCGGCATAGTATGGATGTCGGGACATCTTAAGAGCTCCGGGCGGCGGCCCTTTGCTCGATTCTTCCCTCCTCCTCGGGATGCGCGGGCGAGGGTCGCGTCAGAGCCTTCCTTCTTTGATCCTTTCGCCGGATTTGATCCTTCAGATTACTTTGAGTGGCAGCCTCCGGCGGGGGCTCGGTACTCTGATGACGAGGATGTGGCGGGCGAGTTCACAGGGATGCCCGACTTCTCTCTGGAGGACCTCGGCGAGGATGATGATGCTGAAGAGTCGGATTAGGGTCCATTTGCTTTCCCTCTTTCCATATCTTCTCTTTTTTTTATTTAGCAACAGACATTTATGGGTACCTGTAATAAAACATTTGTATTTGCACGGCAAATAGCATTTTATTTTAAGATGTAATGTCATTTTTGTGATTCCCGGGATTTGTCCTAGAAATGGTTGCTATTATTATTTTTTATTTTGTGCATGCCACGTGAGCTGAAAGTGCGTTTGTGGGTAGTGTATGTTCACCGGGAATGGCTTTGGCCAGTGTTTGGGCAGTTTGGAGCAAGGTTTTGCTGAGGACAGTGGTTGTTGTGCTTGTTCTTTGGGGAAATGGGTTCTGTTTGCAAGGAGGTCCGTACGGACATACCTAGCATGCAAAGAGGTCCGTACGGACCAACCTTGCTTTTGGGAAGGAGATAAATGCTTTCCAGTGTCTGGTTCTTCCCCATTTCCCCATTTGCAGCCATTTTCGAGCTTTCTTCCCCATTTTCTCTAGGAACCTCCATTTTTGCCATGGATTCTTCGTACGTCCCTAGAATTTTGCCGAGGCTTTCGTAGGAGAGGCAAGCACACTTCCTTGAGCAGTTGAAAACATGGATGCGGCGCCGTATGAGGCATCGAGACGGGCTTTCGAGGTAAGGTTTCGTCTTTGCTCGATTTGGTCTTTTAAGGAGTTGGTTCCTGATTAGGATTTGTTGCGGGCTGCTGCGAAGTTGCAGGATGTTAGGAGGCATGTGTCTTGTTTCTCCTATAATGAAATGGTGCCCACTTTTGAGGATTTTCGGGCTTTGATTGGAGGACCGGAGCTGGAGGCCATCTCGCTTCCTTTGATGGGTGGTCTTTGCGGTGAGCGTGAAGCTTGCAGGCTTTCTTCGTACTTTGTTGGAAGAAGTGCAGGGCATGATCCTTGATTCGGGTCATATCGACATTTCTGAGCTGCCGGAGCGGTTCATGGTTGATGATGAGAGTGACGTCTCTTGGGATGCCTTCGCCTTGTGCACGATAGCGACGCTCTTCATGGTCAGCTCCCTTGGCATTTGTGATGGGGCTTTGCTAGATGTGGTAGGGCACTGCAGAGCTGGAGAGGATATTGTCCCGTTGGTCTTGGGGAGACACTTCATGGTATCGGCCGTGCGGCCCAGGGATCGTTTTATGAGAGGGGAAGCCCCGCTTTGCTCACCTTGTAGGCTGCGAGAGAGACTTGAGGCCATGCCCGAGGCTCCGTGTCGTTTAGTCCGTGGTCATTTGCTCAGCGACCTCTTGTATTGGATATGGATCGGTCACTTTGGGAGAGATGGATGGCACGGCTTGGTACGCATCGAGATCCGCCGGGTGGGTTCCGCATTTGGAGGATTGAGACTAGGAGGATCTTGCGGGAGGGGTCTACGTTGTCGAGTTCTAGGTTTGTCTTGGTCCTCCTTCTATATTCCGTCGCTTGTTTCCGGCGAGTTTGGGATAAAGCGAGAGCCTTTGTTGGTGGAATGACCTTGCTGCTTTGCGGAGATAGCTCCTCTTTGTATGGCGGCTCCGAGGTGCTTTCTTGTATTTTACGAGGTATGGAAGTATTCCGCTTTCCCTCTGTGGTACTCCTTACACGTCGGGAGTGTCGTATTGATGACTCGGTGCGGCACAGTATGAGCGGCGTGTTGGGCGATCCCAGTGGTCTTGGAGAAGCGGCGTGTAGCGATTACAGGACCCGGTTGCCGTAGTAGCTATTGCCTTAGGAGTTTCGAAGCACAGTCGACCACTTTGGATGTGATGGGAGACACTTTGTTTGACTACGAGACTAGAGTTGGCCAGGCGACGGGGAGAGGTCCTCTTTTGCGGGACTCGCGAGGAGGAGATCCGAGCGAAGCACGGGCGAATGAAGCCACGAGAGCTCTTGGATTGTTTGACTCTAGGAGGACCCCGGCATCTCGGAGGCGAGAGACGCGAGTTGGTTCACGTGGAGCGAAAGAAGACTCGCCGGGGACGAGGAAGGAAGAATGGCGAGGGGACAAGCGCGAGATGGCGCGGAATGACCTCCTAGGTATCCATTCATTGCATTGCAAACACATTATTAGTTAAATGTATTAAGTTGTCTTTTAGCATGTTGTGAACTTGAGAGTAGACCGTGCTTGAACTCATCAAGAAATGTTGTAACCGTTAGTGATTTGTGATTTACTTTTAAAAAGCTTTGTCGAGACGCAAGATCTCTTGTTTGCCTTTGTTTCTTTTGTGCACTTTGTCGGCGTCCATCTTTGGACTTCTACATTGCATTTGCGGGCGAAGCGGCACAGGCCATGACGGCAATCCCTTTTCTTTGGGGCTTTGTGCTTGGGCGAGAGGTTGAATGCTCCCTTGACAAGTCGTTTTGACGGTCTTTTCGTAGCTTCCTTGCCTCTTGTTGGCGTCGGGCTCTTGACCTCTTTTTTGCGGCTTACGCTTGAGCTTCTTTTTATTTTTGTTTTTTTGTGAGCCCTTGCTCGAGCTCTCTTTTTTATTTTGAAGCGCGTGAAGGCGAAGACAAGCCCTGGCTTGGAAGCGAGACATGAGTCGGTCGTTTGATCTTGAGTGACCCTCGGATGTCCTTTGATGTTGCCGCCGTCGTTTGACTTGGTCAAGGTATTTGTTGGGGCGTGTTCTTGAAAAGTGCGTAGCTTGATGGAGGTCTTGATTGACATTCAAACTTTTGACTTTTTGTGTATTTTTAGACCGGACCAATTAAGGTTGCCTACGTTCCCCGGACTAGAGGGCTCGGAGTGCACGTAGTTCGACACTACATGGAGTGCCAAGAGATGCACGGTTGTTCTTCTTTAGGCAAAGTATCTGCGAAGTTTGCTTGGTTATTTGGATTCAAGAAGGGATTGCCGTCTAGGTCCGTCGGCTTAATGGCGCCTCAGGAGAAGATCTTTTGTACCACGAAAGGGCCGATCCATGTGGGTTCCCATTTTCCCAGTGGGTTGGTTCGAGTGGGAGGCTTTTCTTTGAGTACGAGGTCACCTTCCCTGATGTCTCGGGATTTGACTTTCTTGTCGAAAGCTCTAGCCATCCTGCTTTGATAGGCTCGGACGTGTTCCATGGCCTTTAGTCGTCGCTCGTCTAGCGAGCCAATTCGTCATGTCGGCTTCGGAGCCATTCCAACTTCGTTGATGTCATTTTCCAACGGCACTCGGAGTGAGGGAATTTCGATTCGATGGGAAGGGCGCTTCCATCCCGTATGTCGGGGCGAATGGGGTTTCTCCGTGGCTGCATTCGGCCCGTGTGCGGTAGCCCCAAAGTGCAAGGTGCGGCTTCTCGGAGTCAATCTCGTCCTCGGGTGGTCATTTTTCGGATGATCCGTTCGAGGGTTTTGTTTCTTTGCTTCCACGGCGCCGTTTGTTTGTGGCCGGTAGGGAGAAGATTTGTGGCGTGTGATCTTGAATTCAGCCCGGCGGATGCATCGAATTCCCCTTCGAAGTGTGAACCATTGTATGCGATATGACCTCATTTGGGATGCCGTATCGGCGAGATGATGTTTTCCTTGAGGAAATTCGCGACCTTCTTGGAGGTGAGTACCTGGTAGGACTTGGCCTTCGACCCATTTGGTGAAGTAGTCGATGGCTACTAAGATGAACTCGTGGCCAGATTCTTTGCTGGCGGAGCGATTTTCCCGATGGCGTCAATTCCCCAAGTGGCAAATGGCGAGTGTAGTCATGCGGTAGAGATCGTGGGGAGGTAGATGATTGAGGTTGGAGAACCGGTGGCACTTGTCGCGGCTTCGGACAAAGTGGATGCAATGCGCACTCCATGGAGATCCAGTAGTAGCCCATCCTGAGAATGATTTGCATCGGGGCTGGCGTTACATGTGGGGACCGCAAGCCCCATTGTGGACTTCGTTCATGAACTTGTTTGCTTCTTTTTGGGCGATGCGGCGTAGGAGTGGCCCATGGTAGCGTTTCTTGTATAGCATGTCCCCGAGGATGACGAAGTGAGAGCGAGGCGTTTTAGGGCCATGGATGCTCTTGGTTTTGACCCCTTACGTGTGTGGGTCTTCCTTGTTCGTGAAGGTGGTTTCCCCAGCTCTTGGGGTATTGGAAAATCTTGGTGTGTGCTTTGGAAATGGCGTCGGACTTGCGTCTCTTTGGCTCTTCGACAATCTTGCGAAATCGTTGTGATTAAAACCTTCTCGGCGACTTGGGCCCGGTTTTCTCTCGTTTGACAACATGCTTAAATGTTTGCTTGATGCATTTATTTAATTAATGTGTTTGTCTTTTGTATAGATGAATTGTTATTAACTGCTTTGATTAGTTAATATCATCATTTGTTAAAGATGCAATGAAATGGTTTTTTTAGGAAGGTCGGACCTTTTATTGAAAGCGTGAAGGCGTACATTGTTGATCGAATTCACAATCGTCGGGCGTAAAGCCGTCAAAAGACTTCAAAAGATGTGAATACACAGACAACAAGACTCGAAGCTAGACTATAGGCGATGAGGGGATTGGACCGAGCTTCATTACTCTCGGATGGGCCGTAGCTCTGCAGAGGAGTGGTCTGTGGTTCGGGTGGCCAATCTTCCACTTGGCATGAGTCCGGAAAGTAGCTTGCATGCGGTTCGATTTCAAACCCAGATTGCGGAGGTTTTTGGCTACTCCCACGATGATGTCCCTCCATTAGTGTTGCCACACAGATCCTTGGGGTTTTTGATGATAGAAGTCGGCGAGGGCTACTTCTAGGAGGGCGAAGCATTCGGCGGTCGGAGTTGATTCTTGCGATGTTGATCACTTTCATAGAATGCGCCTCTTTATCAGGATCTTTGCTTGGACGACGTTTACAATGTCGATTCGGCGGGCATGCTATATCTCCTTCCACTGATTAAGCCTTGGAGGAGGTTGCGCCATTGTTCATCCAGTCGGACACCGGAATGTTGAATTGAACTAAGTGTGATGGGTTTGTCCCCATAAGATCCAGTGTCGGCTAGAGGGTTGTCTTGTACGGGGATCGGTGATGAGCCGGTTGCCGGAAGGGTTTTCGGCGAAGTAAGGGTCTACTCCTCGATCAATCTCCATTAGGGCATCCATCTCTTGATCCTCTCTCGAAGCATTCTTCACGATCGCATATATCGAGTTGTCATCTGACCCATGAGTTCTTCGATTTCCAGGTTAAAAATCGCGGCTTAGAGCGTGGATGTAAGGATCACTTCGTAGCGGGACGGGGTAGGAGAATTATGCGGGGAAGAGTATTCGGTCATGTCGGGACCTTCCTACGGGTCGTCATAGCTTGCGACGAAGCACTTGCCATTACTGCTTCCGCGGATCACTTCGATCGCTCCATTGGCATTGATGAATTTCACGCATTGGTGAAGAGTAGATGATCTTGCTTTCATCGATGTATCAGTCGTCCCAACAAGCGAGAGAAGGTTGGTTTGATTTCCACGACTTGGAACTCTACCGACTCCGGTTGTACGTCGGGTGGATCCTCAGATTGATGACTCCTACGATTGGTCGTGCGGTGGAATCGTAGGCTCGGATTACCCGAGGTGAAGGCCTTATCGAGAACGGTCGATGCGGAGTCGTTTTAGTGTGCTCAAAGCGATGATGTTGGCTGCGGAGCCGTTATCAATCAAGGCGTTCGGGAGGAAGAACATCTCTATTTTTATGAGGATGAGGAGAGCTTCGTTGTGCCGATTCTCACATATTGGCAAGTCATCGTACGTGAAGGCTAAGCCGCTTCCCGTGCTACCGTTTGACTCGATCTCTTACGGGAACGTTCGATCCATCCATTTGTATGCCTTGGGTAGGGCAAAGATCGTAGGGAGACGGTTGCCCTTGGGCGTTCTTGTCGGAATTCCCGGTCACGAGATCTCTTGACTCTGGTTTCACGCTCCCGGTCGTAGCGGGACTGGCATGCGACGGTTTCGGAAATTGCGGGGGTGCTGCTCTCGCTTGGAGTTTCGTCAAAGGCTATCGAGTTTACCCTGTCATTCGGGGGAATGGATTTCCGATGGTATTGGGACCACGAGGGCGTTCCAATTTTCCCTCCTCTCAATGAGCCACTGGACCACCTGCTTGAGTACGAAGCAATTGTCGGTGGTGTGGCGGGAGGTGGTTGTGGAAGGCGCAATGCTTGCTCATATCCATGTTGGGTTTGAGAGTCTTGGTTGGAAATTCTCGAGTGGTTTGAGAAGATTTCGTTTCACCAAAGCTTCAAATACTTGACCCGAGGGCATTTCCGAGGTTATCTAAATCTTTGGAGCTGTGGGAAGCGAGGGGATTGTTATTCTTTGGGGCCTTGATCGCGGTTTACTTGAGCTCCGTTACGAATGTAGTGCGGTCTTCCCATTAGTGCTTCCTTTCCTTTGTCGGGCGGGGAGTTGAAGTTGCCGAGGTTTGTTCGATAAGCGGTAAGATGAGGCGGGGTTCTTTGTTGCCTTTTGAAGACTCGAGTCTTTTCAAACTTTGTCCGGCGTTGACCATGGCACGGAGATCCGGATAGAAATGGTGGGCGATCAAGGTCCTCAAAGATGGCTTGAGGCGGGAATGGAAGATGTCCATTTGCTCTTCTTTGGAAAGTGGATCCATTATCTTGCTTAGCTTCCGAGTTCCATCTTTTGTAGAACTGCGCCCAGTGGTTCGTCATCCTTTTGTTCGGTGGCTTGCGAGTCATGGCGGTTTGTTTCCCATTCAAGATTGGCGCGGTACTTCTCCGGGGAAGATTTCAACGATACGATCCCACGTGGAGCGGTTTTACGCCTTCACATTGAGGAACCACCTTAGTGCGTGGATTTGAGGAATCTTGAAAATGATCGCCATCTCGTTGAGGGGTTGCCCTTTGGCTCTCATACCCGGGACGTAGGTGTCGATGTGGGTTTTGGGCATTACATCCCGTCAAACTTTTCCATTTAGGCATCTGAACTTTGGAGGGAGAGGGACCACTTTATTCGGATCGGTGGCGGGGAGGGAGTCCTTGAGAACTAGCTAGCTTGCCTTGCATGTCTTTCATTTGTTCAATCGGCCCGGGCCATGTGGGGATCGGTATGCGAGGTGGGTTACCGTTTTCGGGGACGGAAGCGAAGATGGAGGTGGATTGGGTGATGGAATTGCCATTCGGGAGTCTTGGGGAGGTAGTTGAGTGTATACCAACCATACCTGCAGGGTGTTGAAGTTGAGGCGTGATTGCCGGGTCCGCTAAGGGTTGTGTTTGGGAACTGGGGAAACGATTCGTTAGCCCCAATTGGCGTACTAGCGAGTGGCAAGCTTGAGATGTCGGGATATCCGCTCGGGATGCACTGTCCCCAGTAAGAATGGGGACTTTTGATTGTGATTGCGAGGCTCGTATAGAGGCAAAGGATTGAATCTCGGGGATGCAAAGATGCATTGGGATCCGACTGGCGGGCACGCGTATGTGTCTTTGTTGGTACCGAGCTTGATGTGCGCAGCCCGGAAGGCCCAGCTTGTGCGGAGGCGGGTAGGCATGAGCCCGTTTGGCCGACGCTGAGGAGCTTTAAGCGAGAGGCGCACTGCGTTGCTGGGATCTCGTAGCTTGGCGGAGGCGGAACTTTGGCGATAGCTTTGAGAAACCGGGGAGCCGGTATGTCTTCGTCCTCTATGAGAACAAAGGTTAGTCAGGTTGGGAAGCTGCACCTTGTTCCTCGAAGACGCAAGGTGTCTACGATCCGAGCTTGCTTTGCTCCTCTTGGCGCTTCTTGATGGTTTCGAAGGCTCGCGGCACCTCCTCCATTGTGCAGAGGTTCCTTAGTGGCGGGGTTCCGTTTCCCTCACTTGTTATCTGTTGATCCCGTCATGGGGAGTATCGGATGGTGCGGACCGTTGAAGCTGGAAGGGCTATCGGACCTTGTGACCTCGATGCGAAAAGGCGGCTTCCGGGTATTCTCAACCACTCTCGGTTATTTGGAGGGTGATGGGCAAGGTTTAGACACGGGAATGGCCTAACGGGATAAAAGGGGAAAGCTCACGTGGCATGCGGTTTCCGTTTCTTTTATTATTATTTTTTTGTTGTTTTAATTTACTTAAAACATGTTTTCTCGTAATCCTAGGTAGGTTGGAAAAGATTGCTCTTCTTTTTCGCAACTATGCTAGATCTGGGTCGATGGAGACCATACGTGCGGCTATAAGCCCCTCGTTTTGCACCTGTATTTCGACATCCCGGGGTGGACGGCCCCGGGCGAGGTCCTATAGTGCAAGCGGTTTCCACCGGCCTAAAGAAAAATCGAACCTAAGGACCGAGCTGTCATGTTCGTTTTGATACGTTAGCCATGTGAATAGTGAACCGAGCCGGCCCTGAGTCAAGATCAAGTCAAGAGTTCGGCATGACCTCTCTTTACCTTGCTTGCGCAAGGGATACGTGACGTTAGGCGTTGGGTGGGTCATATCGTCATGGGCGGACGTATCAAGGCGTGATGACATGGTGTCATGTGAGCATGGATGTATATCCAGGGACGGAACATCGTGCAGGTGTAGCCGGAAATCAAGATCGGAGTCAAGATTTTAGCATGACCTTTCATCGCTTTGCTTGCGCAAGGATCTTGAGTTCCGAGCCTTGACTCGAGAAAATGGCCGGCATGGTATATGTATCCAGTGTATGACACTGGTAGGTAAAAACCAACCGAGTCTGGACAGTGTGACTCAAGACTCAAACGTGCGGGGTTGACGCTTGGCTAGGATGGGATGTTTGGAATGATCCCGTGCGCGTCAAGAGGCCTAGGAAGACCAACTGATCGGGCAAGTGAGACCACTCCGGGTTGAGGTTGTAGTGTGCGGTGTATCCGTAGGCGACGGTGTGAGTAGAGTGCGGTGTAACCGAGGCGGCGGTGCGCGTAGTGTGCGGTCTCTAAAATTCTTTTACGAGTAAAACGAAGTTTTGAAGAATTTTAAATGTATGCACACGATGTATGTTGATGCATTTTTTTTTTTGTATTTTTATTTTTTTTTGTAAAATAAAAACGAAGCACGTGCACACACACACAACAGCTTAAAGAAAGGGGTAAAATGAAAGTTTGACCCTCATCATCGTTTAAAAATCTTTTGTTTTGTTTAAAAGTTTTAAAACAAAATTTCCCAGAAGTCGCCAATCGAAATTAGCCCGGATCCGAGCAGGCTCGCGCCCGCATCCGGCAATCTTTCGCGTTGGCGACGTGTCTCGCCGTTTTTTGTTTTTGTAGAGTCGCCACGCCGTTTTTATTAAGCCCAAAACATTGTAAAAAGGCATCAGTTTAAAGATAATTTTAAACTGTTTTTGTGTGATGAGATTTTGAGTTCGGAGGTCAGATGACTCCCCGGGAAGAGAATATTAGAATATTAGAGCTCACCCGAGTAGCCTCGTAAACGAGTCTTTCGGATACCCTAATATCCTTTAAATGTTGTGTGTGTGTGTGTGTGCTTTTAAAAATGCATGCTGTATCGGATGTCTACATTGTATGCTATGTATTGAAATGCATTTAAATAGAATAGGAAGGAAGCCTTACCATTGTTGGTTCGTGTCTGTCTTCTGCTGGGGAATAGTGTTTGAGGTCGGAGTAGCGTTCCGGTACGGATCGGGATTGCTTCGGGAGGGACCGGTTGTCTGCGGACAGAGTTTCGGCGTGAGTTGAGGTTGTAGGCTGTGTTCGGGCAGAGGTTCGGCGTGCGTGGGGATCGTCGGGATCACTCGGGCAGAGGTTCGGCGTGCGTTGTGGTGGCAGGAGTCACTCGGGCAGAGTTTTGGCGTGGTTTGGGATCGTCGGTTTGACTCGGAAAGAGCCGGGACACCGTGGAAAGACCAGGCAAGGCCTCGGAGTACCACGAGGGGCCTCGTGAGTACCTCGAGAGTGCCTCGGGCAGCGCGGGAGCGTCGCGGGAGCGCTCGGAGAGACTTCTGAGCACCACGAAGGAGCTCGGAAGGCCTCGGAAGAATCCGAAAGGGGCCGGGATTGCCCCGAAGGGTCTTAGAGGGGAGCCTGAAGGCTAAGGGAGGAAGAGAGAAGAGGGAGGTGTGTGAAAATGAGGAGGGGGAGCCCTCTATTTATAGTAAAAATTTCGGAGCAAAGAGGTCCGTACGGACCTTCTTGGTTATCCAATTTTGGATTTCCTCGATTTGAGGGAATGCGCAATGATGGAGGAATATTACGGAATGATGATGTCCCCCATGCAATAAGGTCCGCATTTTACTCATCTTGCATGCAAAGAGGTCCGTACTTTGACCAACTCTGCAGGAAGTCATCATTTCTTCAGGATTTGAGGGAATATTGTGGACTTTAAGGGGATTTAGTAATCATTGAAACAAAGAGGTCCATACGGACCTTAATTGCTTTTACGATTTCACGAAAATTCCCAAAAGGTCCTTTGTCCCTTTTATCCTGCAAAGGCTCCTCCCTTGGTTTGGTTGGGGGTTTGAGAGGGTTTTGAGAGGGTTTTGAGTGAGAGAGGTCTCTGAGACTGCGTGGATGAGTCTACGGTGTTTCCCGTGTGTTTGAAAGGGAGTGATCCAGATTGGGGTACTTACAACTGTGGAGAACGGGGGCTGATAAGGATCATCCTCGTCATCATCATCGTCATGCTGGGGCTGCTGGCTCGAGCTGCCCGCCTGTGAGCTAGAGGGAGCTAAGGCCGGTCTCAGCCTCTTCTTGGGAGGAACGACGTCACTAGTCTGGGAGCTGCATTTCCCCTTCCAATGCTCCACACTCTTCGGCGGCGCAAGATCTTGACGGCTCCTGTAAGCGCCTTCGCCACTACCCTGTAGGTCTTGGCCGTAACCTGTTGAATGGAAACAAAAAAGGCAGTCACAAGCAGTAAATATGGGAAATAATGCAGTGATAAGACAGGAATAAAGCAGAAAAAATAAAGAATGCTCACAGAGGTAGTCCCACGAGGCAGCCGTAAGTGGGGGTGAGTCTCAGACATGTCAAACGAAGAGCGGCGAATGGCGTCCTCGGTCTCATACTCAAAGAAATGAGGAGGCATCGGCATCTGTACCCCCGCTGCCCTCTTGGCATCCATGACTTGAGGAGTCAGCAGCCGAGTGAAGACGAACTGGCCGTAATCCCCATCAGACGATAGCTCAGCGGCATCAATGCCCGTCCGCAAGCGCTCCAGATCAGGCAGAGCCCTTGGATACCAAATCCCCTCAGGAGGATCGTGAGGGATGCGGGGGGCTGCACCATGTCCGTGCTGCCTGTAGTCTCTCTCCCCCAAATATAAGGCATCGCCCTCCAAGCCAACCAAAAAGCCTCCTAGTCTGGGTCACCAAGGCGGCATCCTCAACAATATCCTCATCATATCTGCCGTGCCATGGGAACAAGCTCGGGCCTGGCAGGGTGCCCTCGGTGGCAATCATAGTATCCTCATAGCGAGGCCGTCCTCCGAGGCTTCGCCCCATCCACCTCTGCTTCACGCTTCTAGCCTGAAAGGTCCACCTGCGAATGGCAGGAAATAGATCTGTGGCAATCCCATCGGCTACAGTCCAAGCGTAATAGCCGAAGACCTCATAGGACCATACCTGAAATAAGAGATAAGAAGCATTCAGTGTACAGTGGCAATAATAGATTGATGACAGAAAATGGAGTGCAGCAGTCAATGTGTGAAAAATAAAAGAGCATACCTCCAGGACCGTCTGGTAGCAATCCAAAGAGGTCACAGTGCCTCTGCTCACCTCGTCCAGAGCTCTGTACACCTGAGCCAAGCCGACCTCGCCCGAAGAAAAGGTGGAGACCTGGCTCCAGTCCCGAAGAGGCTCCAACAGAAGAGTCAATGCCGTAGTAGAGGCATTATAGAACAGAGTGTCAGAGAGGCCAGCCCAGGCAAATGCTCTCGCAAGCTGCTCAGCTGTAATCGCGGCCTCGCCCCTAGAATAGAGATGGCACTGCTTCACCAGCGCCTGTGAGTACCCCAACCCGAACTCATGTTTTGGGTCCACTTTAATTGATTTTTGGGCTCATGTAATTGCTAAAGAAGTAAATTGAGTCCAATTATCCCACAGCCCATTCAACCCATTGGGCCTGCCATCCATTCGGCCCAAGTATGCCAAAATGATGTACGCTGTCGTCCGACATAGACGACTGACACCTGCGGTTTTGCGCCTCGTTCTGACGACATAAGTCTTCCCATCAGCCTGCCTATAAATACAAGGCATGGCTGATCATTTGAAGGGGGATTTTGGAGAGTATTGGGAGGATATTAGTATAATAGGGGAAACTCTGCACAAATAGAGTCTCTCTCTCTCTCTCATACATACACACTCACCTCCCTCCTCACACACACACATACACCAAGGCCAAGATCCAAAGAAACCCTCCTTGTTGGCGTGTTAAAGGGGTAGACACCATACTACTGGTGATCTTACCTTGTGGACTACAATAGGTAGCCACTAAACCCTTTTCTCTCTTTAAATAACTCTTCCATACACTCATATTACCTTGCATGCTTACTTTCTTTAATATTATGTAAGATATTGGGGTTCTTGCATGATAAAGGTGGTGGAGAAGTGGATCTTCAATATTCATTTCTCCCCACCCTAGATCTGGACATTTGGTGACATTAGCATCAATAAAGTTTAGATCTTTGCTTGTTTCCTTCGAGTTAGGAGGTGATAGCTACATAAAAGTGGCCATAAACATGTGATTTATCACATTTGGCCACTAAAGCCATGTGATCCTCCCATAATACTCACATAATAGTACTATATTACTGCTTATAGTTAATAAAATTACTTGGTTTGCTTTGAGAACAAAGGGGAAATCAAACAGACTGAAGGGCACTGAAATAGGCCACTCTTGTCGGACGACACAGGACTCCCTGGAGATCCTGTGTCATATTACATAGAGCTCCCAGAAGGCTATAAATCCTTTCTTGGACTTCAGATCTGTCAGATTTAACCCCTTCATAACTAAAAACTTACCTAAGTATTTTTGGCTCATAAGCCACTATTTGGATGTGCCTAAGGTCTGTTTGGGTGTGACCTATTTGATTGAGGCGGTTTGCCATATGACATAGACGACTTCGGATGTTCTATGTCATATGACATCCGTATCATTAAAAGTCAATCATGACTTTGCTCACTCCTATCAACCCCCAAACTGAACTTAGACCACCAAATAGTGTCTTCAATGGGTGAAATAATGTTATTCCAGTTCCAGAATAGCTTGGTCATTGTAAAAGACAATCTGACCATGAGGCATTATGTCGTCCGACATCCCCTTACCGGGAAGTCCTGTGTCGGACGACATCAGAGCTTCCTGAGCAGATTGTCTTAACCTTCTGCCTTGTTATGAAAATCATAATATGTAAAGGGTTTGGCCCCCTGTCATGGCTCATAAGTTGTATCCAGTCTTTACATCATCAATGAAATGCTAAATTTGCCTGCCTTGCTCATCGACACATATTGCACACACATTTTGAATGTCCATAATTGTCCATGTTGATTGAAAGTCTCGAAAGAGGCGTGTTGGGTGAACTCTCTAGTTCTTCCCAAACACGTAACCAGACTCCCGAACCCAAAAATCTCTTAAAAATAGGTTTTTCAATGTTTTCCTTTAAAAAGGGCGTGGCGACTCCCAAAAACCAAAATTTCCAAAACTTATCATTACATCCCACAATAATTTTCGGGCGAGCGTTCATTCAGTGGCGACTCCGCTGGGGAAGTACATTGAAAAACTTTTAAAAAAAAAAATAAAAAATGAAGACTATACTTGGTATATAGGTGGAAACCACTAACCTTCCTGTATCGCTCCCTAACCCAGGGCTTGGGAGAAACGGTGGTCTAACAATCCCACGTACCAGTATCATTCTTCTGTTTTTGAAAAAAAAGAAAAGTTTTTCAAAAGAGGGTCTAACTTTCTTTAAATCAACTTGGACAATTTCTACATTCTCCTTGTGTGTGCATTGTGTCATTTTGTGTGCTCATATGGGCTTTGCCATGCTCTATGCTTCTATGCTTTGGTATTTGGTATTTTTGGGAGCCGGGGCTTCCCCCTTTGCTATTTGCTCTTCCCGTTGATCAGAACAGGGCAGGATGACACTTTGGACTACGGCCATCGGTAAATTTCCCGACATTTGGGGGCGCCCCTTTTGTCATGCTTTGACTCATTCTCTTGTTTTTTCCTTTGCATATTGCATAAAAAAAAATCATTTACAAAAAAGCAAAAATTATTTTTCCTAGAGAAATACCTTCACACTACTCGCACGCTACCAGCACATAGAGTTAGAACCCAGGAGTGTACGAACGACATCGCGGAAAGTGACGTGTTTCGCTAACGCTTGAGCGCCTAAAGTCCTCCTAGCCTGTGAGTCAGCCAACACTTGTCCATGACACACTTTCTACCGTGACCGGTTGGTTTTTGGCGAATACTTTTCAAAACACTTTCAAACTTGGTTTTCAAAATTTTCTCACAAAGTCCGAGTCGTACTCCGTCTCCAAAATCTTGGCATACTCTCCCTCTTCATGTCAGAATTATGACATAACTCAACATGAGTACGCGTTAAGATCTTGACATATCCCAATGTAGGTACGTGTCGATTTCTCGACTTGGCTTCTCAAGAAGTCATGACGCGTTCTCGACATGTGTCAGCGCGGGACCATGTCAAATTCTTGACGCATACTAACAAGAGTTATGCCGAAATTTCGCCACTAAGTGATGAGAGGCCATGCCAGATTTTCAACTCGAAAAGAGGAGAGGTCATGCCCAATTCTGCCAGGATATTACCTGCAAATTGCGGTCATATACATTCAAACGTACTTCTGACCCTCTCTTCTCCCGACTCTAGACGATGACTTGGACTTGGTTTTGAAAACCCCGAGTTTGACTTGTTTTGGCTCGTATGCCTATAGGTTCATTCTCCCCTTCGATTGGTGGGCTCCACGTGCCCTATAGGACCTCTGCCGGGATTGTCCGTCCCGAAGGTGCAATACAGGTGGAATACAGGGGGTCTATAGACGTAGTGATGGAACCCACTGATCCAAGAATAGCGTAGAATGCGAAAAAGAAGGTGTTCCCCTTTTCCAACCATTCCTAGGATTAATAAAATCATTCTTATAAAAAAATGTAAAAATACAAAAAAAAGGAGCATATGCATGAGTCCGTCCTGAGCCTATCCTCTCCCCTACCTAAAACCGTTCTCTCCCCCTTTCAGCGAGCAAGTATTGGGTCAGAGTTTCGGGCGGTCGGTTAATCAGTTTCTCTCCAGTCAGAGGTTCGCTTCCAGCAGTCTCAGAAATGGCAGATTCACAAGTTTCAGCGGGTTCGGGTCCGAATGCGAATATTGATCCAGCTCAGAATCAGAATACCAGTCAGGGTGTAGGTCCAGATTAAGGTCAGAATACGGGACCGAACGTAGCTCTGAATGCCTCTCCTAGTGGTGGTTATGGCATGGGTCCTCACATGACCCCCCCGGGAAGTCCGTTTGTTAACCCTCACCCAGGTTCCAACTTCTCTCAAGAAGCTTCTCTCCGTGCTGCTCTCGAAGCCTCTCGTGCCCGTGAAGAAGCCAGTTAGGCTAGCTATGTCGAAGTAATGCGCATGCAAGGCGTCGCCGTAATCCATCACCCCGATGGGCCGTATGAAGAAATCAGGGAAGAGCCCGATGTTACTATCACCGACACTGGTTTTGTTCCCCCATCCTCGCCTAGGCAAGGCCTTCACAATGTGCCCCCACCAGTCTCCTATGGTGTGCCTAGCTCCCTCTCGATGCCGACTCATGGGGAAATGTCAAGACCTCCCCCCATCCCAGTATCTACTTATGGTAGACAATACGGGCTGAGGGGCGAATCAAGCTCCTTCCCAAAGGTCAGTGCTCAGGACCAGTTTATGTTTTATCCCCAGAATCAGCTTGGGCAGGGTCAGCAGCCCAGTGGTGTCAACCAATAGCAGTTTGGGTTTATTCAGAATCAGTTTGGGACTCAGGGTCAAAGTCCGTATAACAGCATGAGTCAGTCGTCCAACCCAACCTTTGGTGGTCAGTTTATTGCTCCTCATGATCAGTCCAATCAGCAGCAGAGTGGGTATCACATGTCAGGAAGCCAGATTTGCCAGGATCAGATCCCGCAATACCCACAACCCCAATTCCAAAGCAACATCCCTCAGCCTGCGGTTTGTTCTCCTCTCACCCAGCATCTGTACGGTTCCACCCCGTATTCAGCTCCGTGCACCAGTATCAGGTCCCCTGCCCACGGTCAGGTCGGCAGTCAATCGGTACAGTTCGGGCCCCGGAATCCCGATGTCCAATTCAATGGTTATGACATGTACGGGAACAAGATCCCCAGCCCAGCTGGCTTAGTGGACAGCAATGTTAGCATACCCTGCACTCTTGGTCTTCCTCCAGCTGCCTTTCCAATCAGGTCCACGCCAGAGTTTCCAGTGCCATCCTCAACAGTACCTCCGACTATGGGACAACCCCCATCCTCTGAGGTTTCAAGTTTGAAAGAAGAACTGAAGTATGTGAAAGAACAATTACACAAGATGACTTTTGGATCCAGCATGGTCAGCTCCGCAGAGCTCAAAGACTCCAAGCCCAAAGGACTTCAAGATGCCCCCCATAACCAAGTTTGAAGGCTCCACATTCCCTAAAACTCACATAAACAGTTACATCATGTCAATGGGTGCCAAAGGGGCCACCGAAGAGATTCTAGCCCTTTACTTTCACTTATCCCTCGATGACTCTCCGTTGAGATGGTTCCTAGGCCTTAAACCGGAGGCAAGGGCTACGTGGTCCCAGATCAGTGATGCTTTTTTGGACAAATACAAAGGAAGTGTCGAGTGGTATATCACTCGTAGTGACTTGATCGGCACCATTCAGAGGCACGATGAGTCCGTGACAGACTTTTATAAGAGGTGGAACAAGAAGCTTAACGAGTTGGTCCACCCAATTCCCCTCTCTGACGAAAAGTCCATCTTCCTTTCATGTGTCAAACCATCTATCAGGGAAGCTATTGGCCAGGGATACTACCCAAATCTGCGAGAAATGGTGAGCGCAGGGGCCGAAAGTGAGAATGCTACCTACTCCATCGTCCCAACTCCTGCTCCCGGTAATACTCCAGCTCCCCGCTATCGAGTTCCAAGCTCTGCCCCTGTTGCTTCGAAAGGCAAGGAAACCGCGTTCTCTAACACCATCAACTACATTCAAGGGGAGAATAGTCAGCCACCCGGCCGCAGTGGAGGACGACCTCAGAAATCGAAATATGATGATTTGGGGATGCCGCTCGAAGAGGTATTTGATAATTTGATGAGGACAGGAATGATCAAACCTTTGGAGAACTACCCTACTCCTAACACTCCGGGACTGGATCGCAGCCTGAAGTGCTGATACCACCAGAATTTGGGACATACTTGTAAGTACCCAAATCTGGCTCATGCCTTCCGGTTAAGTTTCCCGGCAATTCCCCAGACTTTCCTAAAGTTCAGGGGCAATTCGGGAACTTTTTCGAACCTTCCGAGGGGTGAAGGACTTGCTAGGAATTAAAATTCCACGCAAACCTTCGGTGAAAAGCCCTTCTAGAAGGCCACCTTGCATGTTTCTAGAAAAATCTGGGTCGCCAGCAAATGTAGCCACGCGGCCTCTTTTGCCCCAAATGAAGCCATGCGGCCTCTTTCGCTGACCTTCTAGAATGCCACCTTGCATGTTTCTAGAAAAATTTAGGTCGGCAGCAAATGTAGCCACGCGGCCTCTTTTGCAGCAAATGAAGCCATGCGGCCTCTTTCGCTGACCTTCTAGAATGCCACCTTGCATGTTTCTGGAAAAATCTGGGTCGGCAGCAAATGTAGCCACGCGGCCTCTTTTGCCGCAAATGAAGCCACGCGGCCTCTTTCGCCTTTTTCCAGCTGCCTATAAATAGAGGCCTCCTCTACCCATTTTCATAAGCAATTTGGAGCACCAAAACTCTCCCAAAAACATCTCCACGAAAATCAGGAAGCTGAGAAGTGCCAAGAGCCACCTCCCTCCTCCTTGAAGCCTCCAAAAGTTGGTCCTTCCACTAGGCAAACTCCAAAGAAGAAGAGGTCACCACCATTGGTAACCTCTCACTCCCTTACCTTGCATTATACTTGTTTATGTGATATCCTTGCTCATTGCATTTACATATTGCTATATATTGCTTGGGACTTGGTATTTGTTATTAAAGATCATATCTTTATTCATGTAAATCATATCCCCCTCCCCCTTTGCATCCTTTGCATGAATTAGCATCCTTTACTCATAAAAATGTAATCTTTGCATTAAAGGTGCATCATTTGCACCTAAAAATCTCTTTTTTACATAAAAATGATATTTGTATGCATCCTTTGCACATAAAAATGTAATCTTTATATTAAAATTGCATCCTTTGCACCCTAAAACTCATTTTCATACATAAAAATGCATCCCTTGCATTAAAAATCATTTCTTTGCATCAAAGATGCATCTTTTGCATATGAAATGCTAATTTTCCACATAAAAATGCATCCTTTGCATAAAAATCTTTTCTTTACAATCAAAAGTATCATTTGCAAATCAAAAGCATCCTTTACACTCCAAAATGTCATCTTTTCACTAAAAATGTCATTTTTTTTACATGCATTTCCCCATGTCCCCATTAGCAACCTTTGGAATGGACCGGTGTAAAGATCCTATCTTTACATCGTTTCTTCCATTAAAGGTGCCACAATCTCTTTAGAAAGGGATAGACCTTGAACCCGATATCTCCGATTATCACTTAAGACGAGCACGAAAGCCCCTATATAAGCTCAATCGTCTTAAGGTGTAGGATTGATGGGCTAAGGACACTCCTTTTCTAAAGAACCTCATTTTGGACTATAAAAGAGAGTCCTTCTCTCGATCACGCAAGACCCAAGGTTAAAAAGCGATGATCATAAGTCCAAGATGAGGACGGGATCAAAATCCCGAACACATAAAAATCCAAGGAATCCCGAGCGACAACCAACTAAATGGTTTGTACGTCCGGAAGACAACTTGGGACATCCCCCCCCCTCTTTTCAACACATGCACACAAGAAAGCATGCAAGCAAGCACGAAAAATGGAATCTAGGGAGACTTGCTACGGCAAGGCTCCTTGGGTGAACGACGATCCGTTCTTCCCAAGGGGTAACTTAACCTCCGAACCCTAAAAACCTTTTTTTCAAAGTTTTGAGGAAATCAAAATGGCGTGGCGACTCCGTTTTTCAAATTAAACCGGATGTTTTCAAACTCGCGTGAATCCAATCTAAAACAAAAAAATAGAATTTGGGCACACATTCACAGTTTGGCGACTCTGCTGGGGAGCATCCCAAAGGAGAAAAGCTTTCATTTTCAAAATAAACGATACCCGGTATATAGGTGGAAACCATTTAACCTTCCTGTATCGCTCCCTAACCCGGGGCTTGGGATAAACGGTGGTTTAACAATCCCACGTACCGGTTTCTCTTTTCGAAAAAAAGAAAAAAAAGAAAGCTTTTTTCCTTTGAGCGGGTTAGACTCCCATCGCGGATTCAAATTATCGTGCTTGCTTTCTTTGCCTTGCATCGCATCATTTGCATCTTGGGAATTGTGCATACTTTGAACATGAAGCCTTCTCAAGGCTAAAAGGTGCCTAAAATATTCGGGAAACAACCTGAAATTGCAAAGGAGTGGAACCTGGAAAATTGATCCATGCAGTCGTACGGCTCAATCCTCCTTGGATTCTGACCGAGCGGCCTAGTGGCAATTCCACCAGGAAAAATTGAGGTTAATCTGGCAGCCTTGGCAGCTTGGGGCTATTCAGTTCCAAGACTGACTGGGGCTCCCAGAAAATTTACGTGCCTTATCTGTTGCATTTTCCCCCGTCCCGAAAAATCATTCCTTTAAAACACATTTATGAAAATCTCTGTTTTAACTCAAAAAGGAATATTTTTAGGAGGCCACACACTACGTGCACCTTATATATCCTGTACACTTTGCACGCACGTACCTTTAAACCCGGGGTGGTTATTCAGCCGCAGTCACGGACAGCCTTACGATGCTCCCGGGCGCGCACGGAATCACCCCAAACTCCCCATGGCAGCCAGTGTCGACCAATGCACAGTCCGTGTCACACATTTCAAAAAACCGTGACTTTTGGTTGGTTTTTGATCTAGTCCGTGTCATACATCCCAGTTGCATATCCCCGTAAAGGTCAAGCCTTAGTCCATAACGGAAGTCAAGGTCCTTTGCGCAAGCGAAACTCTGCCAAAATTCCGACATGGAAAAATTGGTAGAATCTTGACTCCGACATTGACTTTGACCTTGACCAGCACGGAATGCATAAGATTCGAGACCGAGTCCTTGCCAAAAATCCAAAGATCTTTCGCGCAAGCGGAGTTCTGCCGAAATTCAGACAAGGAAAAATTGGCAAGATCTTGAACCGGCATTGACTTTGATTTTGACTCACGCACTGCGTATGCGACGAAGTTCAATGTGACACTGTGTCATCCGACTTTTACCGCCCGATCCATGTCTATTATTTTCTCGGACATTACCGAAAAGTCAAAACGTCATTCGCGCAAGCGAAATTCTGCCGAAATTTCGTTAAGGCTGAAAGACGAGACTTTCCCGGTACTGCCTTGACTATAATCCGCATCGCTCGTGCGTTAAAAGTTCCTATGACCCTCTAGACCCGTTAGGAGCGTTCTTTTCTCTCAGTCAGTGGGATCCGCGTGCCCTATAGGACCCTCGCCCGGGGCTGTCCACCCTGGGAGGTCGAAATACAGGTGGAATACGAGGGGCTTATAGACGTAGTGACGAAACCCACTGATCCAGGATCTAGAGTAGTTGCAAAAAAGAAGGGCAAAACCCCCTTTTCCAACCAAATAGAAATAAATAAAAGACACTGTTTTAAGTAAACTTGAACAATTATCATAATTGCATGATCCTATCTCTGGAATCCCTAATCAAGACCTCCTCGGTCCGATCTCCGATTTTCCTATCTCGACCTTTCATGGTCAAATCCCTAACCGAGACCTCCTCGGTCCGATCTTCGATTTTCCTATCTCGACCTTTCATGGTCAAATCCCTAATCGAGACCTCCTCGGTCCGATCTTCGATTTTCCTATCTCGACCTTTCATGGTCAAATCCCTAATCGAGACCTCCTCGGTCCGATCTCCGATTTTTCTATCTCGACCTTTCATGGTCAAATCCCTGATCGCGACCTCCTCGGCCCGATCTCCGATTTTCCTTCTCGACCTTTCATGGTCAAATCCCTAATCGAGACCTTCTCGGTCCGATCTCCGATTTTCCATCTCGACCCTTCGCGGTCAAATCCCTAATCGCGACCTCCTCGGTCCGATCTCCGATTTTCCATCTCGTCCCTTCGCGGTCAAATCTCTAATCGCGACCCCCTCGGTCCGATCTCCGATTTTCCATTTCAACCTTTCATGGTCAAATCTCTAATCGTGACCTCCTCGGTCCGATCTCTGATTTTCAATTTCGACCTTTCATGGTCAAATCCCTAATCGTGACCTCCTCGGTCCGATCTCTGATTTTCCATCTCGAACCTTCGCGGTCAAATCCCTAATCGCGACCTCCTTAGTCCAATCTCCGATTTTCCATCTCAACCTTTCGCGGTCAAATCCCTAATCGCGACCTCCTCGGTCCGATCTCCGATTTTCCATCTCGACCCTTCGCGGTCAAATCCCTAATCGCGACCCCCTCGGTCCGATCTCCGATTTTCCATTTCGACCTTTCATGGTCAAATCCCTAATCGTGACCTCCTCGGTCCGATCTCCGATTTTCCATTTCGACCTTTCATGGTCAAATCCCTAATCGTGACCTCCTTGGTCCGATCTCCGATTTTCCATCTCGACCCTTCGCGGTCAAATCCCTAATCGCGACCTCCTCGGTCCGATCTTCTATTTCATACTTCGACCTTTCGCGGTCAAATTTCTAATCGCGACCCCCTCGGTCCGATCTCCGATTTTTGACCTCTATCTTCCAAGGTCCAATCTTTTCCGATCAATTAGACTTAGGAGAAAATGTGTTTTGAGCAAAATTTAAGCAAATAAGTGCATGTTACTTGAGCCTTCAGCCTAAACACTTACCTCCAAGCCTAAACACTTACCTCCGAGTCTAAACTTTGCCTACCCCCGAGTCTAAACCTTGTCTATCCCTTTCCCGCAGCGAGAAAGAAGTGGGTGAGAATATCGGGTTAGCGGCTTGTCTGTGCGGAAATCTCAGGCTCAGATAGTTCATCAGAATCGTCCGTTTCGTCAGCCAGAAATTCAGAATGGCAGATTTGATAGAAAACAGTGATGGTTCGGGTCAATCAACGACCAGAGAAGAAGAGTTAGTCCTAGCTTTGGAAAATGCCCATAGGGTTCATGAAGAGCAGCTGGTCATGCTCATCGGTGCTCTCCACCATCATGGAGTTCAGGTAACAGTTGAGGCAAATGGTTCCCTGGTCATGGTTGAAGATGAGACTCCAGAAACAATGATCTCAATCCCTCCATCCTGTAACCAATACCCTCCGTCATATAACCATTACCCTCCATCCCACAGCCAATACCTTCCTCCGCCCACATATGATCCCTTGCCAAGGACTACCCCTTTTCAATCCTTTCCAACATCCCAGGCCATCAGGGCCCCATCGCCCTCAGCTCCTCAGAACGGATCGGGCTTCATTACGCCTGTTTCTCAGTTTCACCAACCAACCAGTACTACCCCTTTCACTCAAAACCACCAGCGCAGCGCTGAATCCTCTCAAACAGATCCCAATATCCCTCAAAGTCCTCCCAGGTTCACTTCCTTCCAGCAATATGCTCAGTCATCAAGTTTCGTCCCCGTGACTTTTCTGACCTATTTCTTTGGACAACTTATACTTGCTCCAGCTGCCCCATGGCCTCAAGTCCCTCCACTTCCACCAGTATCATGGGCACGTAACGGATCACTGCCTCAGTCTGCGATAGGGGATTCAGAAGCTAGCAGAAAAATGGAAAGCTCAAGCGTCCTGGCAGTCCAACCAGCGAAGAGTAGCTAGGCTAGGGGTTACCTATCCTCAAGCAAGACTAAGAAATAAAATAGTCTCTCAGTCAACTTTCGTAGGTTCTAGTGCTTTTCTCTTTCAATCAAGTCCTCCTCGGACATTGTAATTAGTCTTCAATCTTCTATAAAAGAGTCTTCTTCTTTTCTTGCTAGACTTAAGACATTATTTGCACACCTACGTTACATTTAATGAAATGGTTTTATTTTATATGATCACTTGTATTGCTCAATAAATAATCTCTCGAAATAATTAACGTTCTGATTAATCAGTGTGAGAAAGTCAACTAATGTCTTTCCATACACTTTCCTTACCTCACAAAAGGCCTCCATCAAGCCATATACTTTCCTTACCTCACAAAAGGCCTCCATCAAGCCATACACTTTCCTTACCCCATAAAAGACTTCATCAAGCTATACGCCTCCCAAATCATGTCCTCACCATCACCTTGACCAAGTCAACGACGGCGGCAACGTCAAGGGACAACAAACGGTCACTCAGCTTCGAAAGATTGACCCCATGTCGACAACAACCTAGGAGCTTGCCTTAGACCTCAAGGGTATCAAGAAAGTTCAAGCAGGGGCTCGCCTTGGCCCTCAAGTGCTTCAAAAAAAAAAGAGAAGAAAAATCTCAGTGCAAAAAGAGTAATGCCCAGCTAGGCTGAAAATTCCAAAAAAGGGCGGTCTAGGCAAAAGACAGGGTTGCACATAAAAAAATGTAGTGCAAAAAGAGTAATACCCAGCTAGGCTAAAAACCTTGTAAAGGGACAGTCTAGGCAAAAAACAGGGTTGCACACATAAAAAAAATAAAAAATAATAATGAAATGAGGCCAAGGACCCAGCGTCACCAATCAAAAGCTTGACGGACAGGCAAAATCAAAGCTCGAAGAATAGATGTTGTCGATAACAATGGGGCGGTCGAAGCAAAGGCAGAAGCATTTCATAAGCCTTTAGGCACGTGCAAATCCTTTCTCCCCCAATGAAAGATGAAAATCAGAAGCAACCGTCCAAAAGATGACTTGGTCAAGGAATCATCCCGAGGCTCATGCCTCATCATCCAACCTTTTCATCCGAGCCTTTTCACTAAAGGAACCACAAATCCCATTTTCCCAAAGCCAGAAACAATCCGGCCAAAGCCGAACTACGGCGACCTGAGCTCCTCACAATGAGGGGAACGTAGGCAACCAGAAATGGTCCGGTCATAAACATATCCAAATCCCAGAAAATCCGGTCCCATCGAATGACCTTTCCCATAAACCCATTCAAGTTCTCGAAAATTCAGTCTCATCAGTGACCTTTCCCATAAGCATATTCAAATTCCAGAAAAACCCGGTCTCATCAATGACCTCCTTATACACAAACCTTTCTTTCACACCAGCCAACCTTGATCTGCGACATTGGTTGACTTTCTCCTCATGATTAACAAGAATGTTTTTTCATATCGAGATTAGTGGTTGAATAACCCGAACATTAATAAAGGGTTTTAAGCAATCTTGTGATCAGTGTAAATAAAACAAGTTTTCAGATGTCTCGACAAGTCTTCTCTTTCTACATCTTAGGAAAAATAGTGCTAAACACTGATTTTCTTTCAGCAGGGGCTTCCATACACTTTTACCAACCTTTCTATGCTTATACTCTCTCAAAAGAGTCAAACCCAAAGCGAGTTTTTGTGCCTACATCGAATAAGGCCATCAAGATAACACAAAATCGGGATCTATTCCCGCCGTTCGAAAATATGCCCCTGCATGTATATATCTTCCTAAAATTCTTCTCTTCGTCCACATCTTCTTAAGGTTGACTGAGCGACTAAAGAAAATAAGAAAGTAAATACGGAAGGATAGGTTTTTCCCTTTTCTGCTACAATTTGCATTAGGGCTGCCTTGAAACTCTTCAAGGTTGGGGGCTTTGCCAAGCCGTTTCTTTAGACTGGGGCTTCTTTAGCCATTTTTGAGGTCCGCATTGGGTTCCTCATTATGTCACAAGATGGATTCAGTCTTGGTTAGATTAACCTCAGGGTCACTTTCGCAGTACCAATCATATTGGGATTTTTGCTTGACTGGGGCTTCACTAAGTCACTTCTTCGAAACCTAAGACTTCGCCTACTCAGTTCGTCCAACCGGGGCTTTGCAACCGGGGCTTTGCCAATGAAAGGATCTTTCCTTGCTTTAATAAGACATGGGGCTTTGCAGAAATTTTTCCTCAGATCAGGGCTTTGATAAGTCACATCCACCCCTAGAAGAGAGGTTTGGTCACTTCGACACCTGCTTTAGTCTTTGGTTCTAAAAGTCTGTCAGCATCAACTTCAAGTGTCAGAGTGTGAGAAAGGAACATTAATCAAGACCCGAGGTTTAAACCCAGTCTCAGCCCAAGAGGGAATTCTAGTCCACGTTGGCAACATCTCAGCAACAACAGCAGTAGTCCAGTCCGCACCTATGGGATACGACCCCACCTGCTCGAAACCTGTCTCTAACAGTTCCCAAACACATACATCCAAACACATGCATCCGAACACATTGTTTCATAAAAATCCTCTCACATTGCCTTCCCGCAAAAGAGTCAGCCCGTGGCTCATGTAACATGCACAAAGGAAAATAACCTTAATTGATTACCAAATAAAAATAGGAAATACTTTTGCCCAAAATATCCCCCCGAGAAGTTTTCCCGTTACATCCAAATGGATATAATGTTGTCTCCTAAAAATCCTCCGTTATCGCCAAATGGGATAACGTCTCCTCCAGGAAACCTTCCGTTATCGCCAAATGGGATAACGTTTCTTGTTAAAAATCTCAGTTATTGCCAGAAGGCAATAACATTTCAACCTTTTTCGATCTCCGTTATTCCCGAAGGAAGGAATAACATTTCGCTATCTCTCGAGATCTCCGTTATTCCCGAATGAAGGAATAACATTTCGCTATCTCTCGCGATCTCTGTTATTCTCGAATAATGGAATAACATTTCGCCATCTTTTTCGATCTCCGTTATTCCCGAAGGAAGGAATAACATTTCGACCTCTCTCGCGATCTCCGTTATTCCAGAATGAAGGAATAACATTTCGCTCTTTTTCGATCTCCGTTATTCCAAGATGAAGGAATAACATTTCGACCTCTCTCGCGATCTCCGTTATTCCAGAATGAAGGAATAACATTTCGCTCTCTTTCGATCTCCGTTATTCCAAGATGAAGGAATAACATTTTGACCTCTCTCGCGATCTCCGTTATTCCAGAATGAAGGAATAACATTTCGCTCTCTTTCGATCTCCGTTATTCCAAGATGAAGGAATAACATTTCGACCTCTCTCGCGATCTCCATTATTCCAGAATGAAGGAATAACATTTCGCTCTCTCGCGATCTCCGTTATTCCCGAATGAAGGAATAACATTTCGCTCTCTTTCGATCTCCGTTATTCCAAGATGAAGGAATATCATTTCGACCTCTCTCGCGATCTCCGTTATTCCCGAATGAAGGAATAACATTTCGCTCTCTTTCGATCTCCGTTATTCCAGAATGAAGGAATAACATTTGGCTCTCTCGCGATCTCCGTTATTCCAGAATGAAGGAATAACATTTTGCTCTCTCGCGATCTCCGTTATTCCCGAATGAACGAATAACATTTCGCTCTCTTTCGATCTCCGTTATTCCAAGATGAAGGAATAACATTTCGACCTCTCTCGCGATCTCCGTTATTCCGGAATGAAGGAATCACATTTCTCTCTTTTTCGATCTCCGTTATTCCAGAATGAAGGAATAACATTTCGCTCTCTCGCGATCTCCGTTATTCCCGAATGAAGGAATAACATTTTCTCTCTTTCGATCTCCGTTATTCCCGAATGAAGGAATAACATTTCGCTATCTGATAAGTGACTATTATATAGTCATTTATCCTTAGATTTATATACTTTTTATTGCATAAAACATCATTTCTCATTTCATTTCATATACTTTTTAATTCTTTTTTTTCATATTTTCTAGATTTTACGCTTTTGGTATACTTCTTGCATTTAAAGACAGGTTTTAGGTTCATTTTTATCAAAAGGATACTTGGACACTTCAAGGCAAAAGACATGGAAGAGCACCAACCAAATCAAGCACACAAAGCTAAATTTCAGAAGGAGCGGCCGTGCAGCCAAGATGGAGCGGCCGTGCACTTGGCCTTTTTCAGGCCATTTGTGGCCCTAAAATATAGAGTGGCCGTGTCTTGAAGAGGGAGAGGCCGTGTCATTATATGGAGCGGCCGTGCAGCTTGGACAGGAGCGGCCGTGCGAAGTGTCAAGACTTAAATTCAAATCTGGCGCCAAGGGTCGCACGGCCGTGCAAATTCCTTGACGCGGCCGTGCAAAACGCGACTGCAGACGTAAAGGCACCTTTTGATTGCACCCGATTGAAGAGTCTCCTCCTTTTTATAAATAGGACCCTAGTGATCAGTCTTAGATACGAATTCTTAGAGAGAAATTACTGATATTAGAGAGATAAAAGATACAAATATTTATAACAACAATTTTCCAAAGGAGTTTGAAGATCAAAGTCATTATTTGTTCTTGGAATCACTTTGGAGGAAAAGCAATAAAAGTGAAGCATTATTTTCAGCAATCATAAGTCTTTCTTACTCAATCTCTATTTATACTTTTCTGTTTATTTATGGCTTGTGAGTAATCCCCCATATTCTTGGGGTTGGAAACTCAAAAGCATGCTTATTCATCATTTAAAAATGTTTAGTCTTGTCTTCTTTCTTCATCTAAAACAATCTCTTTATATTATTCTCTAAATGCCTTACATTTTGGCGATATCCAATTTGTATGATTCACTAATTGAGAGAAGTACCTAGCGGAGAATCTCGATTGACGGAACCATATAAAGAAACTAGGTTCATTGATCACGAGAGTAGTTCAATCGCCTAGGGATGTTCCTTTAATGGAAAGTATGTTGACTTCCGTCCTTAATGGATTCTTACTAATTATGGTCAGCTAGAGATAAGCCGGAATGCCCGTTTGTGACAGGGCGGGGGCAAACATAAACGGATTTCTCAAACAGTTAGGACATAATTAGTGAAGAATACAAACGCTATTGTCTTAGCCCGAAATAGCGTAGGCTTAACATACCATCCTTGCTTTTTATGAAAACCTTTTATTTCTAAGACAATGACAATTTGATGAATAAGAATATGCGTATGATTTCCAATCCCGAGAATGCTTCGTTTTATAAGATTTCAATTAAAGTATTTTCTGTTTATGCTCTCTCTATTATTCTAAAACAAATTTTATCTACCCCCAATCTTTTCTATATTTTCTAAAGACAAAAATATCCCTTAAGTAAACCCTGTCTCTGTGGGATCGACTCGTACTTGCACCCGCTATATTACAATAGCCCGTGCGCTTGCGGATATAAAATAAACCGTTAGGTTTCGACTCTAACAAGTTTTTGGCGCCGTTGCCGGGGACAACGGTTTACTATTTATTTTTTTGTCTTTACTACAAAATTTTTTAGTTTTTATTTTATTTTTACTATTTTGCTTTCTTGTCCTATAATCTGTTACGTTTAATTTTTCTTCAAGTGTTTTTCTTGTAGTTTATGAAACGGTCTCGGACATTCATTGACAACTTTGATCCGGAACCCGAAAGAAGCTTTCACGAAAGATTAAGAAGATTTAGAGAAACTCTACAAAACCACATGGACGGAGAACCGCAAACACCTGCTAGGACCCTACGGGACTTTGTTAACCCAAGTACCCCGGGAACTAGATCCCCTATTGTTGTGCCAAATGCCGGAGCGACAAACTTCGAGATAAAGCCGCAATTATTGCACATGGTTATGAATAACCAATACAGCGGCACTGCCTTCGAAGATCCCCATCTACACATCCAAACATTCCTTGAATATTGTGATACTACACGTATTCAAGGTGTTACGGTGGAAGCAATCCGGATGCGCCTCTTTCCTTTCTCTCTCAAGGATAAGGCAAAACAATGGTTGAATTCGGTCCCCGTAATTCATTAACAACATGGGACCAAATTCAAGAAGCATTCCTTGGTCGATTTTTCCCACCAAGCAAGATCGCCGAGATACGAACAAAGATCACTAACTTCATCAAAAAGATAGTGAAACTTTGTATGACGCATGGGAACGGTTCAAGGAACTTCTCAGAATGTGCCCCCACCACGGGCTTGAAAAGTGGTTGATTGTTCACACCTTCTACAACGGTCTCATTTTCAAAACAAGAGAGACCATTGATGCCGCTGCAGGAGGAGCATTGATGAACAAAGGAGTCGATGAGGCATACGACCTTATCAAAAACATTGCATTGAACCATTACCAATGGTCAAACGAGAGGGAGCAGCAACAAGGCACGCCCGGTAAATATAATGTTGATGCAGTTACTCTTCTCTCCTCTAAAGTTGACATGCTTTTGAAAAAGTTTGAAAATCTTAATGTCAATCCCATTGCTAGTGTAAATGTGTTATGCGAACTACGTGGGTCTAACTCACATAGTACGGATAACTGCGAGTTACTTGACGTTACTTCTAACGATCAAGTGAACTTCGTTAATTCTTTTGGGCAAAAAGGAGGAATGTATTCTAATACATACAATCCCAATTTTTTCTATAAGAATAACAACGTTCTTAACCCGCAATCATTTACACAACATCAAGGTCTTACATTTGGAAATTTCAATAATGCTTCAAATATTTTTTCTCCCCCTAAATCAAAATTAGATCTTTTAATGGATTTCATAGTTGAAAGTAAAAATGAGCAAGAAAAGACTAATGCTGAATTTAGGGAATGCTTTAAGTTATTTAATGATAAATTTGATAACTTAGCCACCCATAATAAAATATTAAATGAGCATGCTAAAGCGGTGGTTACTAGAAGTGGGAAAGAGCTTATTGATTATCCACCTAAAGAGAGTAGCCCCATTGAAGAAAGTATTAGTCAAAATCCACCCATGGTCGAGACTAATGATGAGGATGATAAGGGGACGGAATCCCCTAAAATAACTAGAAATTTTGATCCGCCTATACCTTACCCTCAAAGATTGGTAAAGGCAAAACTCGATAAACAATTTGCAAAATTTTTAGAAGTTTTAAAATCTATCTACATTAATATACCTTTCACGGATGCTTTGCAACAAATGCCTTCTTATGCTAAATTTCTCAAAGATATTCTTTCTAACAAAAGGAAGCTAGAAGAAAATGAAACTGTTGCATTAACAGAGGAAGTAAGTGCTGTTTTACAAAAAAGGTTACCCCCAAAACTAAAAGATCCCGGTACTTTCTCTATCCCTTGTAATATAGGTAAATTTGATGTTGATAATGCTATGCTGGATCTAGGAGCTAGTGTAAGCCTCATCCCGCTTTCTGTAAGCAAGAAGATTGGTGTAGGAGAATTGAAACCTACAACCATATCCCTGCAATTGGCGGATCGTTCCATTAAATATCCAGTGGGTGTTATGGAAGATGTCCCTTGCCAAATCGGGAAATTAATCATCCCGGTAGATTTTGTTGTTCTCGAGATGGAAGAAGATAGTCATATTCCTGTAATTCTAGGTAGACCTTTCCTTGCCACAGCTGGGGCAGTTATAGACGTTAAACATGGTAACCTAACTTTGAATGTAGGAGATGATAAAATGGAGTTTAACTTGTCTAAATTCATGAGAAATCCTGATCTTGAGAACCCTTGTTTGAACATTAACATGTTAGAATCAATTAGCAAGGAATTAGAGAGTCCCCAATCTAAGGATCCGCTAGAAAAAAGTCTTATAGATTGGAAAAGAACTTTGCATGATAATGACGATGAAGAAATTGCAAATTATACCATGCTTTTAGACACAGCAAAACCTAGTGGGGACAATGATTTCGAAAAGTTGGAGGCTACAGCAGAACCATCCAACAAAGAAGAAAAAGAGGTAGTTAAGGCGCCTCAAGTCGAGTTAAAACCTCTTCCCGCAAATCTAAGGTATGAATTCCTGGGACCTAACTCCACTTACCCTGTGATTATAAATGCTAGCCTAGGTCCTCTAGAAACAGAAAAATTGTTAAATGAGCTTAGGTTGCATCAAAAAGCCATAGGATATACGATAGATGACTTAAAAGGAATTCATCCAAAAATTTGCATGCATAGGATTGATTTAGAGGAAGATCATAAACCTTCCATTGAACATCAAAGAAGACTCAATCCTAACATGAAGGAAGTAGTTAAAAAGGAAGTCCTTAAATTACTTGACTCAGGCATCATCTACCCAATTTCAGATAGCAAATGGGTGAGCCCAGTTCAAGTTGTCCCTAAGAAGGGAGGAATGACAGTCATTCGAAATGATAAGGATGAATTAATCCCAACAAAGACTGTCACGGGTTGGCGCATGTGTATAGATTACAGAAAATTAAATAAAGCCACCCGAAAAGATCACTTTCCCCTTCCCTTTATAGACCAAATGCTAGAAAGATTGGCCAAACATTCCCATTTAGGTTATTTGGACGGATATTCAGGATTTTTCCAAATTCCTATCCATCCAGACGATCAAGAAAAAACTACTTTTACTTGTCCTTATGGTACCTTCGCTTATAGAAGAATGCCTTTCGGACTTTGTAATGCTCCCGCCACTTTTCAGCGTTGTATGATGTCCATTTTTTCCGAATACATAGAAAATATTATGGAAGTTTTTATGGATGATTTCTCTGTTTACGGATATTCTTTTGACGAATGTTTGGAGAATTTATCTAAGGTCCTACAACGTTGTGAAGAGGTCAATCTTGTTCTAAATTGGGAAAAATGCCATTTTATGGTAAATGAAGGGATAGTGTTAGGACACATGGTGTCCGAAAAAGGAATAGAAGTAGATAAGGCGAAAATCGAAATTATTGAAAAATTACCTCCGCCTACTAATGTTAAGGGTATAAGAAGTTTTCTTGGTCACGCCGGATTTTACCGACGTTTTATAAAAGATTTCTCAAAAATTTCTAAACCTTTAACTAATCTACTAATGAAAGATGCTGCATTTGTGTTTGATAGCCCTTGTCTTGAAGCTTTTAATAGGTTGAAGGAAGCTTTGATTTCCGCTCCTATCGTACAACCACCCGATTGGGATCTCCCTTTCGAAATAATGTGCGATGCAAGTGATTTCGCGGTCGGAGCTGTTCTGGGACAGCGAAAAGACAAGAAAATGCACGCAATATATTATGCCATCCGAACACTGGATGAAGCACAAATGAATTATGCCACCACAGAAAAAGAGCTTTTGGCCGTAATATTTGCTATGGAAAAGTTTCGGTCATATTTGGTGGGATCAAAGGTAATCATATACACGGATCACGCTGCAATTAGATACTTGTTGACGAAGAAGGATGCAAAGCCAAGATTAATAAGGTGGATCCTTCTCCTCCAAGAATTCAATTTGGAGATCCGTGATAAAAAGGGGATGGAAAACTTGGTCGCAGATCATTTATCCCGCCTTCCTAAAGAATTAGAAATTTTCGATAATTATGACCTTCCCATTGATGATTCATTTCCGGATGATCATCTTCTTGCTATAAACAATGTCGAAATTCCTTTGTTTGCAGACATTGTTAACTATCTAGCGTGTAAGATTCTTCCTCCAGAAATGAGTTATCAACAAAAGAAGAGATTTTTATCAGAAATAAAAAAATACTTTTGGGAAGATCCGCTCCTCTTTAGACATTGCGCAGACGGAATCATTAGGCGGTGTGTACCTAATGAAGAGATCAAGGACATTCTGTATCATTGTCATTCATCTCCTTATGGCGGTCATGCAAGCACAACCAAAACCGCCGCCAAGGTTCTTCAATCAGGTTTTTTCTGGCCCACGCTCTTTAATGATGCTCGAAATTTTGTCATCTCTTGTGACCGTTGCCAACGAACCGGCAACATTTCAAGGAGGAATGAAATGCCTCTCAATAATATTCTGGAAGTTGAGATTTTTGACGTTTGGGGTATTGATTTCATGGGACCTTTCCCCGCATCTTTCAACAATAATTACATTTTGGTAGCAGTGGACTACGTCTCAAAGTGGGTGGAAGCTATAGCATCTCCAACAAACGACTCAAAAGTCGTCATGAAGCTTTTCAAGGATACAATTTTTCCAAGATTTGGGGTTCCAAAAGTCGTCATAAGCGACGGAGGGTCACATTTTTCGCACCGCCAGTTTGATGCTTTATTAAAAAAGTACGGAGTCTATCATAAAACAGGCACCGCATATCATCCTCAAACAAGTGGGCAAGTGGAAATATCAAATCGAGAAATAAAGTGGATCTTGGAGAAAACGGTAATAAGTTCAAGAAAGGATTGGTCAATAAAATTGAACGATGCTTTATGGGCTTATCGCACCGCTTTTAAAACACCTATCGGAACCACTCCTTTTCGATTGGTTTATGGAAAGCCATGTCATTTACCAGTGGAACTTGAGCATAAGGCATATTGGGCAATCAAAGCCCTAAACTATAACTTGACAGAAGCGGGTGAAAAGCGGAGACTACAGTTACAAGAGCTTGAAGAACTCCGATATGAAGCATACGAAAGTGCCAGATTATACAAGGAGAAAACAAAAAAATGGCATGATGCTCATATAATGAGAAGGGATTTTAAAGAAGGGGACATGGTATTACTTTTTAATTCTCGTTTAAAGCTTTTTCCAGGAAAATTAAAATCAAGATGGACGGGCCCATATCAAGTGCGTAAGGTATATCCATACGGAGCCATCGAAATTGGGAACGAAACACAAGGAGATTTTAAAGTAAACGGGCAAAGACTGAAACACTACATAACCGGAGATCCAATCGGAGTGGTTTCATGTATTACTTTGGGCGAACCTACCTTCCCGTGATCCATTTTAGTAAGTTTTTCTCTTTACCCTCCCTAGATTTAGCATTGTTCCTTGAAACATTGAGGACAATGTTCATTTCAAGTGTGGGGGGGTAAATCTATCCTTTTATTTTTTTTTATTTTTCGCTTTCTAGTTTTTAAATTTTACTTGCTTTCTAGGATAGATTTAATCGCTTTCTAGTATAATTTTTCTTTTTTAACTTAGTTGCATTTTTTTCTTTTGTATGCATGTATAATAGTATATAAAAAAAAAAAAAATCCCTATGATGATAAAAAATCATTATCATTATGCTTGCCATTTGCCCTAGTATAAATGCCTTTATCTTTCCTCTCATATTTTCTATACACTTAGAAATCTATAAAAAGGAAAAGTATAAGGGATCTTTTTAGGAAATAATTGAAAGCCTCATAAGTTGGTATAGCACAATATAGAATCTCATCATGGAAAATGCATTTGATTAGAAGGATTTCTTTTATGCTTGGTCATTTATGCAAATTTTGAATATATTCCTTTAAGATTGTACATTTTTTTTTTATCTTTATTAGATATTTATTCCCTTTTTAGAAGCACCTTCTTGTTTGCATCCCTTGAATCACACCCTTTCATAAAATTCCATCCTTCCATTTTTCAAATCAAGTCAAAGTAAAACACTTTTATCTTATTACTAAAAAGAGTGACAATTGTCACCAAGCCTTAAAAGCAAAAAGAATCATATTATCTCCTAAGTAACTCGGGGCACGGCGTTCGCTGCGACGATGCTTCCTTGCCAAACGGGAGTAATATCCAAAAGTATTCTTGATCTAAGTATTAGGAACATGGGGTTCGCAGCCACAGTGTCTCCTACTTGAAAGGATCAAAAATAACTTAGGTCTTTTGCAAAAATATAACACGTGCAAAAATAAGATAAATTTGTTTAACTTTGATGAGATTTTTCCACTACCATCATCCATTTTTCACCCTTGTGATTCAAAGAATGTAATACAATTCTTCAGAACTTCTAAATTGTGAATAGATGTTTATACCTTCTCTTGTACGTCTTAAAGAAATAAAATTCATCTTTTCTAAAAAATCACTCTAAAAAGTGACAGCTTTTTCTACCAAGAAATAAATCTAAAAGATTCTTCCTTCTAGCATGCTTTACTTGGTCAAAATTCTATATATGCTATATTAGGTTATTGTCTTGCATTTTATCTCTTTAAAATATCCCTAAAATATTTTCCTAAAAATAAATTTTTAAAGGTATTCAAAATATGAATAAAAAGATAAAGGCATTATCTACAAGGCATTTAAGGGCTTGCTACTTTATTTCTGAGGGATCAATCGTATTTTTTTTTCCCTCTCCGTATTTCATTCTAAGTTTGCTTGGGGACAAGCAAAAGCTTAAGTGTGGGGAAGTTTGATAAGTGACTATTATATAGTCATTTATCCTTAGATTTATATACTTTTTATTGCATAAAACATCATTTCTCATTTCATTTCATATACTTTTTAGTTCTTTTTTTTTCATATTTTCTAGATTTTACGCTTTTGGTATACTTCTTGCATTTAAAGACAGGTTTTAGGTTCATTTTTATCAAAAGGATACTTGGACACTTCAAGGCAAAAGACATGGAAGAGCACCAACCAAATCAAGCACACAAAGCTAAATTTCAGAAGGAGCGGCCGTGCGGCCAAGATGGAGCGGCCGTGCACTTGGCCTTTTCGTGCCATTTGTGGCCCTAAAATATAGAGTGGCCGTGTCTTGAAGAGGGAGCGGCCGTGTCATTATATGGAGCGGCCGTGCAGCTTGGACAGGAGCGGCCGTGCGAAGTGTCAAGACTTAAATTCAAATCTGGCGCCAAGGGTCGCACGGCCGTGCAAATTCCTTGACGCGGCCGTGCAAAACACGACTGCAGACGTAAAGGCACCTTTTGATTGCACCCGATTGAAGAGTCTCCTCCTTTTTATAAATAGGACCCTAGTGATCAGTCTTAGATACGAATTCTTAGAGAGAAATTACTGATATTAGAGAGATAAAAGATACAAAGATTTATAACAACAATTTTCCAAAGGAGTTTGAAGATCAAAGTCATTATTTGTTCTTGGAATCACTTTGGAGGAAAAGCAATAAAAGTGAAGCATTATTTTCAGCAATCATAAGTCTTTCTTACTCAATCTCTATTTATACTTTACTGTTTATTTATGGCTTGTGAGTAATCCCCCATATTCTTGGGGTTGGAAACTCAAAAGCATGCTTATTCATCATTTAAAAATGTTTAGTCTTGTCTTCTTTCTTCATCTAAAACAATCTCTTTATATTATTCTCTAAATGCCTTACATTTTGGCGATATCCAATTTGTATGATTCAGTCAATTGAGAGAAGTACCTAGCGGAGAATCTCGATTGACGGAACCATATAAAGAAACTAGGTTCATTGATCACGAGAGTAGTTCAATGGCCTAGGGATGTTCCTTTAATGGAAAGTATGTTGACTTCCGTCCTTAATGGATTCTTACTAATTATGGTCAGCTAGAGATAAGCCGGAATGCCCGTTTGTGACAGGGCGGGGTCAAACATAAACGGATTTCTCAAACAGTTAGGACATAATTAGTGAAGAATACAAACGCTATTGTCTTAGCCCGAAATAGCGTAGGCTTAACATACCATCCTTGCTTTTTATGAAAACCTTTTATTTCTAAGACAATGACAATTTGATGAATAAGAATATGCGTATGATTTCCAATCCCGAGAATGCTTCGTTTTATAAGATTTCAATTAAAGTATTTTCTGTTTATGCCCTCTCTATTATTCTAAAACAAATTTTATCTACCCCCAATCTTTTCTATATTTTCTAAAGACAAAAATATCCCTTAAGTAAACCCTGTCTCTGTGGGATCGACTCGTACTTGCACCCGCTATATTACAATAGCCCATGCGCTTGCGGATATAAAATAAACCGTTAGGTTTCGACTCTAACACTATCTCGTGATCTCCGTTATTCCCGAATGAAGGAATAACATTTCGCTATCTCTTTCGATCTCCGTTATTCCTGAAGGAAGGAATAACATTTTGACCCCTCTCGCGATCTCCGTTATTCCCGAATAAAGGAATAACATTTTGCCATCTTTTTTGATCTCTGTTATTCCCGAAGGAAGGAATAACATTTCGACCTCTCTCGCGATCTCCGTTATTCCAGAATGAAGGAATAACATTTCGCTCTCTTTCGATCTCCGTTATTCCAGAATGAAGTAATATCATTTCGCTCTCTCGCGATCTCCGTTATTCCTGAATGAAGGAATAACATTTCGCTCTCTTTCGATTTCTGTTATTCCAAGATGAAGGAATAACATTTCGACCTCTCATGCGATCTCCGTTATTCCAGAATGAAGGAATAACATTTCGCTCTCTCGCGATCTCCGTTATTCCCGAATGAAGGAATAACATTTGGCTCTCTTTCGATCTCCGTTATTCCAAGATGAAGGAATAACATTTCGACCTCTCTTGCGATCTCCGTTATTCCAGAATGAAGGAATAACATTTCGCTCTCTCGCGATCTCTGTTATTCCAGAATGAAGGAATAACATTTCGCTCTCTTTCGATCTCCGTTATTCCCGGATGAAGGAATAACATTTCGACTCAATAAAAGTTTGAACTACGGCCTGGCTTGATTCCTCCGGGATACGTAGGTAGCCTACTTTAGGTTCAGCCAATTCGTCACATATGACACCCCCCTTTCCCCAGTGGATCTTTTTCGAACTACGATCTGGCTTGATTCCTCCGAGATACGTAGGAATCCTTTTCATAAGAGGTCCAGCCACTCGACCACCCTGGTCTCCCAATCCGTCTCGGCATTCGCCAGATCGGATCCTTTTCTATCGACAACCCCACTCGCCCTGCAAGTGACGTTGCCGAGGGGCTTCTGTAAGTACCCAAATTTGGCTCATGCCTTCCGGTTAAGTTTCCCTGCAATTCCCCGGACTTTCCTAAAGTTCAGGGGCAATTCGGGAACTTTTCTGAACCTTCCGAGGGGTGAAGGACTTGCTAGGAATTAAAATTCCACGCAAACCTTCGGTGAAAAGCCCTTCTAGAAGGCCACCTTGCAAGTTTCTAGAAAAATCTGGGTCGGCAGCAAATGAAGCCACGCGGCCTCTTTTGCCGCAAATGAAGCCATGTGGCCTCGTTCGCTGACCTTCTAGAATGCCACCTTGCATGTTTCTAGAAAAATATGGGTCGGCAGCAAATGTAGCCACGCGGCCTCTTTTGCCGCAAATGAAGCCATGCGGCCTCTTTCGCTGACCTTCTAGAATGCCACCTTGCATGTTTCTGGAAAAATCTGGGTCGGCAGCAAATGTAGCCACGCGGCCTCTTTTGCCACAAATGAAGTCACGCGGCCTCTTTCACCTTTTTCCAGCTGCCTATAAATAGAGGCCTCCTCTACCCATTTTCATAAGCAATTTGGAGCACCAAAACTCTCCCAAAAACATCTCCACGAAAATCAGGAAGCTGAGAAGTGCCAAGAGCCACCTCCCTCTTCCTTGAAGCCTCCAAAAGTTGGTCCTCCACTAGGCAAACTCCAAAGAAGAAGAGGTCACCACCATTGGTAACCTCTCACCCCCTTACCTTGCATTATACTTGTTTATGTGATATACTTGCTCATTGCATTTACATATTGCTATATATTGCTTGGAACTTGGTATTTGTTATTAAAGATCATATCTTTATTCATGTAAATCATATCCCCCTCCCCCTTTGCATCCTTTGCATGAATTAGCATCCTTTACTCATAAAAATGTAATCTTTGCATTAAAGGTGCATCCTTTGCACCTAAAAATCTCTTTTTTACATAAAAATGATATCTTTATGCATCCTTTGCACATAAAAATGTAATCTTTATCTTAAAATTGCATCCTTTGCACCCTAAAACTCATTTTCATACATAAAAATGCATCTCTTGCATTAAAAATCATTTCTTTGCATCAAAGATGCATCTTTTGCATATGAAATGCTAATTTTCCACATAAAAATGCATCCTTTGCATAAAAATCTTTTCTTTACAATCAAAAGTATCATTTGCAAATCAAAAGCATCCTTTGCACCCCAAAATGTCATCTTTTCACTAAAAATGTCATTTTTTTTACATGCATTTCCCCATGTCCCCATTAGCAACCTTTGGAACGGACCGGTGTAAAGATTCTATCTTTACATCGTTTCTTCCATTAAAGGTGCCACAATCTCTTTAGAAAGGGATAGACCTTGAACCCGATATCTCCGATTATCACTTAAGACGAGCACGAAAGCCCCTATATAAGCTCAATCGTCTTAAGGTGTAGGATTGATGGGCTAAGGACACTCCTTTTCTAAAGAACCTCATTTTGGACTATAAAAGAGAGTCCTTCTCTCGATCACGCAAGACCCAAGGTTAAAAAGCGATGATCATAAGTCCAAGATGAGGACGGGATCAAAATCCCGAACACATAAAAATCCAAGGAATCCCGAGCGACAACCAACTAAATGGTTTGTACGTCCGGAAGAAAACTTGGGACATCCGCCCCTCTTTTCAACACATGCACACAAGAAAGCACGCAAGCAAGCACAAAAAATGGAATCTAGGGAGATTTGCTACGGCAAGGCACCTTGGGTGAACGACGATCCGTTCTTCCAAAGGGGTAACTTAACCTCCGAACCCTAAAAACCTTTTTTTCAAAGTTTTGAGGAAATCAAAATGGCGTGGCGACTCCATTTTTCAAATTAAACTGGATGTTTTCAAACTCGCGTGAATCCAATCTAAAACAAAAAAATAGAATTTGGGCACACATTCACAATACTACCAACAGTTGCTTCACACTGAGGAGAATCGTTCAGAGTCTGATTGACCAGCGCAAGATTGAGAAGCCGAACATCGTCACCAATCCTCTCCCCAACAACAACAACAGGGTAAACATGATCGAGTTTGTCAATGTCATAGAGTTTGGTGAGGCTAGTCCCAATGAGGGTGTGAGTAAATTTGAGGCTATCGTGCCCACGAAAAATGATGTAATCAATGTTGATGATGAATTGAATACTCATTTCTGCTATATGTTGTCTTGGGATGATATTCGAACTGCAGCAAAACTAGCAAATGATGTCCAGCATGATGACAATTCCCCCAATTCTCAATCTACTCCCCTCACTTGGGAAAAGATTAAGCGCGCCGCAAGTTCAAGCTCGGCAATCACTATTAATCAATTGCGACAAGCAGCTTGGCCGTATGCTACACAAGGGCCTCCGATGAGTTGGTCAGAATTAAAAGCAACTAATGCAGATCAAGACAAGGACCGGGAAGCTGAGGTGAATTTGCTCACCAGGTCAGGAAAAATGTTGGGAACCGATGTTGCCGGATCAGCAGGAAAGGACAAAGAAGCAGTTGTTCCGGGAGACGGGGCTGGTAAAAATCCATATGCCAAGGGGATAGTCGAAGAGGATTTAACGGAGAACGACCCAATCCTCGCACAGTGGAAGCGAACCCAGGCCAACATTTCCCTCTGGTCCCTCTTGACTTCTTCTTATCCTCACAAGTTGAAGTTGGATGAAGCCTTATCTAAGACAATAGTGTCCGTAAATTCCACCCCTGACGAAGCATGCCAATTGATAGGTACCGCCCAGTACGGAAATATCATCACCTTTACGGAATTGGATTTGCCAAAGTATGGAACCAATCACAACGAGTCTCTGCACATCACTGTTCAGTTAGATGGACGCCAGCTTCCCCACGTAATGGTGGACAATGGCTCGGCTATGAACGTATTGCCTGCCAGAATGATGAGCCTGTTGAACATTAAGGCCACTGATTTGAAGCCATCCGACCAAACCATAAAGGCGTATGACTCCACGTCTAGGAAGGTTTTGGGTGTGATACCGTTAACCATGTGGTTTGGCAAGAAACCTCTGGTAGTTGAGTTTCAGGTGATAGACATTTCGGTCAGTTTCTCCGCCTTGCTAGGAAGGCCGTAGCTGCACCAAATCAATGGGGTCGCTTTAACCCTGCATCAATGCGTCAAGTTCGTCCAAGACGACGAGCTAACCATCATCTATGGAGATAGTGTTACCATCGAGGGCACCGATGATGAGGGAAGGCCGATAATGGAAATTAAGCACGACGAAGCCAACTTGATGTTAAGCGGTTTCAGGATCGAGAGCCCAAAAGCCCAGATCTGCGCGATTGACCTGACAACTTCCTTTGATAAAATTCCTCCAGTTAGGGTGATGATGAGACGTATGAACTACATTCCGGGGCTTGGCCTTGGAAGACGTCAGCAGGGCACTCACAAGCTTGAGGAATTAAAGCTGAAAAAGGACAGGGAAGGTCTGGGATATGTTGGGAAGACCCCCAAGGACAGAGAGGCCGACAGGATTGAAGCCGCAGAAAAGAGGAAGGCTAGTGCTGCTGGAAAGCCATATGTCAAACCTAATCTCCGTCCTTATCACCCTTCCTTGGAAAATTACTTCGTCAAAGAAAAAGGTGATGATTTTGTGTGCCCCAAGGGCCAGCTCGAGAAAATGAAAGGTCTCACTCTGAAAAGCAACCCTATCAAGGAGTTCATCATTGGCAAGCCTAACATTCCAGGGGCTGTGACTACTTTCGAGAGCCAATACCACTTCTGGGGAAGCCCTGATTTCACTGACCAGTTCAGAAGGTTGTCTATGGTCGAGCCTATGATTGGGAAAGTCGACGAAACCACCGAGCTCGATATGGGCGAAGATGTCGCAGCTTTGTTCGAGGAAGCAGATTTATCAGAAATAGCCGGGGCGGATCCACTGATGGAAGCACCGTTGATTGATTTGTGTGAAAAGACACCACAATGGCCGGGGCTGTTACTAAAGATCCTTTCAGCATGGTTGACCTTCTGACCGGGGATGATTATGTATTTGTGACAGATCTTCCGACTGGAAAAGATTACGTATCAGTGATCGAGTTTGATGGGGACAAAGAGATTGACCCGCGCACCTTCGTCAGCACTTCAGAGATGCCGCTCCGGAATTGGACTTCCTTCAAGGGACCGATCGCCAGCCGGGAAGTTATGATGGAAAAGCTCGGGCTTACCCCTCGTCCTGGTGTGTCTGAGTCTAAATCTGTCCCTGTAATCCTAAGTCAGTCATCAGAGTCTTTGTTATCGATTTCGAGTCTCTAGATAGGTCTGATACTCTCACGGCTGACGATCATCGCCGTGCCTTTAACTCTGTCTTCCCTTTTGCATTAAATGAAATGGTTGACCTTTCTACGTATCCCTTAATTGCCACCTTAACAAATGATAAGTTAACTAAGACAAATCTTAATGACTTAAAAGTGGTTAATAATGATTCATTTGAAGGGGACACTGTGAATGTGTGCCCAAATTTTTGTGGATTCACGCGAGTTTGAAGACATCCGGTTTAATTTGAAAAACGGAGTCGCCACGCCATTTTGATTTCCTCAAAACTTTGAAAAAAAGGATTTATGGGTTCGGAGGTTAAGTTACCCCTTGGGAAGAACGGATCGTCGTTCACCCAAGGTGCCTTGCCGTAGCAAGTCTCCCTAGATTCCATTTATTGTGCTTGCTTGCGTACTTTCTTGTGTGCATGTGTTTGAATAAAAGGGGAGGGAATGTCCCAAGTTGTCTTCCGGACGTACAAACCATTTATTGGTTGTCGCTCGGGATTTCTTGGATTTTATGTATTCGGGATTTTGATCCCGTCCTCATCTTGGACTTGTGATCATCGCTTTTTAACCTCGGGACTTGCGTGATCGAGAGAAGGACCCTCTTTTATAGTCCAAAAATGAGGTTCTTTAGGAAGGAATGTCCTTAGCCCATCAATCCTACACCTTAAGACGATTGAGCTTATATATGTGCTTCACGCTCGTCTTAAGTGATAATCGGAGATATAGGGTTCAAGGTTATATCCCTTTCTAAAGAAATTGTGGAACCTTTAATGGAAGAAACGATGTAAAGATAGGATCTTTACACCGGTCCGTTCCAAGGTTGCTAATGGGGACATGGGGGAATGCATGTAAAAATGAAATTTTTAGTGAAAAGATGACATTTTGGGTTGCAAAGGATGCATTTGATTTGCAAAGGATGCATTTTTGATGTAAAGAAGTGATCTTTATGCAAAGGATGCATTTTTATGAGGAAAATAGTACTTAATATGCAAAGGATGCATTTTTATGTAAAGAAGTGATCTTTATGCAAAGGATGCATTTTATGAGGAAAAGTAGGATTTAATATGCAAAGGATGCACAAAGGTTCCATTTTTGAATGCAAAGGATGCTAAGTTCATGCAAAGAGATGATTTTTAATGCAAAGGATGCATGTAAATGGGTTTTAGGTGCAAAGGATGCCCCTTTATTATAAAGACATGATTTTTATATGCAAAGGATGCATTTTGGATGTAAAGATTGCATTTTTATGAGCAAATGATGCATAAAGATGATATTTTTATTGTAAAAGGAGGTTTTTAGGTGCAAAGGATGCACCTTTGATTCAAAGATTACATTTTTAATAGCAAGTGATGCCTATTTCATGCAAAGGGGGAAGGGGGGTATGATAAAGATATGATCTTTAATGATAACTACCAAGTCCCAAGCAAGATAATGACAATATATGAATGCAATGAGCAATTTAAATCACATAAAGCAAGTAAAATGCAAGGTTAAGGGAGTGAGAGGTTACCAATGGTGGTGGCCTCTTCTCCTTTGGGTTGAGCTAAGTGGAAGGACCAACTTTGGGATCTTCAAGGAAGAGAGAGGTGGCTTCTTGGCACTCTTCACCTTCTTGGAATTTCGCAGTAGTGTTTGGAGAGCTTTTGGGACTGAATATGGTGTGTTGTTGGTTTTGTTGGTGTCTAAAATGGGAAGAGTAGGGCTCTATTTATAGGCAGTCTGGATAAGGCTAATGAAGCCGTGCGGCCAGAGGTCCTTGGCTAATGCAGCCGTGCGGCATTATCCACAATGACTCAGCATGTTTCTAGAATCATGCAAGGTGGCAATTATAGAAGCTTTTTGCAATTAAGAAAAACGTGTTTCTTAATTACTAAGCCTTCCCTTCAGCCCTTAAGAGGTTTGGAACAGTTCCGGAATTATTCCGGAACTCTAGGAAAGTCCGGGGAATTACCAGAAAATTTACCGGAATTGCCTGGGAAATTAATCGGAAGGCATGAGCCAGATTTGGGTACTTACAGAAGACCCTCGGAAATGTCACTTGCAGGGCGAGTGGGGTTGTCGATAGAAAAGGATCCGATCTGGTGAATGCCGAGACGGATTAGGATGACCAAGGTGGTCGAGTGGCAGAACCTCTGGAAGGCTACCTACGTATCCCGAGTGGGAATCAAGCCAGGCCGTAGTTCTGAAAAGATCCGCTGAGGAATAGAGAAGAGAAAACTGGTCTCTTGATGGGGAAATAGCAGAGAAAATGACCTAGGAGGTCAAGCAATTGATCCTACTGGGGATATGCTAGAAGTGACCAATGTGGTCGGATGTAAAGACCTTTATGAGGGGCTATTTCATCACTGAGGAGTGACGAAGGAACAGGGTGACCAAAGTGGTAGGATGGCTGGACCTTTTATGAAAGGCTACCTACGTATCCCAGAGGAATCAAGCCTTGATCGTAGTTCAAGCATCACTAGAGAGTTAGGAACGATGTCTAGGATCCTTGAGGTTTTGACAATTAATGGAGGTTGTCACCTGATTGAAAATTAATGGAGGTTGTCACCTGAGGGAACTAGAGCTTACGTCACTATCGAGGAGATAGAGGTAGCTAAAGTTGGAAAACTTGAGCGTACTTCTCAATCTGTGATAGAGGTAGCTAAAGTTTGGAGAACTTGAGCATACTTCACTATCGAGGAGATAGAGGTAGCTAAAGTTTGGAGAACTTGAGCATACTTCACTATCGAGGAGATAGAGGTAGCTAAAGTTTGGAGAACTTGAGCATACTTCACTATCTGTGATAGAGGTAGCTAAAGTTTGGAGAACTTGAGCATACTTCACTATCTGTGATAGAGGTAGCTAAAGTTTGGAGAACTTGAGCATACTTCACTATCGAGGAGATAGAGGTAGCTAAAGTTTGGAGAGCTTGAGCATACTTCACTATCGAGGAGATAGAGGTAGCTAAAGTTTGGATAACTTGAGCATACTTCACTATCGAGGAGATAGAGGTAGCTAAAGTTTGGAGAACTTGAGCATACTTCACTATCGAGGTGATAGAGGTAGCTAAAGTTTGGAGAACTTGAGCATACTTCACTATCTGTGATAGAGGTAGCTAAAGTTTGGAGAACTTGAGCATACTTCACTGTCGAGGAGATAGAGGTAGCTAAAGTTTGGAGAACTTGAGCATACTTCACTATCTGTGATAGAGGTAGCTAAAGTTTAGAGTTCTGACAATTCGGAGGTTGTCACCTAGCGTTATCCCGTTATAACGGGGGTAACGGAGGCGACTGGGGAAGAAAGCTTATTTGCTCGGAAGATAAAGGATATCTTTTGAAAACGACGTTATCTTGGTTAAAAGATAACAGGAATTACATGCCCAAGTGGAAAGTCCAGAGGCAAAAAAGTAATTTCTGTTCAGAGCGAAAGAGGCCGCCCGGCATGAGAGGGAGGCAAAAGAGGCCGTACGGCCAGAAGCCTGATTTTTCCAGATTATTTAAAACAGATTTGAACGGGCATTGGGCAGTATTGCCACCCAAGACTTCCGAGAAAGAGAGAGAGGAGGGAAAGAATTTTCTTCAAAATCCTTCAATCCTTTTGCCTCTATTGATTTAGGATGGATCCGAAGGGGAATCCAATGCCAAGGCAAGCTAGAAGGAACATCTCCGCGGTCGCGAGAAGGAGGAGGAAGGAGCTCGTCCGCACGGAGAGGAAGTATGACTTCCTTACGCCTCCATCGGAGCTCTATCCGGGTAGAAGGGAGCACAAATCAACAAACCCTCAATCGGTTGGGGTAAGCATTTTTAGTTTGCTCAATTCCGTCGATTTTGATTGGATTTTGATTAGTTCTAGGGCTTGACTCGAGTTTTAGGAATTTTCTCGAATTTTCCTAGAATTTTTGGATGATTTTGAAATCTTGATGATTAACCTTTGAGGCTAAGAAGATGAAAGAACATGCATGTGCAATTTATTTGACAAAATAATGAGAACGACTCACTTTTTTTTTTCGAAAATAAAAAGTAAGAAGAATAATTGTGGCGGAGTTCTTGCATGTGCTAGAACTAGGTCAATTTTGGATCATGGATGAGAAAGCTGGATTTTGGATGATGAAAAGGATTCACGCATGCCATTTTTTAGAAAAAATTAATGCTTATGTGCAAATAATTTTGAAAATTGTGATTTTGTGCTTAGGAAAGCAATGTGCTTGACATGATGTGAAAGACACGTTTTCGATGCAAAGGATGCTAGAAAAATTTTTCATGAATGCTTTTCTTTTAAAAATATGTGCACTTTTGAATATATGCATGCTTTTTTGAAAAAGACTGACACGTTTCTTTTGTTGTGCTTGTCTACAGGAGAATAAGTCTAGGGGGCCTTCTGAGGTTGCAGTCAGGCTATGGGAGAGGATGCCTGATTTTGAGAAGAATGGGGCGAACCCTAAGCAGCTGGTGAGGGCTACCGGCTTGGATTTATTTATTGAGGCCATCGGCAGAGGTATTCATATTACCTCGAAGAGCAAGGGCTTGGTCCAGGCCCTATCTGAGTTCTGGTGGGACACCACTTACAGCTTTCATCTTAGCTGGGGGGAGCTGACGGTGACTCCGGCCGATTTTACTGCTATCACGGGCTTACAGTTCACCGGGAGGCCTGTGACATGGAGGGGCCATATCACGGCGGAGGAGTTCAGGGCTTTGGTTGGGTTTGAGCTGATTCCCAAGGGGCTTGGAATGGAGACGAGGAACGTCGAGGTGGCAGTCCAGAACTGCATGCGGGACTTTGCTGCTAGTGAGGTGACTGCCCACCAGCTTGCTAGAGCCTTTGTGTGGTTGATGCTGTCAGTCACCATCTTTGCCAATTCTCGGGACTACGCTATGACTTGCCTCCTCGACTCTCTGGAGGATGTTGATGGGATTGGGACGGTCTCGTGGGGCGAGGCCGGATTGGCAGAGCTATACTTCTCCCTGGATCTGTACAGCCGTAACAAGGCTGCCTCCATGGATTGTTTCTCATTTGCCCTTGAGGTAGTCTCTCTTTCCTTTCTATTTTACTTTCTGTCTTTGAGACTTTGATGAAAGAAAAATGACCCTTTTGATATTTTGAACATGCAGGTCTGGTTTTGTGAGGTGATCGGGTTCTTTCCCTGGAACCAACAGAGTGATGTCACTATCTTTCCTGCTATGATCCGCTGGAGGGGAGATGCGAGGGATAAGTTTACCGGGAAGACCCGGATCACCTTTGATTACAAGATGGTGAGGCCAGTTATCAATAAGGATGGGTACGATGGAGTGGACTTCTACCTATGGGGCAGGTATCCGGAGATTCTGCTAGGAGAGGCCGTGGAGGCGACGAGGCAGAGGAGATGGTTGACTGGGCTGACATGCGATGTCATCTATCTGGGGGATCGATTTTCTAGGCAGCATGGCCATGTCCCTCCATTGGACGCCATTACTCCCCAGGATCCTCCAGCACGGATGCTACAGCCCAGGGATTGGTCAGAGGATGACATTGCTAGATATCAGGCAGGCGTGGTCGCCGAGGAGTATTTTGATATGGATACCCCATATGCTGTGTTTGTGGAGCAGCGACTGAGGACGCCACAGAAGCTAGTGAAGTTGCCAGTCACTCAGGGATATGGGGAGGCCGAGCCTTCTGACCCGCCGATCCCTCCTACCCATCTTTCATATGTGGTCCACGGAGTACCCAGGAGGTTGAGGATACCTGTCCCCGACGCTAGGGAGCCCCAGTATACCTTGCCGCCGGACAGCACTGTAAGTACACTTTAGGGTCTTTTCCCTCTTTCAGATTTCTTTGCTTTTTGCAATTCTGAGATTTCCTGAGATTTTCTTCTCTTTTTCTCAGGTTCCAGCTTGCACTTACGACATGTTGGTCAGGCAGAATAGGGGCTGGAAGGACATGTGCCGATCCCATCTGAGGAAGCTGGCCTGCACTTCAAAGGCGGCAGCAGACGTGCAGGAGCCCGGGCGCAAGAGAAGGCACGTCGGGAGCACGGCATCCACCTCATCAGCTTCGGAGTACTCTTCCAGTGCCATGCCTCAGGGACGGGGACCCAATGCTGACATCTTGGAGCAGCTGGCTGAGTACGAGCACGATAATGTCCACCTTTCATATGTGAGTGACACGGAAGACTTGATGAGGGAGGCTAGCGTCTATGAGCTGAGCAGCGATGAAGAAGAAGGATCGGAGGCCTAGGAGGTCTCTAGAATTGACTTAGGAAGAAAAACAAACAATGAACAAGTTTTATGCACATTTTGTTTATTTTTTGCTTTATTTGGGCGCCGATGGGGCGAAAACAATGTATTAATGCTTTATTTGCTTTTCTAATTCATGCATTATTAATTTGCATATTACTTGAGCCTCGGGGAAGTTTTTTGCTTGGAATTGGGACTGAAACTGGGCCAAAATGATATATAATGATGTATAAATGCTTGGATGGTCTTTGAACATGTTTTTGTACAGGTTTTGGTTGGAAAAGTGGGGTGAAAACTCCCTTTGGGCAGCAACTTGGTTGCTGCAGATTTGCCTTTTACATCAGGTAAATGAGGCCGTGCGGCATGGTCTCTGGAGTAAATGAGGTCGTGCGGCTCACAGTTCTGTCTGGACTGGTTATTTTCAGAATAAAACCAAGGCTTGGCCATTTCATTTCATTTTCAACTTAGACTTGTCCCAACTGTTCCCAGAGCACATATTGGACCTAAAGACACCACCTTTGATCATTTTGCGATGGAGAAGCCCGTTAGATTGCAAAGGGGGAAGAGAGACCGTTTTCTGTCCGATCTTCAGTCTTGGGTGAGATACAACTTTCAATCTCACAAGGGGTTGCTTGATTCTTCCTTCAAGATCAAGTCTTTATGGCATTTGAGGGATCTCCCGCCCGATTGGGACCTTTTGAGAGCAGCAGCAAGGTTTTGGGACGTCCGGAGACACGTTTACTGCTTTTCTTACAATGAGATTGTCCCAACGCATGAAGACTTCCGAGCCTTGATTGGGGGTCCAGAAATTGAGGCTATATCGATTCCGCTGATCGAAGACATGCCGGTGGCGGCAAAGCTTGCATCTTTTCTGCAGATTTCTCTGGGAGAGGCTGAGGAGATGATGATAGCCCCGGACAGGATTGACCTTTCTGATATCCCGGGAAGGTTTGGGTCTCCGGCTATGGCTGCGACCACGGTGGCTATGGATGCCTTTATCCTCTGCATATTTTCTTCTCTGTTCACCGCTGAGTCCGTGGGGATCTGTCATGGTGGTCTCTTAGACATGGTCAGAGATTGCAGGGCTGGGAAGGACATTGACCCATTGGTTTTGGGTGAGACTTTGCATGGCATTGATAGGATGGCTAGGGGAGACCATTTCATGAGGTCTCGGGAGCCCGTGCATGCGACTTTATGGCTGCAGGAGAGGCTTGGGGCTTTGCCAGGGGCTTTGCCGCCTCACTGCCCTTGGGTGATTTCTCGGAGAGGTGCACCTCGACAAAGCGACCGGGGTAGGCCGGGAGGCGACGATGGCTAGGTTATCCACTTCGGACATCCGCTGGTGGGTACCACACTGAGGTTGCAGACCAGGAGGATATTTCAGGAGTCCTACATAGTGAGGGTTCCAGGGTTCTGCTGGTCATCCTTCTACATACCCTGCTTGGTATCCAGGAAGTTTGGGGCCTTACAGGAGCCATTGGGCGATTGGGAGGACATTCGTACCATAGAGGTGGTGCCATTTGATATGAGAGATCCAGCCAGCTTTTCATTCTTCTTGAGGGCTTGGACATACGCTGCTTTTCCACCCAGGGCTATCTTCAGGAGCAGGAAGAGTACCATCTTGACCACTGTCTACTTGGATTTGTACGAGAGGGAGATGGGAGAGACTCAGGTCATATTGGGGGAAAGACGTCAGGCTTTATTGGGAGCTGACTGCGACTCGAGTAGGACTCTGAGGGAGACTGAGGCTAAGGCGAGTCGCCATAACCAGTCGGGTGACCTGATCAGAGATATGGAGGCTCGATACAAGAGATTGTTCGAGGTCGCTCCTTAGGCTCAGAGGGAGGATGTGCGGACTCGTGCTCGGGTAGAGAGGGCACTTATTGACACAGGTTTGATGGAGGCTCCAGTGAGGATACCAGAGATCGGAATGAGGGAGACCGATATCATAGAGAAGAAGAGAAAGAAAACTCGACGGGGTCGAGGTAAAGGGAAGAAAACCAAAGAAGACTCAGTGAATGACGACTGACAGATCTTTTCTTAGGATTCCCTTATTGCCATTTTGCAAACACAATAGTTTATTAGGCATTTTATTGTATTTTAGATCTTTGTAGCAGGTTAGCAGAGTCAAGAGTAGACCGTGCTTGAACTCATCAAGAAGTTTTTAACTATGTAATGAACAAGAAATATTATCTTAGAAATTAACCAAGACACATTTTATGAAAACTCAAATGTCTTATTGATTTGTTCAGGACCCGTTTTATGGAAACTGGAATGCCCTTTATTTATTTATTGTTTAGGACGCATCTCATGGAAACTTAATCGCCCTTTTTATTATTTAGACCGAACCATAAATGGCTGCCTACTTTCCCCTTTTACAAGAAAGACTAAGGGGCTCAGGTCTTCGTAGTTCATTCAGGTGAACTCTTTTTTCTATTTTTTTATGTGTAACCCTGTTTTTTGCCTAGACCGCCCTTTTTGGGTTTTTAGCCTAGCTGGACATTACTCTTTTTGCATTAAGATTATTTTTTTTTTTTTATGTGCAACCCTGTTTTTTGCCTAGACCGGGCTTTTTGGGTTTTCAGCCTAGCTGGGTATTACTCTTTTTGCACTAATATTTTTTTCTCTTTTTTTTTTATTTCTTAGACATAGTACCTTCGGAGCTTATCACCATTGACTGGGTGGACAAAGGGATTGCCGTCCAGGTCTGCAAGTTTCATGGCTCCTCCCGATAGTATCTTCTGCACCACATACGGGATGATCCAAACGGGTTCCCATTTTCCCAGGGGGTTGTCTCTGGTAGGGGGTTTCACTTTCAACACTAAGTCACCCTCCTTGATGTCCTTGGCCTTGACCTTTTTGTCAAATGCTCTGGCCATTCGCCTCTGATAGGCTCGGGTATGCTCCATAGCTTTAAGCCTTCTTTCGTCGAGCAGGGCCAACTCATCATGCCGGCTACGCAACCATTCTACTTCGTTGATACTGTTTTCCAGGAGGACCCTCAATGACGGGATTTCCAACACCACTGGTAACACTCCTTCCATCCCGTAAGTTAGGGCAAAAGGGGTTTCTCCTGTGGCTGTTCTGACAGACGTTCTGTAGCCCCAGAGTGCCAGGTGCAGCTTTTAGGGCCAATCACGACTACGGGTGCCCATTTTACGGATGATCCGTTCGAGCGTCTTATTAGCAGCTTCCACGGCTCCATTAGTCTGAGGTCTATATGGGGATGACTTGTGGCAAGTGATCCTGAACTCTGACAGCAATCTGCCGCAGTCCCCTTCAAAGTGTGACCCATTATCAGAAATGATCTCATTGGGCACCCCATATCTACACATTATGTTTTCTTTGATAAACTGGGACACCTTCTTGGAAGTGAGGACCTTGTAGGACTTGGCCTCTTCCCACTTGGTGAAGTAGTCGACTACCACTAACACGAATTCATGCCCATTGCTTCCTGCCGGGGCTATCTTCCCTATCACGTCAATACCCTAAGTTGCAAACGGCCAAGGAGTCGTCATGCAGTACAGGTCATGAGGCGGGAGATGGTTGAGGTTGGCAAACCGTTGGCATTTGTCGCACGCTCGGACATGCTGAACATAGTCTGTTTCCATAGAAATCCAGTAGTAACCCATTCTGAGGATTACTTGCATCCGGGCTCTAGCATTCATATGAGGACCACGGGGACCATTGTGGACTTCAGTCATCAACTCTTTGGCCCTTTATTGAGTGACGCACAAGAGGAGTGGTCCTTGATACTGCTTCTTGTACAGGTTGCCTCCTAGAATGACATAATGGGAGGCCAACCTTTTCAGGGCTTGCAAGCTCTTGGCTTTGACACCTTCTTTTGGCCGACCTTCTTCGTCTCTGAAAGCTGACTCTCCATCTTTGAGGAACTGGTAAATTTGATTGTACCACGGTTCCTTGATAGGCTCGGGTCCCAGGTCTACTTCACAAATGCAAAGCCGGGGCTTCTCTTCTACCCACTCTGAAGGGTTTTATGGCTTTTCCCTCGGGGATCTCTACCAGTGAGGCTAAAGTAGCAAGGGCATCTGCGAATCTGTTCTTTTCCCTTGGCAAGTAGTGGAAAGTTACTTCTCTGAACTGTCCAGTCAACTCCTCCATATGGGCATGATACCGCTGAAGATTAGGGTCCACAGTCTTCCATTTGTTGGAGACCTGGTTGATGATTAGGGCTGAGTCTCCATAGACTTCGAGCTCCTTGACATTCCTCTCTAGGGCAACCTCCAAACCAGCAATGCAAGCTTCGTACTCAGTGACATTGTTCGTGGCAGGGAAGTTCAACTTGAGGGCTATGGGTGTATGCTCTTCTTTCGGATTGACCAGTAGCATCCCTATGCCATTTCCCCTCTTGTTAGTAGCCCCGTCAAAGAAAAGTTGCCATCGGTTCTCTGGCTCGACTACAAAGATCCCTTCATCTGGGAATTGGGGTTCAGGCCCGCGGTCCTCATTACTGGGGAAGTTCACCAGGTGGTCTGACAATGCTTGACCCTTGATGGCCTTTCTGGTCACATAGCTGATGTCGTACTCTGCTAAGAAGAAGGACCACTTTTCTAGAAGCATCGAGAGAGAAGGCTTATCGAAGATGTACTTGATGGGGTCCATTTTCGAGACCAAATTCACAGGGTGGGCTTGCATATAATGCTTCAACTTGCCGACTACCCAGACCAGTCCTGCACAGGTCTTTTCACATGCTGAGTAATTGAGCTCACTTCCCTGTAGCTTCCGGCTGACAAAGTAAATGGCATTCTCTACCTGAGAGTCTTTCTTCTCCTGAGCAAGCATAGCCCCAACTGCCGTATCAGTGACAGTGAGATAGAGCAGAAGAGGTTTCTGTCTACGTGGGGGGCATAGTACTGGAGGATGTACTAAGTATGCTTTGATCTGGTCGAAGGCATCCTGGCATTCTTCGGTCCATTCAGTGTCTACATTCTTCTTCATGAGCTTGAAGATGGGCTCGCACATAGTGGTCAACTGATTGACGAAACGGCTGATGTACTGAAGTTTGCCCATAAAGCTCTTGACTTCTGTCTGAGTTTGAGGTGGCCTCATGTCCATAATGGCTTTGATCTTTCGGGGGTCGACTTCGATACCTCGCTCCGTGACCATATACCCAAGCACTTTTCCCCTTGTCACTCCGAAGGTGCATTTGGCAGGGTTTAGTCTCATGGAATGTTGTCTCAGCCTCTCAAAGAACTTTCGCAGGTCAACAAAGTGCTGTCCGTCCTCGCCTTTGGAGTGGATTATCATGTCGTCAACGTAGACCTCAATCTCCTTGTGGATCATGTCATGGAAAAGCGCGGTCGCTGCCCTTTGATAAGTAGCCCCGACGTTCTTGAGCCCGAATGGCATTACTGTATAGCAGTAAGTTCCCCACGGTGTGGTGAAGGCTGTCTTTTCTTGGTCTTCTTCGGCCATCTTGATCTGGTTGTAGCCTGCAAAACCATCAACGAAGGATTTGACTTCGTAGGATGTCTATGTTTGGCAAGGGGTAATCGTCTTTGGGGCTGGCCTTGTTCAGATCCCGGAAATCTACACGACGGCTTGCACCTTCCCATTGGTCTTGGTGACGGTCACAATATTGGACAACCATGTCGGATATTCGATGACTCTGATGAATCCTACCCGCAGTAGCTTCTCAATTTCTCCTTTGACCTGTAGAGACCACTCTGGCTTGATTTTCCTCAATTTACGCTTTCTTGGCTTAGCATCCGGGTGCTAGAGGGATTCTGTGCTCCACTATTGAACTGTCTAGCCCGGCATATCCTTGTACGACCACGCAAAGACGTCCATGTATTCTACGAGCAGATTAACCGATGCATCCCGTTCAACCCCCTGGAAGAAGTTTCCAATCTGTGTCTCTTTAGGTTCATCAAAAGTACCCAAGTTCACACTTGTCAAAACCTCCTCGGCAGCTTGGGCCCGGTTTTCCTCTTTTTCTATAACCTGCTTAAAGATTTCTTTAATGTATTGTTCATTTAGTGTGTTTGCATCTTGTTCAAATGATTCATTATTAACTGTTGTTAAGTTTTGAGTTAATTTATCATTTGTTAAGTTGGCAATAAGGGGATAATCAGAAAGATCTGTCATTTCATTCAAAGCAAGAGGAAAGATGACATCGATTACATATTCATAATCCTCAGGCGTGAGGCCTTCGGATGACTCAGAGGACTGGAATTCAAAGATTCCTGACTCAACTGACTCTGGACCCTACACTACTTATTGACTCGAGGGTGTTTGACAAGGGTTGGACCGGGATCTCACTCCTTCCTGCTGTTGCCCTGGGGAGTAGCAGTCTTGTCAGCATTCTTCAGAAAGTTGGAGACTTCAAACTGATCAAAAACTTGCCGGAAATCATTGACAGGCCGGTACCGTGGAAAGATGGTGAGGGGAGCTAGAGTAGCTTGATGTAGTCTCTCGGCGAGCTCGTCTGTGACAACTGGACTCATTGACTGAAGAGTCTGGCTCATCTTATCAATGCACTGCTGATAACTCATTTTCTCTTTACTGATCTTGGACACTACGACCTTGTCAGTATAGCCAACAGGAGGGTTGGCCTGGATAATGCTGATGAAGTCTTCTTCAGAAGGGATCTTGATTCTTCCTTGATTGGCCACGTATTCTATGGGTTTTCTGTATTCTGCTTCTAAATCTGCTAACTTCTCATTGAATTTCACGATGGCCACAAATTCAGCACTTTCTGCTTCAAGAGGGTCACTGTCCATAGGGGTATCAGGCTGGACTGTGCTTTGAATGATGGGTTCCTTGGCGGGCCCTTTGGCATAACTGACGTAGTAATCAAACTTGCCTGAAGGCTCCCCTAGAGTTTCGACGCTCTTGTCCCCGGCTTCATACCTTTCCTTTAATTTCTGCTGCGTGGACTTCCTCTTCTTCTTCTTTCTTGAAGGAGCGTCTTCATTAATCCATTCTTGATACTCGTATTCCAGACAATCCTCATAGTCGCATACATCATACCAGATATGGGGCTTGGGTTGAACTGGGATGGCCTCTCCGATTACTTGGTCATTACCATTGTTGACTACCACGTTGGCCATTCTTGATACTCTGAACTGACAAGACAGAGGATTCTGGCGAACTGTCTGAGAATTCTGCGCTAACAAGTCGCTGACCCGGTGTTCTCACCCAATTCTTTCTGGCTGCGGGAAAGGGATAGGAGAGGTTTAGACTCGGGGTAGGTGTTTAGGCTGAAGGCTCAAGCAATATGCAAATTAGGAATCTTCCAGTTTACTTAAAACAGTGTCTTTTATTAATTTCTATTTGGTTGGAAAAGAGGATTTGCCCATCTTTTTCGCAACTACTCTAGATCCTGGATCAGTGGGTTCCGTCACTACGTTTACAAGCCCCTCGTATTCCACCTGTATTTCAACCTCCCAGGGTGGACAGCCCCGGGCGAGGGTCCTATAGGGCACGCGGATCCCACCGACCGAGAGAGAAGAACGCTCCTAACCGGTCTAGTGGGTCATAGGAACTTTTAACGCACGAGCGATGCGAATTATAGTCAAGGCAATACCAGGAAAGTCTCGTCTTTCAGCCTTGATAGAATTTCGGCAGAATTTCGCTTGCGCGTTTGACGTTTTGACTTTTCGGTAATGTCCGAGAAGATAATAGGCATGGTTCGGGCGGCAAAAGCCAGATGACACAGTGTCACATTGAACTTCGTTGCATACGCCGTGCGCGAGTCAAAATCGAAGTCAATGCCGGGTCAAGATCTTGCCAATTTTTTTCCTTGTCGGAATTTTGGCAGAGCTTCGCTTGAGCGAAAGATATTTGGATTTTTTGGCAAAGACTCGGTCTCGACTCTTACGCATTCCGTGTAGGTCAAGGTCAAAGTCAATGTCGGAGTCAAGGTTCTACGATTTTTCCTTGTCGAAATTTTGGCAGAGTTTCGCTTGTGCGAAGGACCTTGACTTCCGTTATGGACTAAGGCTTGACCTTTACAGAGATATGCAACTGGGCTATATGACACGGACTAGACCAAAAACCAACCAAAAGTCACGGTTTTTTGAAACGTGTGACACGGACTGTGCATTGGTCGACACTGGCTGCCATGGGGAGTTTGGGATGATTCCGTGCGCGCCCGGGAGCATCGTAAGGCTATCCGTGAGTGCAGCTGATAAACCATCCCGGGTTTAAAAGGACGTGCGTGCAAAGTGTACAAGATATATAGGGTGCGCGTAGTGTGCGGTCTCCTAAAAATGTTCCTTTTTGAGTTAAAACAGAGATTTTCATAAATGTGTTTTAAAGGAATGATTTTTGGGACGGGGGAAATGCAACAGTTAAGCACGTAAATTTTCTGGGAGCCCCGCCGCCTTGGAACCGAGTAGCCCCAAGCCGCCCGGGATCGCCGAGATTAACCTCAATTTTTCTTGGTGGAATTGCCACTGAGGTCGCCCGGTCAGAATCCAAGGAGGATTGAGCCGTACGACTGCATGGATCAATTTTCCAGGTTCCACTCCTTTGCAGTTTCAGGTTGTTTCCTGTTTAAAGTATGCACAAATCCTAAGATGCAAATGATGCAATTCAAGGCAAAGAAAGCAAGCACGATTCATGGAATCCGTGATGGGAGTCTAACCCGCTCAAAGGGAAAAGCTTTCTTTTACTTTTTTTTTTTTTCGAAAAGTGATACCGGTACGTGGGATTGTTAAACCACCGTTTATCCCAAGCCCCGAGTTAGGGAGCGATACAGGAATGTTAGTGGTTTCCACCTATATACCAGGTATCGTTTATTTTAAAAATGAAAGCTTTTCTCCATTGGGATATCCCCAGCGGAGTCGCCAAACTGTGAATGTGTGCCCAAATTTTTGTGGATTCACGCGAGTTTGAAGACATCCAGTTTAATTTGAAAAACGGAGTCGCCACGCCATTTTGATTTCCTCAAAACTTTGAAAAAAAGGATTTATGGGTTCGGAGGTTAAGTTACCCCTTGGGAAGAACGGATCGTCGTTCACCCAAGGTGCCTTGCCATAGCAAGTCTCCCTAGATTCCATTTATTGTGCTTGCTTGCGTGCTTTCTTGTGTGCACGCGTTTGAATAAAAGGGGAGGGAATGTCCCAAGTTGTCTTCCGGACGTACAAACCATTTATTGGTTGTCGCTCGGGATTTCTTGGATTTTATGTATTCGGGATTTTGATCCCGTCCTCATCTTGGACTTGTGATCATCGCTTTTTAACCTCGGGACTTGCGTGATCGAGAGAAGGACTCTCTTTTATAGTCCAAAAATGAGGTTCTTTAGGAAGGAATGTCCTTAGCCCATCAATCCTACACCTTAAGACGATTGAGCTTATATATGTGCTTCATGCTCGTCTTAAGTGATAATCGGAGATATAGGGCTCAAGGTTATATCCCTTTCTAAAGAAATTGTGGAACCTTTAATGGAAGAAACGATGTAAGGATAGGATCTTTACACCGGTCCGTTCCAAGGTTGCTAATGGGGACATAGGGGAATGCATGTAAAAATGACATTTTTAGTGAAAAGATGACATTTTGGGTTGCAAAGGATGCATTTGATTTGCATAGGATGCATTTTTGACGTAAAGAAGTGATCTTTATGCAAAGGATGCATTTTTATGAGGAAAATAGTACTTAATATGCAAAGGATGCATTTTTATGTAAAGAAGTGATCTTTATGCAAAGGATGCATTTTATGAGGAAAAGTAGGATTTAATATGCAAAGGATGCACAAAGGTTCCATTTTTGAAAGCAAAGGATGCTAAGTTAATGCAAAGAGATGATTTTTATTGCAAAGGATGCATGTAAATGGGTTTTAGGTGCAAAGGATGCCCCTTTATTTTAAAGACATGATTTTTATATGCAAATGATGCATTTTGGATGTAAAGATTGCATTTTTATGAGCAAAGGATGCATAAAGATGATATTTTTATTGTAAAATGAGGTTTTTAGGTGCAAAGGATGCACCTTTGATTTAAAGATTACATTTTTAATAGCAAGTGATGCCTATTTCATGCAAAGGGGGAAGGGGGGTATGATAAAGATATGATCTTTAATGATAACTACCAAGTCCCAAGCAAGATAATGACAATATATGAATGCAATGAGCAATTTAAGTCACATAGAGCAAGTAAAATGCAAGGTTAAGGGAGTGAGAGGTTGCCAATGGTGGTGGCCTCTTCTCCTTTGGGTTGAGCTAAGTGGAAGGACCAACTTTGGGATCTTCAAGGAGTAGGGAGGTGGCTTCTTGGCATTCTTCACCTTCTTTGAATTTCGCAGCAGTGTTTGGAGAGCTTTTGGGACTGAATATGGTGTGTTGTTGGTTTTGTTGGTGTCTAAAATGGGAAGAGGAGGGCTCTATTTATAGGCAGTCTGGATAAGGCTAATGAAGCCGTGCGTCCAGAGGTCCTTGGCTAATGCAGCCGTGCGGCATTATCCACAATGACTCAGCATGTTTCTAGAATTATGCAAGGTGGAAATTCTAGAAGCTTTTTGTAATTAAGAAAAACGTGTTTCTTAATTACTAAGCGTTCCCTTCAGCCCTAAAGAGGTTTGGAAAAGTTCCGAAATTGTTCCGGAACTCTAGGAAAGTCCGGGGAATTACCGGAAAATTTACCGGAATTGCCGGGGAAATTAACCGGAAGGCATGAGCCAGATTTGGGTACTTACAGACACAGACTTTTTAGATGAATACTTTTTAAATGATAATATAAAGCAGGTTTTTGACCGAGACGACAATCGGTCCCAAGCTGCCGATGAGGTATTAACTACAGTGAATTTGGGAACTACCGAAGAACCCAAAGAGACACAGATTGGCAGTTTCTTCACCGGGGAAGAACGGGAAGCCCTCATTGATTTTCTCAAGGAGTACGTGGACGTATTTGCCTGGTCCTACAAAGACATGCCCGGTTTGGACACTTCAACTGTTGAGCACCGAATACCCCTGGACCCAGAAGCCAGGCCAGTCAAGCAGAAGCTTCGTCGGATCAAGCCAGAATGGTCTCTCCAGGTCAAAGAAGAAATAGAGAAGCTACTCAGAGTGGGTTTCATTAGAGTGGTCGAATACCCCAAGTGGTTGGCCAACATAGTGACGGTTACCAAGTCAAATGGCAAAGTCAGGGTTTGTATGGACTTCAGAGACCTAAACAAAGCTAGCCCGAAGGACGACTTTCCCTTGCCCAATATCGATCTATTGGTAGATACTACTGCCAGTTACGTAGTTAAATCATTCGTAGACGGCTTCGCGGGTTACAATCAGATTAAAGTTGCCGAAGAAGATCAGGAAAAGACTGCCTTCACCAGCCCTTGGGGAACCTTCTGCTATACGATTATGCCCTTCGGTCTGAAGAATGCCGGCACCACTTACCAGCGAGCAGTCACTGCACTTTTCCATGACATGATCCACAAGGAGATCGAGGTCTATGTTGATGATATGATTATTCATTCCAAAGGATCAGATGGTCAACACTTGATCTACCTGAGGAAGTTCTTCAACCGGCTGCGGGAGCATGAGATGAGGTTGAACCCAGCAAAGTGCACTTTTGGCGTAGTCCGAGGAAAGGTTCTGGGATACATGGTCACAAAACAAGGAATTGAAGCCGATCCAAGAAAGATCAAAGCCATCATGGAGATGAAGCCGCCGACAACAGTCACAGAGGTGAAGGCTTTCATGGGCCGTCTCTAATATATCAGCCGATTCATCCACCAGCTAACCTCTATCTGTGTGCCGATCTTCAAGCTGCTCCGGAAGAATCAGGAGGTTGAATGGAACAAACAGTGTCAAACCACCTTCGAGACGATCAAGGCCTACTTTGTCCATCCCCCAATCCTGTGTCCTCCGCATAAGGATAAGCCTTTGTTGCTATATTTGACAGTTACAGATACGGCTGTCAGAGCCATGCTCGCACAAGAAAAGCCAGATTCAAAAGTGGAAAATGCCATATACTTCGTCACTGAAACTTCAGGGGCGGAATTGAACTACTCGCCTTAGAGAAAACCTGTGCAGCTTTGGCATGGGTGGTCAGCAAATTGAGACACTACCTCTTGGCACATACAGTACACCTAGTATCAAAGATGGATCCCATCAAGTGCCTGTTTGGTAAGTCCTCTCTGTCATCAAGGCTTGCGAAATGGTCATTCTTCCTAGCCGAATTTGATATCAAGTTCGTAACCCGCAAGGCCATCAAAGGCCAAGCTCTGTCAGATCACTTGGCAGATTTTCCAAGCTCAGAAGCGCCCGAGTGCGAACCCCAATTTCCAGACGATGGAATTTTCATGATATAAGGTACATGCACTCTGCGCTTGTTCTTTGATGGTGCCGCCAACAAAAGGGGCAATGGTATCGGCATGGTGTTGGTTGATCCAAAGGATGTGCACACCCCCATCGCTATCAAGTTGAATTTCCCAGCTACTAACAACGCCGCGGAATACGAAGCTTGTATAGCCGGCCTCGAGGCAGCTTTGGAGCGAAACGTCGAAAAGCTGGAGGTGTACGGAGACTCTCAGCTAATCATCAATCAGGTATCCAATAAGTGGAGAACCGTGGACCAAGATTTCTGCAAATGTACTATGCTTACATGGAGGACCTGATCGACCAATTCAAGGAGGTCACGTTCCACTACCTACCCCGGGACAAGAACAGGTTTGCGGATGCCCTGGCCACTTTAGACTCCTTGGTAGAAATTCCGGAGGGAAAGTCAGTAAAGCCATTCAGAGTGGGGAGGCGCGAGAACCCTACCTACTATTGTCAGATCGAGCTAGAAAAGGTCAGTGACCTATGGTACAAATGCATCTTTCGCACCTTAAGCACGGTGAAGCCTCGTTCCCCGACGTAAGAGGATGGTAGGCTAAAAGAGGGTCTCCGCACCAAAAGTTTACAAGCATTGAAAAGGCTGTCAGACAAAGACGTTATTCCGGGAGATGACTTATGGAAGAAAAGGCACCGAGGGCCACTTCTACTCGCATCGCAAGTCTAAAGCCGTAAAGGTCATGGAAGAAGTCCATGGTGGCGCATGTGGACCACATATGAACGCCCGAGCCTTGATGTTCAAAGCATACTCGGGATGGGCTATTATTGGATCTCCATGGAGACCGATCGCATTCGCCCAGTGCGGACTCGCGATAAATGTCAGCGGTTCTCCAATCTAAACCATATGCCTCCCCATGATCTCTACTGTATGAGCACTCCCTGGCCATTCGCAACTTGGGGGATCGATGTTATTAGGAAGATAACTCCTGCCGGTAGCAACGGGCACGAATTCGTGTTGGTCGCTGTGGATTACTTCACCCAGTGGGTTGAAGCGGGCCCTACAAAGTCCTCAACTCCAAAAAGGTGGCCCGTTTCATAAAGGAAAACATTCTGTGCCGATACGGAGTTCCAAATGAGATTATCTCAGACAATGGGTCACACTTCGAGGGACATACCGACGAACTGCTCGCAGAATTCAGAATCAAGCGACACAAGTCCTCCCCTTATCGCCCTCAAACCAATGGTGCCGTCGAGGCCGCGAACAAGAACCTAGAAAGGATCATCCGGAAAATAGCCGAAAGGAGCCGGGATTGGCCTGAGAAGCTTCATTTGGCACTATGGGGCTACCGTACTTCAGTAAGAACAACCACCGGTGAAACCCCGTTCGCTTTGACATATGGAATGGATGCCGTTTTGCCCATTGAATTAGAGGTACCTTCTCTCTGGGTTCTGCTTGAAAATGAAGTCAACAAGATATAGCTCTTCTAGACAAGCGAAGGCTTAAGGCAATGGAGCACATCCGGGCTTATCAGAAGTGCATGGCTAGGGCCTTTGACAAGAAGGTACATCCCCGCGACATTAAAGTGGGTGACTTGGTCCTAAAAGAAAAGCCGTCGAATCAATTCAGTCCTTTGGGCAAGTGGGCTCCAATCTGGGTAGGCCCGTATCTGGTAAAATAGATCTTCTCTGGCGGAGCAATGAAGTTGACAGATTTGGATGGTAATCCCTTCATGCACCCGGTGAACGGCGACAAATTGCGCCGCTATTACGTTTGAATCGAGTCTTCCCCCTGTAAAAAAAAAAAAAAAAAAAAGAAAAAAAATATATATAAAAACAAAAGCGCGAAAATAATGTACCTGCACGAGACCGAAAACCTCTCAAAAGGCAACCCGTACAAAACAAAGGGCGCGCTCGGTGCTAAAAGAATATACCCAACTAGGGCCGAAACCCTAAAAACGGGCGGTCTAGATAAAAAACAGGGTTGCACCACTTGTCCCCCTTCTATCTATCCCTTTCTTAAACACAAAGTTAATTGGGTCGAACTACGGAGACCTGAGCCCCTTAATCCAATCTGTAAAAGGGGAACGTAGGCAGCCGTTAGCGGTTAGGTCTAAAAAATCATAAAAATCACCAAATCCTGTCAACAATTGTATTTGTGATTACCAAAATGTGTCTTGATTAAGTTCTGAAGTAATTTCAACTTTCATCACATTAATACATTCATTGATGAGTTCAAGCACGGTCTACTCTCGACTCATTAACATTAGCAGAAATAATATCTTTTAAAAAGAACATCTAAATTGTCTGTGTCGGCAGCAAGGGATACAATGACCGGTCATCTAATTCTAGTCGCTCGTTCCCACTCCCGAACTAGCATTCTTCTGCTTCCTCTTCCTCGGTCCTCGGGAGGTCTTTGGCTTAGCTATCCCAAACAGTTCTGTCTCCCGTCGCCCCGGCTCAGGAAAAATGCGAGTCGGCGAATCAACCAATCCGGCAGCTCTCAGTGCCGCCTGGACAGCCCTTTCCTCTCTCAAAGCTATCCTCCGAGCCATAACTTCAAGGTCATCCCTCATCTTGGCCCTCCTCTCTACGAGTCTCTCAAATTCCGCTTTCGGATCGTCAGTCATGTTGTCTGGGTTAGCCTGTGCCTCAGCATCGCGTAGCTCCCGGCTAGTTTGGTCTCCTCCTCGAATCCCTCGGCAATATGCTTCAATGGCGTGCTGAACTGGTCCCATCTGCTCCCCATACCAAATAAGATACAAGGTGGACAGATATGTGATTCCCCGGGTCTTCCGTATCAGTGTGTGAGCAGGAAAAGCTACTCCCGAAAAGGCCCTGGCAAAGAACCTGAGAGTCCAGACGTCAGTCATGTCAAGAGGAACGGTGTCCCGGGCCATCTGCTCTCTGAACCCATCAATAGCCTACTGTGGGTATCCGTACGGCCTCTGAACGAGCAAGGGGATACTGAACGATGAGAAGTGTAATCCCGGCAGCCTCACTATAGCAGAATCATCCTGCCTGCCACTCATGGTCTCAAGCCTCCATCCAGGAACCCAGTATTGAATGTCCGTGGTGGTATACCTGGCCAATAGCCTCTGCCAGCTCTCCTGTGAAGCCTCCGGAGCCACTCGCCTCTCGCTGTAACCTGTGGTACCGCAGCCTCGTCCTGCGGGTAATGGAGAGATAAGTCTCAACCGCTCAAAGAGCCACAATGATAAGAGACTGGGGCTGCCACGTCCCATGTGCAATGACCCTCTAGCCAGTCGGTCTATCCCATGATAAGTCTCCGCCAACAAAAGGGGAACCATGTCTCTCTCTCCCTGCCCGGGTCGGATCTCAGCCAATGTGGTGCCTCGAGAACCCCGCATCTGTCTAACAACTCCCAGCAGTAAACCAGAGCATACCCTGTCATACTCACAAAAGCAGTATAGGGAGATCATAATCAGCATAAAAATAACCATGGCCGTGGATTGGTCAAACAGCTCCGGATGCGATACAGCCAATCGGGCTATCCGGGCCAGGTCAACAAAGGACAGGTCGAGAATCAGATCAGTCACCTGCTCGATGTGAAATCCCAAGAAATAGGCCAACTGCTCAGTCAAGGGTCGTGGATCTCGGGGAAAGACCGCATCTCTGAGCTCAACTCCCCCAATCAGTGCCCGGAACTCTTCAATGGTGGGTGTAAGATCATTATACGAGAGGGTAAAGACATGCCTCTCACAGTCCCAGTATCTGGATGCGGCCCGAAGAAGATTCCAATCTACCGCCCACTCCTTTAATGTCCAGATGCATCTCAACCCATATCGTTGGTCGATAACCCTCCTATTGTTGCTACGGTGGTGGCGGGTTAGATCTATGAGATCAGAATGAAATCGACGTTCTTTAATCTTAGATCTGTCGTCATAATGCTCCATTTCGGGTCAAAGGTCAAATTTTGGGGCTAATTTTGGGGTGGAACACCAGTTTGAAGTCTGCTGTGACTGCTGGAATCTGTTTTTTATGAGTCTGCCTCCTTTTAAATGCTGGGGGTTTGCTGATCAAGAAACCTGTCTCCCAGACTCTCCCTGTCGGACGACATGGAGGCTCCATGAAGTCCTGTGTCGGACGACATGGAGAGTTCCATCAGAACACCAAAATGCAGAACCGCAAAGAATCCCTAGCAGCCCAATGCTTGCTCAAAAACCTGCCCAAACCTGTCCAAAACACCAGAAAATCATACATAAACACTCCCCCTCGCTCATCAAGCCCACGGGAGAGGATCCGGCACGTCCAACACACCCGCAGACGCATAAACGTCACCCAATGCGTACAAAAACCACAAAAACACCCAATCACATCAAAAGCCATCATTTTGTGCCTTTCTTGGGACGAACCCGTGCATATGAGCTACCAAATACATAAATAAGCAAATGTTTCAGTTATCAAAATACAAAGTTAAATAAAACATTTGTTTTTACAATCCAAAAGAACAAAAACAGTGCATGCATTTCTTCTCTCTCCCTAAAAGAGTCTAAAGCATGGCAAAAGGGGATCGCAGCGATCAATCCTGCTCAGAGTCCTCCTCACCCTCCTCAGAGCTGTTGTCATCCTGGACGCTGCCCACCTCCTCCTCGGAGCCGCTCTGCTCCTGGCCATCGTCGCCACCCTCCGGCGCCTCATGGATCTAGCCATCTGAATCACCATCATCCTCATATTGGGCCCAAGGCTGGGGCTCGGCATAATACCCATGCCACTCAGGCACCGTGGTAAAGGGGGGCTGATAAGGGTCATCCTCGCCATCATCACCATCGGGCTGGGGTTGCTGACTCGACCCGCCTGCCTGCGAACCAGAAGGAGCCAAGGTCGGCCTAGGTCTCTTCTTCGGAGGCACGACGTCACCAGGCTGGGAGCTGCATCTCCCCTTCCAATGCTCTGCGCTCCTCTGAAACTGGCGCAGCATCTTCACAGCACCGGTGAGCGCCTTGGCCACCGCCCTGAAGGTTTTGGCTGGGACCTGCTCAATGAAAACAAAAAAGGCAGTCAGAAGCAATCAATACAGACAGTAAAGTAGTTAAAAGCTTGAACGAATCAGAAAAGAAAAGATTGCTCACAGAATTAGTCCCACGGGGAAGCCGCAGATGAGGATGAGTCTCAGACATGTCAAATGAGGAGCAGCGAATGACACCCCCAGCCTCGTACTCAAAAAATCGGGGAGGCACCGGTATCTGCATCCCCGCTGCCCTCCTGGCGGCCATAACCTGAGGGGTCACCAATCGGGTGAAGACAAACTGGGCATAGTCCCCACCATCAGAAAGCTCGGCAGCATCAATGCCGGTCCGCAGCCGCTCCAAGTCAGGCAAGGCCCGGATATGCCAAATCCCCGCAGGAGGATCATGAGGGACGCGAGCGGCAGCGCTATAACCATGCTGTCTGCAGACTCTCTCCCCCCAAGTACAGGGCATCTCCTTCCAGGCCAATCAGAAGCCTCCTCGTCCTGGTCACCAGGGCAGCATCACCAACCACATCCTCGCCGTACCTACCGTGCCAAGGAAACAACCTCAAACTAGCAGCGGTGCCCCTCAAAGCAATCATCGTGTCATGGTAGCAGGACGTCCTACGGGGCTTCACCCCGTCCACTCTCCGGCACTCCCTCACTCCAAAAGCCCACCTACGGATCGCGGGGAACAAATCTACAGAAATCCTCTCAGGCACAGCCCAGGCATAACAGCCAAACACCTCATAAGCCCACACCTGAAATCAAAAGACAAAAAGCTTTCAGTATGCAGCAACAGTAAAACAATGATGACAGAAAGGCCAATGCAGCAGTCTGTTGCGCAAAAACAAAAGGCATACCTCCAGCACAGTCTGATAAAAATCCAAAGAGGTCACACTGCCTCTGATCACCTCATCCAGGCCTCTATACACCTGGGCCAAACCAGCCTCACCCCACGAAAAAGTGGATACCTGGCTCCAATCACGAAGAGGCTCCAGCAAAAGAGTCAATGCCATCGTAGAGGCATTACAAAACAGGGTATCAGAAAACCCGGCCCAGACAAAGGCTCTCACCAACTGCTCAGCCGTAACTGTTGCGGCATCCTCAGAAAAGAGACGGCACTGATGCGTCAAAGCCACGTGCAAGTCCGCCAAAGGAACCCCATTACCCTTCGGACGAAGGGTCAAGCAAGTCAATGCCTGGATAGCATCCGTGCTCAGCACACCAGGGTCTTCCGAAAAGATAGGCCCGTCCGTGAACCGCAGGCCGGTGATAGCAGTGAAGTCATAGGGAGTGATGGTCGACTCACCCCAGGATAGATGTAAAGTGTGGGTAGAGTCCCACCAATACTGTCTGAAAGTTCACACCAAATCCACGCTCCTCGGCGTGTCCCCGAAATCTCCAACAGCGGTAAAGAATGGTCCAAGACCAGCAGCAAAAACCAGACCCTTGGGACTACCCGGCAAATCAGAAAAGCCAGGAAGAAGGCCCCAAATAGTCGCAATCGCCTCAAGGGACCCCTTGGTCCGCAAAGTCTACAGGTAAGCACAGCACAGGTATCAAAAACATACTCATAACAATGTGTGCATTCATTCATGTGCATTTTCAAAAAAAATCACCCAAATTCTTTCAAAAGAAGAAAAACAGAAAAAGAAAAATCTTTTCAAAATAATGCACTTCATGCCAAGCATGCAACATTCCTCTTTGGGTGCGATTTCCCACAAATTTTATCTCAAGCCCTAGAAATCAAATTTCAAAAGGGTTAATGATTTAAAATGCTTACCCCCATCCGTTCCATCGTGGAAGAATGCAAATCAAGGCTCGGGTAGAGCCCATTCCCCTCCGGAAACTTCTTCCGTTTGTTTCGATCGACGAGCTTCCTCCTCGCGGATAATGATCGTTGCACATTCTTCCTCGATTCCGCTCGCGGAGGCATTGCCAATTTTGGATTGAAATCAAAATGGGGGGGAGAAACTTTCAAAATTTTTCTCTTTTCTCTCTCTCTGAACTCGGCAGATTCCAATTTGGGGGTATGTCTTACGACCTAAACTGTTTTAATTAAAACAGCTTGGGAAACTCCCCATGTCGGACGACATCCGCTATCCAGAAGGGGTGATTTTCCTTTTTGCCTCTGGTCAATTCTGTCAGTCTGTCTTGACTGCCTATCATCAAAATTCACCATTTCATTTGGGTTCAAATGCCCACCTCTCTCAATTACCAAGATCCATAGCCCGGAATGGCTATAAACTACACGGTCCGGAAAACCGTACAGTTTCCAAATAGCCCGAAATGGCTATAAACTACCCGGTCCGGAAAACCGTACAGTTTCCAACACAGAAAATAGCTCGGAATGGCTATAAACTATCCGGTCCGGAAAGACCGTACAGATTTCCCACACAGTAAAAATTCGCGGGTGACTCCCAAAGAAAAAAGTCAAAATCATCGGGGTGACTCCCCTTGGAACAGTCAATCTCGGGTACAAATGCCCATCTTCGGAGTGACTCCCCATCAAAACAGTCAAGTTCGCTGGTGACTCCCAAAGAAAAAAGTCAAATCATCGGGGTGACTCCCCATCAAAACAGTCAAGATCGTGGGTGACTCCCAAAGAAAAAAGTCAAACCCTCGGGGTGACTCCCCATCAAAACAGTCGAGTTCGCGGGTGACTCCCAAAGAAAAAAGTCAAATCATCGGGGTGACTCCCCATCAAAACAGTCAAGATCGCGGATGACTCCCAAAGAAAAAAGTCAAACCCTCGGGGTGATCCCCATCGAAAAAGTCAAATTCTCGAGTGACTTCCAAAAGGAAAAAGTCAAAATCATCGGGGTGACTCCCCTTGGAACAGTCAATCTCGGGTACAAACGCCCATCTCCGGGGTGACTCCCCTTGGAACAGTCACTTTCGGGTACAAAGCCCATGGCCTTTCATTGGCACCCCATCTTTGACGAACTACGATTCGGCTTGATTCCCCCACGGGATACGTAGGAATCCTTTTCATAAAAGGTCCAGCCGCATGACCATCATGGTCGACCTCCCCCGGGACGCAAACGACCATATTTGTCTGAACTACGATTTGGCTTGATTCCCCCATGGGATACGTAGGAATCCTTTCCACAGAAGGTCCAGCCACTTGACCATTTTGGTCACCTCTTTCCCCGCCGTTCGTGTCTGGCTCGGGATTCTCATTGTGTAGACGACCCCACTTCCCATGGAAGTGACGTCGCCGAGGGGCTCTGTGAGTACCCCGACCCGAACTCATGTTTTGGGTCCACTTTAATTGATTTTTGGGCTCATGTAACTGCTAAAGAAGCAAAACGAGTCCAATTATCCCACAGCCCATTCAACCCATTGGGCCTGCCATCCATTCGGCCCAAGTATGACAAAATGATGTACGCTGTCGTCCGACATAGGACGACATTTTGTCATATTCCATGAAGGGAAATAGACAACTGAATCATTGAATACCGAAGCGGGTATTAGGCTGGAGGAAGTAAACCAGTTTAAACATTTTGTGTTTTGACTCTTTGAATGGATACTTGCTAAGAGTGTGACTATTCAGAGAGGCACACCCGGATCGGCCGTGCACAGACATAGAGCACGCCCGTGCAAGTATGGAGCGGCCGTGCCAAGTTTGGTGACCCGGCCGTGCAAAGCATAGAGCGGCCGTGCAAAATTGTTGACTCGGCCGTGCACTGCTGAGGCACCAGTTCAAATAAGTTGTGTCTTTTCAAGACCACAACACAAATAAATGCAATAATGGTGTTTGAAACCAACTTAGCAAAGTTGGAAGTCAACCCAAGAGAATGGTGGATAGACGCTAGAGCTACTCACCATATATGTGCTGATAAAGAGAGCTTCTCATCATACACTCCTATCAATGGAAGGAAGGTGTATATGTGAAACTCTGAAACTTCCAAACGTCGTGGGATTTGGAAAGGTTGTGCCAAGATGACTTCGTATAAAGAACTGACTCTCGTGAATATGCTGCATGTCTCATACATTCGCAATGTTGAGCAAGGCTGGATTTAGACAAATGTTTTGAGTCAGATAAAAACTGTATTGACCAAGAAAAATTGTTTCTTGGTAAAGGGTACCTTGCCTATAGGCAAAGAGCATCGGTGTTTCTTATGTTTACTTTTTTAAAGGTTCTAATTTATGGCATGATAAATTAGGTTATGTGAATTTCAACACAATTAAGATGTCAGTGAATCAAGAATTAATTCTCATGAATAAATTTGATTCAACTGACAAGTGCAAAATTTGCGTGGAAGATAAAATGACTAAGTCATCATTTTCTTCAGTAATAAGAAACACGACACCTCTTGAGTAGCTCACACAAATGATTGTGATCTAAAGTTAGTGCAAACTCAAGGTGGGAAAAAGTATTTAATTACTTTATAAATGGTTGCACAAGACATTCTCTTGATAAGGAAGGATAAAGCCTTGGAGGCTTTCCAAGCTTATAAGAATGAAGTTGACGAATCAACTTAATATAAAGAAGATTCGAAAAGCTAGAATGAGGGGAATATGCGGCGCCGTTTGAGGATATTTGTGAGGTTTCCATCAAACGATCGCAACATATTCAACTCAGTCTAATGCAGGAGCTAAATGCAAGAATCATACCTCTAAAGAGATGATAAATGCAATAAGCTCTGGCTTAACCAAATTTTAATGAGATACCCAAGAAAGGATTTGATAAAACTAATTACAGATTATGGCATAATCGTAAGACGTTTTATAAATACTTTAAGTGTAGGGGTACACCTCAAGTGTGGGGGTACACCTCAAGTGTGGGGGTACGAGCTAAAGTAAAAGTACTTAAGCCAAAGACAAGAAATTTTGTATTCTTCGAAATCATATTTTCTTGAAGTAAAAAGGAAATAATATAAGTTTAAGAAGAGAACTTATAAGACTGTAAAAGATTTATCTTAATAGTAAGATGAACTAAGACACAGTTTGTGGACAAAAGAAGCTAGTCTTTTGGTCCTAATTTTCTATGGTAGAAAATTAAACGAAAACTGTTAAATAATGTTGTTAACATTTAAATGAATAGTTCATCATACATTTTGAAGTTGGTTGATCTTCTTCTATAATGCGAACCGTTGAGTTGCAAATATGTCCTTAAAAGGAAGTATTTGAAAGATGAATCTATAAACGGAAAACTCTTGAAAGATAAAGTCCTAAGGCAGACTTTCAAGAAGTGTAGTCAAGAGAGTTAGAATTTCAAAAGATAGATTTCTAAAGGGAAAACAATCTTGAGAAATAAACTCTATTGAGATGGATGTTAATCTGAAAAAATAGATTATTGATCTCGAAAGTGAGACTCTCGAGATATAGAATCTGAAGAGAAAGATTCTTAAAATGATAGACTCTTTCTCCAAGCTAGACTCTCGAATAAGCTAAATTCTTGAGAATTAACAGATAGATTCTTGAGAGATGAAATCTATAAGATAGAATCTTGAGAGGTAATCTCTGTAAGGTAGATTCCTGAGAGGTAGACTCTAAGGAGGTCAAACCACTTAGAGATACTGAATACTTTGGAAGTCGGACCGGTACAGAGATGATGACCACTCGAAGAATCTAACCGATAGAAGAATTTGATCACTCGAAAGGATTGACCATTCTAGAGAGACTAAAAGTCTAAATAAAAATTGTAATAAATCACTAAGTATAGTCAAAGTACTTGGAGTACTTAAAGATATTCTTGTGATTACAGATTACAATAAATGAGATATTCAATAGTATGAAAAGGATATACTAATTGGATATCAGACACAAATAAACTCCAAGGTGAAACTGTGTTCACAATAAATGGAGCAGCGGTGTCAAACTTCCAAGACAAACATGTACAACTCGATTCAGTAAGGAATCTGAGTCGATAGCATCAGATAAAGATAAAAGCTGAATGGTCTTGGAAGATATTCCTTTGTGGAATAAGTTTGTGTCTACATGACCTAAGGCATTGTGACGACAATGAGAAATAGGAAAAGGTGTAGAACATCGTGGTAAGTCAAGACACAATGGTCATTGACATATTACCATAAGACAATTGATCTCAAATGAGACTGTCACAATTGGCCATGTGAAGTCAAAAACGGATCCGTATACCAAAGGGTATGAATAGGAGATCAAATTGTCTGGTAAGGGGAATGAAGTTAAAAACTCACACAAACAAAGAAATCCATAGTGGACACTCAACCTTGAGAATTGGAGATCCCATGCCCTTGGTTCAATGAGACAACTAAATTATGGAAATTCTAGTATGTGCGCTTAGAACTCATTATAACTCATTCTCAGAAGCCATCTAAGTGCTAAAACACCTGATGACGTGTGGTGAGGGTAAGCTTAAAGCTTTTAATGATTCCTATACCTAAGTGGTGGAGTATAGCAAGATACTCTTTATGGGAGATCACCTATATAAGTGAGAAGTAATAAGGCCGCTTCTAAATTGAAACACTTATGAATCAAGAACGGTCCAGGGCCAAAATGGACAAAATGTGAGAACAAAACGTGTTAGAGCTGTTATTGTGTGAGTACTATTGTCTTGGTATACACTATACAGTCACTGGTTCAAAGCGTCTCGCTACCAAATGGCGAGTATATCCGATAGTATTTCACTAGGGAAGGTTCAAGGCCATAAGCTACCTATCTCGATGCAATAATAGTTCGCCGGAACTTCCAGATGAGTCTGCATTCATGCATGCATTAATTTGTCATTCATGTGGGGGATTGTTGGAATTTTGGTTTTGTAAAAGTGAGGTTTGACCGACTTTTGACCAAGAATTCCATTGGGTTCCATTTTAGGAAAATGGAAATTGATTGCATATTAATAATCTACATTTGGAGTAGATTAATTTGATATATTTACTTTCTCAAAACCAATTAGTGGTGAATGAGAAATTAATGCTCAAAGTATGCAAAATGAAATGGGTATATGAAGAGTTTATGGGATATGGAATAATTATCCCACATTGCTTAAAGATGTAAAGTGATGAGAGTTTATAAGTGGATCCATCCAAAGGAGTAGTCAACAAGTTGATACCATTGGGCAAACCATGCAAGGTGCAGCCAAATTGTGCCAGTTTTATACTAGCTCAATTTGGACCACACCCGCGAAGCGCGCGAAGGGCGGAATGGGCGGTTTAGGGCACACTTTGCACTTCGCACGTGCGCATCGTCGCTAGGAGCTATTGGAGCCTTTGATTTTTAGCAAATCAATCAAGGTTCGTGGCTCGGGTGCAGTAGTTCGGTTCAGCTTGGCTCGGACTGGACTGGGGCGGTGCAGTGCATGGTGCGGTTGGGCCTAGGCCCATTCGGATTGGGCTGGGCCGATGCAACGGTTTGGGCCGATCTATGCCAAAGGGTGCAAGCTGGGTTCAATGAACCAGGTCAAGGATGGAAGGGTTGGAATGGTTCAAAGGAACCAGTTCGAATAGGTGCTGGCAGATCCAGCAGATCTCCACCCTCCATCAAGATCAGATCCAACGGCCAGAATCCACCAGGTGCCAATAATGCCTATTCCCAAAAGGCACCCTAACTCTTCATCTACTATAAATACCCCCCACTAGTTTGTCAAAATACACATCAATCATTCTTTCACTTCACATATTCCTTTCTCTTCTCACTAGAAGTAAAGGATCACTTATCCAACAGAGTTAACTAACTCGGTTAGATAGTTAACTGAATTATGGATTCACACGTAATTCAACGGAATTCTTAACTTCATCTGTTAGAAGAAAAAGCATCTCGTTTCATAAGTCTTCTTCAAAGTCTGGAAGTGTCAAACACGAATTTTGTTCGCCGGAGTCATTAATTTGGAGTGCTCCTATTAATGACTGTAAAGTCGTTTCATCTTGAGAGAAGATTGCCGCTAATCCGTAAGCACCAGTGCGGGGCAATATCTTCTTGCGGAGATTGTGTCCAACACAAGACTCGACTTCTTTAATTACTCGGTTTGCTTTAATTTCCGCATTCTATTTTATCTTTATTTCCTGCCCCGTTAATTATGTTATGGTTCATTATATAATTTGTCATTTCGTTAAATTCAAGAAAACCTTATTTATTGTCAAATAGACAATTTTCCCAACAATAGATTGTATATTGAGTCAAAGTATAAACATAATGATACAAGTTACAACAACGTTTGCTGGAGAAATTGACACAATAGCCCTCTTAAGCACTTTCGACACCACTAGGGGGGTGAAGTTTAAAGTCTCCATCATTACTGTACAGATTCACAAGTAGGTCTCCTCTTGCCATTTCTTCTATTCATAATGCACAAAGCACAGAGATACAGCATCATCTGACAGATAACCAAGTTACTGTCCTCAATACCAATAACTTAATACTCCATCCATCCCAGAAAGATAGTCTCATTTGTTTTGTTGGTCAAGCTTGATTGGAATTTAACCAATATTTAATCAACCTATTGAAATTCTAAAATTTGATATGACGAACCATTTAGAACATTTTAAAATTCCATGAATTTCTTTAATATATTCTTGGTCAACGTTCAATCAAGTTGATCACCAGAATAAAAGTGGGGATATCTTTCCGGTATGGAAAGAGTACAAATTTACCAAAGAATAACTTGGTTGTGTCATGTTTTGAGACATATGAAGGAATGTACAATACCTTGATAGTCAGCAAGGAGTTCATGGATGTCTTGGTGGATTATCATGCAATTGTGTAGTTCTCACATTTGGATCCTCCTACAAAGCAAAACAGACGTTCAAGAATGTACCATACAAATAAACCAGAGTCAAAGTAGTGCTTATAACCAACCAAAAATCTGGTTTACTTACCCGGATGCCATATGAGAAACCTTGGGTACGGAGAAAATCCATCTGACCCTGAAACCAAGAACAATTTTTCTCATATCACAAGTTGCAAACAAATTCACCTAAAATGATCAGCTGTAGTGGGAAACGTACCAGCATGGTGGGCGGAGGGCCATATAAACAAAAGGAATCATAACAACAACAATAACAACAAAACTTTTTATCCCTATAATCGGAGTAGGCTAAGTGGAATCATAATAAATAAAAAATTATTTCATTACATAGCCTCTTACCATTCCCGGCATAGTTGGTTGTGAGCCAAAATAACCGTTAAGCGTGACTTGACTTGAGCTCAGTTTATCCTAAAAAAATTGAAACGTCCATCATCATAAGATCTAAAATCTTGTCAAAGTACAGAAAAAAAAAATTATAAAACTACAGTTCACATCTGTTGTTGCATACTCTTGTCTGATAAATGCATTGTTTCAATTCCATCTTGAACATTAGAGAACGGGAACTCATTTTGTGACAAGATATTATTAATTTGAAAATTCAATCTGGGATGGAGAGAGTAATAAAGTATGTTGGCACCTCTTCGGCTTTGTAAGTACAAGCCAATTTTCTGCACCTTTGAATATTATTAAATGAATTTGGGTGGCCTCAAATTGATTAGTGATTGAAAGGCCCTGTGTACTTGATCAACTAAGAGAAGATCAGGCAGTTAAGCTTTGGCAGCTAAGGTTGAATCTTAGTTGTCAGATATTAACCGATTAAATAACAAAGTGTAATGTGCAGCGGAATAAATAAAGTGAAATAATGTAAAGACAAAGTGATTAGTGTAAGTGTGTGTGGGTGTGTGTGTGTTTGTGTGTGATAATACCAAAGAACACAAGAATTTTAAGGTGGTTCAGAGTTCACTCCTCCTACGTCCACCCTCACTGTCAATCTTGACAAGTGAGCTCAATCAACTATAATCTAGGTCGCTTTAAGATTTACAATGATTGATCAGGCAAGTTCCTTGAACTTCCTCTTCCTAATTAGTATGGTCAATTAGGGATTTGCTTGTTACGAAGCAAATTACAGAGTACACACTTAAAGTACAGTCTTAAGTGTTTACAAGTTTGATTATACACTTGAAGTACGGTCTCAAGTGTCTGCAGTTTGTTTTTGGTGTTGATTCATAGGTTTGCAGGTATGCAAGGGTTTGAGAAAGGTTATGTGTTAAGGGGCAAGAGATCCAGTCATTGAGTCTTCCTTTTATAGACTGAGAAAGAGCCATTGGAGGAGACAATGCAGTAAATGATGTGGTTGGAATAGTGCTTGTATTTAGTGCATTGTTGACTGGATATAAATAGGCTGGAATTTGCAACCCAAGTTCAGAAGATCTTCAAATGGATGACATGGCAATGTTGTTGAGAGATTTAAGTATAGCACATCTTTGTCATCAACGGAATAGAATATTGCTGTTGCACTGAAGATCTTAGCTGACAGAGTGATGAATCTTTGTTGTTGAGTTCTTAGCTGTCAGTCTTAGCTATTAGATCTAGTTTGAGTAGAGGACATGGTTTGATATGTAATGATCACTTTGTAATGAAATAACACTTGTTTTATTGGATTGGTTCTCTGGTGTTTGCTTGATCATTACTGTCAGCTTGATTTATCATACTTGTCATATCTTGGCTGTCTGAGGTCTGTTGTGTATAAAACATATTTTAGATATGTTTCTTTGTCAAAACCAGACTTAACTATGTAGATACATAGTTAGGTCCTAACAATTTCCCCCTTTTTGGCAAAGGAATATATCTATGTAGATATGACCTGCAAGAATGCTTATGAATTGAATGCAACAATTAAGAGAAGTCACATCTTCTTGATTCAATCATAAGTACATAACCACAAAACATTATCCAAAAAATTATTTAAACTGAGAGATTTTAGGAAATTAAGACAAAAGACATAACCATAAGACTCTAGTCAGAATCTTCTTCTCTTTCTTTTCTTGCATCAAGGAGTTGTTTTCTCTCAGATTCCAACTCTTTTCTGATCTTTGGTTCCACTCCCCTGAAGTACATCTCATTGTTCCATTCCCAGCTCATTTCATCATCATATTTGAAGGTATCATCCTTCCTTGATTTGAGTACATTCTTGGACAGAGATTCTTGTTCATCCAGCAGCCTTAGAGGTTCCAATTTGGATGCTCTTTTTCCTTTTGAGATTTGATCTTTTGTTCCTGAAAAGAGGTTAGAGAAAAAGGGATTTGATTGCATGGTGAAGGTTGGTTGAGATGGATGGAGGGGAATCTCAGTAGTGACATAGTGGACAATTGAGGTGGTGGATGGTGGCACTTGCTTCACAGGTTGATCATCTTCTTCATCACTGGACAAAATGACATTTGCAGCAGATTTAGAAGCTCTCTTCCCAAGTTTGATTGCTTCCTCATCAGATTTTGTGGACTTTCCTTTGGCAATCTTCCTTTCTGACCTTGCAATAGTTGAGACTTCCATCATGTGCCTCATTTTAGTGATCATGGTTCTTGTGAATTTCTGCATATCAGTGATGGTCACATAGTAGGGAGGAACATATGCTGAGGGGTTAAAGTTGGATGGGAATTTGAGTTTTTGAGATCTGGAGTTGGGGGGAATAATGGGAGGTGAACCAGGATTGGTTGAGGGAAACATAACTGTCAGGTGAGACTTGGCAATGACAACCATGATTGTTGCTTTGTTACTGCAAATTCTCCAGTATATCTCTTTGGTCAAGTCTACACAGAGAGCATACACAAGAGTGGAGGGCATGTAGATGCATTCATTTATGTTGCTGGATAGAAACTGTGAGAACATAACTTCCCAATCAATGATAGTTGACAGATCCATGAAACTGGGAAATCTTGGGGCTATATGGAAGAAGGATGAGGGGAGAGCTGCTCTATATTTCTTCCATTCTTTATACCCAAACATGATGAGGCCACTCATATTTCTAGCATGTATGATCATGGCATTCTTAGTCAACAGCCAAGAATTTTCTATGAGGTTGGGATTGGCAATCTCAGGGAAATGAGTGATTCCTTTGAATTTTAGGTAGGCATTTATGACTGATTGTAGGGAAAAATCAATGTCACAGTCAAGAATCCAAGGTTCAAAGGCTGGGAGAGGATCACTGTCAGGGATAGGATCAATTTCCATCTGAGGTTCATTAGTTTCAGCATTTTCAGGAATGGAAGGAGCTTTACTAACATGTTTACTTAGCTTCCTAGTATTCTTTCTAGTTTTGATCACATCTAAGGCTAGTAAGGCCTCATCTTCAGATAGCATTTGCCTTTAGATATGCAAGGGCAGCAGGAAGCATAACACTCGATCCTTCTAAGGTCAGTCCTTCAACATCTTTGAATATGTGTGGGGGAATGGGAGGTGATTGAGAGGGACTTGAGACAGTAGAGGATTGGGAGATGGTAACCTTAGCTGTCTGATAAGGGGACAAGTCATCACTATTCCCCCTCAACTGTAGGTCATCTAATTCAAATTCTGAGGTGCATCGCCTTTCTTTTTCAACACTATGCTCATTAGAACTAGGTTTAGAGGGATTTAGGCTCAGTATTTCTTGAGCTATGGAGAATGGTGGAGAGCATTGTTAATGTTAGATCATGTGTTGCCATGAATGTTGTCCCTAGTGTTGCAAACCAGTGTTGCCATTGGTGTTGCCACAAGTGTTGCCATATGGATTTGGCAACACCAGAAAAGTTACTATATTTTTCACAAATAATAATGTGTAAATATCAGTAGTTAGTTTGCTATTTATGAGGTTGAATGAGTCAACAGAAAGTGCCCAGGCGTGATCCACGAAGGAGAGAAGAAAATAACATATAAACATGTTGTTTATATGTTAAATTGATGACCAAGTAAAATATCTATTGGTTAGCTATTCAGGGGAAATCAAGTCAGAGTACAAAGCATCTTCAGCTATTCAGGGGGAAATAAAGTCAGAGTATGAAGCATCTTCAGCAGAGAGGTACAACCAAGAGAAGCTATGAAGACCAAGTCTTCTATAATTGAGGCGAGAAGGATAAAAAGGAGGAAACAAACTCAAGGTTGTTTATCTAATCATTTTGAGTAGGCTCCAAGTTTTGGAGGCCTATATATAGTGCAGTAGATCATCCTAAGTGATCATCCAATTCAGAAAATGCAAATCTGCACAAGAAAAGAATTATGCTCTTCAAGTGTTGCCATTCAGTGTTGGCAACACTCTGTCTGACACTCGAGAGTTTCACATATATTTTCATATGTTCGTGAGGTTTTGAGTGATTGTATTCAGAGAGAGTTCTTTGTTTATTGTTCCTTGAGTTAATGATTAGTTATCATTAAGGGAACTTCTTTGACCTTGTATTGAATTCATATATATATATAGAAAGGTCTTGCCCTCCTGGCACCCATCAAGTTATATATTTATATAACTTGATAAAAATTATATTCTTATGTATTGTTTTTATTCTTCCGCTGCAAATTAGATTTATTTCTATTTATTTGTGTTTTTTTAATTGGTGTGTGTTGTTGTTAGTGTTGCCAACACTAAGGACAACACTTGTGAGTTTCGTCTCACTTTGTGAGTTTCGCCTCACTTTGCTAAGCCATAGACAATTTCAATTGGTATCAGAGCCTAGCACTTGATATACTAAGTGTCTTGATCCTTTTGTCATGGCTTATGATCCTGCCAACCCTAATCAAAAGAGATTACCGGTTTTAGACGGATCAAATTATGCTTATTGGAAGATTCGCCTACGCTCGCATATCAAATCAATTGATCTTCGAGCTTGGCGATCTATTTTTTTCCATTACTCCTTCCAGATGAAGATGGTGACGTTCAAGTCAAACCTGAATCTTAATGGACGATTGAAGAAAATAATCTTGCTAGTTTCAATGAAAAGGCACTAAATGCTATCTATGAATGGGTTGACATGCATATGTTCAAACTCATTCAAAATAGTCCCTCTGCAAAAGATGCTTGGGATACTTTACAAAGATTTTGTGAAGGAGATGGTAGTGTTCGAGAAACAAAGCTTAGGGGTCTCACTAGTAAATTTGAAAGATTAAGAATGGGTGAAAACGAAGACATCTCATCTTATTTTGAAAAGTTGATTGATATTTCAAATGCTTGTCAAGTATTAGGAGAACCTTTTACTAATAAACAACTTGTTTCAAAAGCCATTCGTACTCTTCCCGAATGTTTTAATATCAAAGTTTCAGGCATTGAAGATTCCCATAATCGTTCAACTATGGACATTAATTCCTTGATGAGTATTTTAAAGAATTTTGAATTAAATTTGAATGAGCAAACCGAGGCTTCAAAAGGCAAAAACATTGCTTTAAAAGTCTAATCTTCGAGCATATGTGTGGATGATGAAGATGAAGCCTTCGAGGAATTAGATGAAAATACTAGTGTAGCTTTACTTGCAAAGAAATACAATTCCATGCTTAGGAAATTTAACAGTGTGCAGGTGAAAGCTAAGGACCAACAATCCAAAACGTCAAGTTTTGTGCCCAGAAGAGTTCCTCCTCTGAACCCAAAAGATACCCCACCTAGACGAGTATCCTCGGAAAAGTCCCGGTCCGATCCTAAGTACATTGAATCTATTCAATGTCATGCTTGTTCCGGTTGGGGTCACTATGCCAATGAATGTGCTAATACATTGAGAAAGGCGGGCAAAAATATGTGGGTGTCTCTTAGTGACGGAGAGGATGAAGGAACGGAGAAAGATGAAAAGGCTGAGCAAGTGGTCATGATGGCCACGGTAGAGGAGCTTCCTTCGACAGAAAATGTTACCTCAAGTGTTGTCCCAGAAATGACCACACTGACATAACACTTGTGACTTCTTCTGAAAGTGTTGCCTCAAGTGTCGTCCATGAAATGGCAACACTTGACACAACACTCAGCAGGTATGATTCTTTAAATGATATTTGCTTGCATGGTTCTGCTGGTTTAAATTCAGATGAGTCTATAGAGGATGATCTTTGTAAAGATGAGCTCATTCATGAATTAAAAAACCTCTATAAGTCTCTCCTCGTAGAATGGAAAAAAGAGAACAAGATGGTGGTTTTCTTGAAAAAAGAAAATCATGATCTTAAAAACTCCCTGACTCGGCTGGAGGTTCAACTCAGTAGGAGAGATTTGGATCTTGATAAACTCAAGGCCAAACTCAACCTAGCCGAATCCACCTTCAAAAAACTTAATACGAGTTCATCCAAATTGGATGTGATACTCAACTTGAGTAAGCCTCTTAAAGCTGGTCTTGGGTTCCAATAATCACTAGAAAATATTACCTCTTCCTTGTTTGATGTTGAAACTAAAAATTGTTTTGTAAAAGAGCGTGTCAAGGAAAAGGGTAGTACTTCTAGTGATACTTCTGATCAAACCATTGAATGTGAATACTGTCACAGACCTGGGTATAAAAAATCAGATTGCTTTATTATTCAAAAGAAAATGTCCAGTCTACAAGTGTTGCCTCAAGTGTCGCCAAATTCTCAGGGCAACACTCAAGACAACACTGGTGAACAGAAATCCAAATTTTCAAAAAAGGCTTGGTTACCCAAAGAAAAACTGAAATGCTATGTTGTGTACACAGCTTTAAGGACTAACGTTTCAGGTTCTTGGTACTTTGATAGTGATTGTTCACGTCATATGATGGGAACAAGATCATTCCTAACGGAGTACCAACCTATTCAAGGAGGCTCAGTGACTTATGGTGGTGGAGGCAAGAGTGAAATAGCTGAAAAAGGAACATTGGATATTGTTGGTTTTCCTCCTTTAAAAAATGTCTTGCATGTAGATGGTCTACTTGCTAACTTAATTAGCATTAGCCAATTATGTGATAACAATTTGGAGGTAAAATTCAATAAAAATACATGTGAAGTGTTTGATAATACTAACTTTTGTGTCATGACTGAAATAAGATCAAGTGATAATTGCTACCTCGTTGGTAATAAACCAGTGTGCAATTTGACAAAACTTGATGACATAAGGTTATGGCATCAAAAGTTAGGTCATTCTCATTATAGGAATCTTGAGAAGATTATCAAACTCAATGCCGTCAAAGGTGTTCCTTAACTAAACCTCAAAGACACCGTGATGTGCGGTGACTGTCAAAAGGGTAAGCAGACTCGTGTTGCTCACAGTGTTGGACAACATAATGAGCAACACTCTGGAACAATACATTATTTTTCAGCTTTTACATATGGACTTGATGGGTCCTATTGAGGTAGATATCTTGGGAGGTAAGAAGTATGTTTATGTTATATTTAATGATTTTTTTAGGTTTACATGCACTACTAGAAACAGGGCATTTACCGACGGAATTTTACCGACGGAAAAAATTCATTTACAGACGGAAATTAAATTTCATTTGCCGGGATTTTTTTTTAAAAAATTTTGTTTAGTCCGTCGGTAACGCTTTTATTTCCGTCGGTAATACCGACGGACTAAGTCCGCCGGGAATACCGACGGATGTGGTTCGTCGGTAAAAAGTAGGTATAAATAGAATCCCTTCCCCTTCCTCAGCCATTTACGCTTTCAATTAAATCAATACGTACCCAAATCGCCCGCAAATCGCCGAAACCCTTGAAGCTTGAAGCAACGCCATCGCCTCGCCTCACCGTTCGCCATTCGCTGCCGGTAACATCTCTCTCTCACTCGCTTTCTCTCTCTCAATTGCTTTCTCTCTCTCTCTCTCTCACTCGCTTTCTCTCTCTCTCTCTCATTAGTTACAGTCGTAGTCCCCGTTCAGAGCCGTTCCTCGCCCAGTCTCGCTCTGTAGGTGTTAGTGACCTAGGCCTATAGAGATAGACTTATATGTATTGTCATTGTTCATTTATATGAGAGATTGTTTCTTTGATTGTTATATATGTTTGCATGTTTTATTATAATAATCATGTCCCTAGTACTTATGAAGCACTAGTATGAAGTCTAATGGATAATCATGTGATGATTATATGCATGGAGATGCACATTAGATTCATGGGTACTTGTTAGAGAACAAGGTACTGGACTTTACCCATTATGAGATTTATGTCATAGTCGTATGTCATAAATAAATCTCGTATAGTTATATCATTGATATCCTTTGACCTGAGATTATCATCGTCTTCCACTCGATGAATATTATGTTTGATATAGTTTAACGTTGTCTTTAACCGGATAACAATAAGGGCTATTATTGGCATGATATGATTCTTGTTGGGAAGAATGATAAGTCAAGATGGAAATTTGTCCCTCGTAAAGAGAGATGTTTGCTAGGCCACTCGTAAGTAAGATTGATGTAGTGCATGGCCATGCCAGAATGAATTAATGCAATTAATATCATTCGATTAATCAATTTACTTGGTAACGAGAAAGCATTGAACAATATGAGTTGACGTGGACCATGACTCATGTTCAATATAACATCGTGTGACAATGGGATTGTGATATGTTCTATGTAGGAAATCGAATTTTACATTATATTAATTGGGTAGGCATGATGGCTTGCTAGAGTCCGCTCATGTCTTATGAGGATCGATGTGATCGAACTCATTGCCAACTTAATATAGTCGTATGGGGTCACACGCATCGAACGAATTGTCAAAAATGAAGAATATGGAGGTTTTGTTCTCAGGGGACGACTCGTCCCCAGGCCTGAACTAACTATTCCCTTGGCCTGGGACGGATGATTCAGAGGGAGAGTCCTGAGGGACGACTCGTGCCCTTGGGGACGAGTCGTGCCCATCAGGACGACTCGTGACCTGAGAATGAACCAACTATTCCCCTTAAAGGGGACGCCAGTATCAGAACATCGTGGGAAGGGGACGACTCGTGCCCTGGGGGACGAGTCATCCCGTCGACGCTGGACTGATACGTAAATGACCTAAAAATAGGGTTTTCGCAAAGGGCTTTTATTCATAACGTATAAATACTTGCCCCTGGTTGCCCTAGCCGTCATTCCAACGTTTTGTGCTTAGAGAAACACAAAAAGAGAGAGATTTTCAATTGTGAATTGAGAATCAAACACAATCAATTCCATTATTCTTCATCGATTGAAAAGAGTTTCAATCAAAGGATCTAGCAATCCTCCTAGAAGAGTTCTAGGGTTCGTTCATCGCGTGGATACTCATAGAGGATCTTCGCTCTTCAAGATCTTTTGTTCGTGATTCAACAATCGTTCATCAAGGATTCGCAAGATCGTCAATCTGGAGTTGGGTCACGTTTATCAACGACAAAAACACACAAGGTTAGTAATTCTAAATCATTCTTCTTAATTAATCATCTAGAACGGATCCTAGGGCTCCGGGTTTTTCGAGTTATTGCAAATTCCGCTGCGCATGGACCCTCGAAACCCAACAGTGGTATCAGAGCCCCGTTCATGATGTTTATATTAGATAATCATGATAATTATGTAATGTGATTATATGAATTTTCATGATGTATATGATTTAGAACATGAATTTATATGGGATTTGCTTATGGAAGTAATTGCATATGTAGATATGCCAAGATTGTGAATTGAATTATATGATTAATGTGATTAATCTATAATATGGGTTTTGAAATATTACTTAGTATATTGGCTGGACACCAAAACCTTCCCCACAGGCACTTCGATGGAAGTGTGGGATAAATTTGGAGCACGTGGCCGCGTACTAGTACTTACAAACCAAATGTGATTTGTGTTGCATCATTCCATGTTCATAATTATGTTCATATAGTTTTCATGAATCAACCTTGCCATGTTAATTGATAAACATGAAAAATTGAACCTTCTTTGAATTTTGAGTTTGTCTATGTCACCCATGTTTAAACACTTGTGAGTACACGGATAGTTTCATGTAGGCTACGCCACAGCGAGGTACATTGATTCTATCTTTGTATGATCAAGATGAGCAAACGGTGATTGCTATATGTTTAAAATGGTTGAACTCAATTAGGCTATCAAAACAGTTTTGGGCCTAAGGCATAAGATGGGATTGAAACATGTGACATATGATGTCTATAATCTCATAAAGGATCTAAGAGTCATATGTTGATATGATTGATAAATGTTATCTACCTTTTTAGTTTAATTTTGAGCAGTCGTGCCATAGCCGAATTGAAATTAAATTAAAGTTGGGTCTTAGCCTATTAAATTATATTATGCATGATTGTATAAGAAGGTTATATAATTTAGTGGGAGTATTTATGAAATACGATAATTAATCTCTTAAATGAAATTGGTACTCATATGTGTTCATATTTGTTGCATATCTTTGTAGATCAATGGCTGCTAACACTAATCAAAATCACATCGCGATCGCCCCTTGAGAAGGACAAGTTAGAAGAGAATGGCAACAACTATGTGGATTGGATCCGCAGTTTGGGAATTGTTCTCAAACAGGAAAGGAATTTGTACATTCTCGATGGACCCGTTCCACCCGAGCCTGCTGCTAATGCAACTAAAGCTGAAAAGGACCAACATAAGAAACATGTGGATGATTCTATTGATGTTGGTTGCTTGATGCTTGCTACCATGTGTAAGGCTCTTCAGAAGGACCTTGTACACATGGAAGCCTATGATTTGGGAAATCATTTGAAGGAAATGTTCCAGTTGCAAGCACGTAAGGAAAGGTTTGACACTATGAAGGCTCTTCATTCATGCAAGATGATTGAAGGACAACCTGTTGGGCCTCATGTGTTGAAAATGAAGGGTCACCTCGAACACCTTGAGAGGCTTGGATATCCTATCCAGTTAGAGCTGGCTACGGATATGATATTGCATTCAATCCCTGAAAGTTATAATCAATTTGTTTTGAATTATAACATGAATGGGATGAATAAATCTCTGTCTGAATTGCATGGGATGCTTAAGAATGCAGAGAACAATATTTCCAAGAAAACCAATCATGTGTTGATGGTGAATAAAGGAAAGGGGTTCAAACCCAAGGTTAAAGCAAAAGTTGCTAAACCGGAGGCAAAAGTTGCCGTTGTTGAGAAGCTTAAACCCAAATCCCAAAAGGATGCGGTATGCTACCATTGCAAGGAAACCGGCCATTGGAGGCGTAACTGCAAGCTTTATCAGGAAGGACTGAAGAAGAAGGGCAATGAGATTGCCGTGACTTCAGGTATCTATGTGATAGATATTTTACTTTCTACTTCTAGTTCTTGGGTATTAGATACCGGATGTGGATCTCACATTTGCCTAAATGTGCAGGGACTAAAGAATAGAAGGTTGCTCAAAGAGGGTGAAATAGATCTACGGGTTGGAAATGGAGCAAGAGTTGCTGCATTGGCCGTAGGGACTTACGAAGTCACTTTACCTAGCGGATTAATTTTAGTTTTAAATAACTATTATTATGTTCCGGATTTGAGCAGAAACATTATTTCAATTTCATGTTTAGACAATGAGGGTTACAATTTTCTTATTGCGAATAAGAAATTTTCAATTTATTTGAATGACATGCTTTATTGTATTGCTCGTTCTTTTGATGGCCTTTATGTCTTGGATGTTGAAAAATAATGTTGATAATGTCTATCATGTTAGTAAAAAATCTAAACCAAATGATGTGAACAACACATACAAATGGCATTGCCGTCTTGGTCACATAAACGAGAAACGCGTATCTAAACTCCATAAAGATGGATATTTAGACTCATATGATTATGAATCATATGATGTTTGCGAGTCTTGTTTATTGGGCAAGATGACTAAAGCACCTTTTACTAAGTGTAGTGAAAGGGCTAGTGATTTATTGGCTCTCATACATACTGATGTATTTGGACCAATGAATAGCATTGCTAGGGAAGGATTTCGGTACTTCATAACGTTCACTGATGACTTATCAAGATATAGCTATGTCTATCTGATGAAGTACAAAAGTGAAGCATTTGAGATATTTAGAATATTTCAAAATGAAGTACAAAATCAACTTGGCAAAACTATTAAAACACTTCGATCCGATCGAGGTGGTGAATATTTGAGCCAAGAATTTGATGATCATCTTAAAAGTTGTGGAATTGTTTCAGAACTTACTCCACCCGGAACACCACAATGGAATGGTGTGTCCGAGAGGAGAAATCGAACCCTATTAGATATGGTTCGATCGATGATGAGTCAAGTTAACCTTCATATTTCTTTTTGGGGACATGCACTGGAAATAGCTGCTTTCACACTTAATAAGGTCCCTACTAAATCTGCTCCTAAAACCCCACATGAGATGTGACATGGAAGAAAACCTAGTTTATCTTTCATGAAGATTTGGGGATGTGAAGCTTATGTAAAGAAATTAGTTTCTGAAAATAAGCTTGCACCCAGATCTGATAAATGTATTTTCGTTGGTTATCCTAAGGAACGAAAGGATATCAATTTTACAACCGATCCGAGAACAAAGTATTTGTTGCTCGACATGGTGTCTTTCTAGAGAAAGAGTTTCTCTCTAAAGAAACTAGTGGGAGTAAAATTGATCTTGAAGAAATTCAAGAACCCGAAAATGACATAGAGCCAATAGTAGAGACAGAACCAAATTCACAAGCTGTTGTGGAACCGGTTCAAGATACACAAGTTCTTCGCAGATCGGATAGGATACGATCCGAACTTGAGAGATATGGATTTCTCATGACGGAAAGTAACGAAGTAGAAATCATTAAGAATGATGAACCTACTTCCTATCAAGAGGCGATGTCCACTCCTGATTCGGACAAGTGGCTAGGAGCCATGGAATCCGAGATCAAATCCATGTACGATAATCAAGTTTGGAACTTGATTGATCCACCCGAAGGTGTAAAAACCATAGGGTGCAAGTGGGTTTTCAAAAGGAAAACCGACATGGATGGGAAGGTACATACTTTTAAGGATAGGCTTGTTGCTAAGGGGTATAGGCAGATTCATGGCGTTGACTATGATGAAACTTTTTCGCCCGTAGCAATGCTTAAGTCTATTAGAATCCTAATTGCCATAGCCGCATATTACGACTATGAGATATGGCAAATGGACGTCAAAACAGCGTTTCTTAAGGGAAACCTACTTGAGGATGTATACATGATACGACCTGAAGGGTTTGTCGATCCAAAGAATTCTAATAAAGTGTGTAAGTTGCAGAGATCCATTTATGGATTGAAGCAAGCTTCCCGGAGCTGGAATCTACGTTTTGATGAATCAGTCAAAGAGTTTGGCTTCATCAAAAACAAAGATGAACCTTGTGTATACAAGAAAATAAGTGGGAGCATAGTTCTATTTCTAGTGTTATATGTCGATGACATCTTGCTCATTGGAAACAATATTCCTGCACTTGAGACTGTTAAGTCTTGGTTAGGAAAATGTTTTTCAATGAAAGATATGGGTGAAACGGCTTATATCCTTGGTATCAAGATCTATAGAGATAGATCAAGAAGGATGATTGGTTTGAGTCAGAGTACATATATTGACAAGGTCCTTAGAAGATTCCGCATGGAAATTCTAAGAGAGGGAACTTGCCAATGGGACATGGCATTACTCTTAGCAAGACTCATTGTCCTAAGACAAATGATGAGCGAAAGAGGATGAGTGATATTCCATATGCTTCGGCAATTGGGTCTATCATGTATGCCATGTTATGTACTAGACCTGATGTCTCGTATGCTCTAAGAGCAACGAGTAGATACCAATCTGATCCTGCTGAAAACCATTGTATAGCAGTCAAGAATATCCTTAAGTACTTGAGAAGGACTAAGGATGTATTCTTGGTATTTGGAGGAATGGAAGATGATCTGGTTGTAAAGGATTACACTGATGCAAGCTTCCAAACCGACAAAGATGACTTTAGATCGCAGTATGGTTTCGTGTTTATGCTAAATGGAGGTGCTGTTTGTTGGAAGAGTTCCAAGCAAAGCACTGTTGCTGATTCTACAACAGAAGCCGAATACATAGCAGCATCGGATGTGGCTAAGGAGGCGGTTTGGATCTAGAAGTTCGTTAGTGACTTAGAAGTCGTTCCGAGTATCACTAACCCGATAGAGCTTTATTGTGACAATAATGGTGCTATTGCCCAAGCAAAAGAACCAAGGTCACATCAACGATCCAAACACATTTTGAGACGTTTCCACCTCTTTCGAGAAATCTGTGAAAGGGAGGACATCAAGATATGCAAGGTACCAACGGATGACAATATTTCGGACCCTCTCACCAAGCCTTTGCCACAAGCTAAACATGATGGTCATGTTAGGTCCATGGGTATAAGATACATGAATGATTGGGCCTAGTGCAAGTGGGAGACTGTAGGTGTTAGTGCCCTAGGCCTATAGAGATAGACTTATATGTATTGTCATTATTCATTTATATAAGAGATTGTTTCTTTGATTGTTATATATGTTTACATGTTTTATTATAATAATCGTGTCCCTAGTACTTATGAAGCACTAGTATGAAGTCTAATGGATAATCATGTGATGATTATATGCATGGAGATGCACATTAGATTCATGGGTACTTGTTAGAGAACAAGGTACTGGACTTGACCCATTATGAGATTTATGTCATGGTCGTATGTCATAAATAAATCTCATATAGTTATATCATTGATATCCTTTGACCTGAGATTATCATCGTCTTCCACTCGATGAATATTATGTTTGATATAGTTTAACGTTGTCTTTAACCGGATAACAATAAGGGCTATTATTGGCATGATATGATTCTTGTTGGGAAGAATGATAAGTCAAGATGGAAATTTGTCCCTCGTAAAGAGAGATGTTTGCTAGGCCACTCGTAAGTAAGATTGATGTAGTGCATGGCCATGCCCGAATGAATTAATGTGATTAATATCATTCGATTAATCAATTTACTTGGTAACGAGAAAGCATTGAACAATATGAGTTGACGTGGACCATGACTCATGTTCAATATAACATCGTGTGACAATGGGATTGTGATATGTTCTATGTAGGAAATCGAATTTTACATTATATTAATTGGGTAGGCATGATGGCTTGCTAGAGTCCGCTCATGTCTTATGAGGATCGATGTGATCGAACTCATTGCCAACTTAATATAGTCCTATGGGGTCACACGCATCGAACGAATTGTCAAAAATGAAGAATATGGAGGTTTTGTTCTCAGGGGACGACTCGTCCCCAGGCCTGAACTAACTATTCCCTTGGCCTGGGACGGATGATTCAGAGGGAGAGTCCTGAGGGACGACTCGTGCCCTTGGGGACGAGTCGTGCCCATCAGGATGACTCGTGACCTGAGAATGAACCAACTATTCCCCTTAAAGGGGACGCCAGTATCAGAACATCGTGGGAAGGGGACGACTCATGCCCTGGGGGATGAGTCATCCCGTCGACACTGGACTAATACGTAAATGACTTAAAAATAGGGTTTTCGCAAAGGGCTTTTATTCATAACGTATAAATACTTGCCCCTGGTTGCCCTAGCCGTCATTCCAACGTTTTGTGCTTAGAGAAACACAAAAAAGGGAGAGATTTTCAATTGTGAACTGAGAATCAAACACAATCAATTCCATTATTCTTCATCGATTGAAAAGAGTTTCAATCAAAGGATCTAGCAATCCTCCTAGAAGAGTTCTAGGGTTCGTTCATCGCGTGGATACTCATAGAGGATCTTCGCTCTTCAAGATCTTTTGTTTGAGATTCAACAATCGTTCATCAAGGATTCGCAAGATCGTCAATCTGGAGTTGGGTCACGTTTATCAACGACAAAAACACACAAGGTTAGTAATTCTAAATCATTCTTCTTAATTAATCATCTAGAACGGATCCTACGGCTCTGGGTTTTTCGAGTTATTGCAAATTCCGCTGCGCATGGACCCTCGAAACCCAACACGCTCGCCATTCATCGCCGTCGCCGTTCCGCTCTCAGGTTATGATTTGCTCAATTTAGCAAAAAAAATTTTCATTTCGAGACATAAGGCTGAAATTCGATTTGGTTTGATTTTTTGATAAAAACTTGGTTCATTCCTAATTATTTGGTTTGATTTTTTGATAAAAACTTTCTATTTATGAATCCCTGGTTTAATAAGGTTAGTTTGCGAAATTGTTGAGTTCTGGATCTTGTTTGTTTACTAGTAGATCGTATCAGTGTTGCGATTTCTTACTCACCTCTGCTAAGTTGATTTGCTTAGATCTAGTTAACACAGGGAAGTATATTTTTTGTTATTGTATGCCTAATTGTTGTTGTAAATCACTCTATTTGAGGAATTGTTGCAATTTTGTAAGTTAGTGTTACTTCAGTGCTGTTTTTCAGCTTCTGCTTTGACTGGTTAATTAAGTTTTGAAACGGGATGCTCTGTGAAATTCTAGAAAGAGGAAGTAGAAAGTTGAGTGGAAGGAAGGGAGTAAGATGAAGATCCATAGCATTTTTTAGATGAATAATAAGTCATATAATCCAATGAATTGATTCTTGCGAACATTTTATTTTTGGTTGAAGTTATGATTCTTTAGTTCTTCAGTGTCTTTGGTTTCGTTTAATTAACCTAGATGCACCTTAGGTCGGATCACCCTTTTTGATCAAGCAATCAACTGTTTACTCTTAATTTGTATTAGATGGCTTGTGTAAAGTCAAAGGGGGGGGGGAGGGGGGTGAATGTCTAAAATTAGGAAGACTTGGATGGAAGTATTGTTAAGGAATTAGACTCCTAATCATTGTCTTAAATTAGGAAGAAAACTCTTAGTGGCACTGCTTATAGGGTATTGTGGTTGGTGGTTAACATCTTAAAATATAAATAAGATGAGAGCCTTTTTCACCCACAGCTATCAAAATCCGTCTATCTTTGATCAAGAAAGATAGAGCAAATAAGTTCTCTACTGTTTGAGCAAAGGATTCTCTGTTTAATAAGAGTTTTTCGGTTTCCTTTGTCCTCTTTCTCTCTAAGGATCTCAAACATCACTTGAGATCCTTAGAGAGGAGGACAGTGAAACTGGAAAAAATTCTTATTAAACAGAAAATCCTTTGCTCAAACGGTAATGAACTTGTTTGCTCTGTCTTTCTTGGTCTAAGATGAGATAGGTTTTTGATAGTTGTGGATGAGAACGACTCTTATCTTGTTTATAAATGTTAATTTAATTCATCATTGTAAAATTATATATTTTACAATAAAGAATTAATATTTAAAATTATTCAAAATATTAATAATTTAAAAAATATGATAGATGTGTGTGTTAATTCATTACTGTAAAATTATGCATTTTACGGTAATGAATAAAAATTAATGTTACGACGTGACGTTGTGACAGTTGAAACACAAAAGCTTAGAAACCCGTTTAAGAATCTTTAACTTATCATGTTGAGGTCAGCGCGGTCGCCCTCCCTTTCAGCGCGGTCGCCCTCGAAGAATTCCACCCCTAGCAACAGTCTCGGTCCAAGAGCGCGATCGCGCACTTAAGCAGCGCGGCCGCTCTTGACGGCAGCAGCTCCTGACGAATTCTCCCCCTTGCTTCGATGTCTGACCCGGTTGGTCCTCTATCCCAACAATCTCCCACCTAGAGATCAACCACACATACAAGCCCCGTATCCGTTCTTCAACTCACCCTTGGTGTCCTCCTAGTGCTCACCTCGACCATGGTAGTGCCATCCTCCCCTTCTATTCTCCGAGCCCAATTGAAGCTTTGCACAGCTTCAATTTCTCAAGGTTCAAAACCTTTATCAACATGTCAGCCGGATTTTCCGATCCCAATATCTTCTCTAGCCCCAAGATCTTCTCCTCCAAGAGATGTCTGATGTAGTGAAACCTCAGTTCATTGTGCTTCGTCCTCGAATGAAACGCCGGATTTCTAGCCAAATGAATTGCACTCTGACTGTCGCTGTAGAGAACGTTACCACTTCGTGTCTTCCCAAGTTCACCCAAGAAGTTATGCAACCATACCATCTCTTTACTCGCCTCTGTCACTGCCACAAATTCTGCTTCTGCAGTTGACTGCGCCACGATCTTCTGCAATTTAGAAGCCCTGGAGATTGCCGTACTACCCAATGTGAACACATAACCCGTAGTACTTCTGCTCTTATCAAGATCACTTGATGCCAAGTCCGCATCAACATAACCCGCTAACACCACTTCCTTGCTCGAGAAACACAGAGCCTTACCAGCAGTACCCTTCAAGTAACGTAGGATCCACTTAACTGCTTCCCAATGTTGCTTTCCTGGATTGCCCATAAACCGGCTGACTACTCCCACCGCATGTGCAATGTCTGGCCTCGTACACACCATTGCATACATGAGACTCCCCACTGCTGAAGCATATGGAGTTCTCTCCATCTTGTCACGCTCCTCCTTGCCCCTAGGTAAGTCCTTCTCGGATAGCTTGAAATGCAAACCCAATGGCGTCCCTGTTGGCTTTGCCTCTTCCATACAAAACCTTGCCAAGACTTTCTCGACGTATTCTGCTTGTGAAAGAACCAACTTGCCCGACTCCCTATCCCGGTCAATCCGCATGCCCAAGATTTTCCTGGCCTTTCCCAAATCCTTTATCTCGAACCGTTCTGACAACTGAGTCTTCAACCTGTTTACCTCTCTACTGCTAGAGCCCGCTATTAGCATGTCGTCCACATATAACAGCAAGATAATATACCCATTGTCCGTGTTCTTGAAGTAGCAACAATGATCCGCTTCACATCTGATAAAATCAATGTCATGCATGAATCCATCAAACTTCCTGTACCACTGCTTAGGAGCTTGTTTAAGGCCATACAAGCTCTTAGTCAATCTGCAAACTAGCTCCTCACTACCCTTAGACAAGTAACCCTCTGGCTGTACCATGTAAATCTCTTCCTCCAAGTCCCCATGAAGAAAGGCTGTCTTCACATCCATCTGTTCAAGTAATAAGTTGTCCGCCACTACTATCCCCCAGAACCATTCTGATAGTGGTCATCTTCACAACCGGAGTGAATACCTTGGTGTAGTCAATACCGTACTTCTGCTGAAACACTTTTACAACCAGTCTTGCCTTGTAACGCTTGCTACCGTCTGCTTCCTCTTTGATCCTATAAACCCACTTGTTATGCAGTGCCATCTTTCCATTAGGTAGTTCAGTCAACTCCCATGTTTTGTTGGCCTTCAATGAGTCCATCTCATCATCCATCGCAGCTTTCCACTTGTTACAAAGTGTACTACAAACAGCCTCCGCATAACATTTCGGTTCCCCATTATCTGTCAACAGCAAATAATAATTGGATGGAGTATACCTGTCAGGCGATCCACGCAACCTGCTGGATCTACGCAGCGGAATATCCGGTTCCGGAGTACGTGGTTCATCTTCAGTGACCTCCTGACCATGGTCATCATGAACCGTTCTGCTCCCACCCGAGTTAGGAATATCCACCTCTACAATTTCCGATTCTGAACTAGTGTCATCAGATGCCCCCTTTCTGTCCTTGTACAAAACCTGTTCATTGAATACCACATCTCGACTACGAATAACTCTATGATTTTGGTCATCCCAAAACTTGTACCCGAAGTCATCCCCACCATACCCAATAATTGTACACTTAACAGATTTAGCATCTAATTTAGTTCTCTCAGCAGAATCAACATGAACATAAGAAACGCAGCCAAATATGCGAAGAAAGGACAGATTTACCTGCTTGCCACTCCAAGCTTCCTCTGGAATTCCATTCCCCAATGGTACCGATGGTCCCCGATTGATCAAGAAAGCCGCCGTGTCAACTGCATATGCCCAAAACGTCTTCGGAAGTCCACACTTCAATCTCATACTTCTAGCCCGCTCATTCAATGTTCTGTTCATCCTCTCTGCTACCCCGTTGAGTTGTGGTGTCCGCTTTGGAGTCTTCTCCATACGAATACCATTCGCAGCACAATATTCCCTAAACTCCCCAAGCTCATACTCCCCACCATTGTCTGATCTCAAGCACTTAAGCTTAAGTCCCGTCTGATTCTCCACCAAGGCCCTCCACTTCTTGAACACCTCGAAAGCCTCATCTTTCCCCTTCAAGAAATAGACCCAAACCTTCCTTGTAGAATCATCAATGAAAGTCATGTAATATGACGCACCACCCAGAGACGTAACCGGAGATGGCCCCCACAAGTCCGTGTGAACCAATTCCAACTTTGCTTCCCTCAAACCCCTACCTGTCCTTGAGAAATTATTTCTCCCCTGTTTGCCAAACATACAATCCTCGCAGATCCCCACGTTGACTATCTTCAAACCCGGTAGTAGTCCCTTTGAACAAAGCACCTTCATCCCCGTCTCACTCATGTGACCCAATCGACAGTGCCACAAATCCGTATCACCCTTGGCTGCTGCCACCGCGATACTATCCTTGGTGTTATTCGCCAAATACAAAGTCCCCTCCTTATTACCCCGAGCGATCTCACAATCCTCCTTGGTAATAACCCAGTTTCTGCAGCCGAATGTCACCTTGTAACCTTCTTCGTCCAACTGCCCAACTGATAGTAGGTTCTTTTTCAAACCCGGAATGTGTCTGACCCCGTTCAGATGTAAGACCTTCCCGTCTGATGCTCCTATTCTGACATCCCCCTTCCCCTTGATTTCCAAAGGCTCGCCATCCGCCAGATAGACCTTACCGAAATCACCGGAAGTGTAATTCTCCATCTCTTCCTTATGCCCGCAAGAGTGGAATGATGCCCCCGAATCCAGCACCCATGATTCTAGTGCACTACTAACACTCAGAACCAGTACATCATCACCTTCGACTGTCACATTCACCTGATTGCCCTTACGATTTGGGCAATCCCTCTTGAAGTGTCCCAACTCCTTACAATAATAGCACTGAACAGATCCCTTCGCAACCTTTAGTTTGTCTTTGGTCTCCCCGGTCTTGCCCTTACCACTCACCACGTTCTCCCTAGATTCGGTTCTCCCTTGTTTGCTAGTACCCGGCTTCCCCTTGCTAGTAGTAGCTAAAGACGATCCCGAAGCACTCGATGTCCCCAACTTCTTCATGCAATTTTCTTCGGCCAAAAGAAAGTCTTTAATATCATCATACTTCAATTTCTTCTTACCTGCTTAAGCGTTGATCGCAGTCACCGTTCCGCTCCAACTTGATGGTAAAGAAGCTAGCAACAAACACGCATGAACCTCATCATCGAACTTGATCTCCACCGCTGTCAATGAGTCTATAACATCCATAAACTTATCGATGTGCTTAGCCAAGGATCCTCCCTCTTGCATCTTGAGACTACCCATCTTGCGTATCAAATTAACCTTATTTGCAGCAGATGGAGTTTCAAATCTCTCAGTAAGATAATCCAATAGCTCCTTGGTGGTTGTCGCCTTCTTGGTAGTCTTTGCAATCCACTTTGACAAAGTAGATCTGACCACTCCTAAGGCTTTCCGATCCATGAGTTCCCATTCTTCCTGATCTTCGTCTTCCGGTTTGACACCCTTTAGAGGCTTATAGAGGTCTTTGTTGTACAAAAGATCCTCAATCTGCATCCTCCAATATCCGTAGTCAGACCCATCGAATTTCTCAACCGCCTGTTTGTCCTTGCCCATTCTTGATTGCTTGGAACAACTCCCTTGATCTTGAAACCAAAAGCTCTGATACCAGTTGTTGTGAATATGGCCCTCCACAGCCTAAGCAAACCACAAGAATAATAATCGCACACAAACAAAGCACAAGAAAATCAAAAGCACAGAAAAGACACAAGAAATTGTTAACCCAGTTCACCAATTTGATTGGCTACATCTGGAGGCACTACCAAGCCAGGATCTTGCACTATGTATGTAGAATTTTTGTTACAATGAGAAAAGAGGCGGAACATTGCCTTATATATGACTTTAGGAAACTAACCAAACCCTAGACAAACAAGGATTCCCGAACTGCTGAAATCGGACCCAGCGCGGCCGCCCTCATGCCAAGCGCGGTCGCGCTACTGTCCAGTAACTCCAACGCCCAGCCTCGGCCCTTCAGCGCGGTCTCCCTCCCTTTCAGCGCGGTCTCCCTCGAAGAATTCCACCCCTAGCAACAGTCTCGGTCCAAGAGCACGGTCGCGCACTTAAGCAGCGCGGCCGCTCTTGACTGCAGCAGCTCCTGACGAAATTCCCCCCCTTGCTTCGATGTCTAACCCGGTTGGTCCTCTATCCCAACATGACCCCAATGCTTCGGTGAGCATTTTTTGGTTTTCTGCATTTGATAGTAGTATTCTGCAAATGTTTCATCTGTACTTTCTGCTTGTCTTCTGATGACCTTCCTGGTTTGCAGGTGTCTGGCCATACGTACAATGACGCTATGAGGCTGGTGGACGGGTGGGCCGCCTATGCTAGGAGGCTTGAGGCATTCATGCGGTGCAGTTTCGGGAGGAGCGTGGATGTCCGTGAGCCGAGGCCGTCTAGGCCGAGAGGTTCGCCTGCTCCCACGGCTGGTGGGGAGGACTTTGCACAGGGATTTGGCCAGTTCGCGGGCGGAACGGCTGGGTTTGGAGCTCATCCTCCTTCGCACTCGGGGCACGAGAGGGGAGAGTCTTCGAGTTCGCGGACGCCGAGGAGGCCTTTTGCATATTCCCGCCTGGAGGAATTTGGCGAGTTCCTGTTTGCGACGGATCCGGCAGCGGCAGAGCAGTGCGTCGAGTGCTCGGATGACGAGCAGGACTCGGAGTAGTCCTCCTTTACTGCTTTCTCTCTTTTTTTTTTGTATGTATCGTCTGGAACGATTTGATTTGAACTGTATTTGAAAAGGCGCCCGTGGGGCGGAACCTGTATTTCGCGCATCTATTTAATGATTACCTTCTTTTTATTTTCGACAAATAAGCAAGTAGGTTGATCAAAAATAAACAAAATGAAACATACATGTGAGTACCCCGATCCGAACCCATGATTTGGATCCACTTTAATTAAAATTTGGGCTTATATAATTGCTAAAAGGCAATATTTAGTCCAAATATCCCAGCAGCCCATCAGTCCATTGGGCCTGCCAAGCTTTCGGCCCAATATGGCCAAAAGGTGTACGCTGTCGTCCGACATAGAAGTCACTAAGGCGGTTTAACTGCCCTTTTCGTGCGACATAAAACTCCCCATCAGCCTGCCTATAAATACAAGGCATGGCTGATCATTTTAAAGGACTTGGAGGGAATATTGGGGAGGATACCAGTAAATATAGGGGAAACTCTGTCCAAATAGAGTCTCCCTCTCTCTCTCATACATACACTCACCTCCCTCCTCACACACACACACACTTCAAGGCCAAGACCTAAAGAAGCTTCCTTTGTTGGTGTGTAGAAGGGGTAGACACCATACTATTGGTAATCTCACCTTGTGGACTACAATAGGTAGCAACTAAACCCTTCTCCCTCTTTAAATAAAGTCTTTAATACATTTATAATGCATTGCATGCTTACTTGCTTTAATATTATGTAAAAATCGGGATTTTTGCATGATAAAGGTGGTGGAGAAGTGAATCTTCAATATTCACTTCTCCCCACCTCAGATCTGGACATTTGGTCATCTTAGGATCAATAAAGATCCAATCTTTACGCATTTGCATCGAGTTAGGAGGTGATGGCTACTTCAAAGTGGCCAAAAACATGTGATCTATCACATTTGGCCACTAAAGCCATGTGATCCTCCCATAATACTCATATATTATTGTTATATTACTGTTTACAGTTGTTAAATATGCTTGGTTTGCCTTGAGGAACAAAGGGGAAACAAACAGACTGAAGGGCACAGAAATGGCCTATCTATGTCGGACGACACAGGACTCCATGGAGATCCTGTGTCATACGACATGGAGATCCCAGAAGGCTGCAAAGCCATTCTTGGACTTCAGATCTGTCCAGTTTATTCCCTTTGCAACTCAGAGCTTTCTTAAGCATTCTCGTGGCTCATAAGCCACTATTTGAGTGCCTATGATCTGTTTGGGTGCGATTTATTGGAGGCGGATCGTCATATGACATGGATAACTTCGGATGTTCCATGTCACATGACATCCGTATCATTCAAAGTCTATCGTGACTTTGCTCACTCCCGTCAATCCCAAACTGATTTTAGACCTTCAAATGGTGTCTTTAATGAGTCCAATAAATGTCATTTCCAGTTCCAGAAAGCAGCTTGGTCATTGTAATAAACAATCTGACCAAGAGACATCATGTCGTGCGACACCCTCTTTCTGGGAGGTCTTGTGTCGGACGACATAGGAGTTCTCTGGGCAGATTGTCTTACCTTCTGCCTTGTTTTGATAATCATAATATGTAAAAGGGGTGTGGCCCCCTGTCATGGCTTACAAGTTGTACCCAGCTTTCATATTATCAATGAAAATGTCAAATTCGCATGTTTTACACATCGACACATATTGCACACACCCTTTGAATGTCCAAAATTGTCCAATGTTGATTGAAAGTCTCGAAAGAGGCGTGTTGGGTGAACTCTCTAGTTCTTCCCAAACACGTAACCAGACTCCCGGACCCAAAATCTCTAAAAATAGGTTTTTCAATGTTTTCCTCTAAAAACGGCGTGGCGACTCCCAAAACCGAAGTTTTCAAAACTCATAGTAACATTTTCAACACATTAAAAACTCTTTCAAAAAGGGAGAAAATGATATCTGATATTTTTTCTTTTTCGGCGAGCGTTTATTCAGTGGCGACTCCGCTGGGGACATTGAAAAACTTTTTGTTCTAAAAATGAAGACGATACTCGGTATATAGGTGGAAACCACTAACCTTCCTGTATCGCTCCCTAACCCGGGGCTTGGGATAAATGGTGGTCTAACAATCCCACGTACCAGTATCATTCTTCTATTTTCTGAAAAAAGAGAAAAGTTTTTCTTAAGAGAGTCTAACTTTCTTCAAATCAACTTGGACAATTTTGACATTCACCTTGTGTGTACATTTGTGTCATTTTGTGTGCTCAAATGCACCTTGCCATGCTTTGGTATGTGACACTATTGGAAGCCGGGGCTTCCCCTTATGCAATTTGCTCTTCCCGTTGATCAAGAACAGGGCAGGATAACGCTGGACTACAGCTACTGGTAAATTCTGACATTTGGGGCAGTCCCCTTTTGTCATGCTTTGACTCATTCTCTTGTTTTTTCTTTGCATACTGCATAAAAAAAAACAAAACAAAAAAAATCTCTTTTACAAAAAAGCAAAAAATATTTTCCTAGAAAATACCTTCACACTACTCGCACTCTACCCGCACATAGAGTTAGAACCCGGGAGTGTACGGACGGCATCGCGGAAAGTGACATGTTTCGCTGACGTTTGACATCTAAAGTCCTCCTAGCCAGTGAGTCAGCCAACACTTGTCCGTGACACACTTTCTACCGTGACCGGTTAGTTTTTGGCCAATGCTTTTCAAAATATTTTAAACTCGGTTTTCAAAATTTTCTCACAAAGTCCGAGTCATACACCGTCTCCAAAAATCTTGGCATACTTTCCCTCTTCGTGTCGGAATCACGACATAATTCAAACGTAAGTACACGTTAAGATCTCTACATATCTCGGCGTAGGTACAAATTGATTTCTCGGCTTGGCTTCATAAGAAGTCATGACGCATCTTCGACATGTGTCAACGCGGGACCATGTCGACTTCTTAACGCATACTAACAAGAGTTATGCCGAAATTTCGCCACCAAGTGACGAGAGGCCATGCCAGATTTCCAACTCGAAAAGAGGGGAGGTTATGCCCAATTCCTCGAGGGTTTTACCTCCAAACTGCGGTCTCGTACGTTCAAACGTACGTTCGACCCTCTCTCCTCCCGAGTTTTGACGTTAACTTGGACTTGGTTTTGAAAACCCCGAGTTTGACTTGTTTTGGCTCGTATGCCCATAGGTTCGTTCTCCCTTTCGGTTGGTGGGTTCCACGTGCCCTATAGGACCTCTGCCGGGATTGTCCGTCCCGGAGGTGCAATACAGGTGGAATACAGGGGGTCTATAGACGTAGTGATGGAACCCACTGATCCAGGAATAGCGTAGAATGCGAAAAAGAAGGTGTCCCCCTTTTCCAACCATTCCTAGGATTAATAAAATCATTTTCAAAAAAAAAAAGATATAAAAAAGAGCATATGTATGAGTCCGTCCTCAGCCTATCCTCTCCCCTACCTAAAGCCATTCTCTCCCCTTTCAGCGAGCAAGTATTGGGTCAGAGTTCCGGGTGGTCGGTTAATCAGTTTCTCTCCAGTCAGGGGTTCATTTCCAGCGGTCTTAGAAATGGCAGATTCGCATGTCTCAGCGGGTTTGGGTCCGAATGCAAGTGTTGATCCAGCTCAGAATCAGAATGTCAGCCAGGGTGTAGGGCCAGATCAAGGTCAGAACACGGGGCCGAACACAGCTCTAAATGCCTCTCCTAGCAGTGGTTATGGCATGGGTCCTCACATGACACCCTCGGGAAGTCCGTTTGTAAACCCTCACCCAGGTTTCAACTTCTCTCAAGAAGCTTCTCTCCGCGTTGCTCTCGAAGCCGCTCGTGCTCATGAGGAAGCCGGTTGGGCTCGCTATGACGAAGTAATGCGCATGCAAGGCGTTTCCGTAATCCGTCACCCTGATGGGTCGTACGAAGAAATCAGGGAAGAGCCCGATGTTACTATCACCGGCACTGGCTTTGTTCCACCATCCTCACCTAGGCAAAGCCTTCACAATATGCCCCCACCAGTCTCCTATGGTGTGCCTGGCTCCCTCTCGATGCCAACTCACGGGGTATGTCAAGACCTCCCCTATCCCAAGATCTACTTATGGTATGCAATACGGGCCGAGGGGCGAATCAAGCTCCTTACCGAAGGTCAGTGCTCAGGACCAGTTTATGTTTTACCCTCAGAACCAGCTTGGGCAAGGTCAGCAACCTAGTGGTGTCAATCAAGAGCCGTTTGGGTATACTCAAAATCAGTTTGGGACTCGGGGTCAAAGTCCGTATAACAGCACGGGTCAGCCGTTCAACCCAACCTTCGGTGGTCAGTTTATGGCTCCTCATGATCAGTCCAATCAGCAGCAGAGCGGGTATCGCATGTCAGGAAGCCAGATTTGCCAAGATCAGATCCCGCAATATCCACAACCCCAATTCCAAAACAACATCCCTCAGCCGGCGGTTTGTTCCCCTCTCACCCAACATCTGTACGGTTCCACCCCGTATTCAACTCCGTGCACCAGTATCAGGTCCCCTGCTCATGGTCAGTTCGGCAGTCAATCAGTAACGTTCGGGCCCCGGAATCCCGATGTCCAATTCAATGGTTACGACATGTACGGGAACAAGATCCCCAGCCCAGTTGGCTTAGTGGACAACAATGTTAGCATACCCTGCACTCTTGGTCTTCCTCCGGCTGCCTTGCAAATCAGGCCCACACCAGAATTCCCAGTTCCATCCTCAACAGTAGCTCTGACTATGGGACGACCCCCATCCTCCGAAGTTTCAAGTTTGAAAGAAGAACTGAAATATGTGAAAGAACAGTTGCACAGAATGACTTTCGGATCTAACATGGTCAGCTCCATAGAGCTCAAAGACTCCAAGGCTCTCCCGAAGAACTTCAAGATGCCCCCCATAACCAAGTTTGAAGGCTCCACATGCCCAAAAACTCACATGAACAGCTACATCATGTCAATGGGTGCCAAAGGGGCCACCGAAGAGATGCTGGCCCTTTACTTTCACTTATCCCTCGATGACTCTCCTTTGAGATGGTTCCTAGGCCTTAAACCAGAAGCAAGGGCTACGTGGTCCCAGATCAGTGATGCTTTTTTGGACAAATACAAGGGAAGTGTCGAGTGGTACACCACTCGTAGTGACTTGATCGGCACCATTCAGAGGCATGATGAGTCCGTGACAGACTTTTATAAGAGGTGGAACAAGAAGCTTAACGAGCTGGTTCACCCGATCCCCCTCTCTGACGAAAAGTCCATCTTCCTCTCATGTGTCAAACCATCTGTCAGGGAAGCCATTGGTCGGGGATACTACCCGAATCTGCGAGAAATGGTGAGCGCAGGGGCCGAAAGTGAGAATGCTACCTACTCCATCGTCCCAACTCCTACTCCCGGTAACACTCCAGCTCCCAGCTATCGAGTTCCAAGCTCTACCCCTGTTGCTTCAAAAGGCAAAGAAACTGCGGTCTCTAACACCGTCAAATACATTCAAGGGGAAAACAATCAACCACCTGACCGTAGTGGGGGACGGCCCCAGAAACCAAAGTATGATGATTTGGGGATGCCACTCGAAGAAGTATTCGATGGTTTGATGAGGAAAGGAATGATCAAACCTTTGGAGAACTACCCCACTCCTAATACCCCGGGACTGGATCGTAGCTTAAAGTGCTGTTACCATCAGAATTCGGGCCACACTACCAACAGCTGCTTCACACTGAGAAGGAATGTTCAGAGCCTGATCGACCAGCACAAGATTGAGAAGCTGAACATCGTCACCAATCCTCTCCCCAACAACAACAACAGGGTCAACATGATCGATTTTGTCAATGTCATAGAGTTTGGTGAGGCTAGTCCCAATAAGGGTGTGAGTAAATTTGAGGCTATCATGCCCGCAAACAATGATGTAATCAATGTTGATGATAAATTAAATGATCATTTCTGCTATATATTGTCTTGGGATGATATTCGAACTGCAGCAAAATTAACAAATGATGTCCAGTATAATGACATTTCCCCCGATTCTCAATCTACTCCCCTCACTTGGGAAGAGATTAAGCGCGCCGCAAGTTCAAGCTTGGCCATCACCGTTAATCAATTGCGACAAGCAGCCTGGCCATATGCTACACAAGGGCCTCCAATGAATTGGTCAGAATTAGAAGCAACCGACACAGGTCACGACAAGGACCGGGAAGCTGAAGTAAATTTGCTCACCAGGTCAGGAAAAATGTTGGGAACCGATGTTGCTGGATCATCAGGAAAAGACAAAGAAGCAGTCATTCCGGGAGACGGGTCTGGTAAAAACCCATACGCCAAAGGAGTAGCCGAAGAGGATTCATTGGAGAACGACCCAATCCTCGCACAGTTGAAGCGAACCCAGGCCAACATTTCTCTTTGGTCCCTCTTAACTTCTTCTTATCCTCACAAGTTGAAGTTGGAGGAAGCCTTATCTAAGACAATGGTGTCCGTAAATTCCACCCCTGACAAAGCATGCCAATTAATAGGTACCGCCTAGTACGGGAATATCATCACCTTTACGGAATTGGATTTGCCAAAGTATGGAGCCAGTCACAATGAATCTCTGCACATCAATGTCCAGTTGGATGGACGCCGGCTTCCCCACGTAATGGTAGACAACGGCTCAGCCATGAACGTATTGCCTGCCAGAATGATGAGCCTGTTGAACATTAAGGCCACTGATCTGAAACCGTCCGATCAAACTATAAAGGCGTATGACTCCACGTCTCAGAAGGTCTTGGGTGTAATACCATTAACCATGTGGTTCGGCAAGAAACCTCTGGTGGTTGAGTTTTAGGTGATAGACATTCCTGTCAGTTTCTCCGCATTGCTAGGAAGGCCGTGGCTGCACCAAATCAATGGGGTCGCTTCCACCCTGCATCAGTGCGTCAAATTCGTCCAAGACGGCGAGCTAACCATCATCTATGGAGATAGTGTCACCATCGAGGGCACCGATGATGAGGGAAGGCCAGCAATGGAAATCAAACACGATGAAGCTAACTTGATGTTGAGCGGTTTCAGGGTCGAGAGCCCAAAAGCCCAGATCTGCGCAATCGACCTGAAAACTTCATTTGATAAAATTCCCCCAGTCATGGTGATGATGAGGCGAATGAACTACATTCCGGGGCTTGGCCTAGGAAGACGTCAGCAGGGCCCTCACAAGCTCGAGGAATTAAAACTGAAAAGGGACAAGGAAGGTCTGGGATATGTTGGGAAAACCCCCAAGGGCAAAGAGGCCGACAGAATTGAAGCCGCAGAAAAGAGGAAGGCTAGCGCTGCCGAAAAGCCCTATGTCAAACCTAATCTCCGTCCTTATCACCCTTCCCTGGAAAAATACTTCGTCAAAGAAAGAGGTGATGATTTTGTGTGCAACCCTATCAAGGAGTTTATCATTGGCAAGTCCAATATTCCAGGGGCTGTGACTACTTTTTATAGCCAACACCGCTTCTGGGGAAGCCCTGATTTCACTGACCAGTTCAGGAGGTTGTCTATGGTCGAACCTATGATTTGGAAAGTCGACAAATCCACCGAGTTCGATATGGGTAAAGATGTTGCAGCTCTGTTCGAAGAAGCGGACTTATCAGAAGTAGCCGGGGCTGATCCACTGATGGAAGCACCGTTGATTGATTTATATGAAGAGACACCGCCAATGGCAGGGGCTGTTACTAAAGATCCCTTCAGCATGGTTGACCTTCTGACCGGGGATGATTATGTACCTGTGGCTGATCTTCCGACTGGGAAAGATTACGTATCAGTGATCGAGTTTGACGGGGACAAAGAGATTGATCCACGCACCTTCGTCAGCACCTCAGAGATGCCGCTTCGGAATTGGGCTTCCTTCAAGGGACCGATCGCCAGCCGGGAGATTATGATGAAAAAGCTCGGGCTGACCCCTCGTCCTGGTGTGTCTGAGTCTAAGTCTGCCCCTGTAATCCTGAGTCAGTCCTCAGAGTCTTTTGTTATCGAGTTTGAGTCTCTAGATAGGTCTGATACTCTCACGATTGACGATAATCACCTTGTCTTTAACTCTGTCTTCCCTTTTGCATTGAATGAAATGGTTGACCTTTCTGCGTATCCCTTAATCGCCACCTTAACAAATGATAAGTTAACTAAGACAAATCTTAATGACTTAAAAGTGGTTAATAATGATTCATTTGAAGAGGACACAGACCTTTTAGATGAAAACTTTTTAAATGATAATATAAAGCAGGTTTTTGACCGAGACGATAATCGGGCCCAAGCTGCCGATGAGGTATTAACTACAGTGAATTTGGGAACTACTGAAGAGCCCAAAGAGACACAGATTGGAAGTTTCTTCATCGGGAAAGAACGGGAAGCCCTCATTGATCTGCTCAAGGAATATGTGGACGTATTTGCCTGGTCCTACAAAGACATGCCCGGATTGGATACTTCAACTGTTGAGCACCGAATTCCCCTGGACCCAGAAGCCAGGCCATTCAAGCAGAAACTTCGCCGGATCAAGCCAGAATGGTCCCTCCAAGTCAAAGAGGAGATAGAGAAGCTGCTCAGGGTGGGTTTCATTAGAGTTGTCGAATACTCCAAGTGGTTAGCCAACATAGTAACAGTTACCAAGTCGAATGGCAAAGTCAGGGTTTGCGTGGACTTCAGAGACCTACACAAAGCTATCCCGAAGGACGACTTTCCCTTGCCCAATATCGATCTATTGGTTGACACTACCGCCAGCTACGAAGTCAAATCGTTGGTGGATGGTTTTGCGGGTTACAATCAGATTAAAGTTGCCGAAGAAGATCAGGAAAAGACTTCCTTCACCAGCCCTTGGGGAACCTTCTGCTATACGGTTATGCCCTTCGGTCTGAAGAATGCCGGTGCCACTTACTAGCGAGCAGTCACTGCACTTTTCATGACATGATCCATAAGGAGATCGAAGTCTATGTTGATGACATGATTATTCATTCCAAGGGATCAGATGGTCAACACTTGATCGACCTAAGGAAGTTCTTCAACCGGCTGCGGGAGCATGAAATGAGGTTGAACCCAGCAAAATGCACCTTTGGCGTAGTCCGAGGAAAGGTTCTGGGATACATGGTCACCGAGCGAGGAATTGAAGCCGATCCAAGAAAAATCAAAGCCATCATGGAGATGAAGCCGCCGACGACAGTCACGGAGGTGAAGGCTTTCATGGGCCGTCTCCAATATATTAGTCGATTCATCCATCAGCTAACCTCTATCTGTGAGCCGATCTTCAAGCTGCTCAGGAAGAATCAGGAGGTTGAGTGGAACGAACAGTGTCAAACCGCCTTCGAGACGATCAAAGCCTACTTGGTCCATCCCCCAATCTTGTGTCCTCCGCATAAGGACAAGCCCTTGTTGCTATACTTAACAGTTACAGATACAGCTGTTGGAGCCATGCTCGCACAAGAAAAGCCGGATTCAAAGGTGGAAAATTCCATATACTTCGTCAGCCGAAAGCTTCAGGGCAGCGAGTTAAACTACTCAGCTTTAGAAAAAACCTGTGCAGCTTTGGTATGGGTGGTCAGTAAATTGAGACACTACCTCCTGGCGCATACAGTACACCTGGTGTCAAAGATGGATCCCATCAAGTGCCTGTTCGGAAAGTCTTCTCTGTCATCAAGGCTTGCGAAATGGTCATTCTTCCTAGCCGAATTTGATATCAAGTTCGTAATCCGCAAGGCAATCAAAGGCCAAGCTCTGTCAGATCATTTGGCGGATTTCCCAAGCTCAGAAGCACCAGAGTTCGAACCCCAGTTTCCAGACGATGGAATCTTCGTGATAGAGGGTACAGACCATTGGCAGTTGTTCTTCGACGGTGCCGCCAACAAAAGGGGCAATGGTATCGGCATGGTATTGGTTGATCCAAAGGATGTGCACACCCCCATCGCTATCAAGTTGAATTTCCCGGCTACTAACAACGCCGTGGAATACGAAGCTTGTATAGCCGGCCTCGAGGCAGCTCTAGAGCGAAATGTCGAAAAGCTGGAAGTGTACAGAGACTCTCAGCAAATCATCAATCAGGTATCCAATAAGTGGAGAACCGTGGACCAGTACTTGCAAATGTACTATGCCTACATGGAGGATCTGATCGACCAATTCAAGGAGGTCACGTTCCACTACCTACCCCGGGACAAGAACAGTTCGCAAGGATGCCCCGGCCACTTTGGCCTCTCTGGTGGAAATCCCAGAGGTAAAATCAGTAAAACCATTCAGGGTTGGGAGGCGCGAGAACCCCGCCTACTGTTGCCAGATCGAGCTAGAAAAGGTCGATGACTTGTGGTACAGTCAGATCTTTCAGTACCTTAAGCACGGCGAAGCTTCGTTTCCAACGAAGAAGGATGGTAGGCTAAAAGAAGGTCTCCGCGCCAAAAGTTTACAAGCTTTAAAAAGGTTGTCTGCACAGTACGTTATTCTGGGAGATGACCTATGGAAGAAAAGGCACCGAGGCCCACTTCTACTCTGCATCAGCAAGTCTAAAGCCAGAAAGGTCATGGAAGAAGTCCATGGTGGCGCATTCGGACCACATATGAACGCCCGAGCCTTGATGTTCAGCATAGTCAGGATGGGTTATTATTGGATCTCCATGGAAACTGACTGCATTCAGTTTGTACGAACCTGCGATAAGTGTCAGCGGTTCTCCAATCTCAACCATATACCTCCCCATGATCTCTACTGCATGAGCACTCCTTGGCCATTCGCAACTTGGGGGATCGACGTTATTGGGAAGATAACTCCTGCCGGCAGTAACGGGCATGAGTTCGTGTTGGTCGCTGTAGATTAATTCACCGAGTGGGTTGAAGCAGCGTCCTACAAAGTCCTCAACTCCAAAGAGGTGGCCTGTTTCATAAAAGAGAACATCCTGTGCAGATATGGGGTTCCAAATGAGATTATCTCAGACAACGGGTCACACTTCGAGGGACACACCGACGAACTGCTCACAGAATTCAGAATTAAGCGACGCAAGTCCTCCCCTTATCGCCCTCAAACCAATGGTGTTGTCGAGGCCGCGAACAAGAATCTAGAAAGGATCATCCGGAAAATGGCTGAATGGAGCCGGGATTGGCCTGAGAAGCTTCACTTTGCACTTTGGGGCTACCGTACGTCAGTAAGAACTGCCACCGGTGAAACCCCGTTCGCTTTGACATATGGGATGGATGCCATTCTACCCATTGAGTTAGAGATACCCTCCCTTCGGGTTCTGCTTGAAAATGAGGTCAACGAGATGGAATGGCTTCAGAGTCGGCATGACGAATTAGCTATCCTGGACGAGCGAAGGCTTAAAGCAATGGAGCACATCCGGGCTTATCAGAAGCGCATGGCTAGGACCTTTGACAAGAAGGTACATCCCCGCGACATAAAAGTGGGTGATTTGGTCCTAAAAGAAAAACCACCGAATCAGTTCAGTACTTTGGGCAAGTGGGCTCCAATCTGGGTAGGCCCGTATCTGGTGAAAGAGATCTTCTCTGGTGGAGCAATGAAGTTGACAGATTTGGATGGTAATCCCTTCATGCACCCAGTGAACGACGACAAACTACGCCGCTATTACGTCTGAATCGAGTCTCCTCTATAAAATATATATATATATATATATATATATATATATATATATATATATATATATATATATATATATATATATATATATATATATATATATATATAAAAAAAAACAACAAAAGCGCGAAAATAATGTACCCAGACGAGACTGAAAACCTCTCAAAAGGCAGTCCGTGCAAAACAAAGGGCGCGCTCGGTGCTAAAAGAATATACCCAACTAGGCTGAAAACCCTAAAAACGGGCGATCTAGGTAAAAAACAGGGTTGCACCATTTGTCCCCCTTCTATCTATCCCTTTCTTAAACACAAAAGTTAATTGGGTCGAACTACGGAGACCTGAGCCCCTTAGTCCATTTTGTAAAAGGGGAACGTAGGCAGCCGTTCGCGGTTCGGTCTAAAAATCATAAAAAATCACCAAATCCTATCAACAGTTGTATATGTGATTACCAAAATGTGTCTTGATTAAGCTTTGAAGTAATTTCAACTTTCATCACATTAATACATTCATTGATGAGTTCAAGCACGGTTTACTCTCGACTCATTAACATTAGCAAAATAATATCTTTTAAAAAGGTACATCTAAATTGTCTGTGTCGGCAAATAAGAGATATAAGGATAGGTCACCTAATCCTAGTCGCTCGTTCCCACTCCTGAACTAGCACCCTTCTTCTTCCTCTTCCTCGGTCCTCGGGAGGTCTTTGGCTTAGCTATCCCAAACATTTTTGTCTCCCGTCGCCCCGGCTCAGGAATAATACGAGTCGGTGAGTCGACCAATCCGGCAGCTCTCAGCGCCGTCTGGGCAGCTCTCCCCTCTCTCAGAGCTGTCCTCCGACCCATAACTTCAGGGTCATCCCTCATCTTGGCTCTCCTCTCTACGAGTCTCTCAAAATCCGCTGCCGGATCATCGGTCATGTTGTCGGGGGTCACCAGGCCTCAAAGATCGCGTAGCTCCAGCTAGATTGGTCTCCTCCTCGGATCCCTCTCGCAATACGCCTCAATGGTGTGTCGAATCGGTCCCATCTCGCTCCCGTACTGCATGAGGTACCCTGGTGGACGATAAGTAATCCCCGGGTCTTCCGTATCGCATGTGAGCGGGAAAAGCCGCTCCCGTAAAAGCCCCGGCAAAGAACCCGAGAGTCTGGATATCGGCCATGTCAAGAGGAATAGTATCCCGGCCATCTCGCTCTCGAACCCATCACCGCCGTCGTGGGTATCCATACCGCCTCCGAACAAGCAAAGGGATGCTAAATGACGAGAAACGCAATCCCTAAGCATGCCTCACTATAGCAGAGTCATCCCGCCCGCTTCTCATGGTCTCGAGCCTCCATCCGGAACCCAAGATCTGGATGTCGGTGGTAGTATACCCGGCCGCCGCTCGCCAATCTTCCCGTAAAGCCTCCGAGCCACTCGCCTCGTCGCGTGACCCAAGGTGCCGCAGCCTCGCCTAACAGGTAATGGGGAGATGAGTCTCAACCGCTCAAAGAGCCACAATGATAAGAGACCTGGGCCGCCGCATCCCATATACAATGACCCTCTAGACAGCCGGTCCATCCCATGGTAAGTCTCCGCCAAAGAAAAGGGGAACTACATCTCTCTCCTCGCCCGGGTCGAACATCGCCCAATGTGGTGCCTCGAGAACCCCACATCCGTCTAACAACTCCCAAAGAAGAAACCAGACACACCCCGTCGTACTCACAAAAGCAAGACAGGAAATCATAATCGCATAAAAATATCCATGGTCAGATGGGTCAAATGACTCCGGTGCGATACTGACCAATCGGGCTATCTCGCTGTGTCAATAAAAGACAGTCAAGAATCGATCTCCACCGCTCGTGGGAAATCCCAAGAAATTGGCCAGCTGCTCAGTCAAAGGTCGCGGATCTCGGGAAAGATCGCATCTCTAAGCTCGGCTCCTCCGCCGCCGCCGGAACTCCTCAATGGTAGGCGTAAGGTCATTACACGAGAAGGTAAAGGCATGCCTCTCGCAATCCCAGTATCTGGATGCGGCCCGGAGAAGATTCCAATCAACCGCCCACTCCTTTAATGCCCAGATGCATCTCAACCCATATCGTTGGTCGATGATCATCCTATTGTTGCTGCGATGATGGCGGGTCGTATGTATGAGATCAGAATGAAATTGATGCTCTTTGGTCATAGATATGTCGTCATAATGTTCCATCGTGGGCCAAAGATCAATCTTGGGGCTAATTTTGAGGTGGAAGGCAAGTTTGACACCTGCTGTAACTGCTGGAAAGAGTGGTTTACGAGTCTGCCTTTTATAAAGTGCTGGGGCTTGCTGATCAAGAAAGCTGTCTCCCAGGCACTCTTTGTCGTGCGACATAAAGGCTCCATGAAGTCCTATGTAGGACGACATGGAGAGGTCCATCAGGATCACCAGCAGCTGCAACTGCAGCAGTCCCAAGCGACCCAACGCTTGCTCAAAAAACCACCCAAACCTATCCAGAACACCACAAAATCATACCTAAACACTCCCCCTCGCTCATAAAGCCCACGGGAGAGGATTCGGGACATCCAACACACCCGCAGACGCGTAAATGTCGCCCAAAGCATACAAAAAACCAAAAGACACCCAATCATGCCAAAAGTTACCATTTTGTGCCGAACTCGTGCATATAAGCTCACAAATGCATAAATAAACAAACATTGTATTTGTCAAAGTACAAAAACAATAAAATACTTGTTTATACAATCCAAAAGAACAAAAAGTGCATGCATTTCTCCTCTCTCCCTAAAAAGAGTCAAAGCATGGCAAAAGGGGACCGTCGTGATCACTCCGACTCGGAGTCGTCGCCGGAATCATCCTCCTCACCCTCCTCAGAGCTGTCGTCATCCTGGACGCTGTCCACCTCCTCCTCGGATCCGCTCTGCTCCTGGCCATCGCCGCCACTCTCCGGCACCTCATGGATCTCGCCGTCTGAATCATCATCCTCGTACTGGGACAAAGGCTGGGGCTCGGCATAATACCCATGCCACTTAGGCATGACAGAATAAGGGGGCTGGTAGGGATCATCCTCGCCATCATCACCCTCAGGCTGGGGCTCCTGACTGGATCCACCCGCCTGAAAGCCAGAAGGAGCCAAAGCTGGCCTGGGCCTCTTCTTCGGAGGCACAACATCACCGGGCTGGGAACTGCACCTCCTCCAATGCTCGCGCTCCTTCCGAAACCGGCGCATCATCTTCACAAAGACCGGTGAGCGCTTCGCCACCGTCCCGAATGTCTTGACCTAACCTGTTCGATGAAAACAAAAGGCAAAGAAGCAATCATTGCATAAGAAATGCTTAAAAGCTGGAGCGAATCATAAAAGAAAATATCACTCATAGAGGTGGTCCCAGGGGGCAGTCGCAGATGCGGATGAGTCTCAGACATGTCGAAAGAGGAGCGGCGAATGCTACCCCCAGCCTCATACTCAAAGAAGCGGGGAGGTGCCGGTATCTGCATCCCCGCTGCCCTCCTGGCAGCCATCACCTGAGGAGTCACCAACCGGGTGAAGACGAACTGGGCGTAGTCCCCACCATCAGAAAGCTCAGAAGCATCAATGCCGGTCCGCAGCCGCTCCAAGTCAGGCAGAGCCCGGACATGCCATATCCCCGCCGGAGGATCATGAGGGACGCGAGCGACAGCACCAGGACCATGCTGCCTGCAAACTCTCTCCCCCAAATACAGGGCATATCCCTCCAAGCCAACCAATGCCTCCTCATCCCGGTCACCGTGGCAAGAAGCACCAATCAAATCCTCGCCATACCGACAATGCCAGGGGAAATGCCTCAACCCAACAGGGGGGTACCCCTCAAAGCAATCATGATGTCATGGTAGCAAGCCGTCTTACGGGGCTTAACCCCGTCCACCTTCCAGCTCTCCCTCGCTCCGAATGTCCAACGGCGAATAGCAGGAACAGTGTCCGCGCAATCCTCTCGTGCACACCCAAGCGTAGCAACAAACACCTCATAAGCCCACACCCGAAATCAAAAGACGAAAGCTTTCAGCAGGCAAAGAACAAGAAAAGAAGTAATGACAGAAAAGTCAAATGCAGTAGTCAAGTCGTGAAAAGCAAAGAGCATACCTCCAGCACAGTCTGATAAAAATCCAGAGAAGTCACGCTGCCTCTGCTCACCTCATCCAGGCCCCTATACACCTGGGCCAAACCAGCCTCTCCCCAAGAGAAAGTGGACACCTGGCTCCAATCACGAAGAGGCTCCAGCAAAAGGGTCAGTGCCGTCATGGAGGCATTACAAAACAGGGTGTCAGAAAACTCGGCCCAGATAAAGGCCCTAGCCAACTGCTCAGCAGTAACGGTAGCAGCATCCTCGGCAAAAAGACGACACTGATGCGTCAAGGCAGAGTGCAAGTCAGCCAAAGGAACCCCATTGCCCTTCAGACGAAGGGTCAATCCAGTCAAAGCCCTAATGGCGTCCGTGCTCAGCACACCAGGGTCCTCAGAGAAGATGGGCCTATCCGTGAACTGCACCCGCAATAGCAAGAAGTCATAAGGGGTGATGGTCGACTCCCCAAGACAAGATGGAAAGTGTGGGTAGAGTCCCACCGTAACCGGCTCCGAAGGCCCGCACCAGCTCCACGCTCCTGGCCGTGTCTCCAAAATCTCCAACAGCTGTGAAGAATGGTCCAAGACCAGCAGCAAAGACCAGTCCCTTAGGACTGTCCGACAAATCAGAAGAGCCCGGAAGGAGACCCCAAATGGTCGCGATAGCCTCAGGAGACCCCTTGGTCCGCAAAGTCTGCAGGTAAGCACAGCACAGGTATGAAAAACCATACTCATCATAATATGTGCATTCAATATGTGCATTCATTCATGTGCATCACCAAATTCTTTCAAAAAGAAGAAAAGCAAAAACAGGAAAATCTTTCAAAATAATATGCCAAGCATGCAATTCCTCTTTGGGTGCGATTTCCCCCAATTTCAATCTCAAACCCTAGAAATCAAATTTCAAAAAGGGTTAATCTTTTAGAATGCTTACCCCCTTCTGCTCCATAGTAGAAGTATGAAAGTCGAGACCCGGGTAAAGCTCGTGTCCCTCGGGGAATCTCTTCCGCTTGTTCCGATCCACAAGCTTCCGTCTCTCGGACAATACTTGCTGCACATTCCTTCTTGATTCGGCTCGCGAAGGCATTTCCAAATTCTTGATTTAAATCAAAATGGAAGAAGAATTTTCAAAATTTTTCTCTCTTTCCCTCTCCTTGGTCTCGGCGGCAATGGATGTTCTTTCTAGGTCTGTTTTACGACTTGTGGTTTTAATTAAAACTGCCTGGGAACCTTCCCATGTCGGATGACATCCATGCTCCAGAAGGGTGATTTTCCCCTTTTGCCCCTGATTCAATCCTGTCAGCCTATCTTGGCTGCCCATCATTAAAATCCATCATTCTTTTGGGTTCAAATACCCACCTCTCTTGGTCAAAGTGGCCCGGAATGGCCATAAACTACCCGGTCCGGAAAACCGTACAGTTTCCAGCACAGGAAAATGGCTCGGAATGGCCATAAACTACCTGGTCCGGAAAGACCGTACAGATTTCCCACACAGTAGAAATTTGCGGGTGACTCTCAAAGCAGAAAGTCAAATTCGCGTGTGACTCCCAAAGAAAAAAGTCAAATCATCGAGATGACTCCTCACCAAAAACAGTCAAGTTCGCGGGGTGACTTCCCAAAGAAAAAACAGTCATATTTCGTGGGTGACTCCCAAAGAAAAAAGTCAAATCATCGGGATGACTCCCCACCAAAAACAGTCAAGTTCGCGGGGTGACTTCCCAAAGAAAAAACAGTCATATTTCGCGGGTAACTCCCAAAGAAAAAAGTCACATCATCGGGATGACTCCCCACAAAAAACAGTCAAGTTCGCGGGGTGACTTCCTAAAGAAAAAACAGTCATATTTCGCGGGTGACTCCCAAAGAAAAAAGTCAAATCATCGGGATGACTCCCCACCAAAAACAGTCAAGTTCGCGGGGTGACTTCCCAAAGAAAAAAATAGTCAAATTTCGCGGGTGACTCCCAAAGAGAAAAGTCATATTATTGGGATGACTCCCCATCAAAAATAGTCAAGTTCGCGGGGTGACTTCCCAAAGAAAAAACAGTCATATTTCGCGGGTGACTCCCAAAGAGAAAAGTCAAATTATCGGGATGACTCCCCACCAAAAACAGTCAAGTTCGCGGGGTGACTTCCCAAAGAAAAATAGTCATATTTCGCGGGTGACTCCCAAAGAAGAAAGTCACATTTTTCGGGGTGACTCCCCTTGGAACAGTTAATCTCGGGTACAAAACCCGTAGCCTTTCATTGGCACTCCATCTTTAACGAACTACGATTCGGCTTGATTCCCCCGCGGGATACGTAGGAATCCTCTTCATAAGAGGTCCAGCCACTTGACCATCTTGGTCACCTCTTTCCCCGCCGTTCGTGTTCGGCTCGAGATTCTCATTGTGTCGACGACCCCACTTCCCGTGGAAGTGACGTCTCCGAGGGGCTCTGTGAGTACCCCGATCCGAACCCATGATTTGGATCCAATTTAATTAATATTTAGGCTTATATAATTGCTAAAAGGCAATATTTAGTCCAAATATCCCAAGAAATTTCATCACTCCATTGGGCTCACTTGAAAGCTTTCGGCCCAATATGACCAAAAGGTGTACGCTGTCGTCGGACATAGAAGTTACTAAGGCGGTTTAACTGCCCTTGTCGTGGGACATTAGACTCCCCATCAGCCTGCCTATAAATACAAGGCATGGCTGATCATTTTAAAGGACTTGGAGGGAATATTGGGGAGGATAGCAGTAAATATAGGGGAAACTCTGTCCAGATAGAGTCTCCCTCTCTCTCTCATACATACACTCACCTCCCTCCTCTCACACACACACACACTTCAAGGCCAAGACCTAAAGAAGCTTCCTTTATTGGTGTGTAGAAGGGGTAGACACCATACTATTGGTGATCTCACCTTGTGGACTACAATAGGTAGCCACTAAACCCTTCTCCCTCTTTAAATAAAGTCTTTAATACTTTTATAATACATTGCATGCTTACTTGCTTTAATATTATGTAAAAATCGGGATTTTTGCATGATAAAGGTGGTGGAGAAGTGAATCTTCAATATTCACTTCTCCCCACCTCAGATCTGGACATTTGGTCATATTAGGATCAATAAAAATCCAATCTTTACGCATTTGCATCGAGTTAGGAGGTGATGGCTACTTCAAAGTGGTCAAAAACATGTGATCTATCACATTTGGCCACTAAAGCCATGTGATCCTCCCATAATACTCATATATTATTGTTATATTACTGTTTACATTTGTTAAATATGCTTGGTTTGCCTTGATGAACAAAGGGGAAACAAACAGACTGAAGGGCACAGAAATGGCCTATCTATGTCGGATGACACAGGACTCCATGGAGATCCTGTGTCATACGAGATGGAGATCCCAGAAGGCTGCAAAGCCATTCTTGGACTTCATATCTGTCCAGTTTATTCCCTTTGCAACTCAGAGCTTTCTTAAGCATTCTCGTGGCTCATAAGCCACTATTTGAGTGCCTATGATCTGTTTGGGTGCGATTTATTGGAGGCAGATCGTCATATGACATGAATAACTTCGGATGTTCCATGTCACATGACATCCGTATCATTCAAAGTCTATCATGACTTTTCTCACTCCCGTCAATCCCAAACTGATTTTAGACCTTCAAATGGTGTCTTTAATGAGTCCAATAAATGTCATTTCCAGTTCCAGAAAGCATCTTGGTCATTGTAATAAACAATCTGACCAAGAGACATCATGTCGTGCGACACCCTCTTTCTGGGAGGTCTTGTGTCGGACGACATAGGAGTTCTCTGGGCAGATTGTCTTACCTTCTGCCTTGTTTTGATAATCATAATATGTAAAAGGGGTGTGGCCCCATGTCATGGCTCACAAGTTGTACTCAGCTTTCATATTATCAATGAAAATGTCAAATTCGCATGTTTTACACATCGACACATATTGCACACACCCTTTGAATGTCCAAAATTGTCCAATGTTGATTGAAAGTCTCGAACGAGGTGTGTTGGGTGAACTCTCTAGTTCTTCCCAAACACGTAACCAGACTCCCGGACCCAAAATCTCTAAAAATAGATTTTTCAATGTTTTCCTCTAAAAACGGCGTGGCGACTCCCAAAACCGAAGTTTTCAAAACTCATCGTATCATTTTCAACACATTAAAAACTCTTTCAAAAAGGGATAAAATGATATCCGATATTTTTTCTTTTTCGGCGAGCGTTCATTCAATACATGAAAAATTGAACGGGTCAAAAATTAAGCCTATATGCACTGATTATTAATTATTTGCACTGTTGCACGAGCCCGGGGGCGGAAGAGGTGTTGGCTTTGGTTAATTAAAACCAGGGGAGCACGCAGGTTTTATAAAGGCATGAATAGGGAGTTGTTTGGGAGGACCTGAGACGGAACAGCTAGTTCTTCCGTATGCTGGTGGCATGGCCACTGTTGAGAAGCTAGTGTCTCTGCTTGGTATCTCGGCTGGAGAAGCATACGGGATGCTGATACTGGATACTGATTATGTTGACATTTCGGGGCTGCCCGAAAGATTTGCCGGAGCTGAGGGGAGCGTCTTTGCGTGGGACGCATTTGCTCTGTGCGCGATCGCTACTCTGTTCACATTTTACCTCTCTGGGTGTGTGCCATCACAGTGTACTGGACCTGGTGAGGCAGTGCCGAAGCGGGGGAGACATCGTGCCGTTGGTCTTAGGCGAGACGTTCCTAGGCATAGGTCGGAAGGCGACCGGTAGCCGATACATGTGGGGAGGGAGTCCCGCTATGCTTACCATGTGGTTGAGGGAGAGACTGCAGATGATGCCTGAGGTGCCAATGTCTTGTGACGCTTGGTCCTTCTCTCGACGTCCTCTGGTGATAGGGGGCAATCAGGCTGAGCTGGAGCTCTGGATGGCCAGACTTTGCACGCATCACTTGCGATGGTGGGTTCCCCACTGGAAATTACAGACTTGTCGGACCACTCAGGAGGGTCTGTTGGTTGTCAGAGTGCCGGGGCTGTCTCAGACGTCTTTCTACATTCCATCGTTGGTTCTGCGACGCATGCGGGTTTGGAGCAGGTGCCATTGACGGGTTTGAGTTATGCTGCTACCTTTGAGGTGGGATCTCTGCTGATGGAAGATCCTTCGACGTTATTGCTGCTCACACGGTGGTGGCAATACACGTCCTTTCCTGCCAGGGTTCTCCTTCACCGAAGAGGGGGCACTGTTCTGTCGACGCAACGCATATACTGGCGGTACGAAGAGTGTATAGGGGAGACACAGATGTCTATCTTGTGGAGATGGAGTGAGCTGTTGGGTGCTGATCACCTGGACAGCTCGACCTTGAGGAGGAAAGAAGCGGGGGCTAACCCTCGGAATCAGACTGGGAATGCCATGGCTGACTATGAGGCCAATGCTGATCGGGAGGCCAATCAAAGCATTGTTATGATGGCTCGAAGCGAGGCAGCTCGAGACAGAGCTAGAGAAAGGGCTGCGTTGACAGCCACAGGGTTGACGGAGGCATCGGGAAGGGTCCCTGAGCTAGGTAGAAGGACTACCGGAATATTTCCTGTGAAGGTGAAGAACACTCGTCGTGGGAAGGGGAAGGGGAAGAAGGATGAAGGACCAAGTACGGGAAACTAGGTTGACCTTGCTGTCCAGAGTATCCACCCATTCTTATTGCAGACACATTAACTGATTATTGTTTTATTGTAGTTTTGCTAGCGTGTAGCGATTCAAGAGTTGACCGTGCTTGAACTCATCAAAGATTGTTTTAACCGTTATGAATTTGTAGGTTAAATGAAAAGAGTTTTTCGAAACACAAGCAATTGATGCTTATTGTATTTTTTTTGTTTTTTTTAGACTGAACCAATGATGGCTGCCTACGTTCCCCTTTTACAATTGAACTAAGGGGCTCAGGTCACCGTAGTTCGACACTTTTAGGTGATTTTGAGAAAAACAAAGACAAAAGAAGTGCGACCCTGTTTTTTACCTGGATCATTAGCGGGAATGTATCCAGTTGGGTATTACTCTTTTATCACTTTAATTTTACTGAGGGGACGGTGTATGGGGAAGGAGAGTTGACTCGTGCTCTTCCTCAAACAAAGTATCTGCGGAGCTTGCTTCCGTTTACGGGGTTAACGAAAGGGTTCCCGTCCAAATCTGCTAACTTCATGGCTCCTCCGGAGAAGATTCTTTGTACCACGAATGGTCCTATCCAGGTAGGCTCCCACTTTTCGAGGGGATTGGTCTGCGTAGGAGGCTTTTCCTTTAGCACCAAGTCGCCTTCTCTGATGTCTCGGATCTTGACTTTCTTGTCGAATGCTCGGGCCATTCTGCTCTGGTAGGCTCGAGTGTGTTCCATGGCTTTCAATCTGCGCTCGTCGAGTAGAGCAAGTTCGTCGTGATGGCTTTGTAGCCATTCGACTTCATTGATCCCGTTTTCCAAGAGGACTCGGAGGGATGGAATTTCCAATTCCACAGGTAACATCGCTTCCATTCCGTAGGTAAGCGCGAACGGAGTCTCCCCTGTGGCGGTTCTGACTGATGTTCTGTATCCCCAGAGGGCTAGATGTAGCTTTTCGGGCAGTCCCGACCCCTGGTGGTCATTTTTCTGATTATCATGGCGAGAGTCTTGTTGGCTGCCTCTACTGCACCATTGGTTTGTGGTCTGTAAGGAGAAGACTTGTGACGCGTGACTCTGAATTCGGTCAGCAGTTGGTCACAATCTCCTTCGAAGTGAGTCCCGTTGTCGGAGATGATCTCGTTGGGCACTCCGTATCGGCACATGATGTTCTCTCGGATGAACTCGGCCACCTTCTTAGAATTCAGTACCTTGTACGATCTGGCTTCTACCCATTTGGTGAAGTAGTCGACTGCGACTAGAATGAACTCGTGATCATTGCTCCCTGGTGGAGTGATCCATGTGGCGAAAGGCCATGGTGTAGTCATGCAATAGAGTTCGTGAGGAGGGATATGATTGAGGTTGGAGAATCGTTGACATTTGTCGCAGCTTCGGACGAACTGGATGCAGTCTGTTTCCATTGATATCCAATAGTATCCCATACGGAGGATGATCTGTGTCAATGCTTGGGCGTTCATGTGCGGACCGCAGGTTCCGTTGTGAACTTCGTTCATTAGCTCGCTGGCTTTTTCTTTGTTTACACACCGAAGGAGTGGCCCTTGGTGGCGCTTCTTGTACAATATACCCCCCAGAATGACGAAATGGGATGCCAGGCATTTTAATGCCATCATGTTTTTTGGCTTTGATCCCTTCTTTGTATTTTCCATCTTCGTTTGTGAAGGAAGCTTCTCCGTTTTGGAGGTACTGGTAAATTGGATTGTACCAGGGTTCGTCGATCATTTCTTTTTTTATTTCGATCTCACAGCAATAGGCGGGTGTTTCCGGTCTGCCTATTCTGAGGGATTTTACTGCTTTCCCATCGAGAATTTTGACAAGAGAAACGAGGGTTGCCAGGACGTCTGCGAAGCGGTTCCTGTCTCTTGGCAAGTAATGAAAAGAGATAACCTTGAACTGAGCAATGAGCTCCTCCATGTACGTGTGGTACTTCTGGAGGCCAGAATCTACCGTCTTCCATTTGTTGGACACTTGATTGATGATCAATGCTGAGTCTCCATACACATCCAGTTCTGAGATGTTGCGCTCGAGGGCGGCTTCCAGACCGACTGCACAGGCTTCGTATTCTGCTGCATTGTTGGTTGTTTCAAAGTTCAGCTTGATGGCTATGGGAGTGTGCTCGTCCTTGGGATCGACAAGGAGCATTCCAATACCATTTCCCTTCTTGTTGGCTGCCCCATCGAAGAAGAGTTGCCAGCGGTTTGCGATGTCGAGTAAAAAGATTTCGTCATCCGAAAACTGCGGATCAGGACCTTTAGGTTCACTGCTTGGGAAGTCGGCCAGCTGATCTGCCATTACTCTGCCCTTTGTTGATTTTCTGACCATGTACTTGATGTCGAACTCGGCCCGGGAAGAATGACCACTTGGCTAGTCGTATTGACAGGATGTCTTGTCAAAGAGATATCGGACGGGGTCCATTTTGGAGACCAGAGCACTGAATGTGACCGTATGTAGTGTTTCGGTTTCCCGACTACCCATACCAAGGTCAGGTACAAGTTTTCTCTAATGCTTTGAGTAGCCGAGTTCACTTCCTTGATGCTTCCCGCTTACGAAGTAGATTGCATGCTCAACCTTGGAATCTTTACGCTCTTATGCCAGCATTGCTCCAATTGACGTGTCTGTTACTTTCAAATACAGGAGTAGTGGCTTGTCTTCATGTGGCGGGCACATAATTGGGGGATTCACCAAGTAGGTCTTGATTTTCTCGAAAGCTGTCTGGCACTCGGAGTCCCAGTTGATGTCGGCATTCTTTTTCATCAGTTTGAACATGGGCTCGCAGAGAGATGTCAACTGGTTGATGAAGCGGCCCGATGTGCCGAAGTCTTCCCATGAAGCTTTTCACTTCGTCGAGTGCGAGGTGGCCTCATGTCGATGATGGCCTTGATTTTCTTGGGATCGGCTTCGATACCCCTTTCTATAACCATGTACCCCAGTACCTTGTCGCGCTTGACGCCGAAGGTGCACTTCGCAGGGTTCAATCTCATGGAGTACTTTCTGAGTCTGTTGAAGAACTTTCTGAGATCTGTCATGTGCTGCATGTCTGATCCTCTGGAGTGGATGATCATGTCGTCGACATATACTTCGATTTCCTTGTGAATCATGTCATGGAAGAGGGTCACATTGCAGCTCACGTAAGTAGCCCCAGCGTTCTTCAGACCGAACGGCATGACCGTGTAGCAGTATGTCCCCCACGGAGTGGTGAAGGCAGTCTTGGCTTGATCCTCCTCGGACATCTTGATCTGGTTGTATCCAGCGAACCCGTCCACGAAGGACTTCACTTCGAAATTTGCCGTGGTGTCAACCAGCATGTCGATGTTAGGCAGTGGGAAATCATCTTTAGGGCTGACCTTGTCGAGGTCCCGAAAATCTACACAGCATCTGACCTTTCCATTGGCCTTGGTGACCGTCACAATGTTGGAGAGCCAAGTCGGGTACTCAATCACTCTGATGAAACCAACTCGGAGCATTTTCTCAATCTCTTCTTTTACTTGCAAAGACCACTCTGGCTTGATCTTGCGCAGCTTCTGTTTGACAGGCTTGGATTCGGGATCCAGGGGGATTCTGTGCTCCACAATCGAGGGATCGAGTCCTGGCATGTCCTGGTATGACCAGGCGAACACGTCAACATACTCCCGGAGGAGGCTTATCAGGGCTTCTTTTTCTGCATCGGCGAAGAAACTGCCCACTTGTGTCTCTTTAGGCTCTTAGTCGACTACACGCTCGAGAACTTCTCTAATGTATTGTTCATTTAATGTGTCTGCTTCTTTATCAATTGAGTTATTAACGTCTTTTAAGTTGTTTGTTAACTTATTAGTTGTTAAAGTGGCAATGAGAGGATACTCTGAAAGATCAGACCTTTCATTAAACGAGAACGGGAATACATGGTTGGCTACATTATCATAGTCTTCTGGCATAAGGCCGTTGGACGACTCAGAGGACTGGACTTTTACAAGGACTGACTCAGAGGGTTTCAGACCGGGTTTAGGGAGATGTGGGTGCAGGCCTAGCTTGTCTTCCATTTTCGACTGGCTTGCCCTTGGTCCGGTGAAAGTTACCCAGTTCTTCAGTGGCATTGCTGGATGCTTGATGAGGGTGCGGGGATCGAGAGGCTTGGCTTCTGCTGTCCCAATCATGGCAATCATGCTATTTTCGGAGCCCAGGTCAATCAGGTTCGGCACCTCCATGACTTCTTCCAAAAGACTCTGTAGAGCTGGTCCACTGAGAGCGTCTTCTATGAATTCTGGTTCCTTCTGCTTTGGAGTTACTGTCTCGAATGTGGCCTCGGTGGCTGATCCGAACAATCTGTTTCCCGTGGAGAGTACCTTGAGTTGCTCCTCCAAGTCTGGGATTCCTTTGAATGTGTAGTCATGTTGGACTGTGGTGGCAGTTGGTCCAGGTAGAGCAGTGATGTCGAGGAACGCTCCCCTAATCGGATTAGCCTTGAGTCCTCTGAAACGCTTGAGGTCTCGTGCTAGCTGTTCCATCCTTTTTGTAGTCTCGGTGCTGACTATCCCTGCTTCTTTCTCATCTTCATCAGTTCCACTGTCGGTCCCCTCAGTTCTGCTGTCGGTTCCGGCCCATCGGTCCCTTCAGTTCTGCTGTCGGTTCCCTTAGTGAAGTAATGAGCAAGGTCGAAATTGTAAGGTCGGAGTTTGGGATGTGCCGTAGGAGGTTCCCCTTTTGCGGGCTGCTGCCTTGGTGCTGGCGAGCCTCTTGTTCTCCCTGATGTCGGGCCGGTGTTGGCACATAGCCAAGCCCCCTGGACCGTGGTGTGGTCCTTGACTTCGATGACTTGGTGTTGGCCCTGTAACCTTTGCCGAGCCCCGGTCACAGGATGAAGTTCATGCATTTCATCATCTTCATGGCAGGAGGGATCTTGTCGTGAGACAGTGGAAGTTCCACGTTGCATATTTGGATCTTTGAGGTTTCCAGAGTGAATCCAGTTAAAGCCATATCGTCACTATGCTTGATTTCTAATACTGGAATGTCGTTGGTGCTGGTCCCCTAGGTGGTGACACTGTCGCTGTAGACTGTGGTTAGCTCGTTGCCTTGCTTGAACTTGAGGCACTGATGAAGGGTGGATGCCACGCCATTGATTTGATACAGCCAGGGACGCCCCAGGATGGCTGTAAAAGTGATTGGAATGTCCAACACTTAAAATTCTGTGGGGATCATCCGCTTGCCGAACCATATATTAAGAGTAGCAACCCCGAGAACTGTACGGGAAGTAGAGTCATAGGCCTTGACAGTGTGGACTGAAGGCTTCAGATCTGTGGGCTGGATGTCAAGCAGGACCATCATCTTGGCGGGCAAGACATTCATTCGGAACCTCTCGTCTACCAACACGCGGGGAAGGCGACGCTCGTCCAAACTGGGCCCCGTGATGTAGAGCGGCTCATTGTGATCAGCCCCAAATTTTGGAAGGTCCAAATGCGTGAAGGTGATAATGATGCCATAGTGGATGTTACCGATCATCGAATGACTTCGTGCAGGGGTTGCGTCCACGGGGACCATGGTACGGGCCGAGGCTTTCCTCTAGCTTGAGCTTGTGAGGATATGAAGAGGTGAGCAGAGACCAAAGGGAAATGTTCGCTGAGTCCGCTTGAGTAGTGAGGATCGGGTCCTCTTTCACGGGACTTGTGTCTTGGGCGGGGAAGCGGGTTGCGGTTACGCCGCGAGGCTTTTTGGTGGCCTTAGGTGGTAATGCATGGATTTGACCCGATCGGGTAAGAACGCTGACATCAGGTTTGGTCCCTTCTGAATAGGCCGCTCTGAGTTGAGCCATAGTTAGAGGAGGATTCCTCGTAGCGTAGGGCCATATGTCATCCCTCAACTCATTGACTGTAGATGTATTCCCGGGAGCTTCGGCAGCTTGACGGATTCTGTCCCGGGATGCGGCTTGGGTGCCTCTGCGGGAGGTAGTTTATGGATTCTTTGCTGTTCCAACGTCGGGGCACAATAGTGGTTGCTGAATCGAATGCGTTGCTGACCCTCCGGGAGGTTGGAGAGTTCCTGGCTCAGCGAACAGCCTCCTTGATCTCCTCACGATAAACCGCGCTTCCTTTCCTTCTTCTTGAGCATACTCGGGGCATTCTCGGAGTTGGGTCTCGGTGATACTCATGGTTTGCTAATTTTCCTCCGCTTTTGGCCCAAATTAACTTGCTTGCAGCGGAGCGTGCGTCGAGAGTTAGTGCCTGCGTTTCCTCCCATGTGAGAATAGCCAGTGCTTCTTTGAACTGCGTGCGGCAGTCTAGATAAACTTCCATCGGGGAGAGCTTTCTTTTCTGTTTTATCTGAGTGGCGGGTATGTCAGAAGGTGAGTACACGGCTTCCCGAACATCTGCCCATGTGACCGGTTCTTTGTCCCGAGTTGATCGTTTACGTAAACGAATGCCGCGGTCTGTGGAATTTCCCTGAGTAGTTGCTCGAGACGAATTTCCATCTTCCTCTTGTTTCTTTTGAATAGACCTTCCTCCCTGAGTTGGCCTTTCAATTTGAGTGTGGAAATGATCCGTCCCCATCCTCCCAGGACCCTTGGGAGTCCGGTTTTGTTGACTTCATGACCGGCTTGGAAGAGAATGGTTTCATCGTCTTCGTCGTCGCTTTCATGGAGAACTTGCTTTCCTCGGGGAGGTGGGCGCTGGGATTTGGTCTGATGTGCCGTTCCATCTCCTAGGTCATCGGGACCGTTAACCACCCTCGTGTGGCAGAGGGGGTTGGATGAGAACAGACGGTAGTCGAGGAAGTTGCCGTGAGCAAAACCCCTGAGGTCGAACTGGTCTAGAGTGGCCTCTAGCTTTCTGTCTGAAGCTGCCTGTGACACTTTAAGGGCTCGGTCCCTGTCGGTCTTTTGAGCTTGGTCTTCATCCCAAAGACGGCTTTCTTGAGCGGCTAATTCCATGAGGGCTTTCCTTGCGAGAGCTAAGCAGTCTCCGTAGGTGCGTGCCGTCTGACTAGTGTCCAGAACCGTGATCACATCCAAATTGCCGAATGGCGGAAACACCTGGATTACGTTAATAAAGGAAGTCGGGCCGGGACATTCCATGCGGCCTTCCTTGATCTCGATTACCAAGAAATTTGCCCATATCTGCTTGATTGACCCCACGGGGGTGTTGAATTCTGCAATGTTGGCAGTCTCGTGATCTCGCTCGATCGCCAAGTCTATCAGAGCTAGCGATCTGCACGGGATATACGAATCCGGGGCCGTGACGACTGGGAGCAGAATCGAACTGGAGCATGTTGATGCTGAGGTGGTCATTTCCTACGTCGGAAGCTGACTCTGTCTTGCGGGGAAGACCTTTACAGATGTTTTCGGGGTGGCTGCCGTAAGCATTCCCGGGGTTGATCTGATTCGTGACAGGGTGAGGAGCTTGGTCTCCTTCGCTGTTGCCCTTGGCCTTGGCGGCGCTTGAGGGTATAAGCTTGACTGATGGCATGGGCCGGTTGCCACTGGGGCTGGTACTCGGATGTAATGATGAGATCTGAGCTCGCTTGGCTAGGGCCTCGTTTACCATGAGCAGGCAGTCGTCGAGGGTGACTTTGGCATTGCAGAATCTGACGATAAGGACCGTATCCTTGGTATCATCGGGATATATGGAATAGATGATGTTGAAGAAGTCGTCGTCAGTCACTTGATCAGAGGGATTCTTCGTCGTGTCAACCAGTTGCTTCCAATTGTCGGATAGCCGCATGTACTGGACGTTGAGCTTGACAATCTCCATGGTATTGGAGCCTTGGTCATATGTGACCTGATCGGAATGGGTGCCGTCCTTGAAACTGAGCATGTGAAAGCGGAGGTCTGCCCGCGGGTCTACCGCATCCTCGACTCCGGAGAGTCCTGATTCGTCGTCGTGTGACGGCTCAACCCAAACGTAGGGACGTATCGCATCCAGGTGCGTTGCTAGAGCTGCTAGGAAAACATCATGCCCTTCATTGGAGAAGAGGGGTGCAGCTGGTAGTTCCTCGTGGTGGACATCCCATACGACTTCCATACATTCATCACGAGAATGACGGTGCTTGTTGACCTTTATCACGAAGATCTCTTTGCCTGGCGGGGCCAGAGAGTTGGTTTGAAGAATGCTGACGAATCTCCAATTGGAGACAGAGGGTTTACGTGCCCGCATCATGGCGATGCTCAGTGTTTCTTTCCAATCTGCCTCCAAATGTTGGAAACGACAGTTGAACTTGATGTATCGGACTGCTTCAGGGTTTGCCTGCTCGAGTAGGTTTACATAGTTAGCATCTCCGGACTCTGAGGGATTCTGATGAGATTTGCCCCGATAGTCCCTAGTCGGTTTGAAGGAGGTAGCCCCGGTGCCTGGCTGCGGGCACGCTTGGCTGCTGTCTCGGCTTCGTTCCCTATGAGAAAATTGTCCCCTCTGATGACTTCAAGATCTCCCTGCCGGTTAATGAACTTGACGCATTGATGGAGAGTGGAGGCTATGGCTTTCATGTGATGCAGCCAAGGGCGTCCCAAAAGAGCTGTGAACTCGGATGGAATGTCCATCACGTGGAATTTTGCTGGCACCATTTGGGTTTCGAACCAGAGTTCCAAAGTCACCGTCCCTAGGATGGGATGAGACGTGCTGTCATAGGCCTTGATAGTCGGGTTGACGGAATCAGATGGCTTTCGTTGATGCGCAGGGCTCGCATCATGCTGAGAGGGAGGACGTTAACGGCTGACCCGTTATCCACCAATACTCCGGGGAGTGATATGGTATTGAGCTTGAGAGTGATGTACAAAGCTTCGTTGTGCCCCGAAGCATATCTCGGTAGGTCTTCATCACAGAACGTGATCATACTGCCATACAGTCGGGAATCGTAGATCTCGTCTCTATCCGGAGAAGGAGAGTCATCAAGCCATCCATTTCCTGTCTTCCACTTGCGAGGTAAAGCCTTTGCTGGAGCCTCGGGATTGCGTTGAGGCTGTTTGTGGCGGTTGCCGCCCTTGGTTAGTACGTTGATTGAGTGCGAGTGCCAAGCTGACTTTGATCTTCATTTGCCTGTCTGTGCTCAGATGCTGGACACGTTGAATCTTAGCTGATCCCGCGAGGGGTTAGGCTTGTGACTGGCAGTAAGATTACCAAGATCTGAGGTATTCGGAGCCACAGGGTCTGAATTACGGTTTCGCGGGACTTTTCGGCTTTCCCACCCTTGTCCGCTCTAAAGCCGCATGGCACGGAGGAAGGCTGGGGAGTAGAGTACGTAGTATTCAAACTTCCCGGATGGCTCTCCGAGTGTACCCAGCCTTTGGTGTCTCCAGCTTCGTATCTTTCTCTCATCTCTGTTGAGAGGATTTCTTCTTGTTTTCTCGGAGGATTGCTCCGGACCGTACTTGGGACTCGTACTCCCGGGCGGGCGGGCGATCACAAACTTCGTAGCTGATGTGGACATTAGAGGAGGAGGACCCGGGCTGGGAAGAGGCGGAGCGGATTCTGCGGCAATCCTCTTAGGCACCCACTCAATGGAATTCACACTGTTATTGTTCGAAAAAGGGTTTCCGACTGTATTGGGCCCACGGGGGCGCTCCAATTTGCCTTCCTCTATCAAGTTTTGGATTTCGTATCGTAACCCCATGCAGTTGTCGGTGGTATGGCCGTGATACTGATGGAAGGAGCGTGCTCTTGTCGGCGTTGACTACGGGATTCTTGGGTTTGTAATTTGCAACGGGTTTAAGGAGACCTTCCTTGATTAACCCTTCCAAAGATCTTGCTCGGTGGCATGTCCAACTTGTCGAAGTGTTCGGCAGTCTTACGAGTAGAATTGTTACTTTGTGGGACCGGGTTTCGTTTCCCGACTGTTGTCCCCGATGGATGTAGTTGACAGGCGTATCTTTCCCTTTCTTGGGAAGCCGGTGCGGATTGAATGCAAGCTGCCGAGCGGTATCATGTATGGCCGAGCAAGAGCCAACTTTTCCTTGAGATCCTTCTCGAACCGTGAGTCGGCATTGACCATGGCCCGAGATCGGGGAAGAAATGGTGACCGATGAGAGTTCGATGGACGGTCTTAAGCAGGACTTGAAGATCCGCATCTGTTCATCCTTGGAGAGTGGCTCCCTGATCTCGGAGAGTTTCCAGCTCCACCTCTTGTAGAATTCTCCGACCCTTTCATCCGCTTTACATTCGGTGGTGATTAAGTCCTTGCGACTCGTCTCCCACTCTAAGTTGGATCGGTACCGTTCCGGGGAAGATGTTGCGATCGATGCCAGTGTGGCGATCCGCAGGCTAGACCCTCAGAAACCATCGTAACGCTGAACTTTTGAGCGTATGCTGGAAATGGTCGGCCATTTGCTGGAGGGTTGCTCCTTTCGCTCTCATGCCGAGAACGTAGGTGTCGACATGCGTTTGAGGACATTCGGTTCCGTCGAATCGGTCCATCTCCGGCATTCTGAACTTGGCTGGGAGAGGCGTGACCATTCCCGGATCCGTGGATTTGAGCGTTTCCTGCTTTGAGCTGCTCATGGTGGCTTTCAGGTCTTTCATCTGTTCGACCATCCAGGCTAAGGTTGGGTCCAGTGGTGGACTGTGAGGCTCGGCGCCGGTTGCTACCACGTGAGCGGTAGTGATTGGAGGTGGAAGGCTTGATATATGCGGATATGTGGGTGCCTTTTTTGAACTGTATAGGGGTTTGCCCCGGTGTTTTGGGATTCGTGTATAGGCAACGGGACGAACTCGGGAGGGTATTGAAGGATATTGGCATCTGTCTGAGATGGTCCAGCGGTGCGCTGGTGGTATTGAGTGATGGGGTTAGCACTGGGCTGGCCAAATATGACAGGGTTGCCCTGAGAGGTGGCAACGTGGAGCCTAGGTCGGCTGTTTCCTTGGTTCGAAGGAATCCCGTAAGTTTGCGGGGGAGGAACCTGGTTGAAGGTTTGGTGAACTGGTTTCGGGGAATCGTCATCCTCGACCAGGACAAAAGTACCGTCTGACTGGGGGATAGCTGCTATACCTCGCTCATTCAGAAGCTGTACCACGAAATTCTGCTGATCTTCTTTCTGCCTCTTGTGAACCTCACAAGCCCGGATGGCTTCTTCCAAAGTCATATCTGTTACCGGTGGCGGGGGTCCGTCCCCGTCACAATTTCTCGGTGAGCTAGACATGTCGAAAATTCTGGCTGAGGGAACTGAGGGAACCGAAGAACTGTCTGACGCTGCCGTAACGGTGATTCTGGCGAGGCGCTGACCCGGAAATCTGAACCACTTTCTGCTCGCTGCAGGGAACGAAAGGAAGGGTTTAGGCTTCGGAAAAGGGTATTTGGCTCAAGGTTTCGGGCTTGTGCAATGTGCAGTTACCGATTAATGTTTACTTAAAGCGTGTTTTCTCAGAGTCCTAATCGGTTGGAAAAGAGCGAGTCTTCTTTTTCGCAACTAATCCTAGAGCTCTAATCAGTGGATCTCGTCACTACGCTTATAAGCCCCTCGTTTCCATTTGTAGATCATCTTTCTCGGGACGGACTATCCCGAGTGAAGTCTTATAAGGCAAGCGAGTTCCACCGACAAAGGAAAAAGTGAACTTAAAGCTAGCTGATCACGCAAACTTTTAACGTATGTGACGCACGGGCCACAGTCGAAGTCAACGTCCTTATGTTAAGGCGGGGATCGTGCCAAAATTTCGGCATGACCTCTCCTGACTCGCTTGCGCGAGGGACCTTAGCTTTTGGCGTTGGCCAAGTTGTGGCTGGCACAGTGCATACAGCGAGGGTTTGGTGACACGGCGTCACATTGAACCTTCGAGTATATTTTTCGGCAGAGATCCGCGTCAAAGTCAAGGCTGAAAAGCTCAAGACTTCGGGTCGGGAATGACCTTCGGTCTTAACCTCTCGAGCTTGACTCGGGGCGGGGCCCGGCGTAAAAAACATACACTTAGGCTTTATGACACGAGCTAAGCCCAAAAACCAACCGGAGTCTTGGACAAAGTGTGACACAAAGAGTGCATGGCTTACACGGGCTAGGATGGGATGTTTGGGACGACCCCGTGCGCCCCCGAAAGGCATCTGGCAGGCCAATCGGGGTGCAACTGATAAGGCCATCCCGGGTTACGGGTTGTAGTGTGCAGTGTTCCGAGGCAGCAAGTGCGCGTGAAGTGCGGTGTACCGAGGCAGCAAGTGCGAGTAGTGTGCGGTCATTAAAATTCATTTTTTGAGTAAAACAGAGATTTTTCAGAATGTGTTTTAAAGCATTATGATGCGCAGTTCAAAAGATAGCAATGAAAATCAAACATGAATGGGGATGCACAAACATGGTATGATTTTGAAAAGACGACAATGTAATGCCTTTAAAAAAAACCGTTCGAGGTTTAAAGTCATACACGCACACGAAAACAAGGAAGGGTAAACGAAAGTTTGACCCACGGAAGGCTTTTTTTGAAAACATCGGCAGTTTTGAAAAAAGTATCCTTTTCCCCAGCAGAGTCGCCAACTGAAATTACACGGATTCGCGCGAGCGAAAGCGGTTGTATTTCGCGGAGAATTGGTGTCTGAGACCTCACTTCATGGGAAGGAAAATGAGGAGTCGCCACGCGGTTTTTGTATTTTGAGCCCAAAACGTTGAGAAACGGCTTTAGTGAAAATGGTGTCGTTTTTATTGGTAGCAAAAACTTAGGAAAAGGCTTTGAAAACAAGGGATCATTTTTATTGGTAGCAAAAATGAGTAAAAAGCTTTGAGTACCAGAGATTGTTAGGTTCGGAGGTCACGTTACGTTTCGGGAAGAGTATTACGAGATCACCCGAAATACCTCGTATGACGAGTCTTTCTACCTTTCTTGAAAACGTGTGCGTGTGTGTGTGTGTGTTTGCATTTTGAAATGGGGGGCTTGAATGACATGCTTAATCTTGGTTTGAATGTCAAACGTTGATTAGGTGACTTTGTTTGAATAGACGAGCGTTTGAATGACAAACGTCGGTTTTGAGACGAAAATGAGCGTTCGCGTGGCAAACGTCGATTTTGAGTTTGAAATGAGCGTTTGCGTGGCAAACGTCGATTTTGAGCTTTTTGAAAAGGAGTTCGAAGGACGAACTCCGGTTTTTGAACCGGGCGAGTCATTGTTAACGATTTTTACGGGAAAAAGCGTATTAAATGATTTTGAGTGTCAAATGTGTAAGTACCTAAATATGGCTCATGCCTTCCGGTTAAGTTTTCCGGCAATTCCCCGGACTTTTTTAATGTCCGGGAGCAATTCCGGAACTGTTCCGAACCTTCCGAGGAATGAAGGGACTACTTTAAATTAAAAAGGCACGTTTTCCTTATTATGGAAAACCTTCTAGAAGTGCCACCTTGCATGATTCTAGAAACATGCTGAGTCACAAGGGATAATGCCACACGGCTGCATTAGGAGGGAACTCCTAGCCGCACGGCCTCATTTGCTCTATCCAGACTGCCTATAAATAGAGCCCTCCTCTACCCATTTTGATATACCAATTTCCAGCATCAAAACTCTATAAAAACATCCCTACGAAATTCAGGAAGCTGAGAGTGCCAAGAAGCCACCTCCCTCCTCCTTGAAGCCTTCAAAGTTGGTCCATCCACTAGGCAAGCTCCAAAGAAGAAGAGGTCACCACCATTGGTAACCTCTCACCCCCTTATCTTGCATTATACTTGCCTTATGTGATTCTTGCTCCTTGCATTCATATATTGCTATATCTTGCTTGGGACTTGGTAGATTATTGTTAAAGATCATATCTTTATTCATGTAAATCATATCCCCTTCCCTTTGCATCCTTTGCATTACCATTGCATCCTTTGCTCATAAAAATGTGATCTTTAGCATACTTTGCTAATAAAAATGTAGTCTTTGCATTAAAGGTGCATCCTTTGCACCTAAAAATCTCTTTTTTACAATAAAAATGCATCCTTTGCATATAAAAATCATGTCTTTACAATAAAGGTGCATCCTTTGCACCTAAAACCCATTTTCATATACAAAGATGCATCCTTTGCACTAAAAATCATGTCTTTATAATCAAAGTAGCATCCTTTGCTTTCATGATGTAGTCTTTATGCATCCTTTGCATATAAAACACTATTTTTCCACATAAAAGTGCATCCTTTGCATTAAGAATCATTTCTTTACATAAGAAGCATCCTTTGCAAATCAAAGAGCATCCTTTGCACCCAAAAATGTCATCTTTTTCATTAAAAATGTCATTTTTATCATAAAACATGCATTCCCCTAGTCCCCAATTGGTACTTGATGCAACCTTCGGAACGGACCGGTGTAAAGATCCTATCTTTACATCGTTTCTTCCATTAAAGGTACCACAATCTCTTTAGAAAGGGATAAACCTTGAACCTATATCTCCGATTATCGCTTGAGACGAGCATGATAGCTCCAATATAAGCTCAATCGTCTCAAGGCGTAGGATTGATGGGCTAAGGACACTCCTTTCCTAAAGAACCCCATTTTGGACTATAAAAGAGAGTCCTTCTCTCGATCACGCAAAGACCCAAGGTCATATAGCGATGATCACAAGTCCAAGATGAGGACGGGATCAAAGTCCCGAACACATAAAAATACAAGGAATCCCGAGCGACAACCAACTAAATGGTTTGTACGTCCGGATGACAACTTGGAACATTCCCCCCCCCCTCTTTTCAACACATGCACACAAGAAAGCACGCAAGCAAGCACGAAAAATGGAATCTAGGGAGACTTTCTACGGCAAGGCACCTCGGGTGAACGACGATCCGTTCTTCCCAAGGGGTAACTTAACCTCCGAACCCTAAAATCCTTTTTTTCAAAGTTTTGAGGAAATCAAAATGGCGTGGCGACTCCGTTTTTCAAATTAAACCGGATGTTTTCAAACTCGCGTGAATCTAATCTAAAAAAAACAAAAAATAGAATTTGGGCACACATTCACAGTTTGGCGACTCCGCTGGGGACTTCCCAAAGGAGAAAATCTTTCATTTTCAAAATAAACGATACCCGGTATATAGGTGGAAACCACTAACCTTCCTGTATCGCTTCCTAACCTGAGGCATGGGATAAAAGGTGGTCTAAAAATCCCACGTACCGGTATCCCTTTTCGAAAAAGAAATATAAAAAGAAAGCTTTTTTCCTTTGAGCGGGTTAGACTCCCGTCGCGGATTCCAATTATCGTGCTTGCTTTCTTTGCCTTGCATTGCATCGCATCATTTGCATCTTGGAAATTGTGCATACTCTGAACAGGAAGCCTTCTCAAGGCTAAAAGGTGCCTAAAATGTTCGGAGAATAACCTGAAATTGCAAAGGAGTGGAACTTGGAAAATTTATCCATGCAGTCGTACGGCTTAATCCTCCCTGGATTTCGACTGGGCGGCCTCAGTGGCAATTCCACCAGGACAAAATTGAGGTTAATCTGGCAGCCTTGGCAGCTTGGGGCTATTCAGTTCCAAGACTGTCTGGGGCTTCCAGAAAATTTACGTGCCTTAACTGTTGCATTTTCCCCCGTCCTGAAAAATCATTCCTTTAAAACACATTTATGAAAATCTCTGTTTTAACTAAAAAAGGAATATTTTTAGGAGGCTGTAGCGTTGTGAGGAAAAAGAATTTTATCCTTTTCGTTTTTGAGTCGCCACCTATATTATTCGATTGGAGAAAATAGGAAAACCATTTTGAAAGAGATTTGGGTTCGGGGCTTAGGTTATGAAATGGGTAGGTCAAGGAGCTTCCATTTCACCCAATCTGGAGATCGGTCTTGCTAAAGAAAAGAGAGGTTTTCAATCTTTTTAATAAAAATAATTAAAGAAGAACAAATAAACCCTAATCAATTTCTTGATTAGGAATGTCGGATTGTATGCTTCGAGATCGCCTCCACTGACTGAAGGGACTCTAGGCTAATCCTTTTGATGGGATTACACTTCTCTAAAATCAATAGAGGGGTTGAGAAGAGAAACGAAAGTTAAAGGATGATTACCTTTTGAGGAGAGATTCGGACAGAGTTTCGACTCAAGTTTAGAGTTGAAACTTGATACGGACAGAGCTTCGCCTCGATCCTTGACTTGGATCTTGATGCGGACGGAGCTTCGCCTTGGTCCTTTGATTCGGGCTTCGATGTTTGCTAATCAACAAGGTTGATGAACAAACTTTGGGAGTTGTTTTGTGAGTGATTTGAAGGAGTCTTTCGTGGAAAGAAACCAACAAATTGTGTGTGTTGTGTGTGTTCTTGATCAAGGATCAGAATTGTCGACCCCCGAAACACTGAAAGTCATCCAGTATTTATAGGAGGTTGGAGAGGTGAAGGTGGAAAGGTAAAATCCCCTAGGAAGGTTCCAGAACTCTGTTCTGATTGGATACCCGAATTGATAAGGTTTTATCCAAAAAGAGAGTTTGAAACGGAGAAGGAGAGTGATTTCTGCACATCCTGTCGATGGGATATCTCGCGCGAGATATGATATCTCGTGCGAGATAACTAGTCTGATGACTATTTTGTCCTCTTCAGTTGTTCTGTTAGTCAGTTAGGTCCAAAACTAACGAGGTTAGTTAGAAACTTAACGAAACATGACGAAACTGATATGCTTTCATCAAAACATAAAGGAGAGATGAAGAGTAGTGTAAACATGTAATTATGAGTTCAGAATGGGGTGTCTACAGAGCCCCTCGACGACAGGTCTTATGAAAGAATAAGTGTCGTCGATAGAAAAGACATCATTCTGAACACTGGGATGATCGTGCCGCACGGCTTCCTACGTATCTCTATCGGAGAATCAGACCAAAACGTAGTTCGACTCCAAAACACGAAAAGGTTGCTTTAGGTATTTTGAAAATCATCATTTTTTTTTTGAAAATCGAGGAGATTTTATTTTTGAAAAGGCAAATCCATACTGAGGAATCAAATCATGACCCAATTCTGAATATACCTGTCTGTCTGAAGATTCGCCTGTTTGGGCTCCGAACCTGCGGGGAAAGACGTTAGAAAACAAAGGTTTACCTGCCCGGTCCTTTGCATCCTGTTGGTTTGTCTTTTGAGATTGGAGTGAGGTGACGATCCTTGCGATTCGGGACCGAGCTTTTGTTGAGGTGACGATCCTGGTGATTCGGGATCAAGCTTTTGTTGGGGTGAGTATTTGACATACTATCCCTAGATGCTTGACGCATCTTAGATTTTTGACACACCTAATTGTTGACGATCCACCTGTATGGGCGTTGAATCGGGATTTTGATAAGGTAAGTATTTGACATACTAACCCTAGGTGCTTGACGCATCTTAGATGTTTGACACACCTAATTGTTGACGATCCACCTGTCTGGGCATTGAATCGGGCTTTTGATAAGGTAAGTATTTGACATACTAACCCTAGGTGCTTGACGCATCTTAGATGTTTGACACATCTAATTGTTGACGATCCACCTGTCTGGGCGTTGAATCGGGCTTTTTGTTGGAATATGCTTGACGCATGGCACTTGACGTGATGGATGCTTGACGCGATGGTTGCTTAACGCAAAGGTTGCTTGACGCGATGGTTGCTTGACGCAATGGTTGCTTGACGCTATGGTTGCTTGACGCAATGGTTGCTTGACGCTATGGCTGCTTGACGCAATGGTTGCTTGACGCGATGATTGCTTGACGCAATGGATGCTTGACGCTTTAATTTGATGCATTGATACATGGAAAGGTAGGCAAAATCCAAACACTCAACATGTTTGATCTAATTCTTGAAAGTAGGCACTTGACGTGCCTTACGCATTTTAATTTCTGCAAGAGGGTTAGTGAAAGCATTTGCATAACAACATACATTCACTTAAGAATTTGTTTGTTCAAGATGATCAATGTGCACTCGACTCCAAGAATCAGCGGGGAGAATGAGTTATATTATGTGAAAATTGAAAATCGTTTGTGATTTAGATTTTGGTTTAGAAGACCAACTCGTGAGGTCCATCTAAAGATCGAATGAGACAATCGTCTAATAGGATTCCGTTGAGATAACCGAAGTTCAACACTAAGGTTCGAGATGCTTCGAGGATTTTTCCGTTGTCGTAGGACTTTTTTCATCGTCAAGCCCCAAGTTTCTCATGTGATGATCATTGACTGAACAAGGTCCAAACGACTCCAATGGCTTTCGCTACGTAGAACTGATGCTGCCCAATCCAAAGCACGTATTTTCCAAAGGCTTCTCTTGACATTAAGCCCCAAGACTTCTTGTATGATGTGGATGACTTCGCGAACATGCTTGTGAGGCTGCGCGAATTAAAGAAGGATCCCCTCCTTTTTTCCTTTGATTTTTTTTTCTTTTAGTGACGCACCCTGGTTTTTTCCTAGACCGCCTTTTCGGGTTTTCAATCTAACGGGCATCTCTTTTGCGTCTTTTATTTTTTGTGCTCTAACTTTTGCCTAGGCCGCTCTTTACGAGTTTTCAACCTAGCGAGCATTTTTTTTGAAAAGTATGTTTACTCGAAGAGAACTCAGTTGGAAGAATCTCATTAAGGAGAAAGATGAGATCTCAAGTTTAGTTGGGGAGAGACGGACTCTATTTTTGGAAGGTTATCCAAGTATTGACTCTTTTATGAGGGAGTGTATTCTCTAATGATGATAGTGAGAAGCGAAGAGGAAAGCCCCTAATGCAGATTTGATTACTCTTGAGAGTTTGAGTAGAGATTGACTGGGGGAGGAAAGGTTCGGAAGCCCCAGTTTTGATGCTTGGATTTCAAGAGTGTGTATGAGAATGGCTAAGAGGAAGCCCCTAGACTCAACAAAGAACGCTACATGGCTCTAAGGTCTAGAAAAGTTGTTCTACTTTTAATGGACCTCGCATCATCTAGAAATTTCTTAACGAGTTTGAAAGAGAAAGACAATCATTAGCATGAATTAAGGCTAAACATTTCTCTTTATGGATTGATGTTGAAAGTCTTCTTCATTTGCGTTGCCATTCGGGCTTCATTGTAAGAGGATGTTGAGGGATCCTCTTTTCTTCATTGATATCACTTGACTCTTCTTCTTTGCGGGAGAGTCCTTCTTGCCTTTGTTGAAATTTCATCCTTGTTGTGGGGCGATGAAGGCTTGAGAGTTTTTCTTTTTTTATTTTTTTTTTTTTTTTTTTTGATGCTCTAATTTTCGCCTAGGACGATTTGAGGAGTTTCGATCTAGCGAGCTTTTTATTTTTGTACTCTCAAAGCCTTGAATTGAGTAGCCCCACTTTTCTTGGGATGAATGTTGATAGCAGCGTCTTTGGCTTCCTTCGTTTGTTGATCTTCGACTTTCAACATGAGTAATGTTTAGCCTTAAGCCTTCTAAGGATAGTTTTCATTTCAAACTTGTTTAGAAGTTTCTATTTTTCGTGATGATTTAAGGAATGAGGGTCCACTATTCAACATAGATCAAATGATATTCATAAAGAAAAACAACTCTTGGGAAAGTGTTTAGGATAAAGAGATAACTTTTATTGATAAGGAAATTCGAAACAGACTCGATAGTTCACTTGACACAAACTAGAGAGGATAGAGATGGACTAGAATGACAGAACGACTCTTCGAGAACATACTAGGGAGTTTACCTAATCTATGTTTTTTTTTTCTTTTCTTTTTTTTTTCAAAGGAAAAAGGGAGAGGACAATCGGAGCCCCAAGGTGGTGATGCTTCAGTTGATCTTGCCGGCTTCATACAAGTCTTGGATGGCATCCCTCAAATTGTAGCAATTGTTGGTGTCATGACCACTAAACTGATGGTAATCGCAAAATTTGTCGTGGTCCCAATCTTCCCTCATTTTCTTAGGATGATAGTCTTCCATGGGCTTCAATTTTCCTTGGCCTACTAGATCATCGAACATCTCCTTAAGAGTAGTCCCTCCAAAATCATGATAGGTACGACCGGTGCTCCCCTTTATTGGACGATTCTCCTTTTCTGAATTCTTTCTAAGAAAGATCAATTCATCAACTCTAAGGCCCGATTTATGGAGTTCGAGGAAACTAGGGAAGTAATTGCCGGCAAGCTTCTCTTGGTACTCTTCGCGGAGACATTGAAGTAGGATATGAATTTGTTCGTCTAGGCTTAGCCTATCAACGATTTCAATCAGTTTGGCCCTCCATCTTTTGACGAAGTCTGCGAATGATTCATTCGGAAGTTGCTTGGTTTGCTCAAGGTCTCTCCTAGTGGTGCGGTAAGTGGAGTTGTCCTCATATTGCTCTTGGAAGGCACGACTGGCGAGTGGCCAATCAAGCCTTGTGGAGAGTGGAAGATTCATGTACCAATCTCTAGCGACACCATCGAGAGTTTGAGGGAAGCATTGAACTAGCAAGTTGTCATCGACACCCATAGGTAGCATGACCCAAGAGTAGGTTTCCAAATGAGCTTTAGGGCAAGTAGAACCATTGAATTTTGCAATGTCGGGTGTCTTGTACTTTCTAGGAAGCTTTGACATGGATTGACGAAGGGTGTCATTGTCGATAGAGAGCGAGGCTCTCTTGCTCACATCGAGGGATGCAAGTTTCTTTTCTAGCATTGCCATGGTAAGGGGTTCGTCCTTGCTTCCCCTCTTTCTTTCTTTCTTGGAAGCATAACTCTCATTGTCAGATGAGGAAGATGATGAGCTAGACTCATACACCTTTTTCTTGTGCTTGCGGTGGTTTTTAGCCTTCTTAGTGTATGATACTTCATCATCGGAAGAGGACTCATTCTCTTTCTTCTTTGGGCTTAATTCGGCATCATCGAAAGAGGACTCATTCTCTTTCTTCTTTGGGCTTAATTCGGCCAATTGTAGTTTCATGGCTTGGAGTTCGTCAACCATGGCTTTCATTTCCCTGGCTTGGATTCTTCTTTCAAGTTCTAATCGGGCCTCCATTTCATCGGCTTGGGCTAGTAGCATTTCTTCATATCGAATCCTTTGATCCTCAATTTCCTTCTTGAGTGCTTCGGAATTCATCGTGTCGGAAAGAAATTGAGTTGTTACCGTTGGAGAGGTAAGGGGGCTTGACGACCTTAGAGATGAACTCGAGATATCCTAACGAAACGTCTTTTTCGAATATTAGCCCCAAACGATCCTAGATGGAGAAAAGGATGATGGTTAAAATTACCTCACGAGTGATTTTTTTTGAAGTTTTATTTTTATTAGAGACGGAGTTTTGAATCAAGGAGGGAGCGCACATCGATTATCAATCACAAACACGAAATCTGCAAATAATATCTCGCGCGAGACTAGGTAATCTCGCACGAGATAACCATTCGGAAAGATGGATTTTTCCTCATTTTATTTCCTAGATTCATGGTCGGACGGACAAAGATCCGTTTTCTATCTAGCAGCCTAGGTAAATCTTACAGGCATACGTAATTCGAATCAAACCTAGGGACTCGGTAATTGGCCATTCTTTGTAAAATAAAGCCATGTAAAACTGATCGGAAGGATTTTTTTTCTTTAAAGGGACTTCCGAAAGGGTCATTCGAAGGGACATTTCCGAAGGGACTTTTTTCTTTTTTCGAAGGGACTTTTTCGAATCCTTTCTCGATAGTCAATTTTACATTAGCTTTATTTTGGTCAAAGACAAGAAAGATTACCGAGTCAAAACCGACCGGTCATGGAGTGTTCCTAGAAAGACAATCTACATGATATGTGGCGATGCAGGGCTGGAAGGCTAGGCTCCCCGCGATATGACAATCTAGGTGGATTGAATACGCGGAGTGGGATGATCCAACTTCGGAGAGACCGGCGACTAGGTGGTTACCGTCATCCGTCCTTAGTGTGGGTCCCGGGTTAATCGGGGTATGTAGTGCAATGACAGATATAAATGAGTGCGCGTGTGTGAGAGTCGATCTAGGTGATAGATAAAATAGAGATTATTTTTTTTTGAAAATCAAAAGGAAAACAGATAATGGCCGCACCAAGTGGTTGCCTACGTTTCTCCCAATTTAGGAAGACTCAGGCCGTCGTAGTTCCACATAAAGAGAGAGAAAGAGAGATAAATAATTCAATTTACAACTCCCGAATCCCCAATGGACCGGACTTTAATTAAATAAAACCCAATCGCACGCAGTTTATAAATAATAATCAATTATTTAAAGGAAACGAAGGTTCGAGTTCTACACGTTAAGGGAGGCCTTAAGATGTGGGAACTCTGCAAATAATGAATTATGGGATCCCCCTTGCGTGTTCGGCTCTCGTCTTGGACTATGAGATGAACGGGAAAAACCAGAAAACAATCAGATTGCCGAAGCAATATCTCGCGCGAGATATGATATCTCGCCGCGAGATATGCTTCATCTGAGAGCAGAAAATTCGAATTTACAAATTTTTTGAAAACCACTCTTTTAATTTTGACGCAAGTTTAAGCCTCTTAATTTTAAATCCCCAGCAGAGTCGCCAATGTAGCGTTGTGAGGAAAAAGAATTTTATCCTTTTCGTTTTTGAGTCGCCACCTATATTATTCGATTGGAGAAAATAGGAAAACCATTTTGAAAGAGATTTGGGTTCGGGGCTTAGGTTATGAAATGGGTAGGTCAAGGAGCATCCATTTCACCCAATCCGGAGATCGGTCTTGCTAAAGAAAAGAGAGGTTTTCAATCTTTTTAATAAAATAATTAAAGAAGAACAAATAAACCCTAATCAATTTCTTGATTAGGAATGTCGGATTGTATGCTTCGAGATCGCCTCCATTGACTGAAGGGACTCTAGGCTAATCCTTTTGATGGGATTACACTACTCTAAAATCAATAGAGGGGTTGAGAAGAGAAACGAAAGTTAAAGGATGATTACCTTTTGAGGAGAGATTCGGACAGAGTTTCGACTCAAGTTTAGAGTTGAAACTTGATACGGACAGAGCTTCGCCTCGATCCTTGACTTGGATCTTGATGCGGACGGAGCTTCGCCTTGGTCCTTTGATTCGGGCTTCGATGTTTGCTAATCAACAAGGTTGATGAACAAACTTTGGGAGTTGTTTTGTGAGTGATTTGAAGGAGTCTTTCGTGGAAAGAAACCAACAAATTGTGTGTGTTGTGTATGTTCTTGATCAAGGATCAGAATTGTCGACCCCTGAAACACTGAAAGTCATCCAGTATTTATAGGAGGTTGGAGAGGTGAAGGTGGAGAGGTAAAATCCCCAAGGAAGGTTCCAGAACTCAGTTCTGATTGGATACCCGAATTGATAAGGTTTTATCTAAAAAGAGAGTTTGAAACGGAGAAGGAGAGTGATTTCTGCACATCCTGTCGAGGGGATATCTCGTGCGAGTTATGATATCTCGTGCGAGATAACTAGTCTGATGACTATTTTGTCCTCTTCGCTGTTCCGTTAGTCGGCTAGGGTCCAAAACTAACGAGGTTAGTTAGAAACTTAATGAAACATGACGAAACTGATATGCTTTCATCAAAACATAAAGGAGAGATGAAGAGTAGTGTAATCATGTAATTATGAGTTCAGAATGGGGTGTCTACAGAGGCCGCACACTACGCGCACCTTATATATCCTGTACACTTTGCACGCACGTCCCTTTTAACCCGGGTTAGTTTTTCAGTTGCAGTCACGGACAACCTTACGATGCTCCCGGGCGCGCACGGAATCACCCCAAACTCCCCATGGCAGCCAGTGTCGACCAATGCACAGTCCGTGTCACACGTTTCAAAAAACCGTGACTTTTTGGTTGGTTTTTGGTCTAGTCCGTGTCATACAGCCCAGTTGCTTATCCCCGTAAAGGTCAAGCCTTAGTCTATAACGGAAGTCAAGATCTTCCGCACAAGCGGAGCTCTGCCAAAATTCCGACAAAGAAAAAATGGCAAGATCTTGACTCCGGCATTGACTTTGACCTTGACCTGCACGGAATGCGTAAGAGTCGAGACCGAGTCTGTGCCAAAAGTCCAAAGATCTTCCGCACAAGCGGAGCTCTGCCAAAATTCCGACAAAGGAAAAAATGGCAAGATCTTGACTCCGGCATTGACTTTGACCTTGACCTGCACGGAATGCGTAAGAGACGAGACCAAGTCCATGCCAAAACACCTACCTTGAGTCTAAACCTCTCCTATCCCTTTCCCGCAGTAAGAAAGAAGTGGGTGAGAACACCGGTACAGCAGTTTGTCGGCGCAGAGATCTCAGATAACCCGTCAAAATCTTCAAGTCTCATTTTCCCAGTGTCAAAATGGCCAACGTGGTAATCAACAGCGGCAATGACCAAGTCGTCGGAGAAGCCATCCCAGTTCAACCCAGACCCCATATCTGGTATGATGTGTGCGATTGTGAAGACTGTCTGGAATATGAGTATCAAGAATGGATTAACGAAGATGCTCCTTCAAGAAAGAAGAAGAAGAGGAAGTCCATGCAACAGAAATTAAAGGAAAGGTACGAAGTCGGGGACAAGAGCATTGGAACTTTAGGGGAGCCTTCAGGCAAGTTTGACTACTACGTCAGTTATGCCAAAGAGCCTACCAAGGAACCCGTCATTCAAAATGCAGTCCAGCCTGATACCCCTGTGGTCAGTGACCCTCTCGAGGCAGAAAGTTCTAAATTTGTTGCCATCGTGAAGTTCAATGAGAAGCTAGCAGATTTGGAAGCAGAATACAGAAAACCCATAGAATACGTGGCCAATCAAGGAAGAATCAAGGCCTCTCCTGAAGAAGACTTTATTAGGATTATCCAGGCCAACCCTCCCGTTGGCTATACTGACAAGGTCGTGGTATCAAAGATCAGTAAAGAGAAAATGAGTTATCAGCAGTGTATTGATAAGATGAGCCAGACTCTACAGTCAATGAGTCCAATTGTCACAGACGAGCTCGCCGAGAGATTGCATCAGGCTACTCTAGCTCCCCACACCATCTTTCCACGGTACCGGCCTACCAATGATTTTCGGCAAGTTTTCGATCAGTTTGAAGTTTCCAACTTTCTGAAGAACACTGACAAGACTTCTACTCCCCAGGGCAACAGCAGGAAAGAGTAAACCCCAGTCCAACGCGCGTCAAACACTTCGAGTCAATAAGTAGTGTAGGGTCCAGAGTCAGTAGGGTCAAGAGTCAGTTGAGTCAGGAATCTTTGTATTCCAGTCCTCTGAGTCATCCGAAGGCCTCATGCCTGAGGATTATGAACATGTAATCAATGTCATCTTTCCCCTTACTTTGAATGAAATGACAAATCTTTCTGAGTATCCTCTTATTGCCAACTTAACAAATGATAAATTAAATCAAAACTTAACAACAGTTAATAATGAATCATTTGAACAAGATATAAACACACTAAATGAACAATACATTAAAGAAATCTTTAAGCAGGTTACAGAAAAAGAGGAAAACCGAGCCCAAGCTGCCGAGGAGGTTTTGACAAGTGTTAACTTGGGTACTGTCGAGGAACCTAAAGAGACACAGATTGGAAGCTTCTTCCAGGGGGTTGAAAGGGACAGACTGGTTAATCTGCTCAGAGAATACATGGACGTCTTTGCATGGTCGTACAAGGATATGCCGGGGCTAGACAGTTCGATAGTAGAGCACAGAATCCCTCTAGCACCGCATGCTAAGCCGCAAAGTAGAAGCTAAGAAAGATCAAGCCAGAGTGGTCTCTACAGGTCAAAGAAGAAATTGAGAAGCTACTGCGGGTAGGATTCATCAGAGTCATTGAATATCCGACATGGTTGTCCAATATTGTGACCGTAACCAAGGCCAATGGGAAGGTGCGCTGCTGTGTAGATTTCCGAGATCTGAACAAAGCCAGTCCCAAAGACGATTATCCCCTGCCAAACATAGACATCCTGGTGGACTCCACTGCCAACTACGAGGTCAAATCCTTCGTTGACTGCTTTGCAGGCTACAACCAGATCAAGATGGCCGAAGAAGACAAAGAAAAGACAGCCTTCACCACACCGTGGGGAACTTACTGCTATACGGTGATGCCATTTTGGCTCAAGAACGCCGGGGCTACTTATCAAAGGGCAACGACCGCGATTTTTCACGACATGATCCACAAGGAGATTGAGGTCTACGTCGACGACATGATAATCCCCTCCAAAGGCGAGGATGGGCAGTATTTTGTTGACCTGCGAAAGTTCTTTGAAAGGCTGAGACAATATTCCATGAGACTAAACCCTGCTAAATGCACCTTCGGAGTGACAAGAGGAAAAGTGCTCGGGTATATGGTCACGGAGCGAGGTATCGAAGTCGACCCCCGAAAGATAAAAGCCATTATGGACATGAGGCCACCTCAAACCCAGACTGAAGTCAAAAGCTTTATGGGCAAACTGCAGTACATCAGCCGCTTTGTCAACCAGTTGAGCACTATGTGCGAGCCCATCTTCAAGCTCATGAAGAAGATTGTAGACACAGAATGGACCGAAGAATGCCAGGATGCCTTTGACCAGATCAAGGCGTACTTAGTACATCCTCAGGTACTATGCCCTCCACATAGACAGAAACCTCTTCTGCTCTATCTCACTGTCACTGACACGGCAGTTGGATCTATGCTTGCTCAGGAGAAGAAAGACTCTCGGGTAGAGAATGCCATTTTTTTTGTCAGCCGGAAGCTACAGGGAGTAAGCTCAATTACTCAGCATGTGAAAAGACTTGTGCAGGACTGGTCTGGGTAGTCGGTAAGCTGAAGCATTATATGCAAGCCCACCCTGTGAACTTGGTCTCGAAAATGGACCCCATCAAGTACATCTTCGACAATCCTTCCCTCTCGATGCATATAGCAAAGTGGTCCTTCTTCTTAGCTGAGTACGACATCAACTACGTGACCAGAAAGGCAATCAAGGGTCAAGCATTTTCAGACCATCTGGCAAATTTCCCCAGTAATGAGGACCGCGGGCCTGAACCCCAATTCCCAGATGAAGGGATCTTCGTGGTTGAGCCTGAGAACCGATGGCAGCTATTCTTTGACGGAGCTGCTAACAAAAGAGGAAATGGCGTAGGGATGCTACTGGTCGATCCGAAAAATGAGCACACGCCCATAGCCCTTAAGTTGAACTTCCCTGCCACGAACAATGTTGCCGAGTACGAAGCCTGCATCGCTGGTTTAGAGGCTGCTTTAGAAAGGAATGTCAAGGAGCTCGAAGTTTATGGAGACTCAGCCCTGATCATCAACCAGGTCTCCAACAAATGGAAGACTGTGGACCCTAATCTTCAGCGATATCATGCCTATCTGGAGGAGTTGACTGGACAGTTCAGAGAAGTGACTTTCCACTACTTGCCAAGGGAAAAGAACAGATTCGCAGATGCCCTAGCTACTCTAGCCTCACTGGTAGAGATCCCCGAGAGAAAAGTCATAAAACCCTTCAGAGTGGGTAGAAGGGAAGCCCCGGCTTTCTGTTGTGAAATAGACTTGGGACCTGAGCCTATCAAGGAACCCTGGTACAGTCAGATTTACCAGTTCCTCAAAGATGGAGAATCAGCCTTTAGAGATGAAGAAGGTAGACCGAAAGAAGGCATCAAAGGCAAGAGCTTGCAAGCCCTGAAAAGGTTGGCCTCCCATTATGTCATTTTAGGAGGCGCCCTGTACAAGAAGCAGTACCAAGGACCACTCCTCTTGTGCGTCACTCAAGAAATGGCCAGAGAGTTGATGACCGAAGTCCACAATGGTCTCTGCGGTCCTCATATGAATGCTAGAGCCCTGATGCAAGTGATCCTCAGAATGGGTTACTACTGGATTTCCATGGAGAAAGACTGTGTCCAGCATGTCCGAGTGTGCGACAAATGCCAACGGTTTGCCAACCTCAACCATCTCCCGCCTCATGACCTGTACTGCATGACGACTCCTTGGCCGTTTGTAACTTGGGGTATTGACGTGATAGGGAAGATAGCCCCGGCAGGAAGCAATGGGCATGAATTTGTGTTAGTAGCCGTCGACTACTTCACCAAGTGGGTAGAGGCCAAGTCCTACAAGGTCCTCACTTCCAAGAAGGTGGCCCAGTTTATCAAGGAGAACATAATATGTAGATATGGGGTGCCCAATGAGATCATTTCTGATAACGGGTCACACTTTGAAGGAGACTGCGATAGATTGCTGTCAGAATTCAGAATCACTCGCCACCAGTCATCCCCATATAGACCTCAAACTAACGGAGCCGTGGAAGCTACTAATAAGACGCTCGAACGGATCATCCGGAAAATGGCCACCCATGCTCGTGATTGGCCCGAAAGCCGCACCGGCACTCGGGGCTACGTAACGTCTGTCGAATAGCACAGGAGAAACTCCTTTTGCCCTAACCTACTGATGGAAGCAAAGTGTTACCAGAGTTGGAAATCCCGTCCATTAAGGGTCCTCCCGGAAAACAAAGTGTCAACGAAGTAGAATGGCTACGTAGCCGGCATGACGAGTTGGCCCTCGCCGATGAAAGAAGGCTAAAAGCCATGGAGCACACCCGAGCCTACCAGAGGCGAATGGCCGAGCATTTGACAAAAAGTCAAAGCCGAGACATTAAAGAGGGTGACTTAGTGTTGAAAGTGAAGCCCCTACCGTAGACAACCTCCTGGGAAAATGGGAACCCGTATGGATCGGCCCGTATGTGGTGCGTAAGATACTATCGGGAGGAGCCATGAAGCTTGCAGACTGGATGGCAATCCCTTTGTCCACCCAAATAACGGTGATAAGCTCCGAAGGTACTATGTCTAAAATAAAAAATAAAATAAAAAAAGAAAAAAAAGAAGAAAGAGAAAAAAAAATTAGTGCAAAAAGAGTAATACCCAGCTTGGCTGAAAACTCAAAAAGGGCGGTCTAGGCAAAAGACAGGGTTGCACATAAAAAAAAGAAGAAGAGGAAAAAATCTTAGTGCAAAAAGAGTAATGCCCAGCTAGGCTGAAAACCCAAAAAGGGCGGTCTAGGCAAAAAACAGGGCTGCACATAAAAAAAAAATTCAGAAGTTCACCAGCATGAACTACGAAGACCTGAGCCCCTTAGTCTTTCTTGTAAAGGGGGAACGTAGGCAGCCATTTATGGTTCGGTCTAAACAATAAAAAAAGGGCGATCAAGTTTTCATGAAATGCGTCCTAAACAATAATAAAGGATATTCAAGAAACGGGTCCTAATCAATAAGACATCTGAAATTTCCATGAAATTGTGTCTTGAATAATTTCTAAGATAATATCTCTTGTTCATTACAAGTTAAAAACTTCTTGATGATTTCAAGCACGGTCTACTCTTGACTCTGCTAACCTGCTACAAAGATCTAAAAATACAATAAAATGCCTAATAAACTAATGTGTTTGCAAAATGGCAATAAGGAGATCCTAAGAAAAGATCTGTCAGTCGTCATTCACTGAGTCTTCTTTGGTCTTCTTCCCTTTACCTCGACCGCGTCGAGTTTTCTTTCTCTTCTTCTCTATGAGTTCGGTCTCCCTCATCCCGATCTCTGGTATCCTCACTGGAGCCTCCATCAGACCTGTGTCAATAAGTGCCCTCTCAATACGGGCACGAGTCCGCACTTCCTCCCTCTGAGCCTCAGTCAAGGGAGCGACTTCAGAAAGCCTCTTATATCGAGCCTCCATATCTTTGATAAGGTCACCTGACTGGTTATGGCGACTCGCCTTAGCTTCAGTCTCCCTTAGAGTCCTGCTCAAGTCGCAGTCAGCCCCCAATAAAGCCTGACGTCTCTCTCCCAATATGACCTGAGTCGCTCCCATCTCCCTCTCATACCAATCCAAGTAGGCCATGGTCAAGATGGTACTCTTCCTGCTCTTGAGGATAGCCCTGGGTGGGAAAACAGTATATGTCCAAGACCTCGAGAAGAATGAAAAGCTGGCTGGATCTCTCATGTCTAAGGACACCACCTCCATGGTACGGATATCCTCCCAATTGCCCAACGGCTCCTGTAAGGCTCCGAACTTCCTGGATACCAAGCATGGTATGTAGAAGGATGACCAACAGAACCCTGGAACCCTCACTACATAGGACTCCTGAAATGTCCTCCTGGTCTGCAACCTCCAGTGAGGTACCCACCAGCGAATATCCGAAGTGGATAACCTAGCCATCAACAGCCTCCCACCACCCTGGTCCTGCTGCCTAGGCAAACCCCTCCGAAAAATCACCCAAGGGCACTGAGTCGGCAAAGCCCCTGGCAAAGCCCCGAGCCTCTCCTGCAGCCATAAAGTCAACACGTCCGGACTCCCAGACCTCATAAAACGGTCTCCTCTAGCCATCCTATCAATGCCATGAAGGGTCTCACAAAAAACCAATGGGACAATGTCCTTCCTAGCCCTGCAATCCCTAACCATGTCCAAGAGACCACCATGACAGACTCCCACGGACTCAGCAGTGAATAGGGACGAGAATATGCAGAGGATAAAGGCATCCATAGCCACCGTGGTCGTGGCCATATCCGGGGACCCGAACCTGCCCGGAATATCAGAAAGGTCAATCCTATCCGGAGCTATCATCATCTCCTCAGCCTCTCCTGCAGATATCTCGCGTTAAAAGATGCAAGCTTTGCCGCCACCGGCACATCTTCGATCGCAGGAATCGATATAGCCTCAATTTCTATACCCCCAATCAAGGCTCGGAAGTCTTCATAGGTTGGGACAATCTCATTGTAAGAAAAGCAGTAAACGTGTCTACGGACGTCCCAAAACCTTGCTGCTGCTCTCAAAAGGTCCCAATCGGGCGGGAGATCCCTCAAATGCCATAAAGATTTGATCTTGAAGGTAGAATCGAACAGCCCTTGTGAGATTGAAAGTTATATCTCACCCAAGATTGAAGACCGGACAGAACACGGTCTCTTCTCCCCTTTTGTAATCTAACGGGTTTCTCCATTGCAAAATGATCAAAGTTGATGTCTTTAGGTCAAATATGTGCTCTGGGAACAGTTGGGACAAGTCTAGAGTGAAAATGAAATGAAATGGCCAAGCCTTGATTTGATTTTGAAAAAGACCAATCCAGACAGTAACCGTAAGCCGCACGGCCTCTTTTGCTCCCAGACTCACCCGCACGGCTTCATTTGCCTCGATGTGGAGAACAATCCGCAGCAACCAAAGTTGCTGCCCAAGAGGAGTTCTCACCCCACTTTCTCAATGAAACCTGTCCCAAAACATGTCCAAAGACCATCCAAGCAGCTTATATACAATCATAAATTCATTTTGGCCCTGCCACCTCAATTCCAAGCAAAAAAAGCAGCCCCAAGGCTCAAGTAATATGCAAATTCATAAAGCATAAATTTAAAAAGCAAATAAAACATTAATACATTGTTTTCGCCCCATCGGCGCCCAAATTAAGCAAAAAATAAACAAAGTGTGCATAAAATTGTTCACTGTTTGTTTTCCTCCTCCTAGATCAAATCTAAAGACCTCCTAGGCCTCTGATTCCTCCTCATTACTACTCAGCTCATAGAAGCTCGCCTCTCTCATCAAATCCTCGCTATCACTCACATCAGAAAGATGAACATTCACATGTTCATATTCATCTAGCTGCTCCAGGATGCCGGCATTTGGTCCCTGCCCTCGAGGTAAGGTACTGGAAGAATACTCCGAAGTCGATGAGGTGGATGCTGTGCCCCCGACGTGCCTCCTTTTGCGCACGGGCTCCTACACGTTCACTGCAGCCTTTGAAGCGCAAGCTAGCTTATTCAAGAGGGACCGGCACACATCCTTCCAGCCCCTATTCTGCCTGACCAAGCCGTCATAAGTCCGAGCTGGAACCTGAGAAAAAAGAGAAGAAAATCTCAGAAAAAATCTCGGAATTGCAAAAGGCAAAGAAGTCTGAAAAAGGGAAAAGACCCTAAAGTGTACTCACAAAGGCCGTCCGCGGCAGAGTATACCGGGCTCCTCGTGTCGGGACAGTATCCCGAACCTCCTCGGTACCCCGTTGACCACATAAGAGAGATGAGCAGGAGGCATCGGCGGGCCGCAGGCTCGGCCTCCCCATACCCCCGAGTGACATCCAGCCTTCACTAGCTTCGTGGCATCCTCAATCGCCGCTCCACAAAGGTAGCATAAGGGGTAGCCAGGTCAAAATACTCCTCAGCTGCCACGCCTGCCTGATATCTCGCTATATCATCTCGCCGACCAATCCTCGGGCCGGCAAAGATCCGTGGCCGAGGATCATGAAGGGTAATGGCATCCAATGGAGGGACATGGCCATGCTGCCTGGAAAAGCGGTCCCCCAAGTATATGACATCACATGTCAGCCCGGTCAACCATTGTCTCTGTCTAGTCGCCTCCACGACCTCCCTTAGCAGAATCTCCGGGTACCTTCCCCAAGGATAAAAGTCCACTCCATCATGCCCATCCCTGTTGATGACTGGTCTAACCATCTTGTAGTCAAAGGTAATCCGAGTCTTCCCGGTGAACTTGTCTCTCGCATCTCCCCTCCAGCGGATCATAGCGGGAAAGATGGTAGCGTCACTCTGCTGGTTCCACGGAAAGAACCTGATCACCTCGCAAAGCCAGACCTGCATGTTCAAAACATCAAAAGGGTCATTTTCTCTCGTAAAAGTCTCAAGACAAGAAAAGAGAAAGGAAAGAAGGTGAGAATACCTTAAGAGCAAAGGAGAAGCAGTCCATCGAAGCAGCCTTATTCCGACTGTACATGTCCTGGGAGAAGTAAAGCTCCGCCAATTCGGCCTCGCCCCAAGAGATCGTCCCAATCCCATCTCCATCCTCCAAGGAGTCAAGAAGGCAAGTCATAGCCGTCCTGCACTGGCAAAAATGGTGACCGACAAAGATCAACCACACAAAAGCCCTCGCAAGCCGGGTGGGCGTCACCTCATTAGCAAAGAAATCCCGCATGCAGCTCGGAACTGCCACCTCCACATTCCTAATCTCCATCCCGAGCCCCTTGGGAATAAGCTCAAACCCAACCAAAGCTCTAAACTCCTCCGTCGTGATATGGTTCCTCCAGGTCACAGGCCTCCCGGTGAACTGTAAGCCAGTGATAGCAGTGAAGTCTCGCAGCGCCACCGCGCCTCCCCATCTAAGGTGAAAGCTGTGGGTGGTGTCCCACCGTAACTCCGAAAGGGCCTGGATCAAGCCCTTGCTCTTCGAGGTCACATGAATGCCTCTGCCGATAGCCTCAACAAACAAATCAAGGCCGGTAGCCCTCACTAGCTGCTTGGGGTTCACCCCATCCTTCTCAAAATCAAGCATCCTCTCCCACAGCCTCACTGCAATCTCGGAAGGTCCCCTAGACTTGTTCTCCTGTAGGAGAACATAAAAGAAACGTGTAGTCCTTCATCTCATTTCAAAAGCATGCATATATTCATAAGTGCACATATTTTCAAAAGAAAAGCATTCATAAAAATTTTCTAGCATCCTATGCGTAGAAAACGTGTCTTTCATCACTTGAAACACGTCATGTCAAGCACATTGCTCTCCTAAGCACAAAATCCCAATTTTCAAAATTATTTGCACCTAAGCATTAATGTTTTTTTCAAAAATGGCATGCATGAATCCTTTTCATCATCCAAAATCCCGTTTTATCATCCATGATCAAAAATTGACCTAGTTCTAGCACATGCAAGGACTCCGTCACATTTTAGACAATTATTTTTACCCTATTTTCAAAAAATGGGTCATTCTCATTATTTCTTAAGAAAATTGCACATGCATGATCGTTTATCTTCTTGGCCTCATAGGTTAATCATTAATATTCCAAAATCATCATCAAAATCCTAGGAAAATTCGAGAAATTCCTAAAACTCGAGTCAAGCCCTAGAATCAATCAAAATTCAATAAAAATCGATGGAATCGAGCAAATTAAGAATGCTTACCCCAACCGATTGAGGATTCGTCGATTTGTGCTCCCTCCTGCCCGGATAAAGCTCCGATGGAGGCGTAAGGAAGTTATACTTCCTCTCCGTGCGGACAAGCTCTCCTCCTCCTTCGAGCGGCCTCGGAGATGTTCCTCCTTGCTTGCCTTGGCATCGGATTCCCCTCCGGATCCATCTCAATCAATAGAAGCAAGGGATTGAAGGATTTTTTGAAAAAATTCTCTCCCTCCTCTCTCTCTTTCTCGGCAGAAGAAGGGCGGCAACAATGCCCAATGCCCATTCAAATCTGATTTTAAATAATCTGGAAAAATCAGACTTCTAGCCGTGCGGCCTCTTTTGCCCCCGTCTCATGCCGGGCGGCTTCTTTTGCCCTGAGCAGAAATTACAGTTTTGCCCCTGGACTTTCCACTTGGGCATATAATTCCTGTTATCCTTTAACTAGGATAACGTCGTCTTCCAAAAGATATCCGTTATCTCCTAAGCAAATAGACTTTCCTTCCCAGTCGCCTCCGTTACTTCCGTTATAACGGAATGACGCTAGGTGACAACCTCCGAATTGTCAAAACTCTAAACTATAGCTACCTCTATCACAGATAGTGAAGTACGCTCAAGCTCTCCAAACTTTAGCTACCTCTATCACAGATTGAGAAGTACGCTCAAGTTCTCCAAACTTAAGCTACCTCTATCACAGATTGATAAGTACGCTCAAGTTCTCCAAACTTAAGCTACCTCTATTACAGATCGAGAAGTACGCTCAAGTTTTCCAAACTTTAGCTACCTCTATCTCCTTGATAGTGACGTAAGCTTTAGTCAATTCAGGTGACAACCTCCATTAATTGTCAATCAGGTGACAACCTCCATTAATTGTCAATCAGGTGACAACCTCCATTAATTGTCAATCAGGTGACAACCTCCATTAATTGTCAAAACCTCAAGGATCCTATACATCGTTCCTAACTATCTAGTGATACTTGAACTACGATCAAGGCTTGATTCCTCCGGGATACGTAGGTAGCCTTTCTTAAAGGTCCAGCCATCCGACCGCAGTGGTCTCCCTTTTCCTTCATTGCTCCTCAGTGGTGAGGCAGCCTTTCGTAAAGGTCCAGCCATCAGACCACATTGGTCGCCCCTTTTGACATTCATCACTCCTCAGTGGTGAAGTAGCCCGTCATAGAGGTCCAGATATCTGACCACATAGGTCACTTCTAGCATATCCCCAGTAGGATCAATCGCCTGACCTCCTAGGTCACTTTCTCTTCTATTTCCCCAGCAAGAGACCAGTTTTCTCTTCACCATTTCCCCTGTGGATCTTGTTCTGAACTACGGCCTGGCTTGATTCCTCCGGGATACGTAGGTAGCCTACTTTAGGTTCAGCCAATTCGTCACATATGACACCCCTTTCCCCAGTGGATATCTATTCCGAACTACGATTATGGCTTGATTCCCACTCGGGATACGTAGGTAGCCTTCCAAAGGTTCAGCCACTCGACCACCTTGGTCACCCAATCCGTCTCGGCATTCGCCAGATCGGATCCTTTTCTATCGACAACCCCACTCGCCCTGCAAGTGACGTTGCCGAGGGGCTTCTATAAGTACCCAAATCTGGCTCATGCCTTCCGGTTAAGTTTTCCGACAATTCCCCGGACTTTCCTAAAGTCCGGGAGCAATTCCGGAACTGTTCCGAACCTTCCGAGGAATGAAGGGACTGCTTTAAATTAAAAAGGGACGTTTTCCTTAATATGGAAAACCTTCTAGAAGTGCCACCTTGCATGATTCTAGAAACATGCTGAGTCACAAGGGATAATGCCGCACGGCTGCATTAGGAGGGAACTCCTAGCCGCACGGCCTCATTTGCTCTATCCAGACTGCCTATAAATAGAGCCATCCTCTACCCATTTTTATATACCAATTTCCAGCATCAAAACTCTATAAAAACATCCCTACGAAATTCAGGAAGCAGAGAGTGACAAGAAGCCACCTCCCTCCTCCTTGAAGCCTTCAAAGTTGGTCCATCCACTAGGCAAGCTCCAAAGAAGAAGAGGTCACCACCATTGGTAACCTCTCACCCCCTTATCTTGCATTATACTTGCCTTATGTGATTCTTGCTCCTTGCATTCATATATTGCTATATCTTGCTTGGGACTTGGTAGATTATTGTTAAAGATCATATCTTTATTCATGTAAATCATATCCCCTTCCCTTTGCATCCTTTGCATTACCATTGCATCCTTTGCTCATAAAAATGTGATCTTTAGCATCCTTTGCTCATAAAAATGTAGTCTTTGCATTAAAGGTGCATCCTTTGCACCTAAAAATCTCTTTATTACAATAAAAATGCATCCTTTGCATATAAAAATCATGTCTTTACAATAAAGGTGCATCCTTTGCACTAAAAATCATGTCTTTATAATCAAAGTAGCATCCTTTGCTTTCAAGATGTAGTCTTTATGCATCCTTTGCATATAAAACACTATTTTTCCACATAAAAGTGCATCATTTGCATTAAAAATCATTTCTTTACATAAGAAGCATCCTTTGCAAATCAAAGAGCATCCTTTGCACCCAAAAATGTCATCTTTTTCATTAAAAATGTCATTTTTATCATAAAACATGCATTCCCCTAGTCCCCAATTGGTACTTTATGCAACCTTCGGAACGGGCCGGTGTAAAGATCCTATCTTTACATCGTTTCTTCCATTAAAGGTGCCACAATCTCTTTAGAAAGGGATAAACCTTGAACCTATATCTCCAATTATCGCTTAAGACGAGCATGATAGCTCCAATATAAGCTCAATCGTCTCAAGGCGTAGGATTGATGGGCTAAGGACACTCCTTTCCTAAAAAACCCCATTTTGGACTATAAAAGAGAGTCCTTCTCTCGATCACGCAAAGACCCAAGGTCAAATAGCGATGATCACAAGTCCAAGATGAGGACGGGATCAAAGTCCCGAACACATAAAAATACAAGGAATCCCGAGCGACAACCAACTAAATGGTTTGTACGTCCGGATGACAACTTGGAACATTCCCCCCCCCCTCTTTTCAACACATGCACACAAGAAAGCACGCAAGCAAGCACAAAAAATGGAATCTAGGGAGACTTTCTACGGCAAGGCACCTCGGGTGAACGACGATCCGTTCTTCCATAGGGGTAACTTAACCTCCGAACCCTAAAATCCTTTTTTTCAAAGTTTTGAGGAAATCAAAATGGCGTGGCGACTCCGTTTTTCAAATTAAACCGGATGTTTTCAAACTCGCGTGAATCTAATCTAAAAAAAACAAAAATTAGAATTTGGGCACACATTCACAGTTTGGCGACTCCGCTAGGGACTTCCCAAAGGAGAAAATCTTTCATTTTCAAAATAAACGATACCCGGTATATAGGTGGAAACCACTAACCTTCCTGTATCGCTTCCTAACCTGAGGCATGGGATAAAAGGTGGTCTAACAATCCCACATACCGGTATCCCTTTTCGAAAAAGAAATATAAAAAGAAAGCTTTTTTCCTTTGAGCGGGTTAGACTCCCGTCGCGGATTCCAATTATCGTGCTTGCTTTCTTTGCCTTGCATTGCATCATTTGCATCTTGGAAATTGTGCATACTCTGAACAGGAAGCCTTCTCAAGGCTAAAAGGTGCCTAAAATGTTCGGAGAATAACCTGAAATTGCAAAGGAGTGGAACTTGGAAAATTGATCCATGCAGTCGTACGGCTTAATCCTCCCTGGATTTCGACCGGACGGTCTCAGTGGCAATTCCACCAGGACAAATTTGAGGTTAATCTGGCAGCCTTGGCAGCTTGGGGCTATTCAGTTCCAAGACTGACTGGGGCTTCCAGAAAATTTACGTGCCTTAACTGTTGCATTTTCCGCCGTCCCGAAAAATCATTCCTTTAAAACACATTTATGAAAATCTCTATTTTAACTCAAAAAGGAATATTTTTAGGAGGCCGCACACTACGCGCACCTTATATATCCTGTACACTTTGCACGCACGTCCCTTTAAACCCAGGGTGGTTTTTCAGTTGTAGTCACGGACAGGCTTACGATGCTCCCGGGCGTGCACGGAATCACCCCAAACTCCCCATGGCAGCCAGTGTCGACCAATGCACAGTCCGTGTCACACGTTTCAAAAAACCGTGACTTTTTGGTTGGTTTTTGGTCTAGTCCGTGTCATACAGCCCAGTTGCATATCCCCGTAAAGGTCAAGCCTTAGTCTATAACGGAAGTCAAGATCTTCCGCACAAGCGGAGCTCTGCCAAAATTCTGACAAAGAAAAAATGGCAAGATCTTGACTCCGGCATTGACTTTGACCTTGACCTGCACGGAATGAGTAAGAGTCGAGACCGAGTCTGTGCCAAAAGTCCAAAGATCTTCCGCACAAGCGGAGCTCTGCCAAAATTCCGACAAAGGAAAAAATGGCAAGATCTTGACTTCGGCATTGACTTTGACCTTGACCTGCACGGAATGCGTAAGAGTTGAGACCAAGTCCATGCCAAAAATCCAAAGATCTTTAGCTCAAGCGAAGCTCTGCCAAAATTCTGACAAGGAAAAATTGGCAAGATCTTGACCCGACATTGACTTCGATTTTGACTCACGTACTGCGTATGCAACGAAGCTCAATGTGACACTGTGTCATCCGACTTTTATCGCCCGACCCATTCCTATTATCTTCTCGGACATTACCAAAAAGTCAAAACGTCAATCGCGCAAGCGAAATTCTGCCAAAATTTCTGTTTAGGCTGAAAGATGAGACTTTCCCCGGTATTACCTTGACTATAATTTGCATCACTCGTGCGTTAAAAGTTCCTATGACCCGCTAGACCCGTTAGGAGCGTTCTTCTCTCTTGGTCGGTGGGATCCAGCGTGCCTATATGGGACCCTCGCGAAATTTGTCCACCTGGGAGGTCAAAATACAGGTGGAATACGAGGGGCTTATAGACGTAGTGACGGAACTCACTGATCCAGGATCTAGAGTAGTTGCGAAAAAGAAGGGAAGAACCCCTTTTCCAACCAAATAGAAATTAATAAAAGACACTGTTTTAAGTAAACCGGAAGATTCTTAATTTGCATATCGCTTGAGCCTTCAGCCTAAACACCTACCTTGAGTCTAAACCTCTCCTATCCCTTTCCCGCAGCAAGAAAGAAGTGGGTGAGAACACCGGTACAGCAGTTTGTCGGCGCAGAGATCTCAGATAACCCGTCAAAATCTTCAAGTCTCAGTTTCCCAGTGTCAAAATGGCCAACGTGGTAATCAACAGCGGAAATGACCAAGTCGTCGGAGAAGCCATCCCAGTTCAACCCAGACCCCATATCTGGTATGATGTGTGCGATTGTGAAGACTGTCTGGAATATGAGTATCAAGAATGGATTAACGAAGACGCTCCTTCAAGAAAGAAGAAGAAGAGGAAGTCCATGCAACAGAAATTAAAGGAAAGGTACGAAGCCGAGGACAAGAGCGTTGGAACTTTAGGGGAGCCTTCAGGCAAGTTTGACTACTACGTCAGTTATGCCAAAGAGCCTACCAAGGAACCCGTCATTCAAAATGCAGTCCAGCCTGATACCCCTGTGGTCAGTGACCCTCTCGAGGCGCGAAAGTTACGAATTTGTTGCCATCGTGAAGTTCAATGAGAAGCTAGCAGATTTGGAAGCAGAATACAGAAAACCCATAGAATACGTGGCCAATCAAGGAAGAATCAAGGTCTATCCTGAAGAAGACTTTATCAGGATTATCCAGGCCAACCCTCCCGTTGGCTATACTGACAAGGTCGTGGTATCAAAGACCAGTAAAGAGAAAATGAGTTATCAGCAGTGTATTGATAAGATGAGCCAGACTCTTCAGTCAATGAGTCCAATTGTCACAGACGAGCTCGCCGAGAGATTGCATCAGGCTACTCTAGCTCCCCTCACCATCTTTCCACGGTACCGGCCTACCAATGATTTTCGGCAAGTTTTCGATCAGTTCGAAGTTTCCAGCTTTCTGAAGAAGGCTGACAAGACTGCTACTCCCCAGGGCAACAGCAGGAAAGAGTAAACCCCAGTCCAACCCGCGTCAAACACTTCGAGTCAATAAGTAGTGTAGGGTCCAGAGTCAGTAGGGTCAAGAGTCAGTTGAGTCAGGAATCTTTGTATTCCAGTCCTCTGAGTCATCCGAAGGCCTCACGCACGAGGATTATGAACATGTAATCAATGTCATCTTTCCCCTTGCTTTGAATGAAATGACAGATCTTTCTGAGTATCCTCTTATTGCCAACTTAACAAATGATAAATTAACTCAAAACTTAACAACAGTTAATAATGAATCATTTGAACAAGATGCAAACACACTAAACAAACAATACATTAAAGAAATCTTTAAAGCGAGGTTACGGAAAAAGAGGAAAACCGGGCCCAAGGCGCCAAGGAGGTTTTGACAAGGGTTAACTTGGGTACTGTCGAGGAACCTAAAGAGACACAGATTGGAAGCTTCTTCCAGGGGGTTGAAAGGGACAGACTGGTTAATCTGCTTAGAGAATACATGGACGTCTTTGCATGGTCGTACAAGGATATGCCTGGGCTAGACAGTTCGATAGTAGAGCACAGAATCCCTCTAGCACCAGATGCAAAGCCAGTAAAGCAGAAGCTAAGAAAGATCAAGCCAGAGTGGTCTCTACAGGTCAAAGAAGAAATTGAGAAGCTACTGCGGGTAGGATTCATCAGAGTCATTGAATATCCGACATGGTTGTCCAATATTGTGACCGTAACCAAGGCCAATGGGAAGGTGCGCTGCTGTGTAGATTTCCGAGATCTGAACAAAGCCAGCCCCAAAGACGATTACCCCCTGCCAAACATAAACATCCTGGTGGACTCCACTGCCAACTACGAGGTCAAATCCTTCATTGACGGCTTTGCAGGCTACAACCAGATCAAGATGGCTGAAGAAGACAAAGAAAAGACAGCCTTCACCAAACCGTGGGGAACTTACTGCTATACGGTGATGCCATTTGGGCTCAAGAACGCCGGGGCTACTTATCAAAGGGCAGCGACCGTGCTTTTTCACGACATGATCCACAAGGAGATTGAGGTCTACGTCGACGACATGATAATCCCCTCCAAAGGCGAGGATGGGCAGCATTTTGTTGACCTGCGAAAGTTCTTTGAAAGGCTGAGACAACATTCCATGAGACTAAACCCTGCTAAATGCACCTTCGGAGTGACAAGAGGAAAAGTGCTCGGGTATATGGTCACAGAGCGAGGTATCGAAGTCGACCCCCGAAAGATAAAAGCCATTATGGACATGAGGCCACCTCAAACCCAGACGGAAGTCAAAAGCTTTATGGGCAAACTGCAGTACATCAGCCGATTTGTCAACTAGTTGACCACTATGTGCGAGCAAATCTTCAAGCTCATGAAGAAGAATGTAGACACAGAATGGACCGAAGAATGCCAGGATGCCTTTGACCAGATCAAGGCGTACTTAGTACATCCTCCGTTACTATGCCCCCCACATAGACAGAAACCTCTTCTGCTCTATCTCACTGTCACTGACACGGCAGTTGGAGCTATGCTTGCTCAGGAGAAGAAAGACTCTCGGGTAGAGAATGCCATTTACTTTGTCAGCCGGAAGCTACAGGGGAGTGAGCTCAATTACTCAGCATGTGAAAAGACTTGTGCAGGACTGGTCTGGGTAGTCGGTAAGCTGAAGCATTATATGCAAGCCCACCCTGTGAACTTGGTCTCGAAAATGGACCCCATCAAGTACATCTTCGACAAGCCTTCCCTCTCGATGCGTATAGCAAAGTGGTCCTTCTTCTTAGCTGAGTACGACATCAACTACGTGACCAGAAAGGCAATCAAGGGTCAAGCATTGTCAGACCATCTGGCAAATTTCCCCAGTAATGAGGACCGCGGGCCTGAACCCCAATTCCCAGATGAAGGGATCTTCGTGGTGTGATGTACCCGATTTTTTTTTAAATCAAACGGAGTCGCCACGCCATTTTTGTTTTTAGGGCCAAAACTTTGAAAAATGCCCGAGATTAGAAATTTGGGTTCGGAGGTCACGTTACGCGCCGGGAAGGACGTTAGTGTGCACCCGGAATGCCTCGTAAAAACGAGTCTTCCAAACATTCAAAATCCTTTGTTGTGTGTGTGTGTGTGTGTGTGTGTGTTTTGGCCAAAATAAGTTGAAACTCAGGAAAGTAAAAATTGGGAACTCTTTTTAAGACTTTAAACTGATCCCATGATTTTTTGGATGATTTTTGGGTTGAGATTTGGAACTCAAAAGATTTTTGGAAGTTGAAAACCATTTCTGCCAGAATGAAAAAGGCAGTTGACCCTTGACTTTGAAATGGACTTTAGGGCTTGAAAGCTCCAGAATCTGGGATAAGTCCGGGAATGAAAGTTGCTTAAAACACCATAAACAGGGTTTCTACGAAAGAATTTTCCATTTTGGATAAGATTTGTGGGGTCAAATCCTTCTGGAAATCTTAGATATGAAATCTGGATTTCCAGAAACTGATGAACTAGTCTCTAAAAGAAAATTTGAAAAAGGGTGTTTTACTCACGCAAAAAATAAAGTAAAAATATGTATGGAAATATCTGTATGTTGGCTACAAAAAGTATTTTGTAGTCAATACCAAATTCCAAGTTTATCAATGTCCAAAAAATTAGACCATGGACTGAGATCTGAGAAAATTGCTACTGGACATCAACTTCTCAAGGAAGAAAAACATGATTTTAAAGGGGGTTTTGCATCCATGCTTGTCCCCATTTCCCTAGGTTTTGGTTAGTGATCACTTGAAATTTTAGTGGTGAATCAACTATACCAAACCATCCTTGGGGTACATTAGGACTAAGCACTTCATTTGCTTGGGGAGGAGAATTTTGTAAAGATGAATTTAAAGAGAAAAATCAATTTAGAGATTTAAAATGTAGACCATTTGAGATGGTCATTCATGAAGATGAACTTCAAGATGACCATCTTGGGTCAAAACTTAAGTTAAACTAGACATCAAGTAGATCCAAGTAAGAAGAACAAGATGAAAGAGAATTTTAGGGTTTTGAGAAGGAGGGCTTTACCAATGGTGACACCCTATCTTCCTAGGCTTGGAATTTGACTTGAGGAGTATCAAGATTTGGTGTTTGACTTGAGGAGTATCAAGATTTGGTGTTTTGGAGTTGTGTTTGGGTGGATTCAAGGCTTGAATGTGTTTAGGGTTTGATGATAGAGTTGATCAAAGAGAAAACAAGTAGATAACACTTAAGTCCTCTATGTTTTCTCCCTAATATTCCTCTTGAGTAGTGTTTTAAGCTTGAGCTTGGTGTGTTTAAGAGTGATTTGAGAATGGTTGAAGTGAAATTGGGAAAGGTTCAAGAGAAAATGGTGGCAATCTAAGGATTCCCACTGTTTTCTCTCTATTTTTCGCCAAAATGCAGCTTCTGTGTGTAAAATGTGTTGTGTAAAATGAGAGAGGAGGGTTCAATTTATAGCCCCCTGTGAGGGACAAAGATGTCCGCGCGGATGGTTCCGTACACGTGCACAGTGCATTAAATGCTGCTCCGGGCTTTGAACAGAAAGAATATTATTCAAAATTTCGGCGGTTTTGTTTTTCAACTTGCCTAATTCGGATTTTTCCAATTTCTTTTGCTTTTTGAGATTCTTTTCTAGGTTTAACCTTAAATGGCAATGCCCACTTTACCCTCACTTTGTTAGAGAAGTTAGGAATTGTTAGAAATGTTAGTAATGTTAAAACTTTCGTTAATTTTCTAACGAAAATACTAACGACTCAAATTGGAGCACTTACAGTAGCCCCTCGGCGACGGCGCTTTCGAAGGAAGCGGGGTCGTCGATAAGAGTAAGGCTCCAAATTTGACGGGATGATCAGGTGATCGAGTGGCTGAACCTAGTGATAGGCTACCTACGTATCCCGAATGGGAATCAAGCCAGTCGTAGTTCGGGTCTTTGACCCTGGAGATGATGGCGTTTTAGGTGCCTCGAACCTGATGAGCGAGTTCTGCAATCGGTTGCTGGAGAGAAACTCTGCTAGGGATAAGAGATGACCATTTTTGGGAAGTCGCCCTATGATCTGACTATTTTTGGGAAGTCACCCTATGATCTGACTATTTTTGGGAAGTCACCCCATGATCTGACTATTTTTGGGAAGTCACCCTATGATCTGACTATTTTTGGGAAGTCGCCCTATGGCTTGACTATTTTGGGGAAATCGCCCTATGGTTTGACTATTTTGGGGAAGTCGCCCTATGATCTGACTATTTTTGGGAAGTCACCCTATGATCTGACTATTTTTGGGAAGTCGCCCTATGGTTTGACTATTTTGGGGAAGTCGCCCTATGATCTCACTATTCTTGGGAAGTCACCATATGATTTTGACTGTTTTGGGGAAGTCGCCCTATGATCTGACTATTTTTGGGAAGTCACCCTAAGATCTGACTATTTTTGGGAAGTCACCCTATGGTTTGACTATTTTGGGGAAGTCGCCCTTTGATCTGACTATTTTTGGGAAGTTACCCTATGATTTTGACTGTTTTGGGGAAGTCGCCCTAAGATCTGACTATTTTTGGGAAGTCACCCTATGGTTTGACTATTTTGGGGAAGTCGCCCTATGATCTGACTATTTTTGGGAAGTCACCCTATGATTTTGACTGTTTTGGGGAAGTCGCCCTATGATCTGACTATTTTTGGGAAATCACCCTAAGATCTGACTATTTTTGGGAAGTCACCCTATGGTTTGACTATTTTGGGGAAGTCGCCCTATGATCTGACTATTTTTTTGGGAAGTCACCCTATAATTTTGACTGTTTTGGGGAAGTCACCCTATGATCTGACTATTTTGGGGAAGTCGCCCTATGGTTTTGGTTTGTCGAATTAGGGGATGATTGCGTTTTATCGCTTTTCCTAGTGTTGTGTGTGATAGCGTTTTAGGTGCCTCAAACCTTAATGATGGCGCCTTAGGTGCCTTGAACCTTGATGATGGCGTCTTAGGTGCCTCGAACCTTGATTTGAAATGATTTCCCTTTGACGGTTTGGGATGGATGGTCCTTTGGTGGATTTTAGTTCAGGAATATGAACCTAAATGGGGACTTAGTTCAGGAGTATGATTCTAAATCGAGGTTTAGTTCAGGAGTAGGATTCTAAGTCGAGGTTTAGTTCAGGAGTATGAATCTAAATGGGGACTTAGTTCAGGAGTATGAACCTAAATGGGGACCTAGTTCAGGAGTATGATCCTAAGTCGGGGTTTCAGTTTAGGAGTATGAACCTAAATGGGGACCTAGTTCAGTAGTATGATCCTAAGTCGGGGTTTCAGTTTAGGAGTATGAACCTAAATGGGGACCTAGTTCGGGAGTATGATCCTAAGTCGGGGTTTCGGTTCGGGAGTATGAACCTAAATGGGGACTTAGTTCGGGAGTATGAACCTAAATGGGGACCTAGTTCGGGAGTATGATCCTAAGTCGGGGTTGAGGGAGGCTTGTTTGAGGGCATTCTCGCGGGGAAGATTAGAGTTTATGATGATTATCGGGGAAAAAGGGTGGCCAGAGTGTTGGTCAAGCGGCTGGACCTAGGGTAGGCTGCCTACGTATCTGAGTGGGAATCAAGCCACGGACGTAGTTCGAAAATTCTTTGGGGATGGTCTTTGATGGTTTGACGATATTTGGGAGTCACCGAGGTTTTTGTTTTGGGAAGTCGCCCTAAGATTTGATGATAATGTTCTTTTAGAAAAGTAGTTGACTAAGATATGCTTTCATACTGTCTTTGTGCTTACTGTAGGCCGGAAGGATGAGGCTACGGGCGATGTTGATGAAGAGTTGTTGGGTTGCCGTTCGTGGGACGGTTTCTGCGACGATTTGCTTTGTCTTTGGAGGCATTTTGACTGAAGGAGGAGTTTGGTTGAGTCGTATCTTGTTGGTGATCGTCAACCTTGTAGAGGTTGTTGAGCTTGTCTTCACATTGGGACTTCTTGCTTTTGAGAACTTGGTGTCTCGACCGCATTGTATTTGAGAACTTGGCGTCCACGACCGATTTGTATTTGAGAACTTGGCGTCCACGGCCGATTTGTATTTGAGAACTTGGCGTCTCGGCGATTTGCATTTTGAGAACTTGGCGTCTCTGACCAATTTGTATTGGAGAACTTGGTGTCTCTGACCGAACTGTATTGGAGAACTTGGCGTCTCTGACCGAACTGTATTGGAGAGCTTGGCGTCCCTGACCGATTTGTATTGGAGAGCTTGGCGTCTCGGCCGAATTGTATTGGAGAACTTGGCGTCTCTGACCGAATTGTATTGGAGAGCTTGGCGTCTCTGACCGGATTGTATTGGAGAACTTGGCGTCCTTGACCGAATTGTAGACACTGGAGGCGGTCTTCATATGTTTGTGGATGTTGGGGACTGTTTTCATCCATTTGAGGACATTGGAGGTCGTCTTTGGTGATGATCATCCTTGCCGAAAAAGTGGGATTTGATTTCACGTTTGAATTCCTGCATTCGTTAGTGAAGAGGAAGATGCATATATAACATTCATGATGACAGATGCATGCATAGAGCCAAAAATGATTGTGATGATGCATTTACTTGCTTTCGAAGATGTACTTAGCCTAAGCTTTTGGCGAGGAAATTATGATTTATGATCTTCAATCACTTAGGATTTTTCCTATTGATTCAAATTTTGTGCATGCTACATGAGCCCTTGGGAGATTTTTGGCGGGGATTCATGGTGATGAAAGGGGATGCGTCGGGATGTATGTGTTTGGAAGCTGTTTGGGACGAGGCTTTGAGCAAGTGGGGAGGTGAGAGCCCTCGATCGCGGTTTAAACGGCGGTTGTTGATGAGGTTTTGTTGACGGTATCACATGGACCTCAATTTTGATGAGATTGGATTCGGATCCGGGTTTTGGTTGAAATTTTCCCTCTCATTCTTGGTCATGAAGGCGTCTTTGACGAGGCTCACAGGAGCACGTCGATATGAGCGACAGCTTCTTTCATTTGGGTGGTGTGACTTTGGCGAAACCTTGTTCGGAGAATGATTTGATGGAATTGCTAATGCGGGAGAAACCACGATCTTGAATTCCGATGCTACGGGAAGGCTGCCGTGTACCAAGTTACGAAGGCTGAAATTCTTTCTTGATAAAATTCGGGTCCAAAAGACCATCTTGACAAAGCCCGGATCTGAGTAGGCAAAGTCCAGATTTTGAAGAAGCGACTTGGCGAGTCTATCTCGTAGTGAAGAACCCAATGTGGACCCAAAGATGACTATAGAAGCCCCGGCTTGAAGAGGCGTACGGAGAACACAGGAGAACCGCTTAGCAAGCCCCGGCGTGAAGAAATTCATAGCGGTCTTGCGTAGACGAGTCGTCATGTGACCGAGGAGGCACCCATCTTTTCGAGATCTTAGTCAACCGGCGAATGGACAAGACTCGAGAAATGTTTACGTGCGGGGGCACATCTTTCGAAAAGTGGGAATGAATCCCGATTTTGTGTATACACACTCGCTTTAGGTTTGACTCTTTTGAGAGAGTATAAGCATCACAAGGTGTGGAAAAGTGTATGGAAGCCCCTGGCGACGAAGAGACGGTGTTTGGCTCTATTTTCCTATGATGTAGAGAGAAGACTTGTCGAGACACTTGAAAACTTGTCTTATTCATGATGATCACAAGGCTGCTTAAAACCGCTTTGTTAATGTTCGGGTTATTCAACTCCTAAATCTGATATGAACAAATATTTTGATTAATCACAAGGAGAAAACCAGCGATATCGAGAATCAAGCTCGGAAAGTGTATAGGGACGATCCTTGATGAGACCGGATTTTTTTTTTTTTGAGATTTGTTTGTGATTTCGGCCAGGACCATTTACGGTTGCCTACGTTCCCTCCATTATGAAGAGCTCGGGTCGCCGTAGTTCGGGCTTATCCCGAATGAAAGAGAACGAATGTTGAAATTCGAGGATTTGAGGACCTTTGGGGATTTTGAGGATTTGGAGGATTCGAATGACATATCCCCTTAGAGTGTCCATGAAAGACACGGATGCGAAGCCCCAGTGGGACATCCACGACAAGTGTTTGTTGAGTAGAAATGAATTATGCTCACATGAAATGTTGAATGAATCAAATTTGAATTTGCATAATCTTTGATTGATGATTTTGAACCAGGATGGATTAGATTCCAATTTAAGCAAGCAATGAAGCATTAATTTGATTTAGATCTTAAAGATTTTACGATGAAATTGCTATCTGATAGGAATTGCAGCTGGGTTTCGGGCTTCGATCGGCCATCGGGTAATTTTGGAAGTTATGACCTCTTAAAGTGAGAGGTCGGCTTTGGGCCTTTTCTTATTGAACCTCTAAAAATGAGAGGTTGGCTTGCGGGGATGTGTTTGGGAAATCTATGGCGGGGAAGATTGATTGCCTCTAAGAATGAGAGGTCAAATTTTGACTTTGGCCAAAGGCGAGGATAATGGTAGATATCCTCTAAAATCGAGAGGATGGCTTGGGATTGATTTAAGGTAATGGTGAGAGGAAGTCAAGCTATCGACAACTTTTGCGAACTTGCGAGAATTCGGGCTCCTTTTTGATCATTGGAGAGCTTCTTGAGAAGTCGGGGACTTTTCTTTGGGTGAGGATCGACAATCCTTCTTTTTTTTTTTTTTGAAGCTTTTTTTCTTTTTTTTTGCTTGAGCTCCTTTTTTTTTTTTGACTTGGAAAGCCTCTTTGAGGAGTTGAGGATTATCTTTGTCCTTCCTTCATGGCTTGAGATATTTTACGCATCGCCGACTCTCGAAGTTAACTTCTTGGGCGTTGCTTGGACTTCTCTCGGTAAGGAGCAAAAATAATGGCTAAACGGGTTTCAAAACATGCCGATCTTGAAATGAAAGGGTAGTGTTTAGTGAGGGTGAGGTAATGGCTTTCCTATGGGTGAAAGGCTTCAACCGCAATCCCTCTTGGATGACCTAAACGAGATTAAGTCTTCATTGCTTGCTTAAGCTTTAAATGAGAAAAGATCCATGCAAATTCATCGAGCAACGAGAGGATGATGATGAAAGGGATGTGAGCATATGAGATGCAAGATGGGGAGTTGGTAAGCCCCAATTTGGGAAGGATATCAATTGATTTTCTCACTCCGATTAATTTAAATATTAATCATTTCAAAAGAATTAGTGGTTGAGCAGCACAAGTGATCATCTAGGATAAAACCATTTCAATTAAGTGTAACGTGGGTGTGCAAGTGATGTCTCGAGTCTAGCAAGAAAAGAAGAAAGACTTATATATATATAAATTTTAAATGATAGTTAAGCTATCTTTCCACAACATTCGAGGTGGACAAAGCTGGAAATGAGTGTCCAAGATGGACTTAGGTGAAAGAAAAATACTAGAACCTACGAAGGTTGACTAAAAGACTATTTTAGAGATAGGTAGCCCCTAGTCTAGCCGCTCTTTCTTTGTTGGACCATGCATCTATTCTTCGACGGCCTGGAGATGGGAGCTATCGCGAGGTCTTCCCATCAGGACTTCTTTGTCGGCTTCTTGCTCAATCCAACCATTTTCCTTGCATGCGATGGTGGTTCATTGACCTCGCAAAGGGGTGAGTCAAATTCCATTATGCCCAAGTCTTGAATCACCAAACTCGACCATGTTGACATTCGGGTTGTTGTTTCTAGGGAATGGGTTATTGATAGTATTGGGCCCTTGGGCACCTCTAACCTCCCTTGTTCAATCAAACTTTGGATTGCCTTTTTCGGGGACGCAATCATCGTCGGTGCCCGTGAGTGCGATGAAAGGCACAATGCTTGGAGGTATCCAAAGGAGCATTGGGGTTTCTAGGGCGATAATTTTCCAAAGGCCGGAGCAAACCTTCTCTCACCAAACCTCTGAAGATATCACTCAAAGGCATCCCAAAGTTTCTCAAGTCTTGGAGCGGGATCTGGATGCATCGGGTTTCTTGGGAACAAAGGAAGTGGCATTATTCTGATCTGTCCCGCATAGCTAATCACTTCTTTACCTTTTGGTTGGGCGGGAGGCTGTGTTGGAGGTGGAAGAAACCCGGTATACGTAGCGAGTGCGGCGGTCGAGCTGGCGATTGTAAGCCTTTTCAAACTTAGCCCGGAATTAACCATTGCACGCAAGTCGGCGTAGGGGAAGTGGCGAGGAAGCTCTCAAATGCGGCTTCAAGCATGGTAGAAAGATGTCTAGCGCTCCTCGTCGAGAGGGAGGAATGGCCATTTCACTAAGCTTTAAGTTCCACCTTTTATAGAAATCCCCAATATTCTCATCGGGGCGGCTGCACCGTTGTCTGCAGTCAACTCACTGTTTGTTTCCCATTCCAAGTTGGCTTTATACTTATACGTGAAATCTTGGTAATCTGTTCCCAAGTAGCCCTAGCTTCAGTGCAATCGGAAAAACCATTTCAAAGCCCACGACTTCAAAGAGAGACTGAAGTAGTCGGCCAGCTATTTGGTTTGTGCATCCCTTAGCTTTCATTGCCAAAGTGTAGGTGTCCAAGTGAGTTTTAGGGCACGCACTTCCATCAAACGGTTCGAGATTGGGCATCACGAACTTGTGAGCGAGGTACAATTGAGTCGGGATACGTAGGCCGAAGAGCGGTGTTCTTTTTGGCGGTCAATTCGGCGATACGCGCTTTCATTTCCTTGTGTTGCTCCATAAACCAAGCCAATTGGGGATCAGGTGGAGCGGGAATGCTGAGCCGATATTTGAGCTAGGAAGAGGACTAGCTGTTGGTGGTGCATTGGTGGAAGGAATACCATATCCGGAGCATAGGTGAAAACACATCCTTGGCCCAAATTACCACAGGGGAGTGTAGGTAGGAGCTTGGGCAAAGGGATAGAACCCGGCGACTTCTTTGTTGGCTTCCAATCGGCGAGAGAAGATGGAGCGGATCTGAGGTAGCCGGATGGCTTGGATTTCCGGAGTGAGGCCCATAAGTAGGCTTAAGTGCGGAGCTTTGTCCTGGTTGTTGAATTGCATGGCTGGTTGTGGCGAGGATGCATGCTTAGAGAGGATACTTTGTGGTCTGGTGATTTCGATGGCGGGATGGGGGCTTGGTAACCCGTTGAACCACTGAGTGAGAAATGGGTTTGCGGAAGGCTGTGTGAGGAAGCGGCGAGCTAGCATCATTACGAGGAGGGCTCTGGCTGTGCCGAACCAAGCGTGGTGGCATTCCAAACCGTTCTTTGCGAAAGTCCGGATTGATTGGTCCCAAGCGGCGGGATCCCAATTTCTTTGTGGCATTAGGGTATCCCCAACCATGGGAAGGCATTTCGTGCTTGGCTTTGTCCCAGCTGAGGCATTGCGAGCGGCTCGTCCGTCGAGCTGCGTGGATCCGGTGGTGCGGTTGGGGAGGCCGAGCTGACCCCGAGAGATCGAGGAGCATGGGCTCTGGTGGTAGTACCGTGGGAGGCCGGTGGTGGCATCTGGAGTAGTCGGGTTGACGAAGAGCGGGATTGAGGTCTTCCTCTTCTTCCACGGTGAAGGTGCCATCGGGTTGAGGCGCGGCCAATCCATGGCTTTTGATAGCCTCCATAAAGTACATTGGTGTGCTTCTGTCGCACTCTCATACATTCGGCTAGGCGGATTCCATTGCGGTTACATGCGAGGAGTCCCGGGAGGCGGAGTGACGTTGTCCCCATCGTTACCGGGCGTGCGGACATTACGAAAGTCGGAGTCGGAACAAACGGTGAAGGCGACGATGCGCTTGACTCTTCCCAGGCGGATCAAACGGTGACCCGGTGCAGAAACCAAGCTTTGTGCGGGGCTGCGGGGGAAAGACACGAGGGTTCAGATGTTTGGGAATTGAAGGTGGGTAGGTGTTTGGGCTTTGGGCTCATGCAACATGCGATTATTTGTTCACGTTTACTTAAAACATGTTTTATTAACCTAATCGGTTGGAAAAGATTGCTCTTCTTTTTCGCAAACTACTCTGGATCTGGATCGGTGGGCCCCCGTCACTACGTCTATAAGCCCCTCGTATTCCGCTTGTATTTCGACCTCCCGGGGTGGAGCGGCCCGGGCGAGGGTCCTATAGGGCAAGCGGGTCCCACCGACCGAAAAGAAAACGATCCTAAAAGTACGGCGGGTAATCGGAGTCTTAACGAGCATTCGATGTAAATTACGGACAAGGCGACGTCGAAGTCAAGATCATGTCAGGAGCTCGACAAAAAGTCGGCATGATTTGGAGTGATAAATGTCCACGATTGATCTTGACTTGTCGTCGGTTAGGCGTAATTAGGCATGGAATAATCATTAATCCTTGATGACTCGGTGTCAATCTTTGGGAGTCGGTGTATAATTTGTGCCCGGTCGAGCCGAAGTCAAGGCGCCGGTCAATATCTTGGTCGAAAGTCTGCGGCGGAAAACCGGCGAGCTTCGGCGATTAGGGTCCCGAAAGATATTGAGTCGGTATGCCGACAAAGGCTTGAAAGGAAAGGTCTATACACGAGACGGGGCATGACACGAGACCGGACTAAAAACCAAGCGGGTCTCGGACAAAAGTGTGTCACGGACAAGTGCATGGTCGACACGAGGCTCCGTAGGATGTTTGGGTAGTCACATGTGCTTGCACCGAGGCGTAATAAGACCAAACGGGCCGCGACAAGGATTTCCCGGGTTAGGGACGTAGTGTGCGGTGTACGGTCACGTGCGCGTAGTGTGCAAGCGATCTATCTTCTTTTACGAGTAAAATAGAAAATTTTCATGTGTCATAAAAAGTATGATGCATGATTTTTTTTTTGAAAATTTTCTTTTTTTTTTTTGAAACTCTTTTTTTTTGAAATTCTTTTTTTTTTTGAAATTCTTTTTTTTTGAAAGTAAATGAACACATAAGCACATAAACACAAAAATTCCAACGGATTAGGGACATGATTTCCGACGGTCAAAATTTTGACTTTTTCCGAGGCGGCCAAAACAACACGAAAATGTGCAAAAATCAACACACACAACAAATGATTTTTAATGCGGACGGAAGCTTGACCCTCAAAGCCTTTTTTTTTTTTTTTTTGAAAACGGTGATACCGGTACGTGGGATTGTTAAACCACAATTTATCCCCGACTCGTGTTAGGAGGCGATAACGGGAAGTTTAATGGTTTCCACCAATATACCAAATATCATTTTTTTTAGAAAAAGCTTATTTAGTCCCCAGCGGAGTCGCCACTGTGATGTACCCGATTTTTTTGAAAATCAAACGGAGTCGCCACGCCATTTTTGTTTTAAGGGCCAAAACTTTGAAAAATGCCCGAGATTAGAAATTTGGGTTCGGAGGTCACGTTACATGCCGGGAAGGACGTTAGTGGTCACCCGGAATGCCTCGTAAAAACGAGTCTTCCAAACATTCAAAATCCTTTGTTGTGTGTGTGTGTGTGTGTGTGTGTTTTGGCCAAAATAAGTTGAAACTGAGGAAAGTAAAAATTGGGAACTCTTTTTAAGACTTTAAACTGATCCCATGATTTTTGGATGATTTTTGGGTTGAGATTTGGAACTCAAAAGATTTTTGGAAGTTGAAAACCATTTCTGCCAGAATGAAAAAGGCAGTTGACCCTTGACTTTGAAATGGACTTTAGGGCTTGAAAGCTCCAAAATCTTGGAAAAGTACGGGAATGAAAGTTGCTTAAAACACCTTAAATAGGGTTTTTACGAAAGAATTTTCCATTTTGGAGAAGATTTGAGGGGTCAAAACCTTCTGGAAATCTCAGATATGAAATCTGGATTTCCAGAAACTGATGAACTAGCCTCTAAAAGAAAATTTGAAAAAGGGAGTTTTACTCACGCAAAAAATAAAGTAAAAATATGTATGGAAATATATGTATGTTGGCTACAAAAAGTATTTTGTAGTCAACACCAAATTCCAAGTTTATCAATGTCCAAAAATTAGACCATGGACTGAGGTCTCAGAAAATTGCTACTGGACAGCAAGATGTTCTCAAGAAGGAAAATGTGATTTTAAAGGGGTTTTGCATCTATGCTTGTCCCCATTTTCCCTAGGTTTTGATTAGTGATCACTTGACATTTTAGTGGTGAATCAACTATATCAAACCATCCTTGGGTACATTAGGACTAAGCACTTCATTTGCTTGGGAAGGAGAATTTTGTAAAGATGAAATTAAAGAGAAAAATCAACTAGAGATTTAAAATGTGGACCATTTGAGATGGTCGTTCATGAAGATGAACTTCAAGATGACCATCTTGGGTCAAAACTTAAGTTAAACTAGACATAAAGTAGATCAAAATAAGAAGAACAAGATGAACAAGAAGTTGAAGGGGAGTTTTAGGGTTTAAAGAAGGAGGGCTTTACCAATGGTGACACCCTATCTTCCTAGGCTTGGAATTTGACTTGAGGAGTATCAAGATTTGGTGTTTTGACTTGAGGAGTATCAAGATTTGGTGTTTTGGATTTGTGTTTTGGGTGGATTCAAGGCTTGAATGTGTTTAGGAGTTTGATGATAGAGTTGATCGAGAAAACAAGTAGATAACACTTAAAGTCCTCTATGTTTTCTCTCTAATCTTCCTCTTGAGTAGTGTTTTAAGCTTGAGCTTGGTGTATGTATGAGAGTGATGTATGAGAGTGGTTGAAAGTATTTTGAGTGAAATTGGGAAAGGTTCAAGAGAAAATGGGTACAGCAATTCTAAGGATTCCCACTGTTTCTCCCTATTTTTCGCCCAATCACGGCTCCCGCCGAGCCAATTGTGTTGTGTAAAGCCCGAGAGAGGAGGGTTCAATTTGCCATAGGCCCTACAGCTGAGATGGACAAACATGTCCGCTGGATGCCTCTTGACGACGTGCACTTTGTTCATTATCTTTTGCTGCGAGGCTTTGGGCGAGAAGAATATTATTCAAAAATTCGGCAAGCTAGTTTATGTTTTTCAAAACTTAAACGGTCGGATTTTTCCATTTCTTTTGCTTTTTGAGATTCTTTTCTAGGTTTAACCTTAAATAACAATGCCCACTTTACCACTTGCTTTGGTTAGAAAAGTTAGAAATTGTTAGAAATGTTAGGAATGTTAGGACTTTCGTTAATTTTCTAACGAAAATACTAACAACTCAAATTGGAGCACTTACACTAGTCCAATTCTTGTAATCTTTTTGAAATCCCACTTCAATACAATGTGATTTCACGGTTGCACGGTCTTTTTAGTAACGATTTGCGCATTTTTACAAGGACAATATATTTCTTTAACACCGGCTTTGTGGACTTTTTTGAGAATGCAAAATCAGGGAAAGTTGTCAACCCCAGACATATACTCATTTGAAATTCGATTACCCAAATCAATCCAACTTTTGTCCATATCTTGATATTTTTAACGTTAAAATACAACATATATATAAGATCAAGAGATACAAATTTTAGAATAAAAATAAACTCATAAACAAACATAGTCTAAATATGTACAACTTTTGGCTCTATATAGATAATATACATTATTGGAGCCTAGCCTATTAGTCGAGCTTGGGCCCATGATATAGTATAACCCCATGACAACATTCATTCGTTCTCTCTCACAAGCCCCCCAATTGAAAAGCTAATTTAAGAAACTAGGTTGATGTGCAAAAGAATTGATGCACATGCGACAAAAGATTTGGAACTATTTTTAGGAACTAGGTTGAAGTGCGCAACATTATTTTTTGTGTAGGGTCTACGAAGGGTACTATGTTAGGAGAGCGATGGTAATATTCAGTTTAGGATGGTTTAGGTTGCTTTTGCTGATCACACTAAAGTTTGATTATTGACATATTTCAAAATATCATATTGAATGTACCGTAGTTTTAACTGTTTCACGGTGCTGAAATAAATTGATTTTATTGATATGTATCTTCTATTGTATGTCGGTTTTTGAACAAAGTGACACAGTGACACTTAGGTTTTGAAATATTTGAGACCAGTTGAGCAATTGAGGGATTCCATGGAGGAGCTAAAGAAGAATGTGGCTAGTCAAGCTAATAGGATTTTGGTTGAGAATGCTAATACTTTATCACTCTTTGGGGGCAATGTGATTGGAGGTGTTGACATATTTGAGACCAAACCTACTTATATCAATTCTACTTCTAACCAAACTTCTCATGTGAACAATTTTGGCTATGCTCATGGACTTTTTTGAAAAAAAATAAATAAATTTGATCCTAAAGGGCATAGCCCCCCCCCCCCTTTTTTTTTTCTTTTTTCCTTTTTTTTGGGAAAAAAAAACAATTTTTGCTAGCTAGTAACTCACTAGACTAGTCATCTATTTTTCAGTTATGGGTGTACATGAGTATTAAGTAATGGTAGATTTTATCTAATGAAGGCAAAATTAATTTTAGAGGAAATAAATTATTATTGTTATGGTTATTACAAGATATGATTATTTTCATTTATTGAATATGGTGAATTAATTTCCATCATGTGAGCAAAATCGTACCAATTGTGAGCAAATGATGAAATGGACCCTCATACAGTCAACAACAACAACAATAGTACCAGTGACAGCAACAACAACAACATCAACAGCAACAACAGTGACAGCAACAACAACAACATCAACAGCAACAACAGTAACAGCAACAACAACAACAAGAGCAACAGCAACAATAGTAACAACAAAGAAATTGAAATCAAAATTATAACTATGTAAACTAGCAATTTGCTTCAAATACAGTCAACAACAACAACAGTAACAGCAACACCACCAACAACAACAGCAATAGCAACAACAAATCACAACAAAGAACAAAAAAATCCAGAAATTAAAAGTAAATCAGAAAAGGGGAAAGAAATGTATACCTGATTCGTTGTTGTTGATCGAAGAAATCAGCGTCAATTGCCCTGGCTGGAGGAGAGAGAGTGAGAGAGAGAAATCGACCAAAATTTTCAATAATCTACCACACCAAGAACAACAAAAACCAAAAATTAAAAGTAAACACGCTATACCTACTGATTCGTTGTTCACCGGCGGTAGGAAAATATGTGGTCACCGGCGGCTTGCCCTAGCTAGAGGAGAGAGAGAAAGAGAGAGAGAAAACAGGAAACTGAGTGTGGGAAATTTGGGCTTCCCGGTATTTATTGACATTTATGGAGGACGCGTATACACCGCCGTAAATATTGTGTACTATTTACGGCGGACGCGTGTCAACCGCCGAAAATAAGTAATTATTTATGGCGGATACTAATATACAGCAGTATATGACTTTAATCTCATATACGTATATGCCAATTGTGCGTATATAACGTATTTACGGCGGCTTAAACCGCCGTATATAAGAAATATATACGGCAGTTGTGTCTACCGCCGATATATTATTTATATAAGACGGACGCGTATCATCCGCCGTATATAACTAATATATGCGGCGGGCGCGTATCATCCGCCGTAAATGAGTGCCGTAAATAACCAACTTTCTTGTAGTGTGACTCCACCCGGAATGCCACAATGGAATGGTGTTTCCGAGAGGAGAAATAGAACCCTATTAGATATGGTTCGTTCGATGATGAGTCAAGTAGACCTTCCTATATCCTTTTGGGGACATGCATTAGAGACTGCTGCGTTCACACTGAACAGAGTCCCTACTAAATCAGCTCCTAAGACCCCACATGAGATGTGACATGAAAGAAAACCTAGTTTTTCTTTCATGAGGATTTGGGGTTGCGAAGCTTATGTGAAGAGACTTGTCTCCGATAAGTTAGAACCTAAATCCGAAAAGGTTATTTTTGTTGGTTACCCTAAGGAAACCAAAGGGTATTATTTTTACAAGCGCAATGAGAACAAAGTGTTTGTTGCTCGATATGGTGCTTTTCTTGAGAAACAGTTTCTCAATAACGTATCTAGCGGGAGCAAAATTGATCTTGAAGAAATTCAAGAACCCAAAAATAGCATGGAACCGATAGTAGAGACTGAACCAAGTCCACAAGAAGTTGTGGAACCGGTTCAAGATCCTCAAGTCCATCGTAGATCGGATAGGTTACGATCAGCACCCGAGAGATATGGATTTCTCGTGTCGAAAAGTAATGAAGTGGAAGTCATTGAGAATGACGAACCTACTTCCTATCAAGAGGCGATGTCCGATCCCGATTCGGATAAATGGTTAGAAGCCACGAAATCCAAATTGCAATCCATGTCGGATAATCAAGTTTGGAACTTGATTGAGCCACCCGAAGGTGTAAAAACCATAGGGTGCAAGTGGGTCTTCAAGAAGAAGACTGACATGGATGGGAAGGTGCATACTTACAAGGCTAGGCTTGTAGCAAAGGGATATAGGAAAACTCATGGTGTAGACTATGATGAAACCTTCTCGCCTCTTGCCATGCTTAAGTCTGTTAGAATTTTGATTGCCATAGCTGCGTATTATGTCTATGATATATGGAAAATGGATGTCAAAACCGCTTTCCTTAAGGGAAAAGTGCTAGAGGATGTGTATATGACACAACCCGAAGGTTTTATAGATCCAAGAAATTCTAACAAGGTGTGCAAGTTGCAAAGATCCATTTATGGATTGAAGCAAGCTTCTAGGAGTTGGAATCTTCGGTTCGATGAGAAAATCAAAGAGTTTGGTTTTATCAAGAACGAAGATGAACCTTGTGTATACATGAAATTCAGTGGGAGCATTGTGCTATTTCTCTTATTGTATGTCGATGATATCTTACTCATTGGAAACGACATTCCAGCGCTTGAGATTGTCAAGTCTTGGTTAGGGAAGTGTTTCTCAATGAAAGATATGGGCGAAGCCGCTTACATCCTTGGTATCAAGATCTATAGAGATAGATCTAAGAGGATAATTGGTTTGAGTCAAAGTGCCTACATTGACAAGGTTCTTAGAAGATTCAAAATGGAAAATTCTAAGAGAGGAAACTTGCCAATGGGTCATGGTGTTACTCTTAGCAAGACGCGGTGTCCTAAGACAACTGATGAGCGAAAGAGGATGAATGAAGTTCCATACGTTTCGGCTATTGGATCTATCATGTACACTATGATATCTACTAGACCCGATGTCTCGTATGCTTTGAGCATGACAAGTCGTTACCAATCTGATCCAAGTGAGAACCATTGGATGGCAGTCAAGACGATCCTAAAGTACTTAAGAAGGACTAAGGATGCGTTCTTGGTATTTAGAGGGATGGAAGAAGATCTTGTTGTAAGAGGTTACACAGATGCTAGCTTCCAAATCGACAAGGATGATTTCCGATCACATTCGGGATTTGTGTTTATTCTTAACGGAGGTGCGATATGTTGGAAGAGTTCCAAGAAGAGTACTATTGCCGATTCTACTACTGAGGCCGAATATATAGCGGCATCCAATGCAGCTAAGGAGGCAGTTTGGATCAAGAAGTTCATTAGTGACTTGGAAGTTGTTCCAAGTATCACTAATCCGAGGAACTTTATTGTGACAACAATGGTGCCATTGCGCAAGCAAAGGAACCAAGGTCACATCAGCGATCCAAACATATACTTAGACGTTTCCATCTCATTCGAAAGTTCATTGATCGGGGAGACGTTAAGATATGCAAAGTATCAACCGATGATAACATTAGGTATCCGCTTAAAAAGCCCCTCGCACAAGCAAAGCATGATGGTCATGTGAGGTCCATGGGTATTAGATACATAGATGGAGCCTAGTGCAAGTAGGAGATTGTTGGTGTAATGCCCTAGGATATAGTTATGTTTGACTTGAACTGTTATGTATCATCTTTATAATTTATTATAGAGCGTGTTTATTCTGTTCATTATATGTTTGCATGTTTATTATATTGAACTGCGTCCCTAGTTGTTGTGAACAACTGGTTTAAGTTGGTAATGGATAATCATAGAGATGATTATATGCATGGAGATGCACATTACACTTATGGGTACTTGCTAGAGAACGAGTACTGGACTTGACCTACTTATGAGGTTTATGACATGGTCTGTTGTCATGATTAAATCTCATGATAGTCGTGTTATTGAATCCTTTGTACCTGAGATTATCATCGTCTTCCACATGATGAAGATCGTGTTTGAGGAGAACGGTACAAACGAGGGGGGCGAGCCGGGGGAGGCGAGGAGGGGCACTTGCCCCCCAGCGGCAATGCGGTGGATTTTTGCCCCCACCGGCCCGAAGGTCGGCGAAAATTAGGGATTTGGCCGGAGATTTGGCCGGAGAAGAAAGAGTTCACGTTTTTTTTAATTAATCGACGTCGCCGCCGCCACTCCTTCTCCTCCTTGCTGCCGTCTCTCTCTCTCTCGGTAATTTCCTCTCTCTCTCTCTCTCTACAAATTTGAATGGAGTTTTACAAATTTAAATGTGTTTTGATTAATTTTAATTTCTTCACAAATTGATAAGTTTTCAATTGTATTTTTTGTTCGTTTAGGTTTATCAATGGATAGATTTGTATTAAAAAGGCCTAGATCTACTGCTTCTTCTAATTTGAACATGATTTTGTGTATGAAATATTATGACATTTTTCCTTATTTATTTATTTTTCATGGATCCGACCCATTTTTTACTTGTCCGACCTGAAAAAAAAAATTCGGGGGCGCTGCCCCCAAACCCCCGTGTAATCTTGCCCCCCCTCGGACAATTCCTGGCTCCGCCCCTGGGTACAACACATAGCTCTATAGATGGTCCTCTCTATTCAGATCCGTCCCATTATCGCAGTCTTGCTGGGGCCCTTCAGTACCTCACCTTTACTCGTCCAGACATTCAGAATGCCTTACAGCATGTGTGTTTGTTTATGCATGCTCCTCGGGGTGTACTTGTCACGTTCATCCACTTCTTCTTTAATTTCATATACGGATACCGATTGGGTTAGGTGTCCGAATACTAGGAAGTCAACATTCGATTATTGTGTATATCTTGGGGACAATTTGGTCTCATGGTCGGCTAATCGGCAGCCTATTCTCTCTCGGTCTAGTGCCGAGGCCGAGTATCGGGGAGTGGCAAACATAATTTCCGAGTCATGTTGGTTACCTAATTTGTTGCTCGAACTTTATTGTCCTATTCGGCAGGCAACCCTTGTATATTGTGATAATATTAGTGCAATATATATTTTTTTAATAACAGTTAATAGTCAAACTAAGAATCTTAATGTGTAACGGAGGTAGTTCACAATTTGCATACTTTAAAGTACTAATCTTTCTTAGTTTCTTTCAGTTCTTTTCATGGTAGCATAATTGCATGATGGCATTCCGCAAAATCTAGGGAGAAACGTGTTTTTCCAAAGGTTCTGGATATCAGTCTCAAAGGTTCTGGATATCCAGAACCCTTTGATCATGATATCCAGAAGTTATGTTAGAATGGGATCAAAACATACCAACTTTCTGGATATCAACTTAAATAGATTCTGGATATCACTTTCTAAGAGTTCTGGATATCCAGAACATTTAATATTGATATCCAGAAGCCTTTCAAAAGGTTCTGGATATCCTTTCAAAAGGTTCTGGATATCACTTTCAAAGAGTTCTGGATATCCAGAACATTTAATATTTGATATCCAGAATTGCCCAAGCCAAGGCCATGGGCCAAGGTCATGGCCAATACAAAATTTCTGGATATCCCTTCAAAAGGTTCTGGATAACCGTTATCCGTTTCTCCATAACTTATGGAGAAACGCATTTCTCCCTAGACCTACTCATGGCATTCGACATTCCAACAAATTCAGACAAGAATTTGACCCCATGAACTAATATAATTAATAATGAGAAGAAAAAAAGAATGAAGTTATAAAAAAACATTCAAATGAAAAAACAAATAAGCTTTATCTACATGTTTAACAGCTCTCCACCATAGTTTTACATGAATCCCATTTAACTCCAACTCCAAAACTCCCACTCTCCCCCAACATCCTCTCAAGCTCAATTTTCCAACAAGGGATTATCAAGGCACACTCTTGAGCAAAGCCATACTCTTCTGCAGCTCCCTCAAGAAGTATCAAGAAAGATGGATGCGTAAGGTAACTCAATGGAACTATACAAATCTTTTTTCTTCATCATCTTCCACTGCAATCACTGCAAAATGGCCTTCTTTCACATCTCTTGGTAGGTGAGAAGAGGATGATTTGAGGCTAAAGTGAAGAAGACTTTTTTGTAACCTACCCACTATTACCTTAAGCTTGACAAAGCTAGAGTTAGAGTTTTTCTTGACTTTATCGCTACTTCTTAGGTTTGCCATTTAATTATCTTTTTCTTGCTAATGTTTTTTTTTTTTTTGTGTGTTATCTGACGTCACCGCATCATATTTATACACGTCACCGCATCATATTTATACACGAAGAAGGAGATGTGATAAGGCGAACACTTGGTGGTGAAAGTTTCGTTTCGCTAAGAATTCAAGTCAACTCAATAGAACAAGAAGGATGTGAGTACATATGTGACTTACAACTATTCACACATCCACTAATAAACAGCGGAATAAGATAAAAGAACACAAGAATTTAAACGTTTACTGGTTCTACCCTAGTAAACAGGGCTTTAAGCCCAAAAAGCTTTTCATTATTAAAATCTGATTTATAGAAAGAAATCTGAATAAGTGAAAACAAAAAGATTAAAATACTAAACAAGTTCTAACCACCTTCTACACTAAGAACAATCTTCCTTTCCCAAGGAGAGCATATTCTAATCAGAAGCAGAACAAAAAACTTGAAAAAACCTAGATGTGAGTTCGGATGTAAGTAAAAACCTTACTCACAACCTAAAAGGCAATATTGAATCCGTGAAGAACAAAAACAATTGTCTTCCAAATAATTTTCAAAAGCCGTATCTTCTCTTTGTGCTGAAGTCTTGTATTTATAAGCACCCTTGAGAAGATCTTCAATCAATCAAACTCTTCTTTTTTTATGCGCTCAAAATCCTACAAGGAAACATAAATTGGCACTTACAAGGAAATAGATTTATTATTATGTTAGTCTAGTCTAAATATATTACATATTTAACATTGTCCTTTCCAAATAGGACAATATAAATCTTTACAAGAAAGTCATAAAATTCTCTTACCAAATATATCAATTGCAATCGTATTACAAAACTAAATATTTCCTAAATTCTCACTCTCTCTCTTTCAGGTGGTTAGAGGGGAAGAGAAATTGGCATAAATGATTGCAGACCATTTGATAGCCAAAAGCCAATAGAAATAGCCGAACGGAATAAACAACCAAAATTCTTGAAGAAAAGCTTCAACTTTTTCTAAATAAATTCAATCATCAAAAACTGAGTACCAAGAAAACTATTAACTTTGAGGCTTTTATATTAAAAAAGATTTGTGTATATTGTGAGTTTCCCTCTTAGAAATGGTCCCTCCCTTATCCCTCTTTCATATCTCAAATCCTTGTTGCTCAAGGGGTAAAAACAGAAAAGGGTGAACCTAGAGTGAGTGACTTTGAGTTGCTTAAGGAGACAAAAACCCCTTCAAACTAAATGCATAGGTATGTTGATCTGCCATTGTGAGTTGAGAGTGAAGATGTGAATAAAGATGTGGCCATATCCAATCACACATTTGATATCTCCATCACTGCCCAACTGGAGGCACTGGATACTGAGATGACAGCTTCTGAAGCTCTCTCCACGGCTCTCTAAGCTCAACTAATTGCCTACCAGATTAATACAGAGAATTTAAAGGTTCTGAAGGTGAATCTACAGAAATAGAAGTCAAAAGGGGGAGAAGAGAAAGCTGCTACTCTTGCCGAAGCTGATGCTGGATGGGGAAGCTGGGAATGATGCTGCTGTTTGCTATTTGAAGATGAACAAACTCAAGGGGAGCTTGATCATTTAGCTTAGTTATTTATATGATTTGCTGTTTTTTGAACTGTTTATTTGGTTATTTTGATTTTAAACATGATTTGGTTTGTAACCTCATAAACAATGCTGGATGTTATTTCTGGTTGGTTTGTTGAACTGCAAATTTTTGTTTTATATAATCTCTACGTAGTTTTTGTGTGAATGTGTCTACACATCTTCACACACATCCAGTTCAGGGGGGAGGTTTGGAATCGAAAGATCTGGGTTACTTGGTATTACTGCTAAATCTTTGTTTTGATCAGAAAGTCCAAAATAGGAAGAGATTGAAACAGTGAGATTTTTAGGAAATATTGACTTCCATAATTTGAAACAAATTGTTAAATTTGGTAAGAGAATTTTTGAATTTCCTATCAAAGATTTAGAATCATATATGGAAAAGGATGTTGTTTATAGTTGTACATATATTTTATTTATTTAAATATATTGTGATTTATTTAGATTATAACTAATGTTAATAACAAATCTCTTTAATTGTTAGTGTTAATCTTTTTGTTTCCTTATAGGATTTTGATTGCTACAAAGTAGTAAGAGATTGATTGATTGAAAGACTTCTAAAAGGTATCTATAAATACAAAACTCACGGCACAAAGAGAAGCCATGCATCAAAAATTCTTTGAAAGAGAAAACTATTTATTCTTTACGGATTCGAAATAGCTTTTTAGGTTGTAAGTTTAGTTGTGATTTACATCTAAACTCACATATAAATTTCATTCAAATTCTTTGTTCACTGAAATATTGAAAGATTAAACCCCAAATAAAATCAGGTGAAAAGCCACGAAGGCAATAGTATATTTTTCCTTTAACTCCCTAAAAAGAGAAGTATTCGAGGATGCATGTTTAGGAATAAACGGAACAGAGATGTTGTTTTCGTATAACAAATGATGAAAATTTTGTCGAAAATTTCATGAATTGACTGTTGATTCATAACAAAAAAAAGTATATACAATTTATTGAGTCATTTTGCTTTATTATGTCATATCCTCAAACCACAAAATAGGGAGTTTTTCTCTCCATTGAAAATGATGGAAATCAGTTCTCACTCAAAAATGAGACTTTTTTTTTTTTTTTTCAACGAAAACTGAAATGGATAGTGAGACTATACAATTATTGGTGGGGGTAGAGGAGCTAGCTAGGAGGTGGGCTATATAGTTGAAGGGTGAATATGAAGGCACAACATCTGTGGGGATTGCATTATTACATGCCATTGCCACATTGAAGTGGCATCCTCTGTTATAAATATAGGAGTGGATATTTTGATCCAAAACAAACAACAATAATATTAACATTCAAAGGATCCACAAACACATGGGCTCACTGCTACAGAAGGTGTCCAAGCTCAGGTCTTTTATCAACACCTTTTCAGGGTAGCCTTCTAACATGCAAATCCGTATTATTGAGCTCCGCCTAGCGGTTTGATGTATTTGTCTGTTTAAACGTATTATATACTAGTAAAAGCCCGTTTTTTTTTTTAATTTTTTTTAATTAAGCCCGTGTTTGAGGACACGTTTTTTTTTAATTTAAAAAAAAAAAAATTTAAAGGGCAAAATGGGAAAGGAACAACTTAGTGAGGGCAAAATGGAAAATTCCGCACTTGGTACTGTTAAGATATTATATATATATATATATATATATATATATATATATATATATATATATACATATATATATACATATATACATATATATAAACATATATATATATATATATATATATATATAGATATATAAACAATGAGTAACAATTAAAATGAGAATCATGAAAATCAACTTCGACCATTGAATAAGTGACAAATCAAGGGTTAAGATTAGAAATTACATGTATAGAGGCATTGGCATTTTTGTAATTAATAGAATAGACAATGACAAAGATGTAGAATGTTATTTGATCTTATACAAATTCAAAACCTGTCACGTATCATTCTAAAATCCCTCAAATTTCAAAATCAAATATCTATAAATCGAAAAAAAAATTGAAAACACCGACACGAATCAAACTATATCCCTGAATATATGGTTTTGAAAAAAAATGTTGAACAAAAATGAAAATTCTTAAAATAAAGTTGGATTCATTAGCTAATTAGATACTGAATCTATGTGTATTTTTTAACATTGCACTTGAATTTAGTTGCCTACTGAATTCATGTGTATTTTGAACATTACACATGAATTCAGTATCTAGTTAGCTACTGAATTTATCTGTATTTTTTAACATTGCACTAGTATTTAGTATCTAGTTAGATACTGAATCCATATTTATTTTAACCATTGAATTCAGTAACTAGTTATCTACTCAATCCAAATGTATTTTGAGCACTTCACATGGATTCAGTAGCTAGTTAGATACTGATAGAATATATGTAAATATTCTGTTGTGATTTGTAGTAATCGGGTTATATTTGTAGTTAAATTTAATCCCATAATTAGTTGCTAGAATAATGGAATGATTGATAGGTTATTTGGTAGAGTAGGTTTCTTTTATGTATTCTCTATATATACCTTTGTAAGTATTTTGGAAAGGTCAAGGAATATAATTCATTTGTTATACTTCCTTTATGGTATCAAGAGACCTAGGCACATTCTTCTTGCTTCCGCTGCCCTAGGTTTTCTATATTACCGCCGGTTCTTTCTTCTTCCTTCCTCTCGAAATCAACCGGCCTCATTATGTCTTATTCTTCCTCATTCAAGTATCACCCAGCTTTGGCAATTTCCAACATCAGGAATGTGATTACCATCACACTTGAAATGGAATACGTCCAATATGCTACTTGGGCTGAGGTGTTCAAGACTCATGCGAAGGCCCTTCGGGTTTTGCATCATATTATACCTCCTCCTCAGGGAAAGGAGGTTGTTCCGAAAATCGAAGAGGAGATTGATATGTGGTCAACCCTCGATGCTACGGTTCTTGGGTGGATTTACTCCACTATTTCCACAGATTTGCTCACAACCATTCTTGAAGCCGACTCTTCAGCGATGGATGCTTGGGATTGTATCCAAGATATTTTTCAAGATAACAAGAACTCTCATGCCGTCTCCTTGGAACAAGAGTTCTCTAGCACATCCATGGAAGAATTTTAGTCCGCCACGGCCTATTGTCAAAAGCTCAAAGAATTAGCGGACCAGTTGAAGAACGTTGGGGCTCCAATCTCCAATGATCGTCTCGTGCTTCAAATGGTCGCCGGTTTAATAGATGCTTTCAGTGGTGTGGGAACACTGATCCGGCAGAGTAGTCCGCTTCCTAAGTTTTACAACGCTCGGTCCATGGTTGTGTTAGAAGAAACTGGTCTCCAGAAAAAGGCTTCTATGTCGGCAGCTATGATGGCTTCAAGGGAGGCACCTATTCTTGCGTCTCATTCTCCTTCGGTACACTCACAAGTTGCAGGTTCAAAGGCAGGGAAAGGGAATAAAAAGCAGCAGGGCGGAAAAGGGAAAGGCAGTGGCACGGGTAATAATCAGGGTGGTTCACAAGGCGGCCAAGGTAACAATGGTGGTGGTCGCAACCGTGGTAATCCTAACCAGCAGTGGGGCTGGCAGCAACCTCCTTGGGGCTGGACTCCTCCACCATGCCCATACCCCACAACTGGCTGGGCTCAGCCCAACAATTCTGGACAACGCCAATCAGCATCAGGGGTTCTCGGCCCACGACCCCCTCAGTCCTATACCACTTCTTTTGGACAACCTACATCAACAGATATTGATGGGGCCGTTCATACAATGGGCTTGAATCCACCAAGAGTGAATTGGTTTATGGATACCGGGGCAATGGATCACATGACCTCCTCGTCAAGAATTCTTTCCCCTTATTTTAATACGAGCACTCATCGTCATATTGTTGTTGGTAATGGCCATTCAGTTCCAATTATTGGTCATGCCACACTACACTCTCCCCTCCCCATCCTCCCCTAGTTCTTCGAAACACGCTTCATGTTCCCAAAATTGTCAAAAACATAGTTTCAGTAGGAAGTTTACTTCGGATAATTCTGTTTCCATCGAGTTTGATCCATTTGAATTTTCTGTGAAGGTGTTCCCGACGGGGAGATGTCTTATGAGATGTGATAGCCGTGGAGACCTCTATCCAATCACCAGTCCGTCTAGCAAGTGTCAGTCTTCTTTTGCAGCAATTTCTTCAAGTTTATGGCATGATCGCTTAGGCCATCCTGGCACTCCAATTATTGACCGTCTTAGATCCAATAAAAATATTTCTTGTAATAAGACTAGTACTTCTATTTGTCATTCATGTGCTCTTGGAAAACATATTAAGATACCTTTTGATGTTTCCAATTCAAGTACGTTATTACCTTTCGATATTTTGCATTGTGATCTATGGACGTCTCCTGTCCTAAGTACCGCGGGACATTGATATTATCTTCTCATTTTAGATGATTTTACCAACTATTTGTGGACTTTTCCGTTGTCAAATAGTCACAAGTCTTTTCTACGTTTCTCTCGTTTCAATCGTTTGTAAAAACTCAATTTGGTTTTAATATTAAGAATATACAAAGTGATAATGGGAAAGAATTTGACAACCGTCAATTTTGGGACTTTTGTAAATTTAATGGTTTATATCTACGTCATTCGTGTCCTCATACCTCATCTCAAAATGGGAAAGCGGAACGGAAGATTAGGACCATTAACAATATGTCTCGCACTTTACTTATTCATGCTTCTATTCCTCCAAATTTTTGGCATCATTCTCTAAGCATGGCAACATATATTCTTAATATTTTACCAATTAAAGGTTTTCTTACTCCTCTCCGGTATCTTGTCTTTACAAATGAATACCCGAGTACACACATCTTCGGGTGTTTGGGTGTTTATGTTACCCTCTTTTCCCTTCTACAACCATAAACAAACTTCAACCCCGATCCACTCCGTGTGTGTTCCTAGGTTATCCACCCAATCATCGAGGATACAAATGCTATGATATTTCGTCTCGTAAAATCATTTTAAGTAGACATGTTTTGTTTGATGAACATATATTTCCTTTCAAAAATATTCATCAACCCACTACTCATACTTACGATTTTTTGGACCATGGTTTGTCCCCTCATTTGGTTCGGCTATGGGCTGAACAAGAAAATGATTTGGCCCAGCCCACTGCTGGTCCTCTCCCTACAAACCAGCCCACTACTGGATTTCCTCCCAGCATGTCCACTTCGTCCTGGACAAACCAGGCTCGACCGACTTCTCGGCCCAGGCAGCCCAACGCCTGAGCCAATTGTTCATGGGCCACCTTCTTCCCAGCCGGTCCAACACTCTCAGCAACATACTGATCCAATTGTTCCTATTCCATCTGTGTCTCACTGTCCCGTGACTCGTAGTCAAAGTGGAATTGTTAAGACAAAAACTCCCTTTAATCTTAACACAATTGTTTTAAAATCTCCTCTACCTCGTAGTCCAGTGTTGGCATTAAATGACCCTAATTGGAAAATGGCCATGCAAGATGAATATGATGCTCTTATTGCAAATAAAACATGGGAATTAGTACCTCGCCCATCAGGTGTTAATGTGATTCGGTGTATGTGGATTTTTACTCATAAAGAAAAATTGATGGTTCATTTGAGAGGCATAAAGCCCGTCTTGTAGGTGATGGCAAAACTCAAAGAGTGGGCATTGATTGTGGAGAAACTTTTAGCCCGGTTATCAAACCTGCCACTATTCGTACAGTTTTAAGTTTAGCATTATCAAAACATTGGTTGGTTCATCAACTCGATGTTAAGAATGCTTTTCTTCATGGGGATCTACAAGAAACGGTTTACATGCATCAACCGTTAGGATTTTGGGATAAAAATGCTCCGGATCATGTTTGCTTGCTCAAAAAGTCGTTGTATGGTTTGAAACAAGTCCCCCCGAGCGTGGTACAATCGGTTTGCTACTTTTGTGACTTCTCTCGGTTTTTCTAATAGTAAAATGGATAATTCTCTATTTATCTATAAGAATGGAATGGAGATGGCATATATTTTATTATATGTAGATGATATAATCTTAATTACTTCCACAGCAGCTCTTCGGTCTTCCATTATGGCTTCTCTTTGGTCTGAGTTCGCCATGAAAGATTTGGGATCTCTTAGCTATTTTTTGGGTGTGGCTGTTACTCACCACAAAAATGGTATGTTTTTATCTCAAACGAAGTATGCTCGGGAGATTATAGACAAAGCAGGCATGTCCAACTGCAAACCATCTACAACTCCGGTTGATACTAAGCCCAAGCTTAGTTCTCACGATTCTCCTCTTGTTTCGGATAGCACTTTATATCGGAGTCTTGCCGGGGCCCTTCAGTATCTCATGTTTACTCGGCCCGATATTACATACGCGGTGCAACAAATTTGCGTCTTTATGCCCTAACCACGTGAGGTACACTTTAATGCTCTTAAATGTATCATTCGGTATGTTCAAGGAACATTAGACATGTGTGTTTGCATTTAAATTCTTCATCTCCATCTTCTCTCCGTGCTTATACAGACGCCGATTGGGGAGGCTGCCCCGATACGCGTCGGTCCACGTCCGGTTATGGATTTTTCTTGGGGGATAATTTGGTGTCTTGGTCGGCCAAACATCAAGCCACGTTATCTCGTTCAAGTGTCGAGGCGGAGTACCGGGGTGTGGCAAACGTTGTTTCCGAAACATGTTGGCTACGAAACTTACTCTTGGAGCTTCATTTTCCTATCTCTAAAGTGACCTTGATATATTGTGACAATATTAGCGTCGTTTATCTTTCGGGAAATCCGGTTCAACATCAACGAACAAAACACATAGAAATGGATATTCATTTCGTTCAGGAGAAAGTTGCCAAAGGTCTTGTTCGAGTTCTTCACTTACCCTCACGGTTTCAAATTGCTGATATATTTACTAAGGGCTTACCGTTGATTTTGTTCTCTGATTTTTGGGACAGTCTTAACATCGGTCACCATCCTGTTCAGACTGAGGGGGAGTGATAGAATATATGTAAATATTCTGTTGTGATTTGTAGTAATCGGGTTATATTTGTAGGTAAATGTAATCCCATAATTAGTTGCTAGAATAATGGAATGATTGATAGGTTATTTGGTAGAGTAGGTTTCTTTTATGTATTCTCTATATATACCTTTGTAAGTATTTTGGAAAGGTCAAGGAATATAATTCATTTGTTATACTTCCTTTAGATACTTAATCCATTTGTAATTTTAAACATTTCACATGTATTCAGTAACTATTTAGCTACTAAATACATTTGTATTGTTGAACATTACACTAGGATTCAGTGTCTACTTAGCTACTGAATCCATATTTATTTTGAATAAAAAGGAATATCAAAAATTTGAGTGGCGCTAAGGCAAGCGGCTACTTTCGAAGCAACGAAGAAAAGCAACGGCGGAGTGGGAGTTAAGAGTCGAAAAGAGGATTCCTCATTTCTTTCTCTCATTCAAAACCGTGCATGAGACTTTCATCTCACACGACTCCTAAGTGATAAAAGCCAGAAAATGAGTTCTTCGTTCTTGTTTGATTACCTTCCTGGCATCTGTATAAGACCGAATTCATTCTATTTCTAAATAGGATTTCTAATCCTTAACTTTTTGAGGAATCCTTCATCAGTGGTTGTGAATGACTGATATTTAAAAATCTTATCGATCTTGGTTGCGTAGGAACAAGTCATAAAGATTGAAAAATAGAACCATCTGATTTAATTCGTTCTCAATAGCCATGAGATGAGCATCTTAGGGTGATCCTTTTGAATCCATATTTATTTTGAATATTGCGTTTAGTAACTAGTTAGTTACTGAATCCATGAGTATACTAAATATTTCACATGGATTCAGTAGCTACTTAGTTATTGAATCCATGTGTATTTTGAACATAACACTTAGATTCATTAGCTATTTAGCTACTGAATCCATATGTATTTTGAACATTGCATTCAGTAACTAGTTAGATACTGAATTTATATGTATTTTGAACATTGCACATGTATTCAGTAGCTAGTTATCTATTGAATCCATGGGTATTTTTTAACATTGCACATGGATTCAGTAACTAGTTAGCTACTTAATACATGTGTATTTTTTAACATTACACTAGGATTCAGTGGCTAATTAGCTACTGAATCCATATTTATTTTTAATATTGCATTCAGTAGCTAGTTAGCAACTGAATTCATGTGTATTTTTAATATTTCACATGGATTCAGTAGATAGTTAGCTACTGAATTCATGTGTATTTTGAATATTACACTTATATTTAGTAGGTATTTAGCTAATGAATTCATGTGTATTTTTGAACATTGTATTTGAATTTAGTAGCTAGTTAGCTACATAATTCGTGTGTATTTTGAACATTACACTTGAATTCAGTGGCTACTTAGTTAATAAATACATGTGTATTTTTGAACATTGTATTTGAATTAAGTAGCTAGTTAGTTACTGAATCCATGTGTATTTTGAACATTACAATTGTATTTATTAACTAATTAGCTACTGAATTCATGTGTATTTTGATAATTGCACATGAATTCAGTAGCTAATTAGCTAATGAATATATGTGTGTATTTTGAACATTGCACATGAATTTATTATAGTTGGTTAGCTACTGAATTAATGTGTATTTTTTAATATTGTACTTGGATTCAGTAGCTAGTTAGCTACTAAATTCATGTGTATTTTTGAACATTACACTTGGATTCAATAGCTAATTAGCTACTGAATACATGTGTATTTTGATCATTTCACATGAATTCAGTAACTATTAGTTACTGAATCTATGTTTATTTTTGATAAATCCAAGTGCAATATTCAAAATACACTTGGATTCAGTAGCTATTTAGCTACTGAATCCAATTGTATTTTGATAATTTTATTGTTGTTTAACATTTTTCTTTCAAAACCATATCGTCAGGGATATAGTTTGATTCGTATTGTCAAGACGGGAAAAACAGTGTTTTTTGGATTATTTTTTTCAATTTATAAATATTGAGATATTTAATTATGAAATTTGAGATAAATTTAAATGATGACGTGACAGATTTTGAAAGTGATGATCAAATAACATTTTACCTTCTAACTTTCACAAAACTAAAAAAATGCCCCGATTTTTTTTATAAAAGTATATTTAATCTAAATTATTAATTTATTTTAATCCAATGGTTATGATTGTTTCTCATGGTTCTCAATTTAAATAGGTTCACATTTGAGCAATTTCATATATGTATGTATATATATATATATTCCCTCCGTCCACATACTTACTTCACATTTTCTATTTTGGGCGTCCAAATACATACTTCACACTTTGTTTTTTTACTTAAAATGGAAAGTTTATATCTTTAAAATATTAACCCTACCCCACTCATTCTCTCTCCTACATTATTTTAATACTCACAACACCATTATAATTTATTATTTCCTCCACTCATTTTCTCTCCTATTTTACTTTCACACTCACAACACTTTCAATATAATACTCCCTCCTTAATTTACGTGAATACAGTAATTGTAAAGTAACTATGTGGACAGAGAGTATATATATATATATATATATATATATATATATATATATATATATATATATTACACACATAACATACATATTGCCATCTGCGGGCTAGTCCTACAGGCTATTATATGATATAGACCAAACATGAAACCAATATATAAACTGCATGGGGTATATATATATATTTCAAATGGAACCCCACACACACATGGATGTCGTAAGTCCTGGGCTCAAATCAGTAATTAACATGATGTACTTGATAGAAATTTACTTGCGCTCTTGAGTTTATTCCGTCTGTCCCTAAACCCTAAACGAGGGTTCATTTTACCCCATCTTCTTTGATTATTTTCCTCTTCCTTGAAGGCTATTTCTCCTTTGCTTGCCATTATTTTTTAACGCCTATTGAATACAGTGCATCTTACTTACAAAATCCCTCATATTAACTTTTCCCAACACCTCTATATATATATATATATATATATATATATATATATATATATATATATATATATATATGTATATATATATATATATGTATATATATGTATATATATATCTATAGTATAAGTTAGGGAAGGGTGTGAACAGTTCTTTGAACAGTGTCAATGGCCAAAATTCCTATTTTGCCCTCACTATTTTGTCTCTTTTCCATTTTGCCCTTAAAAAAAAATTAATTTAAAAAAAAATAATAAATTACGTGGCCTTGGACACGGGCATGTACTAGTATATATATATTCCAGCACAATGATTGAAACACCATTATTCAGCAGCCCCAAAATTGCTTCCATTTGCATGCCCCTTCTTAATGGATCATTCACATATTAATAGAGTTAATTTGTACTTGAAATAATAATGTCATATAGTGATATAATTAAGGACATTTATTAAATTTTTACTCTTTATGTAAATATGACACTAGATTTGTTTACAAGTCAATATTTGAAACTCAAAGTCAATGTTAGACATTCATTTAGGTATTGAGTGAGTACTACATAAACTGGCCATTTCCATGACAAAAATACCAATGAAAATGATGACGCAAGTATGGTTTGTGAAAGTTTCGTGTAGCTAGGAAACTTGGATCACGCAATAGGCAAAGGATGTGAGTACAGATGTGTCTCACAACTGTCCACACATCCACAGATAATGCAGCGGAATAAAACAATTAAATGTAAATAAAATGCAATAACTCAAGAGTTATATACGCTTACTGATCCGTGTGATCAGCAAACTAGGCTTACGCCCAAAAACCTTTCACTATAAAAACTTTTGTTTCTTACAAAAACAAATAAGTGAAAAACTAAAATATGAAAATACTAAACAAGTTCTAATCACCTTCTATGATATGAACAACTCCCCTTTCCCAAGTAGGACTTATTCAATCAGAAGTAAAACAAGAGAACTTTATGAAAACCTAGATGTGAGTTACGGATGTAAGCTCACAACCTAAACACAACTCAATCGAATGCTATGAAGTAAGTGTATTTTTCTCTCTAAACACGTAGCTTCTCTTTGTGCTGAATGCCTTGAATATATAGTGCACCATTGAGAAGATCTTCATGCAATCGACCTCTTCCTTTGTGAGAATCCTTTTCCTGTATAAAAACATAATCACACTCACAAGGAAATCAAATATTAGTAGGTTAGTCCTAATATAAAACTATGTACATAAATAAAAGATATTTACTATATTTACAATTCCTAGTCAAAGTAATATACTTATAAATCTCCATGAAAGTTCCAAAATCTTCTTACCATAATAGAAGACAAATTAAATAAGGAAACATAAATATGTTCCCAAAAACTCACGGTTTCAATCTCCCCCTATTTTGGACTTTCTGGTCAAAACCAAAGATTTATAACAAACATAATTTATGACCACAGAATATAGAAAAAAACATAACTCCCCCTGAATGGATGTGTGTCCAGATGTGTATACACATCCACACATAAAAACTGCAAAACAAGTATTAGAACAGAATACCAGCAGTTCATTGAGCAAAAGAAAAAACCATTCAGCCATGTCCTAATTAAAGCTATTACAAACCATTGTTTTAAAAACTAAAAACTAAAGCAGAAAATTAAAAATTGTCTTTAACAACCATCATAGCAAAACAACCAAAAAACTTTTCTCCCCCTAAATCACAGATCAAAATGTCTCCACTTAAAACCATAGCTTTAGCAAGCGGCGGCATTAACAGCAGCATCCCAGACTTCACTTCCAGCAGCAGCAGCATTAGAACTAGATTCTCCCCCTTTTTGACAAGAAAGTTTAGCATGCCATCTAAGGAGATTATCCCTAAGAGCTTTCAGATTGTTGGCATGGGCAATGGAGGCTTGAGCTTGAGCTTCAGCTTCTACAATTGCAGCATCTAAGTCCTTCATCTGAGCAATAAAATTCTCTTCAGATGTGACACCGGATGTGTCCACATCTTCCATACCAATCTCAGGAACTGTACCCAAAGGAAGATCCACATGTCTTTGTTTGGGTTCAAGCAGGGTCTTAGATTCCTTAAAGAGAGCAAAATTTTCAACAATTTCTTCTCCTTTCTCAGGCTTTACTCCATTGGCAATGAGGATTTGGGAAATCAAGGAAGGATAGGGTAAAGACCATTTCTTTGATGGAGACTCTCCATAATCACAAATCTTTCTAAAGATAAAGTCACCAAAATTAATGTGTCTCTTAATTCCCAATCTGTAAAGAAGCAAGGCTTGCACCCTAGTAACTGAGGTTTTGTTATTGGAGGGGCAAAGATTTGCAACAAGGATGGAGTGAAGAAAACAGTAAAGGGAAGATAAAGATCCACTTCCTAAGTCTTTAGGCTTCACAGGCCAAGAGGTTACTTTGCCATGTGTAATGGCAGACACAAGTTCATCATCCTCAATAGAAACCACATCATCCAAATGATCATACAACCCAAGAAAATCATTGATGATAGAAGGGGTAAAAGGAACAAATACTCCTCTAACATAAACACCAGGAGAATGAGGATAAGTTTTATCTAATCCCTTAGGCAGATTTGCATAGAACTCATAAACCAATTTGGGGTAGAAGGGAAGGGGATGGTCCACAGTCAAGAATAATCCTCTTTCCTCAAAAAACTTGTCCATACCAAGCTTAGCAAAAGTCTCCCTATCCCTTTTCATCTCAACAACAAAGGCTTTAGAGGAAATTAAAGCAAACCTATCAGCAGCCTTTTTGGATAAAAACTTTTTGGAAAAGGGTTTGGGGTTAGAGACCAGAGAAACAGAAGATGACATACCCTGTTCAGCTTTCTTTCGAGTAGATGTGCGTCTAGATGTGGGCACATCCTTAGACACATCCTTCACAGGGAATGGAACAATGATGGGTTCAACCTCAGTGTCATCAGCATCAGAGGAATCAATCTCTTGGTCTTCTTTCTCCTGATCAAGCTCTTCTCTTCCAAGCTTGAAGTTCTCATCTGAGGCAGTATCATCATCATCTGAACTTGAGTCAGTTTCATCATCAAAAGGCTCTAAGTCAGTTGCAGCCATCTTTTTCTTTCCCTTTAAATATATTAAGATTTTAGCTAAGGGCTCTTCATCACTAAAGGATATGAGGTCCTCAACAGGACCAGAAACCAAGGGAACAGAGGGATCAACAACAGGGACAGAGACATTATCCACAGGAGGTGAAGTAATAATGGGGATAATGGGATCAGATGAAATTATGGGAGAAATAGGAGCAATTGGCTCAACAGACTCTGCATGGGGAACAGTCTCAACAGGGATCAAAGGTTCAACATGGGGAGTATCAACAGGAATAACTGATTCAACAAGGGGAACAACCACAGAAGGGGTAATAGCAGGATCACTAACAGAGGAAGGGGGAATAGACGATTTAGCCCTAGTCCTGACAAGAGGAACTATTACCTCATCTTCTTCTTCTTCTTCAAGAACAATAGCAGTTGAAGATTTCCCGCCAGGTTTCGTTAGGTTCTTGGCTTTGTCAGACTCTGACAGCTTGCGAACCCTACCAGATCGACGAAGAGCACGCTGGGGCACAGGAGTTGTAGCAGACTTTGGGGGTTTTACTTGAGACAACTTCCTCTTCTTAGTTGAAGAAGGTTCTTCAGCGATGGCGACAGGAGCGACATCCGATGGTGGTATCACCGGAGAGGATGGAGCTTTAGGGTTTTCGGAGGAAGGAACCAATGTGGGGGATTTTGGAGCACTGGCTTCCATTGAAGGATCAGATGAAGGTGATGGAGATGAGAACTCAGCAAGAAACTTTGAAATTACAGGGTTTAAGATAACTGAATCCTCACCTTTAGCTATTGAAATTGGGGCAATATCAAGAATGTCTTTTTCTTGAATGATTGAATGCTCGGCCATTTAACAGAGTGATTTGGGTTGGTTGAACAGTGCAAAGAGAAATTAATGCTATGGTTTGAGATTGTGTGCAAAGAGAAGGAAGAACAAAGGGTTTTGTCAAGGTTTATGGGGGATGGGACGGATGTGAGGTATAATAAATACTCACAGCTCCCCCTTTCCAAATAGAATTAGGAATCCTTCTTCAAAAAGGTTTAACATACCACAAAATCCTTAGGAGTCCTCCAACGGCTAGAAACCTTTGAGGTTACTACACACAAGCACCTTCCAAGAAAATAAGGGATTAAAATAAATCAAGATTTTGTAAGATTTTTATGAAAACAAAACTTACTTCGGCATATCTTTATTTAAAACAGAATCCCAAAAGAATTTTCCAACCTTTTCAAACAAGGATTGATACACACCTTTTTCTTTCATGAAAGATATTGAAGATCAAAAACCTATATAATCAAAGAATGAACTAGGAAAGAAAATTAATTATCTAGCATATTTACAAAGCTCCTATATGTCCTAAAAATGCAATATGCCTAGCATGATGCAAACACACAGGTGAAGGAAATATTCTCAGCTTATGGATGTGGCATAGGATGTGAGTCACAAATGGGACACATTTAGATCACAAAAAGTCAATGAGCAATAATCCAATCTGCACAGCCTCTAGGATGCATCCACCAATTTTTTTTGTTGTGGATTTTTGCAATGTGAGTAGCTTTCACTTTACTTGATCCCAAAGATAGCCCTTTTTCCCAATGATCTTATCAAGTTTGACTTCAAGTTTTCTTATGAAATTCACTTGATCACAATGGTATGGCTTCATACTAAGGGTGAAGCAGCTGTTTCTCACATATATATATATATTTTTTCTTTTAGCACCCACTGTGAGATACCTAGGAAGGTTATACCAAGTTATTAAAAGATAACATGGACAGGAAATACTCACAATTAAGTGATCAAAAATAATGTCAAAGATGAAGACTCACAAGTGACCACACTGAGAAATTTCGTGCTAATGCATGATATTTTTGGATTTTTCTTTTTATGATTTTTTTTTTTTCAGTTAAACTAATCTACAGATGTGTTAGAGGATGTGAGACACATCTGGTCTCACAACCTTAGATATCACACAAGCCAAGAGACTTCCTCAAGGAGGAAAATCTCTCCAAATCTAATGCCTTTGTAAATATATCAGCCAATTGATTTTCAGTCCCAACAAATTCCAGACACACAGTTTTTTGCTCTACAAGATCTCTAATGAAATGATGTCTAATATCAATGTGCTTTGTTCTAGAATGTTGGACAGGATTTTTAGATATGTCCAAGGCACTTTTGTTATCACAAAAAGCAGTCAAAACTTTGCTATTCAATCCATAATCTTTTAACATTTGATTCATCCAAAGTAATTGTGTGCAGCAACTCCCAAGGGCAACATATTCAGCCTCAGCAGTGGATAAAGACACACAATTTTGCTTCCTACTATACCAAGACACAAGGTTATTACCTAGGTAGAAACATCCACCAGTGGTACTCTTTCTATCATCACTATTTCCAGCCCAATCAGAATCAGTGTACCCAACCAAATTTGTGTTTGTTTCTTTAGAGTAATGCAGACCTAGGTTTACAGTCCCACTCACATACCTAATGATTCTTTTCAAGGCTTTAAGATGGGACACTTTAGGGTTGGCTTGGTATCTAGCACGTAGACATACACTGAACATAATGTCGGGTCTACTTGCGGTGAGGTAAAGCGGACTTCCTATCATGCTTCTATAAAGGGTTTGATCAACACTCTCACCATCGAATCATGACTTAGCTTTTGGGAAGATCCCATTGGGGTTCTTTGATGTGAAGAGTGTTCAAGCTCAAACTTTTTCACAAGATTCTTGGCATATTTAGGCTGAAATGAACATGCCATCTTTGAATTGCTTAATCTGTAAGCCTAAAAAAAAGTTCAACTCACCTACCATACTCATCTCAAATGTGGAAGTCATGCTATCCACAAATTCAGCTAGCATTGGATCAGAATTTGATCCAAACACAATGTCATCTACATAGATTTGTGCCACAAGAATCTCCTTCTTATTTCTCCTCACAAACAAGGTTTTGTCAACCTCACCTCTCTTGAATCCTAGTTGAAGCAAATGGTCAGTCAACCTACCATACCAAGCTCTAGGGGCTTGCTTTAGCCCATACGAGCTTTCTTCGGCTATACACATGGTTAGGATATTTGGAGTCCACAAAGCCTTTAGGTTGTTCAACATAGGCTTCCTCATTTAATATCCCATTTAAAAAGGCACTCTTGACATCCATTTGATGAAGAGTAATCTTGAGGTAACAAGCAATGGCTAACAAAAGCCTAATGGACTCAATTCTTGCAACAGGAGCAAATGTCTCCTCAAAATCAATTCTCTCAATTTGAGTGTAACCTTGAGCAACTAACCTAGCTTTATTTCTAGTTATCACACCTTGCTCATCAGTTTTGTTCTTGAAAATCCATTTAGTTCCTATGACATTACCATGTGAGGGTCTAGGAACAAGAGTCCATACCTCATTCTTTTCAAATTGAATTAATTCATCTTGCATAGCCATAATCCAGTCAGCATCTTTCAATGCTTCAGTAACATTCTTAGGTTCAATTTTAGAAACAAAACAACAGAAGCTTACTTGTGAGTATGCTGAGGAGCAACTCCATAAACCAGCCATCTTTCTATAATCAACTTTGTCCTTTTGTCTAGTTCTCACTTAAGCATGCACATCTCCCACAACTTGTGAAGTGGGGTGGTTTTTCTGGATTTTTGAAGGGATATCCTTTGACCTATCCACACACCCATTCACATTACCTTCTGGATCATCATCCTGATCAGAATCAGAGGAACTATCCTCAGTTACAGGAGTTTGAGTGGATGTGGGTGCAGATGTGGGTTCAGATGTGGAGGCAGATGTGTCCACATCCTTGGTTACATCCTTATCAGGTTCAACATTTTTATCAAGACCTGGAAGCTTCTTTTGATTTTTCAAGCACCTGTTTCTTCATCCTTCCAAAGTCCAGCAAGCAACCCAAACATCATCCTCAAGGCCAGTCTTGAGGTTGAGATCAAGTGAGTCATCAAATTTAACATTAGCGAGATTCCATAATGGTCTTAGTTTTGAGATTGAAAACTCTGTAAGCTCTACTGTTTGTGGAATAGCCCATGAAAATTGCTTTGTCACTCTTTGAATCAAACTTGGACAGTATTCTCTATCATTGAGAATATAACAAACACAACCAAACACATGAAAATATTTTACAGTTGGTTTCTTTCCAAGGAGGATTTGATATGGGGTGACGGTGCTACCAATCCTTAGGAACACCCTATTGCCAATGTGGCAAGCGGTGTTTAAAGCTTCTGCCCAAAATTTTTGGACAAGTTCTTTGAACTTAGCATGACCCTAGCCATTTCTTGCAAGGTTCTATTCTTTCTTTCAGCAATTCCATTTCTTTGTGGGGTGATTGGTGCAGAAAACTCATGAGTGATTCCCTTAGAATTGCAAAAATTGGTGAACATTTGATTCTCATATTCGGTGCCATGGTCGACCTAATCCTCACAAGTCTTAAGACCATAAAGATTTCTAACTCTTTTGTACCAATTCTTGAATTCTCCAATTGTTTCGACTTTTCTCTTAAGAACATTACCCAAGTGTACCTAGAATAATCATCAACACACACAAAGGCATACTTTTTCCTACCAAAGCTTTCTACTTCAATAGGTCCCATTAAATCGGTATGAATCATCTCCAAACATCTAGTTGTGGAGCATTGTTGGACCTTTTTATGTGATGCTTTTGTTTGTTTTCCCTTTTGACATGAACCATGAGACATCGGGGTTCTTGAAGTTTAGTTTAGGGAGGTCTTTAATGGCTTCAAACCTTTGAAGTTCTTCCAGAGTTCTACGGCTAGCATGCCCTAATTTTTGGTGCCACGTATTGACATCATTAGCTTTTGAGCTTAGGCAAGAAAGATTGTCACCAAATTGGTAACAATTATCGGCAGATCTAGGACCGGTAAACACACATTTATTATCCTTATCAAACACTTCACACAAGTGCTTATCAAACTTCACAAATAGGTCATCATCACACGGTTGATCGATGCTTATTAGGTTGGCTTTCAAGCCTTCCACATGGTACACATTGTGCAATTTTGGGAGACCCTTGACATCTAGGGTTCCTTTCCCAACAATCTTTCCTTGAGCACCTCCACCAAAATTTACTTTCCCTCCATTTATCACTTCATAATCAAGAAGGACTGCTTGGTTTCCAGTCATGTGCCTAGAGCACCCACTATCAAAATACCAAGAGCCAGAGACAGTACTCTTGAGGGAAGAGTAGACAACATTGCAGGTGGTAATTGGTTTGGCCACCCACTGTTTAACAGTTTTCTTTTTGGGTTGCAGAGGTCTCAGATTATTTGGATGTGTGTTAGGATGTGCATACATCTTCTCACACATACGAGGCTGTTTGAAGTTACCGCAGATTTTTTATCAGCCTTAAGTTTGTAACAGAAGGGCCTAATGTGACCAGGAGCTAGGCAGTAATGGCAAATGTAATGCCTCTTCCTTGGTCTCTTCTCACTCAGAATGACTTTTTCTTTAAAAGCTTGTTTTTTCACACTTTTAGAGGTAGAAGCCTCACATCCCTCCTTTACAAAATTATTTTCAAAACCTATACCAATTTTGTCACGTTGACCCATAGAAAAAGCTTCTTCCATTTTCATTTTACTTTTGTTTAACTTAGTAAAAGTATTATCAGCTTTTTCACATTCATTCTTGAATTTTTCAAGGTCAACTTCTCTTTTGGTCACAAGGACTTCTAGTCTTGCAATGGTATCTTTTTGAGCATCATTTTCTTTTGAAAGTACAGCTTTTTCATCTTCACAAGCAGCCAATTTATCAGAAAGAGATTTGTTTACCTTAACAAGTACCTCAATTTTGTCCAATCTTTTCATCCAATCTGTATGCAGCTCCTTGTATGTGGCAAAAAGTTCCTCATAGGGAATGTCCCTTTCTTCATCTTCATCGTCTGAATCTCCTTTTACAGAGAAAGCTTGATTCGGCTCCGATTCGAGATGTGACACCAGATGTGTACACAACTGAGCCCACATCCAAGGGATTTTCAGGAGTATATTCTTGTATATCTGCAGAAAAGGCATTAAACACAGAATGGCAATTTAAGACAGACATATTAGCCACTTCTTCTTCCTCATCCTCACTGTCACTAAGGGTAGCAGTTAAGCTCATTCCCTTCTTTTTAAGTGTGTTAGCACACTCATTTGCATAATGACCAAAGCCACGACATGCCCTACATTGGACAGATTCAGATGATTTATTTTCAAAACTTGGTTTCTTGAATCCAGTGTCAGTGCTAGGTTTTGGCTTTTCAGTAGTACTGGAAGTAAGTCTATTGGGGAATTTGCTTATCCTTCTATTTTTCAAGTATAGAACTGAATTTCTTTGAAATAAAAGCTACATCCTCATCTTCAAGATTAGACTTGTCAATTTCGGAGGATAATTCCACAAGCTCTTTTGGTAGAGGCGGCGGCACTTTTGAGGGCAAGACTGTGTGTTTTGTTCTTTTTCTGAGCCTCAAGGTTAAGCTCAAACACAGTCAAGATTCCTATGATAGTGTCAAGACCTACAGTGTTTGTGTCCTTTGTTTCTTCAATCACAGCTACTTTAATGTTAAACCTCTCAGGCAAGGTCCTTAGAATTTTACTAACAAGTCTTGCATTGGAGATAGTTTCTCCTAGACTTGTGCATTCATTTGAAATCTCATGAATCTTAGCAGCATATGACACAATATCCTCAGTTTCTTCCATTCGAAGTAACTCAAACTTATCCATTAAAATTCTAAGCCTGGTAGCCTTCACACTTGGTGCTCCCTCACATTGAGTTTGCAAAATATCCCAAGCAGTTTTGGCTATACTCTCATTTGTTATAAGCTTGTACATATTCCCAGAAACATGGCTGGAAATAGCACCCATGGCTTTTGAATTGTAATTAGCAGCTTGTATTTCATCAAGAGTCCATTGTTCTTCAGGTTTTCTTTCAAAAAAGGATTCACCAACACCAGAAGATGGCTTTTTCTCCACAGTAGGAGGTTGCCATGCAACAAGAATGCACATCCAAGCTCTTTCATCAATACTTTTGATGTAATTTCGCATTTTAGACTTCCAAAGAGAATAATTTGTGCCATCCAAGACAGGAGGCCTATTTTGGTGATTTTGGCATTCCATAATGACTACACTTTCTGGATCAACACTCAGTAATATTTCGAGAGTTGGCTCTGATACCAATTGAAAGTTTCGTGTAGCTAGGAAACTTGGATCACGCAATAGGCAAAGGATGTGAGTACAGATGTGTCTCACAACTGTCCACACATCCACAGATAATGCAGCGGAATAAAACAATTAAATGTAAATAAAATGCAATAACTCAAGAGTTATATACGCTTACTGATCTGTGTGATCAGCAAACTAGGCTTACGCCCAAAAACCTTTCACTATAAAAACTTTTGTTTCTTACAAAAACAAATAAGTGAAAAACTAAAATATGAAAATACTAAACAAGTTCTAATCACCTTCTATGATATGAACAACTCCCCTTTCCCAAGTAGGACTTATTCAATCAGAAGTAAAACAAGAGAACTTTATGAAAACCTAGATGTGAGTTACGGATGTAAGCTCACAACCTAAACACAACTCAATCGAATGCTATGAAGTAAGTGTATTTTTCTCTCTAAACACGTAGCTTCTCTTTGTGCTGAATGCCTTGAATATATAGTGCACCATTGAGAAGATCTTCATGCAATCGACCTCTTCCTTTGTGAGAATCCTTTTCCTGTATAAAAACATAATCACACTCACAAGGAAATCAAATATTAGTAGGTTAGTCCTAATATAAAACTATGTACATAAATAAAAGATATTTACTATATTTACAATTCCTAGTCAAAGTAATATACTTATAAATCTCCATGAAAGTTCCAAAATCTTCTTACCATAATAGAAGACAAATTAAATAAGGAAACATAAATATGTTCCCAAAAACTCACGGTTTCAGTTTGGGTGCTGGTGCAAGCATTGCTCATGCTAGAATTTTCATTTTAGTGCACATTGTGGGGCGTCAAACTGAATCGTATTAATTAAGCTGAACAAGGTATTAGTACTTGAGTTTTGATTATCTTAATATGTAAACAAAAAACTGCTCCCTCCGTTCCTAAATGTTTGTCCCATTTAATTTTTTTTTGTTGAACTTTGACCACAAAATCGGAAGAAACGCAAAAAAATTAACACTTCTGTAGGAATGGAGGAAGTAGTACTTCTTAACTTAACTTAACGATCATACATTCATTTATGTCGCTACCTATAGTTGTCACCTGAAACTTCAAGTAGCGTTTAACGTGTCCCTAAAACTTTAAGTAGATTGGCATGCACTGTTTTACCAATAATAAGCACAGGGCTGGGTACACAATTTGTGTACTTTAAAGTACTAACCTTTCTTAGTTTCTTGTATTTTTTTTTCTTTTCACAGCAGCATAATAACATGATGTCTTTCCAGCTTTTAACAATTTCCTGACAAATTAAATGGTTAAATAGATCTTATATAAATTTGTTGCACGAACTCGATTGGGACAAGCTTCAAACATGAATATAATTCATAAACAAATTTAATTAATGTAGAGCGGAAAAAAAAAAGATTAAAATTAATTAGAAACGCTTCGTGACATGAAAAAAAAAAATATCAAGCTTTTTCTACATGTTTAACAGCTCTCCACCATGGTTTAACAAGAATCCAATTCAACTCCAACTCCAAAACTCCCTCTCTCCACCAACATCCTCTCGAGCTCGATTGGCCGGCAAGGGATTGTCAAGGCACCCTCTTGAGCAAATCCATACTCTTCTGCAGCTCCCTCAAGAAGTATCAAGAAAGACGGATGTGAAAGGTAACTCAATGGAACTACAAATCTCTTTTCCTCATCAATTTCTACCGCAATCACAGCAAAATGGCCTTCTTTCACATCTTCTGGTAGGTTAGAAGACAATGATTTGTGGTACAAGTGAAGAAGACTCTTTTGTAACCTACACACTACTACTTTTAGGTTGAAAAAGCTAGAGCTAGTCTTTTTCTTGACAATATTGATACTTCTTAGCTTTGCCATTTTATTTTTGTTGCTAATGGTTTTATGACCGCATTGTATTTATACGTGAGAAAGGAGATGTGATAAGGTGAAACACTTGGTGTTTTAGGGAGCGAGACGAATTGACATAAGTGATTGCAGACCATTGCACATGCTTCTCACCCATGAAATGTCATTGTAGGTGGCTACATTTGCCAGAAAATTGTTAAAGTTAAAGTATGAGGTTTCACCTTAAAACCAATTGGTGATAAAGGGAGTAGCTAGCCCAGGATCTTTATATATTATAGGCAAGGTTTGTCAATTCCCAATGTGGGATAATATCTCTAACACGCCCCCTCACGTGTAGCGGGCTTTGCCAAAGCTTACAACGTGGACTTATCAACCGGGTGGCGCGGAGTAACATCGTGGGCCGTTGGGCCTGCACGAGTAAGAACCAGGCTCTGATACCATGTTAAAGTCTGAGGTTCCCCCTTAAAACCAATTGGTGATAAGGGGAGTAGCCCAGGATCTTTATATATTATAGGCAAGGTTTGTCAATTCCCAATGTGAAATAATATCTCTAACAAAAATAAGTATCTGCAAAGCCCCATTTTTGTTCAAAGGGTCTCCAAAATGATAAAATTATCATATTTCTTACGTATGAATGTACTTTAATTACTGAATCTCAAAAATGATGAACGGTGGAAAAGCCCGATTTTTTCCCTCAAATATTTTTTGCAATGTCCTCAAGTATACGATTTTTGCAATGTCCTCACTCCATAAACGGAGACGTCAATTTTTTTAACGAGGAGGGGCACATGCTATCACGTGAATAACAGCCGTTATAAATTTAACTTTCTAGATCAAACACAACCACAAACTATCAAAAAGATCACACCATTTTATTACCATTTCTTCAAATTCATATCATCAAAAACACCATTTTTTGATGGATTTTCAATGACGGAAAGTTAAATTTACAACGGTTGTTATTCACTTGATAGCACGTGACCCTCTGTCGTTAAAAAAATTGACATCTCCATTTACTGAGCGAGGACATTGCAAAAATCATGGATTTAATTGAGGACATTGCAAAAAATTAAATTTCAATGAGGACATTGCAAAAGCATGATTTCTTTTGTTACCAAAATATAGGTTTTACCATTTTAGGAATAAACGGATGTAGTGAGTGAGGACGGAGGAGGTATTATTTCATAATCATCAGCAATGTCTCTATAACAATCTTATTCCTTGAATTCCAAAATGTTTATAATCATATACTTATATACTTATAAGAGAAGGGAAGGGCTATTCTCACTACACTTATTACTTAATACTCTCTCCGTTCCGTTCGAAGTGTCTCAAAATGAGATTGGCGCGAGAATTAAGGAAAATGAGGTAAGAAAGAGAAAAGGTTAAATGTTGTGAGTATGAAAAATTAAATAGGAGAGAGAATGAGTGGGATGAATAGTTAGGAGAGAGAATGTTGTGAGTGTAAAAGTAAAGTAGGAGAGAGAATGAGTGGGGTAGGAAGAGTATAAAAATAATAAAAACTTTTCATTTTGGGATTGAGACACTTTAAATGAGATGCCCAAAAAGAAAAGTTGAGACACTTCGAGCGGGACGGAGGGAGTATTACGCTTCCACTACATTTAAAAAATAGACACAATTACCCTTTCATACTTTTATAAATAGACATAATCATTCATTCGTTTTATAAGGAAATAATGATCATTCTATAATAAATTATTCCACATCTATTTTACTTATCAGCTATATTTTATATATATATATCCACTACATTTATTTATTATATATTTGTATTTTTTATCTTTATTTTTTCATAATAAAAAAACAAATTACACGCACTCCAATAATTATACACATATTTTATTGAAATAAGACTTGAAATATTTGACAAATATTAAAAATACTTATCAATATAATGAATTTGACAATATATTGTTTAAAATTAATCTATGTCTTCAAATTATTTAGGGTCCGCTTCCGAGTATTTAAAGGAGAGAAAAGAAAGGGAGGGGAGAGAAGGGGAAGGGAAAGAAGGGGAGTGATGGGGAAGGGAAACAAGAGGAGATGCGGGAATTAAATAAATTGTTGAAGTACTCATGAGTTTAGAAGGAAAAGAAAGGGGAAAAAAATTGAATTACATTTGTAACCTTAATGAAAGGAAAAGAGAGAATTATACTCGAGGGGTAAAATAGGTTTAACAAAAAAATTTATTTTATACGATTTTCTTTCCTTTCAATTCCTCCCATTTTTTGTATGATTGTGTAGTAGAGAAAATTTAAAAAAAATTCCTTCATTTTCCTTCCACTTCCTTGCTAAAAAATCTCGGGAACAACTTAAGGGGAAAAAATATATTAGATTTCCTCTTATTTCCTTCCCTTTCTCTAATTTTTAAAGGGTTTATTACAAAAAAAAAAAAAAAATCTCACTAAAAAAGATGGCATTTACAAAAAAAAATGTAAGATGGAAAATTACAAAAAACTTTTTTTTTGTTTTTTTTTTTATCAGTTTTAGTCAAACAACTGATAATTTCAGTTATCAGTTGTTCAAACAAGTGATAATTTCAGTTATCAGTTGTTTACAACTGATAACTAAAATTATCAGTTGTTTGAAGAGTAATTTGTGCTTCAAATAACTGATAATTTCAGTTATCTCAAACAACTGATAATTTCAGTTATCAGTTGTAAACAAGTGATAACTGAAATAATAAGTTGTTTGAACAACTGATAACTAAAATTATCAGTTGTTTGACCAAAACTGATTAAAAAAAACAAAAAAAACACTACAAGGAAAAACGGATTTAGCTACGGCAAATTCCGTAGCTAAAATGAAGAATCCGTAGCTAAATCGTGTTTAGCTACGGATTTATTCCGTAGCTATTCCGTGGGTTGCAGGTTTGTCGCTAAATTGGGCGTCGCTGTTTTGTAGCTGTTTTAGAGACGGATATGTCCGTCTTTAATTTAGAGACAGATATGGCCGTCTCTAAATTAGAGACAAATATATCCGTCTCTAAATTAGAGACAGATATGTCCGTCTCTAAATTAGCTACAGATATGTCCGTCTACGGGTTAGCGACAGATTTTTCGTCTCTATTTAAATTCTTGTTTTATTTTCGAACCATTTTAGCCACGGATATTTCCGTCGCTAAATTGATATTTTTTTAAAAAAAATTAAATATATATTTAAAAATATATATTAATATATTTTAAATATAAATATATATATATATATATATATATATATATATATATATATATATATATATATATATATATATATATATTAAAATATATAAATATATATTTTTAAATATATATTAAATCAGTCCCTTAGCTTCTTTTTTTTCAAATCAGTCCCTTAACTTTTATTATTTTCATATCAGTCCCTTAACTATTATTATTATCAAATCAGTCCCCTAAATTTCTTTTATACTCAAATAGTCCTCACAAACTTCCACCACCAATCACCACCCATCACCACCAGCAACCACCGGCAACCACAATCAACCACCAAATCTGAAAAAATAAAAATTACCATACTAGGTTTTCAAAATTTTGAATCTTTACAAAATCACCAAAAAATTCAAAATCAAAATCCAACCAAATCGAAATCTGAGTTTCCAGGCAAAATCGAAATGAAACCCAAATCTGGGTTTATAAATCTCAAGCAAACCCAAATCGATCGGCAACCCTTTTCTCTCTCTCTGTTCGGATTGTGAGTGACGGCCGGACTACACCATTGCATTTTTTAAAATGAAGAGAGAGAGAGAGAGAAAGAGAAATGAGGAGAAAGAGAGAGAGAGTGACGGAGGGAGAAGTTGACTTGAGGCCGTGGTGTCGCCGGAGGATGAAGAAGACGGTGAGGGAAATGAGAGAGAGAGAAACCGTTAATATGCCAAGCTGCGGAAGTGGAAACTGCCAACGGAGAAGTGAATCGCCGGCGCCATCGGAGAAGTGAATCGCCGGCTGCAGAGGGAGGGGGAGCGTAGAGAGAGAGAAATCGATCTGATTGGATTGAAAATGTGGAAAGAGAGAGAGAGAAATGATGAGAGATATAGGGGGGAGAGTAATTGATTTTGTTTAAAATGTTATGGGCCTTTGGATTGAATGGTTTGAAGGGTCAGATCTTGCTTTGGCTCTAATCCTCATGAAATTTTGAAACCCAATCAAGCAATGCCACATCACATACTTATATTTATTTCACACTATATTATACGTTAACTAAAATATTTATGCCTAATATTAAGAATAATAAAATTTATTATTAAAAATATTTATTAATAAATTATTAATTATATAATTGATTAATTAATTAATATTAATATTAATTATATAAACAGTAATAATATTAATAATAGTATTAATAATAACTAGTAATTTTTATTATTTTTTATTGAATAGAAAAAAATATTTTAGATTTTTTTTATTACTGAAATTTACAAAAAATTATCTAAAATATTTACATGCTTTTATTTGATTTACCCAAAATTTTAGTTATAGTAGTATGCCTAATATCAAGAATAATAACATTATCATATAATTAGTAATAATCCTTAATAATAAGACTAATAATGATGTTATTTTTAATTATTCAATTATATAATTGAATATATTAATAATAATTATTATATAATTAATGATAATATTAATAATAACTAGTAATAATACATAATATCAAAAATAATAATGTTATTAATTAATAATAATACTCATTAATTTAATTATTTTAAATTTATTAATAACAATTTAATAATTTAAACTTCTAAGAAATATTAATATACCTAATTAATAATTGATATTAATAAATTATAAAAAAATACTTATTAACAATAACAATAATTTAATCTTTAAAGAAAATAGTAATTAGTAATAATACTTAATAATAAGAATAATAATGATGTTATTGTCAAAATGGTATACGGCTATCACATTTAATTTTTTAAAATTTTTTTCTACATTCTAAATGACATTTAAAGTGTTTTTCATCTCTATGACTTTCCTCAAAATCCAAATGGAAATTGAGTTACAAATATGTGTCATTATTTAGGATTTTTAGGATTTTATGTGTCCCGATCTTGTGAAAATAGTATACGGCTATCTCGTTTATTATTTTTTTTTTTTTCTACATTCTAAATGACATTTAAAGTGTTTTTCATCTTCATGACTTTCCTCAAAATCCAAATGGAAATTGAATTACAAATATGTGTCATTATTTAGGGTTTTAAGGAATGTGTCCCGATCTTGTGAAAATGGTATACCGCTACCTCGTTTATTTTTTTAATTTTTTTTCTACATTCTAAATGACATTTAAAGTGTTTTTCATCTTGATGACTTTTCTCAAAATCCAAATGGAAATTGAGTTACAAATATGTGCCATTATTTAGGGTTTTTAGAGTTTTATGTGTCCCGATCTTGTGAAAATGGTATACGGCTACCTCGTTTATTTTTTTTTAATTTTTTTATACATTCTAAATGACATTTAAAGTGTTTTTCATCTTTATGACTTTCCTCAAAATCCAAATGGAAATTGAGTTACAAATATGTGCCATTATTTAGGGTTTTAAGGAATGTGCCCCGATCTTGTGAAAATGGTATACGGCTACCTCGTTTATTTTTTTAAAATTTTTTTCTACATTCTAAATGACATTTAAAGTGTTTTTCATCTTTATGACTTTCTTCAAAATCCAAATGAAAATTGAGTTACAAATATGTGTCATTATTTAGGGTTTAGGGTATAGGGTATAGGGAATATGATTTAGGGTTTAGGGGTTAGGGTATAGGGTATAGTGTTTAGGGTATAGGGGTTAGGGTATAGGGTATAGGATTTAGGGTTTAGGGGTTAGGGTATAGGGTTTAGGGTTTAGGGTATAGGGTTTAGGGGTTAGGGGTTAGGGTTTAGGGTTTAGGGTTTAGGGTTTAGGGTATAGGGTTTAGGGGTTAGGGTATAGAAAAAAAGATAGAAAAAAACTAAACAAATGAAAGTATATAGAAGAAAAGTCAAAAGAGGGACGGACTACCCTATATTTTTTTTTTTTTTTAAAAAAATTTTTATTGACCAGAAAACAATATTTTAGCCTTTGTTAATCAGTGGTTTTTTTGAGAAAAAGTTATAGAAAAAAAGATAGAAAAAAACTAAACAAAAGAAAGTATATAGAAGAAAAGTCAAAAGAGGGACGGACTACCCTATATTTATTTTTTATTTTTAAAAAAAAAATTTCTTGACTAGAAAACAATATTTTAGCCTTTGTTAATCAGTGGTTTTTTTAGAAAAAGTTATAGAAAAAAGATAGAAAAAAACTAAACAGTATATAGAAGAAAAGTCAAAAGAGGGACGGACTACCCTATATTTATTTTTTATTTTTAAAAAAAAATTATTGACTAGAAAACAATATTTTAGCCTTTGTTAATCGGTGGTTTTTACAAAAAGTTCTATAAAAAAGATTGAAATTAACTAAACAAATTAAAGTATATAGAAGAAAAGTCAAAAGAGGGACGGACTACCCTATATTTATTTTGTATTTTTTAAAAAAATTTTATTGACTAAAAAATAATATTTTAGACTTTGTTAATCGGTGGTTTTTTAGAAAAAGTTATAGAAAAAAAGATAGAAAAAAACTAAACAAATGAAAGTATATAGAAGAAAAGTCAAAAGAGGGACGGACTATCCTATATTTATTTTTTATTTTTTAAAAAAATTTATTGACTAGAAAACAATATTTTAGCCTTTGTTAATCGGTGGTTTTTTTAGAAAAAGTTATAGAAAAAAAGATAGAAAAAAACTAAACAAATGAAAGTATATAGAAGAAAAGTCAAAAGAGGGACGGACTAGCCTATATTTATTTTTATTTTTTAAAAAAATTTTATTGACTAGAAAATAATATTTTAGCCTTTGTTAATTAGTGGTTTTTTTTTTGAAAAAGTTATATAAAAAAAGATAGAAAAAAACTAAACAAATGAAAGTATATAGAAGAAAAGTCAAATTTAGAGACGGATACTAAATCTGTCTCTAAATTTTAGAGACAGATGTTGAATCTGTCACTAAATTAGAGACGGATTCAAAAATCTGTCTCTAAATTAGAGACGGGTTAAAATCTGTCTCTAAAGTTTAGAGACGGATTCTGAATCTGTCTCTAATTTAGAGACGGATTCTGAATCTGTCTCTATTTTAGAGACAGATACAAAACCCGTCTCTAAAATTTAGAGACGGAATCTGAATCCGTCTCTAAATTAGAGACGGAATCAGATTTCGTCTCTAAATTAGAGACGGATTCGGATTCCGTCTCTGATTTAGAGACGGATTCAGATTCCGTCTCTGAATTAGAGACGGATTCATATTCCGTCTCTGAATTAGAGACGGAATCTTAATATGTCTCTAATTTAGAGACGGAATCTGAATCCGTCTCTGATTTTTGGTTCCGTCTCTAATCTGTCTCCAAATTAGCTACGGATTCCGTCCGTCTCTAAATTTCCGTCTCTAAATCCGGTTTTCCTTGTAGTGAAATTATAATTTCGAACTTATGTGTTTTTTTTTATTTTTTTTGTAATTTCCATCCTTCCAAAGTAGATTTTTGTAAATGCCTCATTTTTAAAACTCGTGAACACACCCTTATAGTTTGACCAAGTAGTTTAATATTTAAAGTATACTACGAATGAGTAAGTATTATAAAAATTATAATTTATAGAATTATTTTATTAATATACTTAGTAAAATATTTCCAAGAATTATTTTTTGCAAATACGTAATGGAAAATATTTTTAGAAATATTTGTGATGATACACATCAATCTATGTTTTGACAAAAATATATGAGAAAATATTTTAACTACAAAAATATTTATATCCAACATTTCTTATTAATTTTATAAATTTCAAAGAGAGAATTCTAAACTATCAATCTACCTTAATTATAGATCCTAATCTTGGTATTATATTTATCTACAAATATAATTCGATTTACACAAATCTTTACATAATATATACATATTCTATCACTCCCCTGTAGTCATAACAAAACTTAATTAACAGACGGTGGGACTGTACTGAAAATCAGCAAACAAAATAAGAGGAAGACCCTTCGTAAATATGTCCACAATTTGATAACGAGATGGGACATGAAGAACATGAACATGACCTTGGGTAACTTTTTCTCGAACGAAATGATATCCATTTCAATATGCTTCGTTTTTTGATGATGAATATGATTGCCCGAGAGATAGATTGCACTGATATAGGGTTCCGACTGTGGTTGCTAGAACAGCAGCCTGACTGTCGTTGGTGTCCCTGTTTTTACCGGCCATCTTTCAATGATCGAACTTTTTTTTATACCAATAGACACTGCGTAATACAACAAAAAAGGATAACCACCGAAGGGAGTTCCTTGAACAGAAGAGATCTATTGAAGAGATCCTTCAAAAAAAAAAAAAAAACGGCTACTAGGGTTTCACACAAGATGCAAGAATACAACTCTATAAAATTAATAATATCAGAGTTCGAAGTTTAATCTAACCCTAGATGAGTATTAATACTTTTAAGTTTTAACAAAATACTAGAAAGCAATAAAACCTGAAAAATAAATGCCAAAAATATTCCTACTTGATGTTCAAAAATCGACAAGAAAAAGAAAAATAAAAATGTGACACGGCACGGTCGTGCCCTTAACACTGAACGGGCGTACAGAAACCTTTCAGAAAACATCACCCAATCACACGATCGTATACCTCGTTTCTTCTCAGTCGCTCTTGGACATGTCGGCATGAGATGGCTTTACATGGTCTTGCTCAGTCCCACACTCGGTCGTGTTGTCTTCGGCCAGTTGTCTTCGGCTAGCTTTCCCCGATTCCAGCCATGTTTCTTCTTAGCCCTGCTCTGGCTAATCTATGTTGCATAAAAAATGAAGCTCCAAGAGTAGGTTTCGGAGCCAACACGTTTCAGAAACCACATTGGTGATGCCACAGTACTCTGCCATGGTACTTAACTGAGACAAAGTTGATTGGTGTTTAGCAGACTAAGACACAAAATTATCCCCCAAAAACATGCCATAGCCGGAGGTAGAACAACGTGTATCAGGGAAACCACCCCAATCTGCGTCAGTATAAGAACGTAGAGAAGTAGGAGGCGAGGGATACAAAGGAAGTTGGGGCTTTGCCCTTGAAGCCAATGGGGGCGTTGAAGCTTCTGCCGAGGAGGGCAATGTCGGGCAAGAAGCCCATACTAAAAAGGGGCCTAGTTCCCATTCGTAGTTCCTGAGGCCGAGGAGGTCCTAGGGTAAGCCGGTCTGACTAAGACCGAGGGGCCAGAGGCTGCCCAAAGGACTCCTGGCCAAAAAAGGCCAAGTACTAGGGTCATTCCGGATGAGCCCTCCTAAAAAAGGGTTGTTGTTGGTTCTTCCTCCGAGGGGGTCACTGCACGGCATGTAAAGACTTATGCCGAGGCTGAGAAGGTGTCTAAAGAATGGACAGTCCCTACCATCAAAGGTTTAGATGTATTGGCCATGAGGGGCCAAAAGCTTAGGCTCGGCCAGCCAATTATCAACCGGGCCTTGGACGAGGACTTGCTCGATCAATTTATTGATATGAATCTAAGCAGGGATCATCTGGCCAACAGGAAAGGCCTCCTTCTCAACGAGGTAACCTTCTCGTCATTCACTTTTCCCTTTTGTTTTTCATAACACTTGTAATTTTTTGCTGATGGTGATGTTTTTCTTTGTTTGTGTAGCTTGCAACTGTGACTGCCTATGAGGTCATCAGGAGGAAGGCAGTTGGTGACCTGGAGCAACGCCTTGATCGTCAGATTGAGAAAAACAAGTCCGACCTGGCCAAGGCAGTTGAACTGCTCAAGTCCCTTAATAAGGAGGTTGATGAGCATAAGGTGGCCAAGGCGGCTCAAGCTAAGGCCGAGGAAGCCAACAAGGCTGGGCAAGCTGAGATTTAGAATATCGTGGCTGAGCTCAAGGCAAATATGAGGAGGCTGATGCCCGGTATAAGCAGTTGGAGGCCATCTTGCCTATTGAAATTACCCGGATTCGCGCGAGCGAAGGCGGTTGTCTTTCGCGGAGGGGTTGGTGTCTGAGACCTCGCTTCATGGGAAGGAAAAATGAGGAGTCGCCACGCGGTTTTTGTATTTTGAGCCCAAACTGTGACGACCCCAACCCTAGGCACTCATTTTAAATATTAAATTATATGCTTTTAATATTTATGTTATCTTTATGTGTTCAATTTTGTCTTTAAATTCTTAATTTAAGATAAATTGGGTGAGACGTGAATTTAGAATCTTTGAGAAGTTATTGGTTATTAAATAAAGAAATTTGGGGGAAATAATAAAAATGGAAATTTAATAAATAGATAAATATTTGGGGAGGTTAAAATGGGTAGAATAATTAATTAAATGAAAGGGTTAGATTAAATTATGGGTGAAAGCCTCAATTAGATATTTTGTTGGGGGGCCAAATTTTAGGAGCTTCCCTCCTTGTGCCAAGTGTCTCTCCTCCCTCACCTCTCTTACTCCCATCCCCTCCTTCTCTTCATTCACACACTTCTCCTTCATTCATCCTAAATCATCCTAGAGAAAGCTTAGAAGAAGACCTCCATTGAAGCCTTGCCCAAGCTTTGAGTCCAAGGCATTTCTTCACCCAAAACCAAGTCTAGGAGCACATTTGAAGATTGATCATCTTGGAGAACTCATCTAACTAGGAAGATTCACATTTCCTTCTAAAATCCAAGTGAGTTGTTATGACTTTCCTTCTACTATTTGTTCATACTCTCCTTAAGTATCTCCTTGTTCTTATGATGCTTGATTCATGCCTTTGGGAATTTTATGAGAGTTGGATAAGTAGAAAATGAAATATGATGAACTTAAAGTTTGGTTGATAACCTAGAGTATATGATTTGGGGAAAATGTGTAATGAACCATGATCTAGGGTTCCTTTATATTGGGATATATGAGTTAGGTTGAACTTAGGCAATGTAGGAATCCCTTTCCTTGTTCTTGAATGTAGAGTAGGAAGAAACCTTGGAAAGAAATGAATTGAGGAAAGGTTTACACATTTGGCAACCTGGGAAATTCCTGATCCGGCACTTGGGCGGTCGCCCAAGGGGGGCTGAGCGGCCGCCCATGTGTCCAGAAACTTGATATGCTTGGAAAGCCTCTTGGGCGGTCGCCCAAGAGTAGCCGTGATCGCCCTTCCCCTTTGATTCCTCCTTGAGCGGTCGCCCACATTGGGTTGAGCGGTCGCCCGCTAAAGGCGAAACTTGGTATCCTTATGAAACCCTCTTGGGCGGTCGCCCAAGAGGTATGGGCGGTCGCCCAAGGCCCTGAACCAATATTTCTTGAATTGAACTAGGATCGTTTAGTAAGTTGTTGGCCACTTATAATTGGACACTCCCACTTGGTAATTGAACTTGAACCTTCACTAAGGCCTTGTATCCTAGTATGTGGAAATTGTAGGGTAGGTTAATGCTCCCTCTTTTCCTTATTTGATGTCACATATATTGTTGATTGACATTGTTTAGTGTATTCATAAATTGTTGCACTTTGATATTGTTTAGACATGAGTATATATTACCATGTGGCTATTGTTTATCCCTTTGTGTGGATTCTATTCAAGTATCTATTATGTGCTTGATTATGTGCTTGAGTCAGCTGACGTTGGGGGTATAACATAATACGGTCAATTATGGAAGTGTGACCTAATGTGACCGGATTATGTTATATTCGTGACCGTCCCCTCCCGTGGCCACGAGGTTGGGGTATAGCATCTGTATTGAGCCACGAAGCCTTACGAGTTGCTACTTGTCTTTATTTGGTTCCCCGAAAAACGGGTCTTATAAGACGTGAGTATTGCCTAAGCGGCTTTTGTAAGATTGGATTATTATTATTATAACCAATGTTGTACGACTATTGTTCAAACGGGAAAAGGTAAACCAAGGTAACGGAACGTGTTTATAGTTTTTCCAATGTGTTATGTGCGACTGGTTATATGTTGCATTTATTTGGCATATTGCTGCATATCATAATAGCTTGCTGAGATTTATTCTCACCCCTCTCCCTTTACTGTTTTAGATCCCGAGACAGGAGGACCGCCCAAGTAAGGACGGAGAGGAGTTTGGAGTAATCTTTTGGGGTATTGTCAGGGTATGTTTAGGGTGACGTATAAATTGTATTTTGATAATTCCATTCTTGGAGTTTGTAATTATAAACCTTAAACTCTACGTCATAACCTTAAATCTTTTGTAACTAAACAGTTAACTATTTTCCAAGTTAATTATCTCCTCCTCCGATGTGGAGTAGAGTGGAGTTCTTTTGAAATGTTATGTTATTCATGTTCATGTTTGAAAGTCAAATTAAAGTTTTAAAAGTTTAGTGTTTTGGGTTAGTTTGGGGACGCACCAACTCGGGACACGTGTAGGTTCCGGGTCGGGGTCCCCACAGTTGGTATCAGAGCTCGGTTAGAATTCTTGGGTAGAGTCTAGCTGAGTGAGAGTGTGTGGTAACTGACGTCGAGTGTTTAATGCAGGAGTTTGTTGTAATGGCGGGAAATGAAGGTGATCCGAATCTGGGTTTGGGTGGTGTTGGCAATCCGAACGCCGAGATGATGGACATGTTCCGAGGGTTCCTTCAGCATATGGCAACGCAGAATCAGAATTTGAATCAGAATCTAGGCAGACAAGGGCAACATGGTTTGGAGAAGTTCGTGAAGATGTCTCCTCCTAGCTTCAACGGAGATCCGGATCCGGTGAAGGCTGAGAGGTGGCTTGAGGCTATGAACAAGATTTTCGCGGCTATGGAGAGTACAGATGCGGAGAAAGTGAGATGCGCCGTTTTCAAATTGGAAGGACCAATGAGCATTGGTGGCAAGTGGTAAAGGATGGTTGGGACCGAGATTTGACACCGCAGACGTGGGAAAACTTCACGCTCAAGTTCCGAGATCACTTTGTGCCGATGGTTACTAGGGACAAGAAAGAAGGCGAGTTCCTGAAGTTGGAGCAAGGGACCATGACGATAGCGCAGTATTCGGCAAAGTTCACGGAGTTGGCCCGATATTGTCCCCATTTGGTGCCAGATGAGGAGAGGCGAGTTTACCGGTTTGTGAAAGGTTTGAGAGTTGAGTTTCGGAAGCAGTTGTTGACGCATAACTTCGCCAATTTCCAAGCAGCAGTGAATATGGCGTACCGGATTGAGAACGACATAGAGGAGCATCGTGGTAAGAATGAAGGAGGAAACAGGAACAGATTTCAGGGTCAAGGATCGGGACGAGAATAGAGTGCAATGAGGACTTTCACCCCGGGAGCGAATCGAGGAGGTCATGTGGCGGCTCCGGCAAATCGTGCGACTTCCGGTCAGCTTGGGACAACATGTGGGTTTTGCAAGAGGATAGGGCATTCCGAAGACAAATGTTGGAGCAAACAAGGCAAGTGTTTGGAGTGTGGATCGCCGGGCCATTTCAGAAGGAATTGTCCCAAGTTTCAGAATAAGCAGGCGACGGGTACCGGATTCGGGGGTCAAGGTAGTGGTGTGAAGAGAGATGTTGATGGGAAACCTAAGGATAAAGTCCAAGGTCGTGTGTTTGCTTTGGGTCGAGGGGAAGTCGATCCTAATGCCGTCATTAGAGGTATAGTTCCTGTCTCAGGAGTTAAGGCCCGCATTCTTATTGATCCCGGGTCTTCCCATTCATTTGTGGCGTCTCATTTTGCATTCTCATTGCATATCTTGCCTGAATCTATGCCTTATGTGTTAGAGGTCTCTACTCCTATGGGAGAGAGCCTTGAATCTTCTTTGATATATCGTGGATGTGATGTGACTATATGTGGGCATGTATTGCCGGTGGATTTGGTCGAGTTACCAATCCGTGATTTTGATGTGATCCTTGGTATGGATTGGTTGAGTCAGTGCCATGCTTTGGTAGACTGTCGTAGGAAGCGAGTCTCATTTGCTATGCCTGATGTGCCTACATTTATATTTGATGCCGATAAATCTATGTTCGGGTTACATGTTATTTACGCCTTAAAAGCTAGAAAGATGCTATCTAAGGGGTGTACGGGTTACTTAGCTTATGTGGTAGATTCCAATAAGAAGTCTCCGAGTTAGTTCATGTTCCGGTTGTGAATGAATTTAGTGATGTGTTCTCTAGTGAGTACTCTATGCCTCCGGATCGTGAGATAGAGTTTTGTATTGACTTAGTACCCGCACCGCTCCTATCTCTAAAGCACCCTATAGAATGGCTCCGGCCGAGTTAAAAGAGTTGAAGGTCCAATTACAAGAATTGTTAGACCGAGGTTTTATTCGTCCTAGTGTGTCTCCGTGGGGAGCACCGGTCTTGTTTGTTAGGAAGAAGGATGGTACCTTACGATTGTGTATTGACTATCGTTTGTTGAACCAAGCCACCATTAAGAATAAGTATCCTCTTCCGCATATAGATGATTTATTTGACCAACTCCAAGGTTCCGTTATCTACTCAAAGCTTGATTTGAGAAGCGGATACCATCGATTGAAAGATTAGGCCGGATGATGTTGCTAAGACAGCTTTCCGTACTAGATATGGTCATTATGAGTTTGTGGTGATGCCGTTTGGGTTGACTAATGCTCCGGCCGTGTTTATGGATATGATGAACCGTGTCTTCAAGCCTTATCTGGATAGTTTTGTGGTGGTCTTTATTGATGATATTCTTGTGTATTCTAAGTCCCGGGAAGAGCATGAGAATCATTTGAGGATTGTCTTGTCCGTTCTTCGTGAGAAGCAGTTGTACGCTAAGTTCAGTAAGTGCGAGTTTTGGCTTGAGCAGATTTCTTTCTTGGGGCATGTTGTGTCGAGTTCGGGAATTTCCGTTGATCCTTCAAAGATTGAAGCCGTGGTTAATTGGAAGCAACCTTCGACTGTGACAGAAGTCCGTAGTTTTCTTGGCTTGGCGGGGTACTATCGGAGGTTCATTGAGGGGTTTTCTCGGATTGCTACTCCGTTGACTAGATTGACTCGGAAAGATGTATTGTTTGTGTGGGATTCCAAGTGTGAAGCAAGTTTTGATGAATTGAAGAAGAGGTTGACGACGGCTCCGGTTCTTACCCTTCCGAATGGTTGTGAGAATTTTGTGATCTATAGTGATGCCTCGAAGGCGGGTTTGGGATGTGTGTTAATGCAAGATGGAAAGGTTATTGCGTATGCCTCTAGGAAGTTATCACCGGCGAAACGTAATTATCCTACTCATGATATGGAATTGGCGGCGATTGTATTTGCGTTGCATAAGTGGAAGCATTATCTTTACGGAGCGAAATTCGAGATTTTCACCGATCATAAGAGTTTGAAGTACCTATTTACCCAAAAGGAGTTGAACAACCGGCAAAGGAGATGGTTAGAGTTTTTGAAGGATTTTGATTGTGTCATATCCTATCATCCGGGGAAAGCCAATGTGGTGGCCGATGCGATTAGCCGAAAGGCGTATGTGACAGCCTTGAGTTCTCGGGAGTTGAAGAGGGAAGTGATAGTTGCGAATGTTCGAGCCGTTCCGACTTTGTATGGTGATTTGAAGGAAGCTCAACAAGAAGATCCGGAATTGAAGAAAATTTGTGACCAAGTGCAAGAGGGGAAAGCCGGGGATTTTGCTTTGAATCGAGATGGGATTTTAACTTTCCAAGGGAGAATTTGCGTTCCGTCATCGCCGGAAATCAAGAAGCGTGTTTTAGAGGATGGCCATAAGTCCAAGTTTGCGATTCATCCGGGGAGTACCAAAATGTATCAAGACTTGAAGCGTGGATATTGGTGGAATGGAATGAAAAGGGAAATAGCGGATTATGTATCTAAGTGTTTGACGTGTCAACAGATTAAGGCAGAACATCAAAGACCGGCGGGACTACTTCAACCATTGGATATTCCGGAATGGAAATGGGAAGGGATCTCGATGGATTTTGTTTCGGGTTTACCTCTCACCGCGAAGAAGATGGATGCTATATGGGTTATTGTGGATCGGTTGACGAAGTCGGCTCATTTTCTTCCAGTATCAACCAAGTATTCGTTAGAGAAGTTAGCTCAGTTGTACTTAAAGGAGATTGTAAGACTTCACGGAGTTCCGGTTAGTATTGTTTCCGATAGAGATCCGAGGTTTACATCTAGATTTTGGAGAGCATTGCATGAAGCTTTGGGTTCTAAGTTGTGTTTTAGTACGGCATTTCATCCTCAAACCGATGGTCAGTCCGAGAGAACTATTCAGATACTTGAGGATATGTTACGAGCTTGTGTGATGGATTTCCAATTGTCTTGGGAGGATCATCTACCTTTAGTGGAGTTTGCGTACAACAACAGTTATCAGTCTAGTATTGAGATGGCTCCGTATGAAGCATTGTATGGTAGGAAGTGTCGATCTCCGATGTGTTGGGACGAGGTTGGTGAAGCGAGACTTTGGGGCCCGGATTTGGTTCGAGATTCTTCGGAGAAGATCAAAGTGATTCGGGATAGATTGAAGACAGCTCAGAGTCGACAGAAAAGCTACGCCGACAATAGAAGACGGGATTTATCATTTCGGGTTGGTGACTTCGTGTTCTTGAAGGTTTCTCCGAGGACGGGGATTAAAAGGTTTGGGAATAAGGGAAAGTTGGCTCCGCGGTTTGTAGGTCCGTTTGAGATTCTAGAGAAGATAGGGGAATTGGCTTACCGGTTAGCGTTGCCTCCGTCTCTCTTTGCTTCATGATGTGTTCCACGTTTCTATGCTTAGGAAGTATTGTCATGACCCCTCCCATGTTTTGAGCTCTCCTCCCGATGATGTCCAAGCGGACATGTCGTATGTTGAAGAGCCATTAAGAGTCCTAGAATTCCAAGTTAAGGAATTGAGAACCAAAAGTATTCCGATAGTAAAAGTCCTTTGGAAGAACCACACCGTAGAGGAAGCGACGTGGGAGCTAGAGTCGGAGATGAGAGCGAAATACCCGTGGTTGTTTGAAAATTCAAGTAAGTTTCCTTTTAAAATTCGGGTCGAATTTTCTTTAAGGGGGAGTGAGTGTGACGACCCCAACCCTAGGCACTCATTTTAAATATTAAATTATATGCTTTTAATATTTATGTTATCTTTATGTGTTCAATTTTGTCTTTAAATTCTTAATTTAAGATAAATTGGGTGAGACGTGAATTTAGAATCTTTGAGAAGTTATTGGTTATTAAATAAAGAAATTTGGGGGAAATAATAAAAATGGAAATTTAATAAATAGATAAATATTTGGGGAGGTTAAAATGGGTAGAATAATTAATTAAATGAAAGGGTTAGATTAAATTATGGGTGAAAGCCTCAATTAGATATTTTGTTGGGGGGCCAAATTTTAGGAGCTTCCCTCCTTGTGCCAAGTGTCTCTCCTCCCTCACCTCTCTTACTCCCATCCCCTCCTTCTCTTCATTCACACACTTCTCCTTCATTCATCCTAAATCATCCTAGTGAAAGCTTAGAAGAAGACCTCCATTGAAGCCTTGCCCAAGCTTTGAGTCCAAGGCATTTCTTCACCCAAAACCAAGTCTAGGAGCACATTTGAAGATTGATCATCTTGGAGAACTCATCTAACTAGGAAGATTCACATTTCCTTCTAAAATCCAAGTGAGTTGTTATGACTTTCCTTCTACTATTTGTTCATACTCTCCTTAAGTATCTCCTTGTTCTTATGATGCTTGATTCATGCCTTTGGGAATTTTATGAGAGTTGGATAAGTAGAAAATGAAATATGATGAACTTAAAGTTTGGTTGATAACCTAGAGTATATGATTTGGGGAAAATGTGTAATGAACCATGATCTAGGGTTCCTTTATATTGGGATATATGAGTTAGGTTGAACTTAGGCAATGTAGGAATCCCTTTCCTTGTTCTTGAATGTAGAGTAGGAAGAAACCTTGGAAAGAAATGAAATGAGGAAAGGTTTACACATTTGGCAACCTGGGAAATTCCTGATCCGGCACTTGGGCGGTCGCCCAAGGGGGGCTGAGCGGCCGCCCATGTGTCCAGAAACTTGATATGCTTGGAAAGCCTCTTGGGCGGTCGCCCAAGAGTAGTTGAGCGGTCGCCCTTCCCCTTTGATTCCTCCTTGAGCGGTCGCCCACATTGGGTTGAGCGGTCGCCCACTAAGGCAGAAACTTGGTATCCTTATGAAACCCTCTTGGGCGGTCGCCCAAGAGGTATGGGCGGTCGCCCAAGGCCCTGAACCAATATTTCTTGAATTGAACTAGGATCGTTTAGTAAGTTGTTGGCCACTTATAATTGGACACTCCCACTTGGTAATTGAACTTGAACCTTCACTAAGGCCTTGTATCCTATTATGTGGAAATTGTAGGGTAGGTTAATGCTCCCTCTTTTCCTTATTTGATGTCACATATATTGTTGATTGACATTGTTTAGTGTATTCATAAATTGTTGCACTTTGATATTGTTTAGACATGAGTATATATTACCATGTGGCTATTGTTTATCCCTTTGTGTGGATTCTATTCAAGTATCTATTATGTGCTTGATTATGTGCTTGAGTCAGCTGACGTTGGGGGTATAACATAATACGGTCAATTATGGAAGTGTGACCTAATGTGACCGGATTATGTTATATACGTGGCCGTCCCCTCCCGTGGCCACGAGGTTGGGGTATAGCATCTGTATTGAGCCACAAGCCTTACAGAGTTGCTCTTTGTCTTTATTTGGTTCCACTGAAAACGGGTCTTATAAGACGTGAGTATTGCCTAAACGGCTCACTTTGTAAGATTGGATTATTATTATTATAACCAATGTTGTACGACTATTGTTCGAGACGGGAAAAGGTAAACCAAGGTAGCGGAACGTGTTTATAGTTTTCCAATGTGTTATGTGCGACCGGTTATATGTTGCATTTATTTGGCATATTGCTTTGCATATCATAATAGCTTGCCGAGATTTATTCTCACCCCTCTCCCTTTCTTGTTTTAGATCCCGAGACGGGAGGACCGCCCAAGTAAGGACGGAGAGGAGTTTGGAGTAATCTTTTGGGGTATTGTCAGGGTATGTTTAGGGTGACGTATAAATTGTATTTTGATAATTCCATTCTTGGAGTTTGTAATTATAAACCTTAAACTCTACGTCATAACCTTAAATCTTTTGTAACTAAACAGTTAACTATTTTCCAAGTTAATTATCTCCTCCTCCGATGTGGAGTAGAGTGGAGTTCTTTTGAAATGTTATGTTATTCATGTTCATGTTTGAAAGTCAAATTAAAGTTTTAAAAGTTTAGTGTTTTGGGTTAGTTTGGGGACGCACCAACTCGGGACACGTGTAGGTTCCGGGTCGGGGTCCCCACACAAACGTTGAGAAACGGCTTTAGAAAATGGTGTCGTTTTTATTGGTAGCGAAAACTTAGGAAAAGGCTTTGAAAACGGGGATCATTTTTATTGGCAGCAAAAACGAGTAAAAAGCTTTTTTTGTACCAGAGATTGTTAGGTTCGGAGGTCAAGTTACGTTTCGGGTAGAGTATTACGAGATCGCCAGAAACGCCTCGCATGACGAGTCTTTCTACCTTTCTCGAAATCGTGTGTGTGTGTGTGTGTCTTTTGAAATGGGGGCTTGAATGACAAGCTTAATCTTGGTTTGAATGACAAACGTTGATTAGGTGACTTTGTTTGAAAAGACGAGCGTTTGAATGACAAACGTCGGTTTTGAGTTTGAAATGAGCGTTTGCGTGGCAAACGTCGATTTTGAGTTTGAAATGAGCGTTTGCGTGGCAAACGTCGATTTTGAGTTGAAAAGAGCGTTTGCGTGGCAAACGTCGATTTTGAGTTGAAAAGGAGTTCGCAGGTCGAACTCCGGTTTTTTGAACCGGGCGTGTCATTGTTAACGATTTTTACGGGAAAAATGCGTTTTAAATGATTTTGAGTGTCAAATGGCGGCTTTTAGTTTGAAGATGAGCATTCGGAGGCCAAACGTCATTTCGCGCGTTTTGAAAGAGAGTTCGACGGACGAACTCCGGTTTTGAACCGGGCATTACATTGTTAACGATTTTTACGGGAAAAATGCGTTTTAAATGATATGCGATCAACAAATCGGGTTGCGACTCGGACTTTGAAAAGTAAATACTATCACGATCCAAACGGGTCGGACTTTGTAAATGACAGTATTTAAAGTGCGGTATCAACGGAATCAAACGATTCGGATTCGTAAATGACGATCAACGAGGCCAAACGGCTCGGATTTGTAAATGACGATCAACGAGGCCAAATGGCTCGGATTTGTAAATGACGGAAATTAAAATGACGATCGACGGATCGATCGATCCGGAATTGGTAAATGACGATAAAACAGTAAACGGAACGGGGTCGGAACGCCGTTTTAACCCGTGATTACTTCTCTTACGGAAAGAGAAGAGGATCGAGGGGCTAACACGTATCGGACCCCGTTAGACGGAGGCGTCTACATTTCGATAACGACGTTCGAAACGGTTGTAGCGACTGGCGCGTAAACCGAGACAGAACGAGAGATTTAGAGAGAGGGAGTTATACCTATGGCTAGGGTTGACTCCTTTGGCTCGGGAGGTGTGTACGGGACACGGAAAGTGATTTGAAAGGTTGTTTCGAAGTAGTAAGGTGCGTATTTGATCGAAATACGAAGGTTTCACGCGAATCGAGATGAAACGGGAGCTCGGAAGGGGTGAAAACAGTTTGGGCCGAGGGGGTGGTGAATTTTTGGTGTTAAAAATCCTTTTTTCTTGCCTTTGACAGCAACTTCTATTTATAGGGTGAAAATTGCAGTAGGAGTCCGGACGGACTTGGGTGAATCCGGGGTTTTGGGTATTTTGGAAATGCAGGGGACTTCTTTGGCAATTTCGGGAAAAGTGCGCGGAGTCCGTAGACTTTATTTGTATACCAAGGGTATTTTAGTCTTTTCCACTTGAATTTGATTGAAGGGTGACTAGAGGGAGGTGGCATGCGTACCAAGTGTCCCTCTGAGTCACCAGCCATGTGGGATTTTGTCCCCCGGTCCCGGTTTGTCCGTATTTTAAAATAACGGTCAGGAAAATGTCCGAAACGCCCGAAAAGTGCCGAGAAAATGCGTTTTTCGGGGAAAGCCATACTTTATGTGAGATGACACGTGTTAAGTACGGTTCAACGTCGGGATGCACGGGCGATCCGGGACGTCTCGTTGGCACATCAGCAGGGAGTTTAACGAGTTCGGTTAACTGGAGCGGGCCGGTTAACGGATTTCGGTTAACTTTCGACGGATTTGGACGATTCGGATTTGGGTACTTACAGTTAGCCCCTCGGCGACGTCTCCTCCGAAGGAGGTGGGGTCGATTGAAAAAGATAAGGATCCAAATCGGGATGCCTTACTTTGAAAGAGACACAGGCGGTCGAATGGGTGGACCCTTAGCGGAAAGGATTCCTACGTATCCCGGCGGGAATCAAGCCGATCGTAGTTCGAAAGGGGGCAAGGGTCGCGCATGGGGACCTTGACCTGGCGAGGCTTGTTAGGAGGCGTCTAAACACTGGATGAGACCATTCGCGAAGTACACTGTACTGAATGGAAGCTGTTGGGAGGCGTCTCGAACACAGGACTTCGAAACCTTCGAGGCGTGTGGCGCCTCAAACCGGAGTTGCGATGCGACGAGGGCGTTCGTGCCTTAGGTCTTTGGGCTTATTGCCGTTGCCGGGTTTATCCTGCAGAGGATGAGCGTTCGGGCTTACCTTGATGGCCGAAGAGGGATTGTTGTGCGGAGCTTATTGCAGCTGCGGCCGAGGTGGAACGATCGGGCTTACGGCGCGGCGGGGAGATGAATGTTCACTTGCTGAAGTGAAAAGGTGTTCGGGCTTACGAGGATGGCCGAAGAGGGATTGTTGCAAGGCGTTCGTGCCTTGGGGTTCGGGCTTATTGCTGTTGTCGGGAAGACGAACAGCGAAGGTCTCGATAGGAGAGTGGAGGTCGGACCGCGAAGGTCGGGATTGACTGTTTGAGATGGGACCGTGAAAGGTCGAGATGGGGGATTGAAATTGGACCGTGGAAGGTCGCGATTAAGACTTTGAAATTGGACCGTGAAAGGTCGCGATTGAGAATTGAAATCGGACCGTGAAAGGTCGCGATTGAGACTTGAAATCGGACCGTGAAAGGTCGCGATTGAGGTTGAAATTGGACCGTGAAAGGTCGCGATTGAGACTTGAAATCGGACCGTGAAAGGTCGCGGTTGAGAATTGAGATCGGACCGTGAAAGGTCGCGATTGAGACTTTGAATCGGACCGTGAAAGGTCGCGGTGAGAATTGAAATCGGACCGTGAAAGGTCGCGATTGAGAATTGAAATCGGACCGTGAAAGGTCGCGATTGAGACTTGAAATCGGACCGTGAAAGGTCGCGATTGAGACTTGAAATCGGACCGTGAAAGGTCGCGGTTGAGAATTGAGATCGGACCGTGAAAGGTCGCGATTGAGACTTTGAATCGGACCGTGAAAGGTCGCGATTGAGAATTGAAATCGGACCGTGAAAGGTCGCGATTAAGGATTGAAATCGGACCGTGAAAGGTCGCGATTGAGAATTGAAATCGGACCGTGAAAGGTCGCGATTGAGAATTGGAATCGGACCGTGAAAGGTCGCGATTGAGAATTGGAATCGGACCGTGAAAGGTCGTGATTGAGACTTGAGATCGGACCGTGGAAGGTCGCGATTGAGAATATAATTGATGGTAAAAACCATTAGGAATTTTAACGTCTGGAGACAAGCGTTAGTGAAAACTAACTGGGAATTTATCCTCGGGGAATGGGGTGTTAGAAATGTCTAAGCGGGAAATTTTACACTTTTGGGGGCCAAAAGTGGTAAAATTAGCTACGCATAAAGCGAGGGCCAAAGTGGCAGAAAATTTTCTTAGTGCAGTAAGAGTCCGGCCGTACGTACAACGACGCCATGAGGCTGGTGGACGGGTGGTCCGCCTACGCTAGGAGGCTCGTGGAGTTCATGCGGTGCAGTTCCCGGAGGAGCATAGATGTCCGTGATCGGGGGCCGTCTAGGCCGAGAGATCGCTTTGCTCCCGCGGCGGTGGGGAGGACTTTACGCGGGGTTCGGCCGGTTCGCGGGCGGAACGGCTGGATTTGGAGCTCCTTCTTACGCGCACTCGGGGAGCGAGAGGGGAGTCCTCGAGTTCGCGTACTCCGAGAGGCCCTTCGCCTATTCAGTGGAGGAATTTGGCGAGTTCTGTTTGCGACGGATCCGGCGGCGGCGGAAGCGGTACGTCGAGTGTACGGATGACGAGCGGGACTCGAGTAGTCCCCTTTTTCTTGCTTTCTTTCTTTCTTGCTTTGTTTAGACAAAATGCATGTATTTGTCGGGAACAAATTTTGATTTGAAGCTTGTATTTGCAAAAAGGCGCCCGTGGGGCGGAACACATGCCAGCATATTTATTACGTGATCACCTTACATTATTTTTGGCAAATAAGGAAGTAGGTTAATCAAAAATAAATAAAATGAGAAATGCATTAAAAATTGAACGGGTCAAAAATTAAGCATGTATGCACTAATTATTAATTATTTGCCTTTGTTGCACGAGCCAGGCGGAAGGGATGCGATATTTGTTGCATGAAACCATGGGCGGCACGCATATTTCTCAAAGGTGAACGAGGGAGTTGCTTGGAAATGTTTCCAATTTAGGGGCGGTAGGCTGAGTTGACCAAGTCAAGCTGCGAGAGAATCCGGCCGGACTTGGAATGAATTTCCAGATTCTTTAAATTGCGGTTTCGGCTTTGCAATTGTTTTAAGAAAGCTGCGCATAGTTTTTGTTCATCGGCTGAATTCCTTTCCATTTCTTAAGGTTCCCTTCATTTTCGACATGGCTCCCTTTCCCAAGTTATCGTCTCGGATGCAAGAGCGATATTTGGACAACTTTCGATCGTGGGTACGGAACCACACGAGGCGAACAAAAGGTTTTCGAAGGCTATTACGGGATTAAATCTGTTTGGGCTTTGAAGGAGCTCATGCCGGATTGGGATCTTTTGAGAGCCGCGTCTCGGTTACAGGACGTACGGAGGAATGTGTACGGCTTTTCGTACAACGAAATCACTCCTACGTTTGAAGATTTAGGGCCATGCAGGAGGACTGAGGCGGAACAGCTAGTTCTTCCGTATCTTTGGTGGCATGGCCCTTTGTTGAGAAGCTAGTGTCTTTTGTTCGGTATCTCATTTGGAAGCATACGGGATCTTGTCTGAGGATACCGATTACGTTGACATTTCGGACGGCCCGAAAGATTTGCGGAGGCGAGGAGCGTCTTTTCGTGGGACGCGTTTGCTGCATGCGCGATTGCTACTCTGTTCGCATTCACGTCTGCAGGTGTGTGCCATCACGGCGTCTGGACCTAGTGAGGCGATGCGGAGTGGGGAGACATCGTGCCGCTGGTCTTAGGCGAGACGTTCACAGGCATAGGTCGGATGGCGGCCGGTGGCCGATACATGTGGGGAGGGAGTCCCGCTATGCTTACCATGTGGTTGAGGGAGAGGCTGCGAGATGATGCACGAGGTGCCAATGTCTTGTGACGCTTGGTCTTTCTCGCGACGTCCTCTGGTGATAGGGGGCAATCGAGTGGCTGGAGCTCTGGATGGCCGAGACTTTGCACGCATCATTTGCGATGGTGGGTTCCCCATTGGAAGTTCTGAGACTTGCGGGACCACTCGGGAGGGTCTGTTGATCGTCGAGTGTCGGGGCTGTCTCGAGCGTCTTTCTATATTCCATCATTGGTTACTGCGACGATGCAGTGGAGCGAGGTGCCCTTGGCCCGATACGAGTTATCTTTGCTACCTTTGAGGTGGGATCTCTGCGGATGGAAGATCCTTCGACGCTATTGCGATCACCGGTGGTGGCAATACGCGTCACTTTCTGCCGGGGTTCTCTTTCACCGGAGAGAGGGCATTGTTACGTCGACGCAGTATCTGAGCGAGTACGAAGAGTGTATAGGGGAGACACGAGATGGCTATCTTGTGGAGACGGAGTGAGTGTTGAGTGCGATCACACAGACGGCTCGACCTTGAGGAGGACGAAGCAAGGGCTAACCACAGGAATCGTGCGGCGATGCCATGGCGATTATGAGGCAAGTGCGTCGGGAGGCCAATCAAAGCACTTTGTGATGATGGCTCGAAGCGAGGCGGCTCGAGACGAGCTAGAGAAAGAGGCTGCGTTGACGGCCGGGCTTGACGGAGGCGTCGGGAAGAGTCCACGAGCCGGGTAGAAGGCCTACCGGAATATTTCTGCGAAGGTGAAGAACACTCGCCGGGGAAAAGGGAAGGGGAAGAAGGATGAAGGACCTAGTACGGGAAACTAGGTTGACCTTCTTTGTCCGGAGTATCCACCCATTGTCATTGCAGACACATTAATTGATTAATGTTTTATTGTAGTTTTGCTAGCGTGTAGCGAGTCAAGAGTTGACCGTGCTTGAACTCATCAAAGAATGTTTTAACCGTTATGAATTTGTAGGTTAAATGAAAAGAGTTTTTCGAAACACAAGCAATTGATGCTTATTGTATTTTTTTTTAGACCGAACCAAAGATGGCTGCCTACGTTCCCCTTTTACAATTGGACTAAGGGGCTCAGGTCACCGTAGTTCGACACTTTAGGTGAATTTGAGAAAAACAAAGACAAAAGAAGTGCGACCCTGTTTTTTACCTGGATCATTAGCGGGAATGTATCCAGTTGGGTATTACTCTTTTAGCACTTTTAATTTACTGAGGGGACGGTGTATGGGGAAGGAGAGTTGACTCGTGCTCTTCCTCAAATGAAGTATCTGCGGAGCTTGCTTCCGTTCACGGGGTTAACGAAAGGGTTTCCGTCCAAATCTGCTAGCTTCATGGCTCCTCCGGAGAAGATTCTTTGTACCACGAACGGTCCTATCCAGGTAGGCTCCCACTTTCCGAGGGGATTGGTTTGCGTAGGAGGCTTTTCCTTTAGCACCAAGTCGCCTTCCCTAATGTCTCGAATCTTGACTTTCTTGTCGAATGCTCGGGCCATTACGCTCACGGTAGGCTCGAGTGTGTTCCATGGCTTTCAATCTGCGCTCGTCGAGTAGAGCAAGTTCGTCGTGACGGCTCTGTAGCCATTCGACTTCATTGATCCCATTTTCCAAGAGGACTCGGAGGGATGGAATTTCCAATTCCACGGGCAACATCGCTTCCATTCCGTAGGTAAGCGCGAACGGAGTCTCCCCTGTGGCGGTTCGGCGCGTGTTCGGTATCCCCGAGAGGGCTAGATGTAGCTTTTCGGGCCGATCCAGGCCTGCGAGTGGTCATCTTTATGATTATCATGGCGAGAGTTTTGTTGGGTGCCTCTCTTGCACCATTGGTTTGTGGTGCGTAAGGAGAAGACTTGTGACGTGTGACTACGGGTCGGTCAGTAGTTGGTCACAATCTCCTTCGAAGTGAGTCCCATTGTCGGATATGATCTCGTTGGGCACTCCGTATCGGCACATGATGTTCTCTCGGATGAACTCGGCCACCTTCTTAGAATTCAGTACCTTGTACGATCTGGCTTCTACCCATTTGGTGAAGTAGTCGACTGCGACTAAAATGAACTCGTGACCATTGCTCCTGGAGGAGTGATCTTGCCGATGACGTCGATTCCCCATGTGGCGAAAGGCCGTGGCGTAGTCATGCAATAGAGTTCATGAGGTGGGATGTGATTGAGGTTGGAGAACCGTTGACATTTGTCGCGGCTTCGGACGAAGCTGGATGCGATCTGTTTCCATTGATATCCAATAGTATCCCATACGGAGAATGATGCGTGTCAATGCTCGGGCGTTCATGTGCGGACCGCGAGGTTCCGTTGTGAACTTCGTTCATTAGCTCGCTGGCTTTTTCTTTGTTTACACATCGAAGGAGTGGCCCTTGGTGGCGCTTCTTGTACAACATACCCCCATAATGACGAAGTGGGATGCCAGGCATTTTAATGCCATCATGTTTTTTGCTTTGATCCCTTCTTTGTATTTTCCATCTTCATTTGTGAAGGAAGCTTCTCCGCTTTGGAGAATGCTTGGTAAATACGATTGTACCGGGGTTCGTCGATCGTTTCTTTTTCTTTTTCGATCTCACGTGCAATAGGCGGGTGTTTCCCGTCTGCCTATTACGAGGGTTTCTTGCTTTTCCATCGGGAATTTTGACAAGAGAGGCGAGGTTGCCGGGCGTACGCGAAGTGGTTTCTGTCTCTTGGCAAATAGTGAAAAGAGATGTCCTTGGGCGAGCAATGAGCTCTTCCATGTACGCGTGGTACTTCGAAGGCGAGAATCTACCGTCTTCCATTTGTTGGACACTTGATTGATGATCAATCTTTGAGTCTCCATATACATCCGGCTACGAGATGTTGCGCTCGAGGGCGGCTTCCAAACCTGCTTGCACGAGCTTCGTATTCTCTTTGCATTGTTGGTTGCTTCGAAATTGACTTGATGGCTATGGGAGTATGCTCGTCCTTGGGATCGACAAGGAGCATTCCAATACCATTCCCCTTCTTGTTGGCTGCCCCATCGAAGAAGAGTTGCCGGCGGTTTGCGTTTGTCAAGTGAAAAGATTCCGTCGTCCGGAAATTGTGGATCGGGACCCTTAGGTTCATTGCTTGGGAAGTCGGCCGGGTGATCTGCCATTACTACGCCCTTTGTTGATTTTCGACCATGTACTTGATGTCGAACTCGGCGGGAAGAATGACCACTTGGCTAGCCGCATTGACGAGAGATGGCTTGTCAAAGAGATATCGGACGGGGTCCACTTTGGAGACCGGGAGCATTGAATGCGGCGCATGTAGTGTTTCGGTTTCCCGACTACCCATACAAGGCGGTACAAGTTTTCTACGATCTTTGAGTAGGCGAGTTCACTTCCTTGAAGCTTGGCTTACGAAGTAGATTGCATGCTCAACCTTGGAATCTTTTACGCTCTTGTGCCGGCATTGCTCCGATTGACGTGTACATTGCATCGAGATACGAGAGTAGTGGCTTGTCTTCATGTGGCGGGCACGAGTGGGGGATTAACCAAGTAGGTCTTGATTTTCTCAAAAATTTGTTTGGCACTCGGAGTCCCATTTGATGTCGGCATTCTTTTTCATCGGTTTGAACATGGGCTCGCGAGAAGATGTCAAGCGGTTGATGAAGCGGCCCGATGTCTTGAAGTCTTCCCATGAAGCTCTTCACTTGTTAGGGTTTGAGGCGGCTTCATGTCGATGATGGCCTTGATTTTCTGGGATCGGCTTCGATACCTCTTTTACGTAACCATGTACCCCGGTACCTTGCCGCGCTTGACGCCGAAGGTGCACTTTGCGGGTTTAGCCTCATGGAGTGCTTTACAGTCGGTGAAGAACTTCCTCGAATCTGTCATGTCTTTGCATGTCGATCCCTTGGAGTGGATGATCATGTCGTCTACGTATACTTCGATTTCCTTGTGAATCATGTCATGGAAGAGAGGCATTGCGGCCATTTGGTAAGTAGCCCCGGCGTTCTTCGGACCGAACGGCATGGCCGTGTAACAGTATGTCCCCGTGGAGTGGTGAAGGCGATCTTGGCACGATCCTCCTCGGACATCTTGATCTGGTTGTATCCGGCGAACCCGTCCACGAAGGACTTTACTTCGAAATTTGCCGTGGTGTCGACCGGCATGTCGATGTTAGGCGGTGGGAAATCATCTTTAGTGGCCTTGTTGAGATCCAGGAAATCCACGCGGCATCGACCTTTCCGTTGGCCTTGGTGACCGTCACGATGTTGGAGAGCCAAGTCGGGTACTCAATCACTCACGATGAAACCAACTCGGAGCATTTTCTCAATTTCTTCTTTAACTTGCAAGGACCACTCTGGCTTGATCTTGCGCAGCTTACATTTGACGAGGCTTGGATTCGGGATCGGGGGAATTACGTGCTCCACGATTGAGGATCGAGTCTGGCATGTCTGGTATGACCGAGGCGAACACGTCAACATACTCCCGGAGGAGGTTTATCGGGGCTTCCTTTTACGCATCGGCGAAGAAAGCGCCCACTTGTGTCTCTTTAGGCTCTTGCGGCGACCCCGGAGTTCACTTTGGTCATAACCTCTTGGCGGCTTGGGCCCGGTTGTCCTCTTGGTCAACTACACGCTCGAGAACTTCTTTAATGTATTGTTCGTTTAATGTGTACGCTTCTTTATCAATTGAATTATTAACGTCTTTTAAGTTGTTTGTTAACTTATCGGTTGTTAAAGTGGCAATGAGAGGATACTCGAAAGGTCGAGACTTTTCATTAAACAAGAACGGGAATACATGATTGGCTACAACATTATAGTCCTCCGGCGTAAGGCCGTTGGATGACTCGGAAGGGCTGGACTCGACAAGGGCCGGCTCGAGAGGGTTTGAGACCGGGTTTAGGGAGATGTGGGTGCGGGCCCGGCTTGTCTTCCAATTCTGCACAGCTTGCCCTTGGTCAGGTGAAAGTTACCCAATTCTTCGGTGGCATTCTTTGGATGCTTGATGAGGGTGCGGGGATCGAGAGGCTTGGCCTGCTGTCCCAATCATGGCGATCATCTTGTTGTCGGAGCCCCAGTCGATCAAGTTGGGCGGCTCCATGACTTCTTCAAAAGACTACGTAGAGTGGTCCCATTTGAGAGCGTCTTCTATGAATTACGGTTCCTTACGCTTTGGAGTTCTTGTCTCGAATGTGGCCTCGGTGGCTGATCCGAACAATTTGTTTCCCATGGAGAGTACCTTGAGTTGCTCCTCCAAGTGCAGGATTCCCTTGAATGTGTACTCATCTTTGGGCTGTGGTGGCGGTTGGTCCGAGGTAGAGCTGTGATGTCGAGGAACGCTCCCCTTATCGGATTAGCTTTGAGTCCTACGAAACGCTTGAGGTCCCGTGCTAGGCTGTTCCATTCTTCCTGTAGTCTCCGTCTTGACTATCTCTGCTTCTTTCTCATCTTCATCGGTTCATTGTCGGTCCCCTCGGTTCTGCTGTCGGTTTATTTGTCGGTCCCCTCGGTTACTGCCGGTTCCCGGTCCCCTCGGTTCTGGTTCCCTTGTCGGTCCCCTCGGTTCTGCTGTTGGTTCCCTTGGTGAAGTAATGAGCGAGGTCAAAGCTATAATGCCGGAGAGTGGGTGTGCCGTCGAAGGTTCCCCTTTTGCGGGCTGTTGCCTTGGTGCAGGCGAGCCTTTTGTCTTCCTTGATGTCATCCGGTGTTGGCACGTAGCCAAGCCCCTGGACCGTGGTGTGGTCCTTGACTTCAATAACTTGGTGTTGGCCTTGCGGCCTTTTGCCGAGCCCGATCACGGGATGAAGTTCATGAGTTTCATCATCCTCGTGGCGGGAGGAATCGATCGTGAGACAGTGGAAGGTCCACGTTGCATATTTGGATCTTGGAGGTCTCGAGTGAATCCGATTAATGGCATGTCATCATTATGCTTGATTTCTAACAATTGGAATGTCGTTGGTGCTTTGGTCCCCTCGGTGGTGACGCTGTCGCCGTAGGCGTGGTTAGCTTCGTTGCCTTGCATGAACTTAAGGCAGCGATGAAGGGTGGATGCCACGCCATTGATTTGATGCGGCCGGGGACGCCCCGGGATGGGCTGTGAAAGTGATTGGAATGTCCAACACTTGGAATTCGGTGGGGATCACCCGCTTGCCGAACCGGATGTTTAGAGTAGCAACCCCAGAAGCGTACGGGAAGTAGAGTCGTAGGCCTTGACAGTGTGGGTGAAGGCTTAAGATACGTGGGCTTGATGTCAAGCGGGTCCATCATCTTGGCGGGCAAGACATTCATTCGGAACCTCAGTCTACCAACACGCGGGGAAGGCGACGCTCGTCAGTGAATTTGTGATGTAGAGCGGCTCATTGTGATCGGCCCCAAATTTTGGAAGGTCCAAATCTGTGAAGGTGATAATGTTGCCATAGTGGATGTTGCCGATCATCTGAATGACTTCATGCGGGGTTGCGTCCACGGGGACCATGGTACGGGCCGGGCTTTCCTCTAGCTTGAGCTTGTGAGGATAAGAGGAGGTGAGCGAGAGACCAAAGAGAAATGTTCGCACAGTGCGCTTGAGTGAGTGAGGATCGGGTCCTCTTTCAAGGAATTTGCGTCTTGGGTGGCCGGATTGCAATTACGGCTCCGTCGGCTTTTTGGTGGCCTTAGGTGGTAATGCATGGATTTGACCCGATCGGGTTAGGGCCCGACATCGGGTTTGGTCCCTTACGAGCAGTGCTCTGAGTTGAGCCATAGTTAGAGGAGGATTCCTCGTAGCATAGGGCCGTATGTCTTCCCTCAACTCATTGATTGTGGATGAATTCCGGGAGCTTCGGCGGCTTGACGGATTACGTCCCGGGATGCGCTTGGATGCCTCTGCGGGGAGGTAGCCTACGGTTTGACGCGGTTGTTCGAATGTCGGTGCACACAGTGGTTGCACAGGCGAGCGTGCGTTGCGACCCTCCGGGGAGGTTGGAGAGTTCTCGGCTCAAGCGAACGGTCTCCTTGATCTCTTCACGGTATATCGCGTTCCTTTCCTTCTTCTTGAGCATACTCGGGGCATTACAGAGTTGGGTGCAGCGATACTCGTGGTTTGCTAGTTTTCCTCCGCTCTGGGCCCCGAGATCAACCTTCTTGCGGCGGAGCTGCGTCGAGAGTGAGTGCTGCGTTTCTTCCCATGTGAGAATAGCCGGTGCTTCTTTGAGCTGCGTGCGGCGGTCTAGGTAAACCTCCATCGAGGAGAGTTTTCTCCTTTGCTTTATCGAGTGGCGGGTATGTCGGAAGGTGAGTACACGGCTTCCCGAACATCTGCCCATGTGGCCCAGTTCTTTGCCCAGTTGATCGTTTACGTAAGCGAATGTCGTAGGCTGTGGAATTTCCACTGAGTAGTTGCTCGAGACGAATTTCCATCCTCCTCTTGTTTTTAAATAGACCTTCCTCCACTGAGTTGGCCTTTCAATTTGAGTGCGGAAATGATCCGTTCCCATCCTCCCGAGGACCGCTTGGGAGTCCGGTTTTGTTGACTTCATGCCGGCTTGGAAGAGAATGGTTTCATCGTCTTCGTCGTCGCTTTCACGAGAGAACTTGCTTTCCTCGGGAAGGTAAGCGGCCGGGATTCGTTACTGTGTCGTTCCATCTCCTAGGTCATCGGGACCGTTGACCACCCTTGCACAGCGAGAGGGGTTGGATGAGAACAGACGGTAGTCGAGGAAGTTGCCATGAGCAAAGCTCTTGAGGTCGGCTGGTCTAGAGTGGCCTCTAGCTTTACGTGCGAAGGCACTGTGACACTTTAAGGGCTTGGTCCCTGTAGGTCTTTCGAGCTTGGTCTTCGTCCCAAAGACGACTTTCTTGAGCGGCTAGTTCCATGAGGGCTTTCCTTGCGAGAGCTAAGCGATCTCCGTAGGTGCGCACCGTCGGCTAGTGTCGAGAACCGTGATTACATTCAAATCGCCGAATGGCGGGAACACTTGGATTACGTTGACGAAGGAAGTCGGGCCAGGACATTCCATGCGGCCTTCCTTGATCTCGGTTACCAAGAAGTTTGCCCATATACGCTTGATTGACCCGGGGGTATTGAATTCTGCAATGTTGACGGTCTCGTGATCTCGCTCGATCGCCGAGTCTATCGAGCTAGCGATCGGCGCGGGATGTACGAATCCGGGGCCGTGACGGTGGGAGCGAGAATCGAAGCTGGAGCATGTTGATCTTTGAGGTGGTCATTTCCTATGTCGGAAGGCGGCTACGCCTTGCGGGAAGACTTTCACGAGATGTTTTCGGGGTGGGCTGCGGAAGCGTTCCCGAGGTTGATCGACTTGTAGCGGGGTGAGGAGCTTGGTCTCCTTCTTTGTTGCCCTTGGCCTTGGCGGCGCTTGAGGGTATAAGCTTGGCGACGGCACGGGCCGGTTGCCAGCTGGGGCTGGTACTCGGAAGTAGTGATGAGCTCTGAGCTCGCTTGGCCGGAGCCTCGTTTACCATGAGCGGGCGATCGTCGAGGGTGACCTTGGTATTGCGAGAATCGACGATAAGGACCGGATCCTTGGTATCATCGGGATATACGGAATAGATGATGTTGACGAAGTCGTCGTCAACCACTTGATCGAGAGGATTCTTCGTCGTGTCAACCAGTGCTTCCAATTGTCGGATAGGCATGCATGCTGGACGTTGAGCTTGACAATTTCCATGGTATTGGAACCTTGGTCGTAGGTGACACGATCGGAAGGAGTTCCGTCCTCAAAAGCGAGCATGTGAATGCGAGAGGTGCGCCGCGGGTGCACGCGTCCTCGACTCCGGAGAGTCCGGATTCATCATCATCGACGGTTCAATCCAAACGTAGGGACGTATTGCGTCGGTTGCGTTGTTGGAGCGGCTAGGAAAACATCGTGCTCTTCGTTGGAGAAAGAGGGGTGCGGCGGGTAGTTCCTCGTGGAGGACATCCCATACGACTTCCATGCATTCAAAACGAGAATGACGGTGCTTGTTGACCTTTATCACAAAGATCTCTTCGCACTGGCGGGGCCGAGAGAGTTGGTTTGGAGAATGCGACGAATCTCCGATTGGAGGCGGGGGTTTATGTGCCCGCATCATGGCGATATTCGGCGTTTCCTTCCAATCTGCCTCCAAATGTTGGAAACGACAGTTGAACTTGATGTATCGGGCTGCCCGAGTGCACTTTGCTCGAGTACGTTTACATAGTTAGCATCTCGGACTACGAGGGATTACGATGAGATTTGCCCGATAGTCCCTTGGTTGATTCGAAGGAGGTAACCCCGGTGCACGAGTGCGGACACGCAGCTCTTGTCTCGGCTTCGTTTCCTATGAGGAAACTATCCCCTCGGATGACTTCGAGATCTCCTGCCGGTTAATGAACTTAACACGGCGATGGAGAGTGGAAGCTATGGCTTTCATGTGGTGTAGCCAAGGGCGTCCCAAAAGAGCTGTGAACTCGGATGGAATGTCCATCACGTGGAATTTTCTTTGGCACCATTTGGGTTTCGAACCGAGTTCCCGAGTCACCGTCCCGGGATGGGGACGAGACGAGTTGTCGTAGGCCTTGATAGTCCGAGCCGACGGAATCGAGATGGCTTTCATTGATGCGGAGAGCTCGCATCATGCGAGAGGGAGAACATTAACGGTGACCCGTTATCTACCAATACTCAGGGAGTGATATGGTGTTGAGTTTGAGAGTGATGTACGAGCTTCGTTGTGCCCGAGGCATCTCTCGGTAGGTCTTCATCACGAACGTGATCATGCGCCATACAAACGGGAGTCGTAGATCTCGTCTCTATCCGTAGAAGGAGAGTCATCAAGCCATCCGTTTCTGTCTTCCTCTTGCGAGGTAAAGCCTTTCTTTGGAACCTCGGGAGTGTGTTGAGGTTGCTTGTGGCGGTTGCCGCCCTTGGTTAGCACATTGATCGAGTGCGATTGCCAAGGCGACCTTGATCTTCCTTTACCGGTCCGAGCTCGGAAGGCTGGACAAATTGAATCTTGGGCGATCCGCGGAGGTTAGGCTTCGGCGCGGTAAGATTACCAAGATCCGAGGTATTCCGGTGTCCCGAGTGAATTCTGGTTTCGGCGGGACTTTTCGGCTTTCCCTTTGTTTGCTCTAAAGTGCATGGCTGGAGGCAAGAAGGGCTGGAGTACGGTGCGTAGTAGTCGAACCTCCGGAAGGTTCTCCGAGTGTACCTACTGGCTGGTGTCCCCGGCTTCGTATCTTTCTCTCGATTCTTTGTTGAGAGGATTTCTTCTTTTGTTTTCTCGGAGGATTGCTCGGACGGTTTCTCGGGACTCGTACTCCGGGCGGGCGGAGCGATCGCAAACATCGTAGGCGATGTGGACATTAGAGGAGGATCCGGCTGAAAGAGGCGGAGAAACCGGTTCGTGGCACTCTTCTTGGGCACCCACTCAATGGAATTCACGCGTTATTGTTCGGAAAAGGGTTCCCGATGTATTGGGCCCACGGGGGCGCTCTAACTTGCCTTCTTCTATCAAGTTACGGATTTCGTATCGTAACCCCAAACGGTTGTCGGTGGTATGGCCGTGATGCGATGGAAGGCGCGATATTTGCTCTTGTCCGCATTGGCTACGGGAATTTTGGGTTTGTAATTGGCAACGGGCTTAAGGAGACCCTCCTTGATTAACCCTTCCGGCATCTTGCTCGGTGGCATGTCCAACTTGTCGAAGTGTACGGCGAGCTACTTGAGTAGAATTGTTGCTTTGTGGGGCTGGGTTTTACATTACCCGATTGTTGTCCACGATGGACGTAGTTGACGGACGTATCTTTCCCTTTGCGGGGGCCGGTGCGGGATTGAATGCAAGCTGGCGGCGGTATACGTATGGGTATGTGCGGTAGCCAACTTTTCCTTGAGATCCTTCTCGAGCGTGAGCCGGCATTGACCATGGCCGGAGATGCAGGAAGAAATTGTGGCCCGATGAGAGTTCGATGGACGGTCTTAAGCGGGACTTGAAGATCCGCATCTGTTCGTCTTTGGAGAGTGGCTCCATGATCTCGGAGAGTTTCAGCTCCATCTCTTGTAGAATTCCCCAACACTTTCATCCGCTTTACGCTCGGTGGTGATTAAGTCCTCGCGACTTGTTTCCCACTCTAAGTTGGATCTGTGCCGTTCCGGGGAAGATGTTGCGTCTGTTCCCAGTGTGGCGATCCGCGAGCTTGACCCTCGAAACCATCGTAACGCGAACTTTTGAGCGTATGTTGGAAGTGGTCGGCCATTTCTTTGGAGGGTTGCTCCTTTTGCTCTCATGCCGAGAACGTAGGTGTCGACGTGCGTTTGAGACATTCGGTTCCGTCGAATCGGTCCATCTCCGGCATTACGAACTTGGCGGGAGAGGCGTGACCATTCCGGATCTGTGGATTTGAGCGTTTCTGCTTTGAGTTTGCTCATGGTGGCTTTCGGAGTCTTTCATTTGCTCGACCATCCGAGGCTAAGGTTGGGTCCAGTGGTGGGTTTGTGAGGCTCGGCGCGGGTGCTACCACGTGAGCGGTAGTGATTGGAGGTGGAAGGCTTGGTATATGAGAATATACGGGGGCCTTTTACGAACTGTATCGGGGTTTGTCCCGGTGTTTAGAGATTCGTGTATAGGCAACGGGACGAACCGGGAGGGTATTGAGGAATATTGGCATCTGAGATGGTCGGCGGTGCGGTGGTATTGAGTGATAGGAGTAGCACTTTGGGTGGCCAAAAATGACGGGGTTGCCTGAGAGGTGGCAACATGGAGCCTAGGTCATTTGTTTCCTTGGTTGGAAGGCATCTCGTAAGTTGGCGGGGGAGGAACCTGATTGAAGGTTTGGTGAACGGTTTCGGGAATCGTCATCCTCGACCGGGACAAAAGTACCGTCGGCGGGGATAGGCTGCTATACCACGCTCATTCGGAAAGGCTGTACCACGAAATTCTGCTGATCTTCTTTACGCCTCTTGTGAACCTCGCAAGCCCGGATGGCTTCTTCCAATGTCATATACATTACCGGTGGCGGGGTCCTTCCCGTCACGATTTCTCGGTGAGCTAGACATGTCGGAAATTCTGGGCGAGGCGAGGGAACCGAAGAAGCTGTCGGCTGCCGTTACGGTGATCTGGCAAGGCGGCGGCCGAAAATCTGAACCACTTTACGCTCATTGCGGGGAACGAAAGGAAGGGTTTAGGCTTCGGAAAAGGGTATTTGGCTCAAGGTTTCGGGCTTGTGCAATGTGCGATTACCGATTAATGTTTACTTAAAGCGCGTTTTCTCGAGTCCTAATCGGTTGGAAAAGAGCGGGTCTTCTTTTCGCAACTAATCCTAGAGCTCTAATCAGTGGATCTCGTCACTACGCTTATAAGCCCCTCGTTTCCATTGTAGATCATCTTTCTCGGGACGGACTATCCCGAGCGAGGTCGATAAGGCAAGCGAGTTCCACCGACAAAGGAAAAAGTGAACTTAAGGCTAGGCGATCACGCAAACTTTCAACGTGTGTGACGTACGGGCCACGATCGAAGTCAACGTCCTTAAGTTAAGGCGGGGATCGTGCCAAAATTTGGGCATGACCTCTCCCGACTCGCTTGTGCGAGAGACCTTAGCTTTTTAGCGTTGGCCAAGTTGTGGCTGGTACGATACATACGGCGAGGTTTGGTGACACGGCGTCACATTGAACCTTCGGGTATATTTTTCGGCAGAGCTCCGCGTCAAAGTCAAGGCTGAAAAGCTTAAGACTTCGGGTCGGGAACGACCTTTGGTCTCAAACTCTCGAGCTTGACTCGGAGCGGGGCCCGACGTGAAAAACATACACTTAGGCTTTATGACACGAGCTAAGCCAAAAACCAACCGGGTTCTTGGACAAAGTGTGACACAAAGAGTGCATGGCTTACACGGGCTAGGATGGGATGTTTGGGACGACCCCGTGCGCCCCCGAAAGGTGTCTGGCAGACCAATCGGAGTGCAACTAATAAGGCCATCCCGGGTTAGGGGTTGTAGTGTGCAGTGTACCGAGGCAGCAAGTGCACGTGAAGTGCGGTGTTCCGAGGCAGCAAGTGCGCGTAGTGTGCGGTCACTAAAATTCCTTTTACGAGTAAAACGAGAGATTTTCGAGAATGTGTCTTAAAGGATTTATGATGCACGGTTCAAAACTGACATGAAAATCAAACATGAATGGGGATGCACAAACATGGTAAGATTTTGAAAAGATGACAATGTAATGCCTTTGAAACAAAAACCGTTCGAGGTTTAAAGGAACTCACACACACGGAAACGAGGAAGGGTAAACGAAAGTTTGACCCACGGAAGGCTTTTTAGAAAACAATGGTAGTTTTGAAAAAAGTATCTTTTCCCAGTGAGTCGCCAACCGAAATTACCCGATTTCGCGCGGCGCGGCGGTTGTCTTTCGCGGAGGGTTGGTGTACGAGACCTCGCTTCATGGGAAGGAAAAATGAGGAGTCGCCACGCGGTTTTTGTATTTTGAGCCCAAACGTTGAGAAACGGCTATTGTGAAAAAGGTGTCGTTTTTATTGGTAGCAAAAACTTAGGAAAAGGCTTTGAAAACGGGGATCATTTTTATTGGCAGCAAAAACGAGTAAAAAGCTTTTTGTACCAGAGATTGTTAGGTTCGGAGGTCAAGTTACGTTTCGGGTAGAGTATTACGAGATCGCCCGAAATGCCTCCCATGACGAGTCTTTCTACCTTTCTCGAAATCGTGTGTGTGTGTGTGTGTGTCTTTTGAAATGGGGGCTTGAATGACAAGCTTAATCTTGGTTTGAATGACAAACGTTGATTAGGTGACTTTGTTTGAAAAGACGAGCGTTTGAATGACAAACGTCGGTTTTGAGTTTGAAATGAGCGTTTGCGTGGCAAACGTCGATTTTGAGTTTGAAATGAGCGTTTGCGTGGCAAACGTCGATTTTGAGTTTGAAATGAGCGTTTGCGTGGCAAACGTCGATTTTGAGTTTAAAATGACTTCGAAGGTCGAACTCCGGTTTTTTGAACCGGGCGTGTCATTGTTAACGATTTTTGCGAGAAAATACGTTTTAAATGATTTTGAGTGTCAAATGGCGGCTTTTAGTTTGAATATGAGCATTCGGAGGCCAAACGTCATTTCGCGCGTTTTGAAAGAGAGTTCGACGGACGAACTCCGGTTTTGAACCGGGCATTACATTGTTAACGATTTTTACGGGAAAAATGCGTTTTAAATGATATGCGATCAACGAATCGGGTTGCGACTCGGACTTTGAAAAGTAAATACTATCACGATCCAAACGGGTCGGACTTTGTAAATGACAGTATTTAAAGTGCGGTATCAACGGAATCAAACGATTCGGATTCGTAAATGACGATCAACGAGGCCAAAAGACTCGGATTTGTAAATGACGATCAACGAGGCCAAATGGCTCGGATTTGTAAATGACGGAAATTAAAATGACGATCGATGGATCGATCGATCCGGAATTGGTAAATGACGATAAAACAGTAAACGGAACGGGGTCGGAACGCCGTTTTAACCCGTGATTACTTCTCTTACGGAAAGAGAAGAGGATCGAGGGGCTAACACGTATCGGACCTCGTTAGACGGAGGCGTCTACATTTCGGTAACGACGTTCGAAACGGTTGTAGCGACTGGCGCGTAAACCGAGACGGAACGAGAGATTTAGAGAGAGGGAGTTATACCTATGGCTAGGGTTGACTCCTTTGGCTCGGGAGGTGTGTACGGGACACGGAAAGTGATTCGAAAGGTTGTTTCGAAGTAGTAAGGTGCGTATTTGATCGAAATACGAAGGTTTCACGCGAATCGAGATGAAACGGGAGCTCGGAAGGGGTGAAAACAGTTTGGGCCGAGGGGGTGGTGAATTTTTGGTGTTAAAAATCCTCTTTCTTGCCTTTGACAGCAACTTCTATTTATAGGGTGAAAATTGCAGTAGGAGTCCGGACGGACTTGGACTGAATCCAGGGGGTTTTTGGGTATTTTGGAAATGCGGGGGGACTTCTTTGGCAATTTCAAGAAAAGTGCACGGAGTCCGTGGGACTATTTGTATACCAGGGGTATTTTAGTCTTTTCCATTTGAATTTGATTGAAGGGTGACTAGAGGGAGGTGGCATGCATGCCAAGTGTCCCTCTGAGTCACCAGCCATGTGGGATTTTGTCCCCCGGTCCCGGTTTTGTCCATTTTTTAAAATAACAGTCCGGAAAATGTCCGAAATGCCCCCGAAAAGTGCCGGAAAATGCGTTTTTCAGGGAAAGCCATACTTTTACGTGAGATGACACGTGTTAAGTACGGTTCGACGTCGGGATGCACGGGCGGTCCGGACGTCTCGTTGGCACAGCAACGGGGAGTTTAACGAGTTCCGGTTAACCTGGAGCGGGCCAATTAACGGATTTCGGTTAACTTTCTGACGGATTTGGACGATCCGGATTTGGGTACTTACACCTATACAAATTGCAGAGGCTATCTATCAATTTAAGGTTAGCCCGGTCGACAAGCTTTGGCCGAGAAGACGGCCACCAAGTACTCTGACGGCTATCTTCACTTAGCCAGAAGGGACTTGGTGGACCCAATGCTGAATGTCGACGTAGGCTTGCTTGCCCGTATCAGCCAAGATGCTTATGATGGCCTTACCCGGTCTGGCCTTGCCCTGGTGCCATTTACTGAGAATGCCCTTAGAGTGATTGCTGCCCAAGAGGCTAGGGATGGCCAAGAGGCATGGGTCCCCTCTCCAGTTGATCCCCAGAACATCAATACTTTAATAGAGAAGATCCAAGATGAGGAAGCTTCTAATGAGGAGGAGGACGCCGAGGAGGGGCAAATCGAGGAAGCCCAAGATGATCAAGTTATAATCCCAGACGCCGCCGCCGAGAAGGACAATTTATTTAGGGGAGACGATCAGGCTTGAGAATCTTTTGCTTTTTATACTTTTGTTGATGTAATAGGGCCCCATTTGTACTTCAATCTTAACATGAACTACTTTTCACCTGAATGATTGTCTATTTGAATGTATGTTGACTAATTTAAGTGTTGTATACTCTTGCTTAAGTACCCAACTTTCTTTAGAAGTCGAGGAAGGTTTCCTCGTTATTTGTATTTAGCTCTTAAACCTAGGAAGCTCGTTTGGTATAAACACTTAGATAATTGGCAAGTTTATTTATTGAGCCGAGGAAGGTGCTCGGCATAACACTTTGAATTATTTTTTGTTTTATCTCGCTATGCCTAGGAGGGTTGCTTGGCCATAGGTATTAGGTAATTATTTAGTATTAGTCTCTTTATGCCGAGGAGGGTTGTTCAGTCATAAGTATTGGACAATTTTTTGATGTTTTACCTCTCTATACCGAGGAAGGTCGTTCGAACATAGGTCTTAGGTATTTTTTGAATGATTTACCTCTTTATGCCGAGGAAGATCGTTTGGACATAGGTCTTAGGTAATCTTTTGGTTTTATCTCTCTATACCAAGGAAGGTCATTCGACATATGTCTTAGACAATGTTTGAATGTTTTGCCTCTTTATTCTGAGGAGGGTCGTTCGGTCATAGGTCTTAGGCAATTTTTGAAAATTTTACCTCTCTATGCCGATGATGATCATACGACATAGGTATTGGGTAATTTTTGAATGTTTTACCTCTCTGTGCCGAAGAAGGTCGTTGGGTCATAGGTCTTAGTTAATTTTTGATGCTTTACCTCTCTATATCGAGAAAGGTTGTTCGGTTATAGGTATTAGGTAATTTTTATGTTTTACATCAAACTGCAATCCTATTTTTCTTGAAAATAAAGAAAAAGACTAACAAGTTCTAATCTATTACATAAAAAAAACTTTCAACTTGTGATAATACTTCCGTTGATGATCAGAGTGCCACGGATGTCTCAACTCTTGCTCTACTGGGGTCTTCATTCTGTAGGTTCCTTCTCTGATTGAATGATGATGTAGGGGCCTTCCCATTTTGGGGAGAGCTTTTTTTTGTTCTGCCTTTCTGCCAGTTGCTTCAATTTTTCTAAGTACCCAATCTCCGACATGGATACTCTCTTGTTGACCCTTTTGTCATGATATGCTTTGGTCCTCTGCTTGTAGTTCACCATTCTCATCTGAGCAGCAAGTCTTCTTTCATCTACTAGGTCTAGGTCTAGGTACAGGAGCGTGTTGACCTTGTTGACTTGCTCATCATAGTTAGAGTTTCTCGTTGTAGGGATAGCCATCTCAGCTGGTGTCATGGCCTCAAAACCAAATGTTAGTGCGAATGGGGTTTCCCCGGTTGGCCCCCGGGTGATTGTGCGAACTGCCCACAAGGCTAAAGGAAGTTCGTCCAACCATCTACCATCACTCCCTTAGAGGTTCTTGGTTAGGGCTGTAAGAACCAACTTGTTGGCTGCTTCCACTTGTCCATTGCATTGAGGTCTTCTCACTGATGACTTAATGTGTCGGAATCCAAGTCTGTTCAGCTCTGCTGAAAATTCCTTTGAAAACTAAAGACCATGATCTGATATAATAGTGTGTGGAACCCAAAGCAACACCAAATGAAGTCGTGAACGAAGTTGATTGCATTCTCTTAAGTTATTTTGGCTAAGGCCTTTGCCTCTATCCACTTGTAGAAGTAGTCGATTGCCACGATCACATACTTGCAATTACCTCGGGTGGGGGGGAAGGGTTCGATAATGTCGATTCCCCACATATCAAATGGCCACGTAGGTATTATAAGAGTCTGCTCTACTGCTGGAAATCTGGGAATGTCAGAGTATCTCTGGCATTTGTCACACTTTCCTACGTAGGCTTGTGCGTCATCTCTCAGGTTTGTCCAGTATTAACCTAGCGTGATGATTTTGTCAGCAAAGGTTCTAACTCCTGGGTCACCACCACAAATGCCTTCGTGGACTTCTGCCAAGAGGTTTTCTGTTTAATTAGGATAGATGCACCTTAATTAGCAGGGGCTTTGTGAATGATCTTCTGTAGAGAATTTCGTTCATTACTGCGAACCTTACTGATTTCTTCTTGATAAGTGTAGCACGTGTTTCGTCATATGGGAGTTGATTCTTTATTATGAAGTACATGTAGTCATCTATCCAAAACTTTCCCTCCCCCCCATCTAGGAGCTTTACTCATAGTCTTTCGTAGGCAGGTTATTCGGCAAAGACTATGAGTAGGTTAGAGTCGGGATCTGTCTGCCACTTGATTATCCTCCCTTCTTATCTGACTTAATTCAAAGAATTCCATCTTTTTCATCATGTCTAGGACGAGGTCTTTGTACTTTGTAAGTATGGGATGTTGAGTGTTATACTCCCCTTTTATCTGCTTGACTACGAGCTGGGAGTCATAGAAGGCGGCGATTTTGGTTCCTCCATAAAAGGATGCCAACTCTATGCCAAATATTAGTTCCTCGTACTCATCTTGTTTGTTGGAAGTATGGAACTTGAATCTGACTATGTCTTGGATGGTATGCTCTCCATCAGGGCTTGCTAGTACAATTCCAGCTCCGCTTCTTTCCTTAGTGGCTGAACCATCTGTGTATATGACACAGCAGTTGGATGGGAGCTCGATGGTTGGTTCTTCCCCCGCAGGTTTTTTGCGCTTATAGGAGGATGGGTCATGCTAACCTATGAAGGTGGTTTCAACCATGAAATCAACCAGAGGATGCGCTAGTAGTGTCTTCCTAGGTTGGTATCTAATATCAAACTCAATGAATTCAATATACCAATTAAGAAGACGTCCTGAGCCGTCCAAATTATGCAAGATTTTCTTAAGGGGCTGTAAGTACCCCGATCCGGACCGCTCTCCATCCGAGCATACGGGAAACACTGAGGATTCACTCATTCGTGATCCCGAAGACCGGTAAACGTCCAAAAGGTCCAAACTGACCAAGAAAACCAAGGGAAGACCTTTTAGGCATAAAAAAAAGGGATTCAAGGATGCTGCAGGAATGACAAAAATGTCAAAAATCTGTCAAATCACAGCCATGTCCATACGGACACTTGTGTAAAAGCATGGTATGTCCGTACGGACAACCTTGTTAACACGCCAAAAATTCTCCAAATCCAGGAAAGGACTGATTAATGGGATGTCCGTAAATACACATATGTAATTTGGTATGTCCGTACAAACATATTTGCACATTTTTAGTCCCTATAAATACCAGCCTCCCCCAGTGAAATTACCCGATCTTTTCGCGCGCGGGCGGGGGGCGCGAAAAAGGCGGTTGTCTTTCGCGGAGGGGTTGGTGTCTGAGACCTCGCTTCATGGGAAGGAACAAAATGAGGAGTCGCCACGCGGTTTTTGTATTTTGAGCCCAAACGTTGAGAAACGGCTATTGTGAAAATGTGTCATTTTTATTGGTAGCAAAAACTTAGGAAAAGGCTTTTGAAAAAAGGGATCATTTTTATTGGCAGCAAAAACGAGTAAAAAGCTTTTTGTACCAGAGATTGTTAGGTTCGGAGGTCAAGTTATGTTTCGGGTAGAGAGTATTACGAGATCGCCCGAAACGCCTCGCATGACGAGTCTTTCTACCTTTCGAAATCGTGCGTGTGTGTGTGTGTGTGTCTTTTGAAATGGGGGCTTGAATGACAAGCTTAATCTTGGTTTGAATGACAAACGTTGATTAGGTGACTTTTGAAAAGACGAGCGTTTGAATGACAAACGCTCTGGCTTGAGACAGAAATGAGCGTTTGCGTGGCAAACGCTCGGTTTGGAGTTTGAAATGAGCGTTTGCGTGGCAAACGTCTGCTTTGAAGTTTGAAATGAGCGTTTGCGTGGCAAACGTCGACTTTGAGTTGAAAAGGAGTTCGAAGGTCGAACTCCGGCTTTTTAAACCTAAGGCGCGGTTATCATAACGATTTTTACGGGAAAAAATGCGTATTAAATGATTTTAAGTGTCAAATGGCGGCTTTGAGCTCAAGATGAGCGTGCCTCGAGGCCGAACGTCATTTCGCGTTTTGAAAGGGAGTTCGACGGACGAACTCCGGTTTTGAACCTGGCATTACATTGTTAACGATTTTTACGTGAAAATGCGTATTAAATGACATGCGATCAACGAATCGGGTTGCGACTGACTTTGAAAAGTAAATACTATCACGATCCAAACGGATCGGACTTTGTAAATGACAAGTATTTAAAGTCGGTATCAACGGAATCAAAGGATCCGGATTCGTGAATGACGATCAACGAGGCCAAACGGCTCGGAATTGTAAATGACGATCAACGAGGCCAAACGGCTCTAATTGGAATGACGATCAACGAGGCCAAACGGCTCGGAATTGTAAATGACGATCAACGGATCGATCGATCCGGAATGGTAAATGACATAAAAAGTAAACTAACGGGGAAACAACACCGTTTTAACCCGTGATTACTTCTCTTACGGAAAGAGAAGAGGATCGAGGGCTAAAACGTATCGGACCCCGTTAGACCAGGCGTCTACATTTCGATAACGACGTTCGAAACGGTTATAGCGACCGGCGCGTAAACCGAGACTGGAATGGGAGATTTAGAGAGAGGGAGTTATACCTATGGCTAGGGTCGACTCCTTTGGCTCGGGAGGTGTGTACGGGACACGGAAAGTGATTCGAAAGGTTGTTTCAAGTTGTAAGGGGCGTATTTGACCGAAATACGAAGATTTCACGCGAATCGAGACAACGGGAGCTCGGGAGGGGTGAAAAGCTTAGGCCGTGGGGTGGTGATTTTTGGGGTAAAAATTCTCTCCTTTTCGCTTTGACAAAGAACTTCTATTTATAGGTGAAAATTTACAGTAGGGAGTCCTGACGGACTTGGCTCGAATCCAGGGGGTTTTGTGGTATTTTGAGAATTTGAAGGACTTGGTCCGGCAATTTAAAATGTGCACAAAGTGAGTCCCACGACTTGGCTTGCAAATCAGTGGGGTATTTTGGTCTTTTCCATTTGAATTTGATTGAAGGGTGACTAGAGGGAGGTGGCATGGCTGCCACGTGCCCTCTCGAGTCACCGCCATGTGGGATTTTGTTCCCCGGTCCCGGATTTTGTCCGTTTTTTAAAATAACAATCGGAAATGTCCGAAATGCCCCTAAAGTGCCGGAAAATGCTGTGTGGAAAGCCATACTTTTACGTGAGATGACACGTGCTAAGTACGGTTCGACGTCGGGATGCACGGGCGCCCCGGACGTCTCGTTGGCACAAAGAACGGGGGGAGTTTAACGAGTTCCGCTAACCCGGGAGCCGCTAACGGATTTCGGTTAACTTTCCGACGGATTTGGACGATTCGGATTTGGGTACTTACAGCTTAGCCCTCACGACGCCTCCTCCGAAGGAGGCGGGGTCGTTGAAAAGATAAGGATCCAAATCGGGATGCCTTACTTTGAAGGAGACCCGGGCGGTCACCGTCGGACCCTTAGCGAAAAGGGTTCCTAAGTATCCCGAGCGGGAATCAAGCCGATCGTAGTTCGAAAAGGGGCAAGGGCCACGCATGGGGACCTTGACTCCGAGCGAGACCGTTAGGAGGCGTCTAAACCTCGGATGAGACCATTCGCGAGGTACCCGTACTCCGAATGGAGACCGCTGGGAGGCGTCTCGAACCTCGGGACTTCGAAACCTTCGAGGGCGTGTGGCGCCTCAAACCGAGTTGCGATGCCGACGAGGGCATTCGTGCCTCGGGTGCCGGGCTTATTGCCGTTGCCAGTTTATCCCGCCGGGGATGAGCAATCGGGCTACGACCAAGCCTGGCAACACACCAGGAGATGAATGTTCACTTGTCAAGTGAAAAGGTGTTCGGGCTTACGAGGATGGCCGAAGAGGGATTGTTGTAAGGCGTTCGTGCCTTGGGGTTCGGGCTTATTTCTGTTGTCGGTGAGGTGAACAGCGAGGGTCTCGATAGGAGAGTGGAGGTCGGACCGCGAAGGTCGGGATTAACTGTTTGAGATCGGACCGTGAAAGGTCGCGATTTGAGACTTGAAATCGGACCGTGAAAGGTCGCGATTGAGGATTGAAATCAGACCGTGAAAGGTCGTGATTGAGAATTGAATCGGACCGTGAAAGGTCGCGATTGAGAATTGAATCGGACCGTGAAAGGTCGCGATTGAGAATTGAAATCGGACCGTGAAAGGTCGCGATTGAGAATTGAAATCGGACCGTGAAAGGTCGCGATTGAGAATTGGAATCGTACCGTGAAAGGTCGCGATTGAGAATTGAAATCGGACTGTGAAAGGTCGCGATTGAGAATTGGAATCGGACCATGAAAGGTCGCGGTTGAGAATTGGAATCGGACCGTGAAAGGTCGCGATTGAGAGTTGAAATCGGACCGTGAAAGGTCGCGATTGAGAGTTGAAATCGGACCGTGAAAGGTCGCGATTGAGAGTTGAAATCGGACCGTGAAAGGACGCGATTGAGAATTGAAATCGGACCGTGAAAGGTCGCGATTGAGACTTGGAATCGGACCGTGAAAGGTCGCGATTGAGAATTGAAATCGGACCGTAAAAGGTCGCGATTGAGACTCGAAATCGGACCGTGAAAGGTCGCGATTGAGAATTGGAATCGGACCGTGAAAGGTCGCGATTTAGAGTTGAAATCGGACCGTGAAAGGTCGCGATTGAGAATTGAAATCGGACCGTGAAAGGTCGCGATTGAGGATTTGAATCGGACCGTGAAAGGTCGCGATTGAGAATTGAAATCGGACCGTGAAAGGTCGCGATTGAGAATTGAATCGGACCGTGAAAGGTCGCGATTGAGACTTGGAATCGGACCGTGAAAGGTCGCGATTGAGGGTTGAAATCGGACCGTGAAAGGTCGCGATTGAGAATTGAAATCGGACCGTGAAAGGTCGCGATTGAGAATTGAATCGGACCGTGAAAGGTCGCGATTGAGAATTGAAATCGGACCGTGAAAGGTCGCGATTGAGAGTTGGAATCGGACCGTGAAAGGTCGCGATTGAGGATTGAAATCGGACCGTGAAAGGTCGCGATTGAGACTTGGAATCGGACCGTGAAAAGTCGCGATTGAGGATTGAATCGGACCGTGAAAGGTCGCGATTGAGAATTGAAATCGGACCGTGAAAGGTCGCGATTAAGGATTGGAATCGGACCGTGAAAGGTCGCGATTGAGCATTGGAATCGGACCGTGAAAGGTCGCGGTTGAGAATTGGAATCGGACCGTGAAAGGTCGCGGTTGAGAATTGGAATCGGACCGTGAAAGGTCGCGATTGAGAATTGGAATCGGACCGTGAAAGGTCTCGACAGAATTGGAATCGGACCGTGAAAGGTCGCTGATTGAGAATTGGAATCTGACCGTGAAAGGTCAGCGATTGAGAATTGAAATCGACCGTGAAAGGTCGCGATTGAGAATTGGAATCGGACCGTGAAAGGTCACGATTGAGAATTGAGATCGGACCGTGAAAGGTCGCGGGACAGTTGAAGTGAATTGAATCGGACCGTGAAAGGTCGCGATTGAGAATTGGAATCGTACGTGAAAGGTCGCGATTGAAATT